>CM053269.1:46669895-47302321 GCA_028583415.1 Protea cynaroides | reverse complement strand
CCCGGAACATATCAATGACCTCAGAGGTGTTGAAGGCAAACTCATCTTTAATCACAGATGCAAGTGTTATCCATAATGATTGGCGTAAAGTGCCTGTAATTGGTTTTCCAAGTCCAACGTCAAATCCAACCTAATTAATCAGCCACGGGGGAGAATGGTGATAGAGATGTATTGCAGTCTTGTCTTGGTACAAAGCCAAAGCGTCCTGATAGCATGTCTTAATCCTATTTTATTTTACCCAACCCAAATTAATTTTAGGAGTTTTAAATCTCAGTGATGAAATTCAATTAGTACCAATACCAAGTTTCTACACCTTGGGTAGAAACTTTTCTTGCATGCATGCATACTTTAAATGTTAATAATTGTCATGTGGTAATTTAGATGAAACTAAAATTATATAGACACATAGAAACTTAGATCCCTTGCTTACATATCAAGTTCCAATTTTATTAAAATTATCTTTATTGCAAGAAAGATTTTTAAATCCAAGCCAAGGGGTGTGTTTATAGTTAGCAGAGTTCTGAAATTTACATGAGAAAATTTGAAATTTTGATTTGTGAACCATGATCCAATAGTCAAAATAGCAACAAAACCTATCCACATGGCCAAAGAATTGTAAATACGTGGTAACATATCCCTATAAAAATAAAAAATAAAAAGAAACCCATTTTTCCAAAAAAAAATTATAGAAAAATGTAATGGGCTCCACAAAATATAATTTTTTTTTTAGATATGATTTGGTAAGAAAGATCATCTACCTTGTAAGTTCAAGGATAAAATTATTTTTAAACATAAAATTCTTGAAAACCATAGCGAAAGTGACTTGTAAATTCAATTACATTACATGGAAGGTCAAGTTTGATGTCCCCCATCCGGTGACAAAAGTGTTATTATGGATTTTTTTTTAATGCACAATCGCTCATCATAAAAACAACCAGGTAGAGAGAGTTTTGGTATTCCCGAGAGTGATTGTCAGATTTTATAGATCTGATTGTTTCAATATCTTTTTACCAAAAAAAAAGAGATTGTTTCAATATCTCGGTGATAAATCTAATTGTCACCCATTTAGGTGAGAACTAGCTTTTCTTTACGGGAAACATTTATTTATAAGGCTTATTCCACACCCTAAAGTTTAGACTTTGGACTTACCGTCAATCAAGGAAAACCCAATATAAATAAACTTTTGTTTTCATTTAAGCTATCAAGAGTGACCTATAGGAATTGATGTGACATTAAAATTGAATGACTGAATAAAATAGATTTTTTAATTAAATAATAAAAAAATAAAGGGAAAATTTCACTTACCCCTACCCCCTCTGAACTTTATCGTTAAATCATCTAACCCTAAATTTATCCAATAATATCATCCACATCCCTATGGCTTAGTTTGACTAACAGAAAATTTGAAATGTCTATTTTACCGTTATTATAAAAAACTTAGTTTCTCTTTTAAAAAAACTTTTCTCAGATTTTATTTTGACCCGACCAGCACCAGAATGTTGAAAATTGCTCAAATCTGAAATATTCTGAAGTTCTCATTTTGATTCACCCCTTCTCTCTCCTCTTCTACCGACTGCCCTGCTTTTCCTTTTGATCTTTGATGCAATAGTCTACTGAGCTACACTTTGTCACCATTGACAACTGAGCCATCATCAATGAGAGATGGAAGGTTGGGATTCAAATCCTCTCCTCCCAGGGGTTTGGGAGGAGAGGTGGCTCCTTGGCCTCGATGCACAACACATGGTGAGGAATATATCCTTATTTACCACTGACATCGAGTGTTAAGTTTTCGGAGAAAACCCAGCCTTCCACTTCAGTGTCCTTCGGTAGTCCTTCGGGATTCCTAAGGCCAAGGGAAGAGGAGTTCACTTCCGGCAGCACTCTACTTCCAACGCTTGTCATCAACGTTGGTGCAAGACATATGGAGGTGAGTCGCTTTAGCTGAACATCTACCTCTGCAACTCCTTGTAAGAGTTTACCAACCCTACACTAAAGATTAATGCGGAAGATAAATACCTCCAGTGTGATTTGTTCCAACCATTGTCCGTCCAACCGATGTCCTCCTTTTGATCTACCCTGTAGAAAAGAAAAGAGAGAGAGGAAGGAGGTAGGGTTTCTATGTACTCCTTAATCTCAGACAAAAGAGAATGTAATGGAAATTCTCTGATTGCTTAAGTGTACACAGGACCCCACCTTTTGGATTATTTATAGACCAACCGTCTCCTTCCATCAAGGATGGACGGTGATCTGGGTGTCACATGTCCCAGGATCCTAATGTTAATCAATCAACTTAGGTGGAGCCAGGTGGCATGTGGGCCACCCAACTTACATTCTCCCACTTGGCCCATATTGCCACAAGGCAAGCCACTTTATGATTATTAACATGATGTATGGCCATACAGTAATTTTTAGATCCTTCTTTATGGACTTGTTCTTTATGTTCATAATAAAACTCCCAACCCATGAATCATGGCGGTGCATGTCCCAGTATTGAAGTACAATGAAAACACTCCCTTCCATGTATTACAATAGATTGTTTATTTTACGATGAACCTCAATTGTGACTACCCTACTTTATAGAATCAATTCAATAATCGATTCAAGGGTCAAACTTTATTGCCTAGAAAACTTTATAGGCATCTGTCATTACAAAACTTTATGTATACAACAAAATAAATGACAGAAAATAACTTTATTTCGAGTCGTCAAAACTTTATATTGCAATATCATAAATAAAACATTCAAAAAACTTAATGATTTATATAGTCCCTTATGATCCACGTGAACTACATACACCTTGGGCGGAAGCCCTTTAGTGAAAGGATCAACTATCATATCATTAGTATCAATATGTTCTATTTGAATGCAACGAACTCGAATGTCTTCTTTAACAACAAAATACTTTATCTCAATGTGTCGGCAGCGACTCATTGAGCATGTGTTGTTAGAGAGACGTACTGCTGTAGTATTGTCACAATAGATCCTTATAGGTCTTTCAATAAAACTTATGACCTCAAAACTGTGATAAACTGCCTCAACCATAATGCCTGAGAAATTGCTTTATAGTACACCACCACTTCCGCTTCAATAATAGAAGAAGCTGTCTTAGGTTGCTTTACGCTGCGCCAAGACACTATTCCTCTAACAAACAAAAATGAAGCCAGAAGTGTACTTCCTTA
The DNA here is from genome assembly GCA_028583415.1 of Protea cynaroides. Taxonomy (NCBI): domain Eukaryota; kingdom Viridiplantae; phylum Streptophyta; class Magnoliopsida; order Proteales; family Proteaceae; genus Protea; species Protea cynaroides. The sequence goes on along the minus strand of CM053269.1, from coordinate 47,299,142 downwards.
ATCTCCACATTTAGCAAAATCTGAATCTGAGTAACTGATTAGCTTCAAAACATCAACATGTCTATATATGAGCATGTGATCCTTTATGCCCTGTAGGTACCTCAGTACTTTCTTTGCTATTGTCCAATGTGGCAAACCAGGGTTCTTTCAAAACCTACCTAATACTCCCACTGAATATGAGATGCCAGGTACAGACCTGAACATACATCAAATTGCTTACTACTTATGGATAAGGGATATTTTGCATTGTCTGCTATTTCAGATTGGTCTTCGGACATTGCTCCAAACTAAGTCTGTCACCTTTAACAAGAGGTGCTACACTTGATGAATATTGCTTTATCTTGAACCGTTCCAAAACTTTGTCAATATAACCCTTCTAGGACAGTCCTAAGGTCTTAAGAAACCTGTCCATGTGAATATCTATGTCTAAGACATTGGAGGCTTCACCCATATCATTGTTGTCAAAGTTTTGGGTCAAGAAATATTTAGTCTCGTGTAGCATCCCTAGATCATTGCTAGCTATAAGAATGCCATCTACATATAATACAAGTATGGTGAAACTAGTTCCCTTGATCTTTATGTAAATGCATTGATCAGCTCGATTCTCCACAAAATCGTAGGAAGTAATCGTGCTCTATCAAATTTCAAATACTACTATAGGGAAGCTTGTTTCAATCCATATATGGATCTCTTAAGCTTGCATACTAGATGATCACCTTTATCCGAAGTAAAAACCTTCAAGTTGATCCATGTATACCTCCTCAATCAGATCACCATTCAAAATGCCATCTTGACATCCATCTGGTGCAGCTCAAGATCATAGTGAGCCACCAGTGCCATAATGATCCCCAAAGAATCTTTTCTAGACACGGACGAAAAGGTTTCTTTATAATCAATGTTAGCCTTCTGATTATAACCTTCTGTCACAAGTCGAACCTTGTATCTTTCAATATTCCTATGTGGGTCCATTTTAGTTTTGAAAACCCATTTACACCCTACAGTAGAGGTGTCCTTAGGCAATTCTACAAGTTCTCATACTAGATTCTTTGACATAGATTCCATTCCATCATTCATGGAATTATGCCATAAATGGTATCTATACAACCCATAGCCTGTGAAAATAATCGGATCATCTTTTATTCCAATATTAGTTTCACAGTTTTGGATATACACTTCATAATCTAAAGGGATTGTCGATTTTCTCTCTTTCGATGATCTCCTTAAAACTTGTGGTTCAGGATTTGTTTCTTGATTCTGGACCACAGGTTCAAACGACAACTGGTTCTTGATGTGGTGTATCCTGATGTGGTAATTCATCATGAACAGTTAGTGTTGTTCATGAACCACAGGTACCACTGGTAAAGGGATAAATCTCTGACCACCAAATATATAAGGAATTGTCGATACATCTTGTTTATTGAACTCAATGTTTCGACTCCGTATACTTCCACTATTGTCGTCATCCTCTAGAAACTTGGCAACTTTAGACTCTACAATGGTAAGACTATATGAGGGACAATAAAACTTATAACCCTTTGATCTTTTAGAATAACCAATGAAATATCCACTGACTATTCTAGGTCCAACTTCTGAAGAAGTGGATTATAGACTCTTATTTTGGCTTGACAGCCCCATATGCGAGTATTGCTTCAAACTAGGTTTCCATCAATTCCACAACTCAAAAAGAGTTTTAGGAACCGACTTGGATGGTACCCTGTTCAAGATATATACCGCTATTTTAAGAGCTTCACTCCACAATTTCAAAAGTAGATTGGAGTTACTAATCATACTCCTGACCATATCTATAAGTGTACGGTTTCTTCTTTCAGCAATGCCATTTTGATCTGGAGATCCAAGCATGGTATATTGTGGTACAATACCTTGCTCTTAAAGATACCGTGCAAATGGGCTAGGTCTTTGACCATATTCTGTGGTTCTACCGTAGTATTCTCCACCTCTATCTGATCTTACGATCTTAATCACTTTTTCAGTCTGTTTCTCTACTTCTGTCTTGAAGTTATTAAAGGCTTCTAATGCCTCATCTTTATGAACTAAAAGATAGAGATACATGAATTTAGAATGGTCATCAATGAAGGAGATAAAGTATCTCTGACCATTCAGACAGGGAGTGGAAAATGGGCCACAGATATCTGTATGTATGATTTCTAGTAGTTCAGTTGACCTTCTGGCACTTTTCTTGGTTTTGTTAGTCTGCTTTCCCTTGATGCAGTCCACACATAACCCTAGATCAGTGAAATCAAGAGTCTTAAGGATTCTATCATTCACTAATCTTTTATTTCTATCACAAGATATGTGACCTAATTTAAGATGCCACAACTGAGAGGATTTCTCATTCACATTCATTATCTTTATGCCAATATTATTTACAGAGAGTAAACTATTTTTATATGTTGGATCTAGATTTAAGAGAAATAAACCATCAACTAAAGAACCTGAACTGATGAATACATCATTTTTTTTAAATCCTTATTTCTGTACTAGAAAAATTAAACACATAACCCAAAGGTGTTAATCTAGAAACAGAAATCAGATTCTTTGTAAAAGATGGAATATAAATGGTTTCTCCTAAATCCAACACATATCCGGATTGCAATATCAATCTATAGACACCTGTAGCTTCCACTTGAGATTTCATCCAATTTCTTGAATGGATATGTCTCTCAGTTTCTTTTGGAAGTATTGTCTGCAGAAAGCCTTGCATGGTATTGGCCACACGGATTGATGATCTAGAATCAATCCACCAGTTATTTGAATGAGAATCAACTAAATTTGATTCATAACAAATCAAAATTCTCTGAGCTGAGATGTCCCTCATGCGCATGATGTAGTCACACACATCATCCTTACCATTGTAACTTAATGAGTCTGATTTTTCCATTAGAGTGCTTACTAACATCTTGTTTGAACTCACAAAATGAGCATCAATTGCCTTCATGTAGTCAATGACCTTCTTACATTCAGGAATTGATCCTTTAATGCTCTTGTCGATGACAAGCATTAGGCTCAAGTGGTTAGACCGCTCCCACTTATCATAATGAGCAATTTGGACTAGCGTACTGGAATCCATAAGAGTAGTGGGCTCTTCTATACGGAGCGCCATATCCAAATCCATGCACTCTAAGGTTAAATAAATCTTCTATTTCCAATCTGAATAATTTTTCCTAGTAAGCATTGGGAGACAAATCTGGTTATAAACTGCAAACAACAATAGGAAGTTTAGATTTATTGGCGTACAACTTTATACTGATATCAACCCACGTCAATAATCAGTAACACACTAAAATTAATTATAATCTACCTGTGGGCTAAACTTATAATCAATTTTAGTATGTGAAACTTTACACTAAGTTGATTGACATCAAACTTAAGTGACAGACAGATGTATCCTACAAAATTACCTGTGGGCTAAGATTATAGTCTATATCTGTCAAGGTCTGTATTAATAAGACTAGAATGCTACATTACAATTCAGAAGGTTGTTCCACACCTGTAGGCAGAAGAAGGCTCCCACTGTCTTGTAGTTTCACATTCTACCTTATTCCATCTTCTCACATAAGAAAAGAATATTTTCCCGTGGGGATGATATCCAGTCCCAATGCAAAAGATGTAATTTTCTGATGCCTACCACTAGAAGGGTATTTCAAACTTTTATGACATCCTTAAATAGGCACTTATATGTGTTAAAAATATAAAACTAATTGTTTTCTTGATTTTAACACAAAACTTTATTATAAGGGCATATTTGTCATCTATGACATTCTGAAAAACACACTTATATGTGTTAAAATATAAACCTAATGGTTTTCTTGATTTTTAACACAACTTTATTATAAGGGCATTTTAGTCATTTATGACATCCTTAAATAGGCACTTATATGTGTTAAAATATAAAACTAATTATTTTCTTGATTTTAACACAAAACTTGATTATAAGGGCATATTTGTCATCTATGACATCCTGAGAAACACACTTATATGTGTTAAAATATAAACCTAATGGTTTTCTTGATTTTTAACACAACTTTATTATAAGGGCATTTTAGTCATTTATGACATCCTTTAAAACAAGCATTCATAAGTGTTAACATAAGCCTAATAATTTTAAAGAATTCTTAATGGCTTATTCTTTACTTTATGTAACACTAACTTTTATTGGCGTTTGTTACTGTCACTAAAACAGTGACTCAAAACAACCTCACTGTATTCATATATTTAGTGGCGTTTATTCTGTAATGTCACTAAACAGTAAGATTAAAAACATTCTGTTATGTATATCTATATACAGTGACAGTGGTGTTCTGTCATTAAATGTCACTAAAACAGTCCTTAATACATTCTGTTATGTTTATAGATACAGTGACGTTCTGTCTGTAAATGTCACTACAAGAAAATTAGATTTTTAGCGACGTTCAGAACACACTGTCATAACAATATAGTCACTGTTCTATAACTTTTAGCGACGTTCAGAACAAACTGTCATAAAAAAGGTGCAGTCACTTATACAGTGACGTTCGGTTCATAACCATATAATGGTGATATATAATAAATATAGTCCAAAATTATTAAACGTCACCATCTGTATAACAGAATCACCCGGTTTAAAAGGTCACGGGTCAAACCGAAAATGAACCGAATCATAATGGTTCTAACAGGTCCAACCAAAAAGAACCAATCCGGGTCCATCCCGGGTCAAAAAGTGGGTCTTCGGGTCAACCCGAATGGAATTTGGTTCGAGGCATGGGTTAGGTTTGGTTCGGTTCAACCCATAACAGGGTTTTCTTTATCCGGTTCATTTTCTAGAACCGGGTTAAACCGAAAATATTTAAAAAAACCCTAATTTCTATATAAAATTAACCAAAGATTCCTTGAAATTTACCAAAATTGCCATCGTTATGTTTTCTTTCTTTTTCCCTATTCAGATCACGGAAAATGCAACGGCGGCGGCAAGGAAACATGCTGGAAAAATCCAGCACTCCCTAATCGAATCAGGCGAAGACGCCGGTCACCGCCAGAGCACCTCCAAATGGCCGGAGAGATAGAGAGAGAAAAAGATAAAAAACCCACGGCCTCCAGCCTGCGCGCATGAGGGGCTGGTCGCTTGCTCGCTTGCGCTGGGCGGGCTGGCCCTGCGGGCTGGGCTGGCCTCGGCGGCCTTGGGCGCGCATGGCCACGGCGGGCTGGCCCTTGCGGGCTGGCTCGTTGCGCCTAGCGCGCCGGCTGGCTGCTTGGCTGCCCCTTATGGCCCCGGCCAGCAGATCTATCGATAGTTGGCTGCCGCAAGGAGCGGCGGCTGGGCAGATTCTGCAAGGCCCTACTGCTCCTTGCGCGGCCGGCCAAACATAAATTTTTTTTTTATTTATTTAATTCATTAAAATCGATTCTAAAATCAGATCGGTGGATGGGTGGCTGAAACCCTGCTCTGATACCAAATGTAAGAGTTTACCAACCCTACACTGAAGATTAATGCGGAAGATAAATACCTCCAGTGTGACTTGTTCCAACCATTGTCCGTCCAACCGATGTCCTCCTTTTGATCTACCCTGATATGCCCTGTTGCACAGAGAAAAAAAAAGAGAGAGAGGAAGGAGGTAGGATTTCTATTTACTCCTTAATCTTAGACAAAAGAGAATGTAATGGAAATTCTCTGCTTAAGTGTACACAGGACCCCACCTTTTGGATTATTTATAGACCAACCGTCTCCTTCCATCAAGGATGGACGGTGATCTGGGTGCCACATGTCCCAGGATCCTAATGTTAATCAATCAACTTAGGTGGGGCCAGGTGGCATGTGGGCCACCCAACTTACACTCCTTTCATCTTCATCTTCATCTCGTCTGCAACATTTCTGCGAAACCATTTTATCAACTGTTTCGTCCCGAATGACCAAGGAAAAGGAGAAGACTTACCAGTAAATCCATGAAAACCTTGAAAAAGGGGATTGAAGGAGTGTTTATCTATAGTTCATATACTTAATTGACAGAGGAAGAAACAAACAAAATCCTAAGCTAAAAGAGGGAGAAATTTTCATTTTACCAACGAGATCGGGAACGATTTCCAAGCAAATCACCGGACCCATTTTTTGATTAACTTAGAAGAATCGCATTGACCGATTTAGAGACAATAGAACTGAAAATTTGACATGAATAAAAGGAGCATGAGGAAGAAAAGGGGAAACCTTGAGGCCATCGACAGAGAGAAGACTGTTAATGCCATATTTCGTCCCCTGGGAAGACACGTGTCTCCAAGAGTAGGTGTACGGGAGGGTGACATGTGTAAACAAGCTCCAAGGGTGTGGGGATGAAGGAATTCAAGAAAGAAATAACAGTATGGGCCGTATGATCAGCAATAGGAGATTCAGATTGTGTTAACATGAACATTACCTTTCGGCCGACTAGTAGTTATATAGAGTGAAGAGAGTTTCAACTAAACTTCCAACTTAACCGCCTAACTGTCAGGAGCGTTCAGCGATAATCTCGCATGACTGTTGGATGAAGATCCAACGGCAAATTTCAATGTCGTGTCGCTATAATCAGCTGCTTTCCTTGTCATCAACAGTTCTTGCATCTAGTGACGTGGCAATATCATGAACAATGAAGGAACTACCTACGTGACCCGCACATGCAAGATACTCTATATGTATTTAGGCAAGTCGCGATAGTTGCGATATGGATAATTTGCCAGCTAATAGCGATACCTACCATCATGGCGAGATGATCCAGCGGGATGCAACCCGCCAATGACGACACTTTTCCATTCGTGTAGAAAGGCGGATTAGGAAGCTCCGTACTGATTGCTCTATTACTGATTTTACTATCGGAGCGGATTCCAGGCATACTAACCCGGCTCCGTTAACTTCCTACTCTTGTCTTGCAAGAGACGGGCACACCAGCAGAACCGGTTTCAGCAGCAACAAAGACCATTGAGGATACATTCTTTGAGCTCAGTTCCAAGCACTATAACATCGTATTCTTCATCCATGGTGAACAGTGATATGCAGATATCAAAGCGGCAGGAAGAGAAATCAAGAATAAATCTTGGGTTTTTTTTTTAAATCAATTTTGTTAATTTGTAACCTGCTTGATGCACCCAAAAAAGAGGACATGCAAGGAATAGGAGGACGACTTGACTCTCCTCCACCTTTCAGTTTTTCTTGCTCGCTTTGAAAGATTGGAAATACAAGAAGATGAAGTAGAGTGGAAAGTGAGATGGGTCAATGGGATTTTGTTATTGTCGCTGCAGTTCTCCATGGAAGGGTAAGGAAGAAGTCATTACTGTTTCAGATACGAGTGTTCGTTGCTCATTGAGTCATTATCCTCTCCAATTGCTGGATCCTCCAATCGAGGATTCAGCAGTCTCTCTTTAACTTGGTGCATCTACCAATACATCGGTAGGTACGTCTGATTAAGAGAGACCGCTAGATCCTCGATTGGAGGATCCTACAATTGGAGACGATAATAACCCTCGTTGCTCATCTATCTAAATCTGTATTTATATATAAGAGAGCGAGAAGCCTCGTTAATGGGGAAAGCTAAAGACAGAGACGCTTAAGACAAAATTTTTTATAAACACGAAGACCAAGCAGTGGAAGTTGACGAAAATAAGAGGATCCGAATCCTCAATGAAGATGAAGATGACAATGAAAGGAATTGCAGAGGGCGGAGAAGGGTATTCAAAATGGGTAAATGTTAAGCTGAAGCGATTCACCTTCGTCTGTCCTGCACTAGAGCTGATGAGGAGCGTTGGATATATTCCTCGTCACGTGTCACGTATCGAGGCCAGGGAGCCACCTCTCCTCCCGAACTCCTAAGAGGAGAGGATTTGGATACGGAAGGTTGATCCATTAAAACCAGATGTCACATGGGGAAGAAGAAGAACCCAGGAAATGCCACCCACGTCTTCAGCTTCATTCATCATTCATTAATCTCTTTTATTTTTCCATTGCCACGTATTCGGTTTTCTCCCTTCTTCCATTGAACTTCTTACCATTAGTCCTACTTTCTCCAGAAAAGTTCATTCTAACAGCCACCGCAAAGTTCTGGAGATGCGTCGCAAGAAAGAATTGGCTTCGCCGGAATCTGGTTATCCACAACTCCGATTGTCCAAAGCTGCTGAATCTCACGAATCAGGTCAGACAATATCTACCAATACCTAAAGGAAACAAATCGATAAAAACTGCTGAATCCGAATAGAGCCGGGGGACGGCGCGCGTGTGAATGTTACTGATGCGGGTGCTCTTGTGGCGATTGTTGGAGCTGAAACGGGTTGTCGAATGGAGCCAAAGCCAAGGAAGAAGGTACCGCCGAGCTTATCTGATTAAACCCACCGCCTCCCCAACACCAGTCGCACCAAAGCCGCCATTAAACCTGACAAGCTCCTCCTGCTGCTGTTGCTGCACGTAGCTGCTCAACATCCCTTATGGTTTTTTCGCGGTACAAGAATTTATAGAATCGAGATAAAAAGGGAACAAATGCCAATATCTAAAGGAAATACCTGCGTCCTCCCCATCTGATTAAAAAGGCAAACAACAGATATCGGAAATATTCTTCAATAGAATGGCTAATATGGAAGGGAAAGACACAAAAGATAAGAAGGAACGTCACAGGCGATTTCAGTGGTTCCAGATTCCAATCTGGTTGGTGACTGGAACCAGTGGCCGTAGGATCCGATCTGGTTGGTCACAGTCACATGCAGGAAGATGAATCGAGAACCAGTAGCCCTAAGAATCGCCGGAGATGGAGAAGGCGACGTTGGGTTTGGAATAAATTTTTTAGGGTTTTTTTTCTTAAATTAAAAGGGTAAAAGGATAATTTCAGTGGTTTTCTTAAAGTTAGAGTTTTGGGGTTTTTGATGTTAAAGGGTAATTTGGTAATTATAAAATTTATAAAGTTGTCACATCACCCGTTAACAGGCGGGTCTGTTAAATCAGCACCTGTGATACATATTTAACATCTAAGGGGGTTGGGTGAGATTATTGTACAAGTTTGGATAATTGAAAGGGTTCCATTCGAATGATCCATATCTTTTGTAGATGATTGATTTCTGACTATTACTTGAAGAAATCCTTGAATAGAATCTTTTACAACTTTCTACTGGATCTTCCTTCTCCTCTCGGTTATTGGTGCTAATGGAGAGATCTTAACAGTGGCGTGGAGACTCATTACTCTAGTATTTATAATACTACCACTAACCTTAATTTATGCCCACAATGAATAGAAAAAGTTCTATTTTTAGCAATTGACAATTTAAGTTTTAAACCAGTCTATCAAATAATGTTAGACTTCCACTAGTAGATTAGACATATAAATAATATTGACCAATTAGATTAAATACGAAATCTTACAATTTCTTCCCTAATTAATGAAGGATTGAAACCTTAATCATGTACATATACTCAACTTACATGAAAAATATGGCAATGGGGTCCATTAGTGGTTGTTTGTTCTTTGTGAAAAGAAATAACAAATTGGTCGGATCCAATGGTTGATAAGGACGGTCAGTTTTTTAAGGTTACAGAGGACGGAGTACAAATTGGACGGTACATGCATTTTGGAAGTTACTATTGTTTTTTGGAAAAAGTTTTCATATGCGGCCGTGCATGTGCATTTGCGTTCATCCTTTGTATAATTGGCCGATGAGGGAAATCTCCTGTGTACGAACCCATAAATCAACTCACCTTTTCTCCACCGGCTTGAGTTCTGTGGGTGAGAGAATGGAATGTAGAAACAATATGGGATTAATAGTCAGAATTCGTTTGTAGAGATAGGTTATTATTTAAGCTGTGTTCGGTAATAATCTATGGAAATGTTTTCAATTTTTTTGATCTTTGGGAGCATATTGAGAGTAAAACAGCATTTGGCATGTTGATCCTTTTTTTTTGCTCCCAAAGATTCGGTTTAAAAAAAAAAAATGCTCTCTTAATAAATATGTGCAAACAAAATTAGGTGGAAAATACCTTTGCTCCTGATATTTTTTCTCCATCTTCAAAATTCTCGTGCTTGTTCATCAATACTAAAATTAGTTTAATTCATAATTAAAAAACGAAAAAGACGAACTATTATTGTCAAAAGGGTCTATTATCTTTCTAAACATTATCAAAGACATTTATTTTTCTACATTGACAGATGATGTATCCATCCTAACCATTGAAAAGAGACGATACAGTTTAGATTAGTCACATGAATATAAATTTTAGAGTTTAATTCAATCAAATACCCTTTATGTCTTAATTTACATTTCGTGCATATATATTAATACTCTAGACATTACTATGCATTCTTTCAATTTTTAATAGAAAATGATTATTTAAATTTAAAAAACTATTAAAAAAATATGATTTAAATATGCCTTGTGACTTTAGAGAACATCACATTCATTTATTATAATATAAATTACTATATCTTAAAAAAAACCAAATTATTGTCTCGATTAAGCAAACCCCAGAGCTTGGTTTGACTGCTGAAAACCTACTTTAAAAAAAAAAAATATATATATATATTAAAACTAAAGATTTAAGAAAAATTTAGAAAATAATAAAATAATAGGGTCGGCTCCTTGACAAAATAATTGGTGTTACAATTTTTAGACATGACGTTTAAGGGTTTGATTGGATGGTTTGTAAAAACTTCAAAATTTGATTTCAGTTTCTGAACAAGGAGGGATGTTCGAAACAGTCCAAGAGGGTAGTTGAGAAGCTATTATCAAAATAATTGCGTTTTTTATTCCTTGTTTTTTTTATCAAGAATAAATTATGTTTTTAAGGGAGAGGATTCCGTAAGCCACCTGAATACCAAATTAAAAAAAATGAAGAGAAAATTTTAATTACAAAAAGTCCTTGTGAAAGTGGCACATGGTAAACCGTCGGCATACATAAACATTTTTTCATAGTTTAATATGAACAACAAAATTTTTTAAGTTATTACCCAAAAAAAAAAAGAAAAAAAAAAGGCCAAGTTATTTCTGCACACGATTTTTGGTATGTAAGATCCAAATGCATAAAATTAATTCTACCAAAAAATGAAATGCAGAAAATTAAGAAGACGCTCAAAAAACGAATATTGTATTAAGAAAAAGGGCAAGGGTTTTTTCATATGAAACTGGACCAATGAAAAGATAGGAGTGGGAATCAGATCCACATTTGCTAGAGAAGAGTGTGTGCAAGGAGTGGGCCCTATTGTTCATTTTGTCAAAAGGGTGTAAGAAGGAATCCCTATTCCTTATTAGGATGTTGAGGATATCTTTTTCTTATAACCGTTGATTCTATTCTAGAAATTTAATTTCGTGGGTTCTTTCATGTAAAATTTTTGTATTTTTTTTTTTTTTCTTGCATTTTACTTTGAAATAAATAAAGAAAACTCTCATTTTATAAGAATTTTTTTTTTATAATTTTACATGAAAACAAATGGAAGAAATTCAACTCTCTTAGATTTATTCTTGTGTACAAAGGGAAGAACTTTCAGTGTCCCACATATGGTAGACCGAGGGTTGATGGTGTGTTTCTCATATCTAAATATTCTACAACTTTGGGTTTGTGTTGATACAAATTTAATGTCTTATTATTGATCAAATGCTTTTGGGGTAGCTTGAGTCTTAAATGAAGAAGTTATATGGATCTCCACTTAAGCAGGCCAGATGTGGTGTGTCCATTGTCCGAAAATTCAAAAAATAAACTGAGAAAATTTTGGTTTGGTAAATATTCCGATTGAATTCCACTCGAATAAAAATTATTGAAAAAAATTTATGAATTTTTGAGAGTTACACAAATAAATTGTGGTTGGGAAAGAATAGTTTGAAATGAGAATTTGAATACTGAAAATTCTGATCTTGCAAATAATTCATGCATACTCAAGATGATTTTCAAGAATAATTTGACCATATGCATGTCTTAGAATTTTTAAAGGTGTAGAGAAGATGATCAAAATCCTCTTTTTTTTATTGGGCCAAAATCGACCGATAGGTAAATTCATGAAATCGATTATTTGTTCTCCCTATTTTTTTATAATCATAGGAACCTTGATTTGTCATATGACTCAACAATTTTTGAGAGAAGTAAGGTACGAAAGCTGCTTCCCTTATCTTTTTACCAGTTGTTCCCTTGATTTATTCTTGTTTCATCAACTAATTTTTCTTTGATGGATTTCCCATGAATATTTTTTATGGGTAATTTTCCATGTTAAAGGTTTGACTATAAGTCTATATCTAATTTTTTTGAGTGCCAATGCCAATCTGATGCATCAACCCTCCTCCTTTATTCAGGCTTGAACCGACAACATTATATTTATGGAGTTTAGAGATTTACACCATGTCAGAGGTACTAAGAGTGCGAATGCTAAAGTTCTATTAAAGGATGAAGGCATTAAAGGGAGATGTAATGATTATTTTTATAGCTTGCTAAATGAAGACACTTCGAGTAATAGTGTTTCAGAAAACTATATTACTAATCAAGACACCACAAGTTGTAGATATATACAAAAAATTAAGGTGTTATAAGTAAAAGAAACTTTAAGGAGGATGAATATAAACAAAGCACTAAGCCCATATGAAGTCCCAACAGAAGTATGGAAGAGCCTAGAAATATATGGAGTATCTTGACTAATCAAGTTGTTCAATAAGATTATGAACACAAAAAAAAATTTAGATGCATGAAGGAGAAGTACTGTAGTTCCAATTTATAAAAATAAATGTGATAATCAGAGATGCAATAATTATAGAGCATAAAACTGATAAGTCATACCATAAAACAGAACTAATAAGTCATACCATAAAACTATGGGAAATAGTTATGAAATTAATACGAAACAAACTACTATTATGGACAATCAATTTGATCTTATGCAGGTGAATCCACGACATAAGTTATTTAATTATTTAGGAGACTCATGAAAAGATTTAGAGATTGCAAGAAAGATCTCCATATGGTCTTTATTGGTTTAGAAAAAACTTATGATAGAATTCCAAGAGAGTTAATTTAGTAAGTATTAGAAAACATAAATGTTTCAAAAGCAAATATGTGGGTATAATCAAGGACATGTATTATAATGGAGTGACTAGTGTGCTAGAATTGTAAGAGATGCACATCGTCTCCTCCCAGTGATTCTGGGAGGATACGGCAACCTATCTTGGATGGCTGCCACGTGGTTCTCGGTTGAATCCAAGACCCACTTCTGAGCCGACAGAAGTTTTCGGCTCGGCTTGTCAGCTGGGTGTCGGCTCGGACGTAGGTCTCAAATTTACTGAGAGCCACATGGCGGCCATCCAGGACAGGTTGCCACTGTCCTCCCAGAACCACTGGGAGGACAGGATGCGGATCCGAATTGTAAGAAGTTAGAGTAATGAATTCTCAATTATAAATGGATTACATCATGAGCAATTTTAAGCCCTTATTTGATTGCTTTTATTATAGATGATTTAACCAAAGACATTTACGATGAAGTTCCTTGGTGTATGTTTTTTGCTGATGATATTATTTTGGTGGATGAGACAAAGCAGGGATCAACGTCAAGTTGAAATTATGGATATCAACATTGGAATCAAAATGTTTTAATATAAGTAGAATGAAGACGGAGTATATGGTGTGTGTGTGTATGTACGTATTTTTTTTTTGGATAAATTAAGTATGTGGTGTGTTACTTTAGTCACAGAAGCAATGAGGTTTGTAGATCGGGTTAGTTGATATGCTTTAAAATCTTTCTAAGTGTTAAAAATTTCTATGAGGTGCTGAAAATTGATGAGAGATATATACTGCAATGCGATTCTTTTAGGTTTCTATGTTTAATCGTGAATAAAGAAAGTGATATAGAAGATGATGTTTCAGAGATGATTAAAATAGGATGGATGAAGTGGAGAGGTGCGTCAGAAGTGTTGTGTGATTGATGTATTCCTATAAAACTTACACGAAAAATTGTATAGTCATTAATAGGTTATGATGTATAGTGTGGAATGTTGGACAATTAAGAAGCATCATTTAGATAAATTTAGTGTAGTTAAGATGAAGATGTTGAGATGGATGTATGACAAAACTAAGAAGGATAAAGTAAGAAATGATCATATTAGAGTTGACTTGGGAATAACACTGGTACAAGATAAGCTACAAGCAAACTGTTTGAGATGGGATCCACATCCTCTCTTCCCAGAGATTTGGGAAGAGGGGGACGCCCCCGTTTGATGGCCGACACGTGGGGCTTGAGTGAATCCGAGCCCTCCATCTAAGCCGACACCTTCTGTTGGCTCAACTTGTCGGCTCGGTGTCTGCTCGGATGGAGGACTCGGATTCACCCAAACCCCAAGTGTCGGCTATCCAAAGAGGGTGTCCCCTTCCTCCCAAACCTCTGGGAGGAGAGGATGCAAATCCATTTGAGATGATATGACCATGTCCAACAAAGGCCTTTAGATACTCCAGTACGAAGGAATCATTTGATTCAAATGATCCAAAAGAGCTAAGAAGCAGACCTAAGATGACTCTAAGGAATGTGGTGATGAATGACATGCATAACTTAGACCTTGATTCAAATATAACATCACAAAAAGCTGATTAGAGGGCAAGAATCTATGTAATCGATCCCATTTAATTGGGATAAGGTTTTATTGTTATTGTTGTTGTAATTTCCCATAAACTTGTTTTAGTAGAGAGAGAGAGAGAGAGAGAGGGTTTCTTGAACTTTGGATGTACAAGCCTCATGCATCTAAGCATCTTGAAGGTGTTCTTTGAGTCTCTTCTAGCTAGCACAGTCTTTGCTGGAAAGTCGCAAAGATCATGGGATAGGCTTTGAACCATGGACTATGTTTTGTGGGCTTGGGTTCTTTAAATACCCTCATAAGGCCCATGTTGTTGGAGCCCCGTGCAAGTTGGAAGCTTTCATCTCTACAATAGTCTCCTGCATCATTGTGTATCTACGACCCCAAGCATCCTCCTTTGCAGTGCAAAGTCACAACTAAGGAGTTCAACTGGGAAGACTATAGAGGCAAAGGCAATGTTTAGAAAAAGATACAACTTAGTCCTTGATCATCCTCTCATAATTATCAATCAACAATGCTTCCATGTATGGTTTCATAATATTCAAGAGGGTTAAACCTAGATAAGTTGGTTAAAATCATTTGGGTTATATTAATTTTTATCTCTAAATAAATTAAAATGGAATCTAATCATGTATAAACCCTAATCCTATCCTTTGAGTCTATGACAAGTACTGGCAAACCCCAAGACTTAACATTTCCCCTCCTTAAAAATTAAAAAAACATGAATTGAAATCTCCTTATTCATAGGGTTTTTCTACTTTACACCGTGGTTGACATGAACGTTTGGTATCCATTGGATCGATGCAAAACCCTATTACCCATCCCGTCTCGAATACCAAAACTGCTCTTTATATATTGTGGTTTCTGTGATGATCCAATAAGTATGCGCTAAAAAGAATCGATGTCAAGAGGACCTTAACACTAGCCAGTGTCAAGTAGAAAAACCATTTATCATGTGTTGGAAAAAAAATACTGGACTAAAGACAAAAAATTAGGATATATATATATATATATATATATATATATATATATATATATATATATATATATATATATTCAAAAGATGAAACTGGAATAACCAGAACTGACCATTGCTCCTTTCTGTTACAACAATATATAGTGGTATTACAGAGAGAGAGAGAGAGAGAGATAGAGAGAGAGAGAGGCTATGATAGAGCAAAAGATTAAGGAACACACGTAGACACGTAGATAAGGAGAAACTGAAAGAAAGGCGTTGCCTTCCCTTTGCCTAGAGACTTGCCTTATTCCCCTTGAATCCAACTGGTTAAGAGTCAAGACTCAAGAGGATAATTGCTTTCAGTCATGAAGGACTCTTCTCCTTTCCACTTTCTTCTTCTTCTTCTTCCTCATGTTCTTCTTCTTCTTCTTCTTCATTTTTTTCTTGGTCTTCCATATGAGGATTTATAAGAAAGACCTGAGGATGAGGGGAGTAGACCTATGTGTGTAAGCTTCAGCATCTCCTCATTCAGTGGAAATTAATAACTATTTTTATTTGTAGAGCCAATGTAGCTGCAGAGCTGGAGAAACGAATCTCAGATTAAAGAATGGAAAGAATAATGTAACAGATGCACTAAGATAGTCAATTCTCTTCTCTATTCGTGCTTCATATCTTACTCCACTTTGCATAAAATTAATGTATTGAGAGGGAAGTAACTTTTGATATTCTTTATATAGAGAAGTGAATCAAAGTAGGGATTGAATGCAAAAGAGATCATCATGATCCGAATCTAATGGGTCTCACACTCTAAAGGTAAATCTTACACCTCCTGGACGATTGGTACAGGTGAACTGAACTAATTACATGGCATCTCAATATTCTCAATCAGACAAAACTAAGGTAATTAATATATAGCCTAATAACTTTTATGCCTTCCGTTTCCTTTTATGGAGTTCCCCTTCACTTTATGCTGCCCACTCATCCCATGTCCAGGTGAGCTGAACTAATTACATGACACCTCAACCAAACAATAATTAAGTAGTTAATACATAGCCAACTTTTATACCTTCCTTTTTTATTTAAATGGAGTTCCCTTCACACGGGGGGGGGGGGGGTTGGTTTGGGGTTACAAGAGAAGATGGGTCGTCATTGGATAAAGATTACATTAGCTACTCTGGATCACTAAGGTTGTGTCTGTTTTGTCATAAAACATTTTACGAGATTAGTTGAAAACCAATAGAAAATCGTATAATGATTAGAAATATTGATATACATAATGAAATACAAAAGGTAGAAAAACAATGACCATTCCAAAATTTAGGATATTATTACCAAATAGTGATGGTATTTTAACTATTGGTACTCTTGGCACCCATGGAATGTTCCACCCATCATGTGTTTGGATTCATTCCCACACTTATAATGTCCAAAAAAAAGTAAAAAAAATAAAAGTAAATTATAAGTACTTTTCTTGTAGTTTGCTCTTAAATCAGGTATATCCGAAACCTTTCAAACAATTTCAAAGACACTCTTTTAAATCAAAATAAATTCCAAAAAACCTACTCTGTTAGTGAATTTCCATTAACTGAAGACAAAAGTTAAAAATTATAATTTTAATACCTAAAATACCCTTCTGTATAAGTTAAAGGACCATTTTACCCCTTTAGACCTCTTATTTATACAAAACTCACTATCATAAGTTAACGAAAATTCACTAACGGAGTGAGTTTTAGGTAAATGGGATGTTTAAATGAGGGTAAAATGGTCCATTAACTTATGCAGGAGGGTATTTTAGGTATTAAAATTTTAAATTTTAACTTTTGTCATCAGTTAATGAAAATTCACTAGTGGAGTGGATTTTTTTGTAATTTATTTTGATTTAAGAAAGTGTCTTTGAGATTGTTTGAAAAGTTTGAGATGTACTTGGTTTAAGGGCAAACTACAAGATATGCACCTATAATTTACTTAAAAAAATAAATAATAAAAAATATAAAATAAAATTTATAAATTACAAGTTTTTTCATAATTATTTATAACATAATTGAAAATGCGGGCTGTTGATCTGATCGAATCATGGAGGATGCATGAGACGGAGCCAACTTGGGCTGGCGTCAACTGGTTATCCACCTCAATCCTGATCGTTTTTAATTAATATTATGTATTGAATTTTTGTCTTTTCTATTACCTTTTCTTTTATTTTTCAAAATTGTTAAACTTGCGACTAGAGAAGTCTTTTCTTGTTTGGAACGCATCTCCCCCTCCATCCAACATCAAATCCCGCCAATTGAGTTTTCGATCGACTATACGCCTCCACCCTCGATTTCCCTGGTCTTCGAACCAAGGAGCCCTAACACATATATATATATATATATATATATATATATATATATATATGCTCTCTCTATTTTGGCATATGAAAGGATTGCCACAATGCAGGCTGACCAAAAGACCCAACAAAGATTAAAGGTGCAATCCCTTGCTTAGTTTGTTGGTGTCCTACAAGTATGGTGCAAGTACCCAGGAGGTCATGGGTTCGACTATCCAATCTCTATCATATGTTTGAAAAAGACAGCCTCCTCCCGCTCCCTGATGGATCTCCCTTTCGTCCCTCGCATGCAGATAAAATCTATTTGGATAATCTAAAAAATAAAGATAATAATAAGAGAAAATTACTTGTACCTTACTCTAAAATTTCAAACAATTTAGACTACAGTGTTAAAATGAAAAGGAATTGACATTTTTGCCCTTCTCCCACCAACCAATATCTTTTCACACTTTTGCCCTTAAGTCATCTCTACCTCCTCCAATCATCACCTCCATCTTTATCTCCAAAAACTTGAACCCATAACCGGCACAATGATTTTTTGTGGATCACTGACATGATGTGGAAGGGCTACATCCGCAGCAGAGCGATTAATCTCGTATTCCACTATTTCAGTGAAGAAGTTACAATGCTCCATACTCTCATTGCAAGATTACATTCCATACCAAGGGAAACCCTAAACCCTGAAACTACAAGATTTCCCTACAAAACGGTATTAGAAAATCTTGATCAAAGAACAATATTTCCTGGTTTTAAATAATATAATATCAAGATTCACACTTACGCATCTATGACATAAATTTGGTTGATTCTCTTTTACGAATCCAAAACTGAATACAGTTTTATTACTTTGACATCTATGAGCATGCAGGCCCCTTGGCTAGACAAATTTGACTGTGAACTCAAAATGCTGTTAATGCTAGAGTAGTTCGTAAGATCGATGGAGGTCATTGCCCTTTATTCTTTATACGTTCGAACCGTCTCCATTAATTTGGAAGTAGATTCGTATGCTGTCATAAGCCCTACTTCTGAGCCAATTAAACTTGCTATTAGTGAGTGTTTACTGGTTAATCGGAACTTCTAAAAGAAAGAACAAATTCTATACCAACTGCTTCTTTATCCTCCACCTATCAAACAGGATTCTGGACTCCAATTATTTTGAGAAACAAGGGCTTAACCTCAAATCCCCAAATGTGATCAGATTCTCAATGCTATTTTATTTTGGATATATACCTAACTTCTGTACCCTTTCTTTCTTCATGATGATATTGAGAGTTAGGAAATGCTCATCCCAGTTCCCTCCACCCCACATAATAATAATAAAAAATAAAAAATAAAAAAAAGAAGAAAAAAGCAATAAGTACAATGGGAATCTTTGGAATTAATTGTCACCAATCCATGGACATCTAAAAAAGGAAAAAGCTTTTCTAATTCAGGTAAGAGGTTTGTGTCTAGACTCTGGAGCATCTTCTCATTAAAAGATACAAAATTTCTTGTATTTGAAGTTTCTATAATATCCTCATTTTCATCTAACCTATTATACGTGTCTTCAATTCTTTGGCATTTTTAGATTCATGACTTGTTTTGAAGACTAAACCGCTTTGACAATTTTGGTGGCAACCTAACTGAAAATTTTTCTGAGATCTATGAAGGTAGCAGAGAGCGGAAGCCCATCACTAATCTCATTGGCGGTGTGGGGCTAAAGTCTCCATGGTACGGTCTGACTTGACCCAATGGATCGGCGACTTTGAGGATCTCATATATAATATTATTTTCTCTTGTCTTGTAACTCTAGCCATAAATAGAAGAGAGGGGAGAGAGAGGGGGTTTACTTGGGAATGGAGAGACTTTGTTCTTGAGAGATCTCCATTATTGTACCCTCATTTTGACATAGTGAATCATCTTCACCTCCTCCCATGGACGTAGTATATCAGATTGATGTATGAACCACAATAAATCTTTGTATTATTTTGCTAGTTTGAATTATTTTTTATTTTCTATTCGTATTTCTTGATATTTGCTCTAATACAACCACCCATAAAAATCCTATTTCGAAAGTTGCTCCCCGAGAGAACATTTCTCCTTCTATACCAACTGCTTACATGTTCAAACAATTGACTTATTTGGAGAAAAACCGTTCGAATATAATGTTAGTCTCCAGCCCTAACTCTTCTTTTTCGGACCTAAAGCTCTCTTTTAGTCCTTGAAATCAAAATTTTCAATAGTCATTATTTTTTTAAGGCCGAGGAATAGTGTCGGTGATAACATTTTATACGACGGGTAACATTTACCATACTGGAATGGTATTTTGGCGACGGTATTATATTTATGTCATATAAAACAGTATTTAGGACGGTACTGACTCTAGTGGAATATTAAATGGCGTTTCAAAATTTTCATTGTGAAACACTTTTTTTTTTTTTTTTTTTTTCCCGGTTTCAATCCAATATGCAGTCCTTTAAAGAAGCTGGCTTGCTATATAAATAGCACCCCAATTGAAGAAATATAATTCATCCAAAACCTAATAGAAAGGGAAGGAACAAAAGATATATATATATATATATATATATATATATATGGTTCAACTTATATATCCATGTTAATTACATGGAGTAGATACTTTCTAACTTCTTCCGAAAGGGAGACACCCTCTAACTTTTAAACTGAAAACAAGTGCTGTTCCCCTCACAAAACTCCAATCACAAATAATGCATGATCCCAATTCTTGCAACTTGTTGGCCAACAAGTTTGGTTTTTATACCGACAACGATCCACAATAAAAAGACTAAGCACATTTTCATTGAAATTCCACAAGAAACCAACGCTTCGAGCCAAAAGTGAAAAGACTTCCAACCTCATAAGGAATCCAAAAACTTACTAAAACTCCATCACTAGGAAATACATCAATAACAAAGGAACTGGATAGTAAACAAAAAACAGAAAATATGGGTCTTTTTTTGTTTTTTTCAGCTAAAGATCAGACCAAAATTTTATTCAAGAATGAAGAATAGAATTACACAGAGACGCACACAGATCAAGAGCAGATCAATCCCCAGGTTTGGCATTGCCATCAGCAGGGAGAGATCCGCCCCATTAAGAAAACCAAAACCTGGGACAATAAGACACATTCTAGGCCACATTCTCTTAACAAAAACAGGGCAACCCCCCTAGGACCCGGAGGACTGAGATCTGGCTATCGATTTAGAGAGGGCACCCGCAACCATATTTGCCTCTCTAAAACAATGCTTAACATGCCATTGGATCCTCTATAAGAATTGCTCCACCACCATCCACTGCTGCCTACAACGCAAACGCCAAGGAATAGCTGCTTTTCGCATTCCCTCAATCACCGTTGAATCACTTTCTACCCATAACTCAGAGCATGGGCTTAACACAAATATAAAATAGTGGATATCATTGGTGGGTCTCATCCTCCATTAGTCTTAATTGTTAATCAAGTTGCCCAATTCCATGGAAGTCAATTGAAGTAGCAGAGACTCTTTCAAGGTGAACATAAAAACAAAGAGAAAAATCCACTTCCACTTTCCTGGGTTGCACTTTCAGATGGAGAAGCTGCATAAATCTAATTTTAGAATTCTAATTTATCGTCACCTGTCAAGCAAGGGAAAATATAATTAAAAAAATGAGACCGAACAAGTTAAAGAATTATGAAAATTTGCAGGACAAGTCCTGTAAACTCCAATTAGCTTGAAGAATACCAAACAACATGAATTATACAGCTAACTTAATCATATGAAACTATATTTTTGGGTAATTAATCATATGAAACTATATTATACCTAATTCTGAGTCCATGACAGTCACTGAATCTGTGATTGTGATTGGGTCATGAATTGACTAACCACACGCATCTGTTCCCCCATATCTAGTATCAATTGTTCTTGCTTAGAGAATCTCTCTCAACTCAAAATTATTTTCTCTCAGTTCCCTTATCTCTTGGGCAATCCTCTGGTTACACATTGCCCGAGTACCAAACACATCTTTTGGTCTTACTCAAGGCCCCAAGAGGCGAACCTCCCACGAGAATCTGGTACCATTATTTTTTGCAAGACTGATTCTTGAACTCCCTTATCGGCTTGTCTTTCATCACTTTCCTTTACTAAGCCTATCTCTTAATTGTTCCTGCAAGTTAAATTAAACAATAAAACATTGAAAGATTATATCAATCTGGCCATCAAAGGAAACATAACAGCAACAGTAATGTAAAATAGGGAAAACTAGCTAGTGCATACCATTGTCTTTGTTGATGTATCTACAAATAATCCAGTCTTTTCTTCAAACATCTCAATAGGTGATGGAGGTAAATGGTCTGTACCATGCATGAGTTCTCTTTAGAGGGAAAGAAACATAATCAATAAGCGTACATAACAGCTGAATGTAGACATAATTAAAAAAATAATTTGATTGTTTACCCTTTCCTCGCGTATGACAGTGTAAGGAGTGTTTCCTGTCGTATGACGCAGTTTTTGTTTTTCCTTATGGGCTTTATTTTGTTGAGAAATGACCTACATAGCAAGAATTCAAATTGAATAAAACCATATCTTGTGCTAACCATATACTTGATGCTCTTCGTTATTCCACATATCAAACAAATTATACCACTGATCTTTTGGCATCTTTGAAAGATCAATATTTGCTTCTTTTCTTCGGTTGAATCAAACTGATCATAATACTTGACTTTCAAAGTATGTTTGTAACCCTTACACCTATAATCGAGTCTTCCTATAGTCAATTCATTGCTATTTTCAAGAATGTCAAATTTCTCCTCTAAAAAAAATAGATCTAAAAAATAAAAAGAGGAAAGAATATGGTCACACAACCTAAAAGTGTTGGTGTAAGGCTTTATTTGGTATGTATTATAGAATTAATTATATAATACATATGACGTATGTAGTTGTTTGGTATGATTTATGGTACTTATTTATATTTAAAATAAGTTGATATAATTTAAAATCTACTAATAGTTTAGAAGGGGTTTATCATTATTATGCTAATATATTATTTCTTTATGTCTAGTGGTATTAAATGGTTATTATTTATGACTCATCATTTATTTTTTATAAATAATTTATTATATATAATTCATAAACATAAATATAAACTATACCGAAGAGAACCTAGGACATACAAATCAATCAAATTCACTGAAAAAAATACCTTTATTTTCTTCCAAACATCTTTCTTCAATGCTTCTAGCATGTCTTGCCAAGTCTTGTATATCAATGGAAAGTTCTTGCTGTTTTTTGTAATTAGTACACCAATCCAGGAGTTTAATTTCGGTGTTGTCTTCCTGTTACAAGATTGGTGATACTCATTATTTACAGTTATTGGAAGTCTCTCTCCTGCTTTGCATGTTTGCAGTTGAATGGGCCATGGTAGGTCCCATTTGCCCTCCCTTTCTTCAGCTTTAAATACAAAAACCTAGTTAAAATCTGGAATGGAAATAGGAAAAAAGAAGTGATGCAGGCTAGAATTGTTGGATTGGAATATTTATAGGGTTTACGAAAATCATTGTAATTTGATTTAATTTTTAGTTCTTTCCATAAAAAAGGGGATAGACTTACCCTTTAGCTAGGAGTTTTTTGGCTAGTTAAGAGTTTTCTTTAATTAGGAGTCTTCTTTAATTATCATGTTTTATTTAGTAATTTTTTATTTAACAATTAATTAGGTTGTAAAGTCTATTTATAGACCTATTTTATCAATGAAACGTATGATGGAGATTTGAGAAAAAAGGTTTTTGGGTTTTCTGCTCTTCCTCTCTTCCTCTCTCGGTTGGGCCGTCTCTCTCTCGGCTAGTTCCCTTCCCCATTGTTGTGGAAGCTCATCCTTCCCATACCAATCTGTCGGTAGGTATTCTCTTCTCTTACCTTCTGATTTTCCCTTCTTTCTTGGACCCTCTTTCCCTTTCTAATCCCTATTCTTCTTCCTAGAAAAGGGTTAATTTAATTGGGATAGAAGAGTTATATTAATATTTTAACATTAATAGGATTTTGAAATAATAAAACATTGAGGGTAGAATTGTTCATAAAAAAATCACTTTAACACCGTTAAAAATTGGGGTTGTTTGTCTTTTTTTGAAACTTTGCGAGTCAACTGTCATTAAGCTATAGTACAGGAGAGGTAACTGTCTTTTTCCCAATTTTTTTTATTATACTATTCAAATGCAAAGGATTTAGCTTCAAAGTAAAATGAAAAATTAATCACCAAATAAAGAATTATTTGGAATTAGTTATATAATTATGTGCTGCAATAATTTTGAATATTTCACTTCTTTTTTTTTTTTAAATTTTCCTTGCAACCAAAAGGAGCCTTAGACTCTCAATGTAAAAGGGGAAAATATGTATTTTGCTTTGGACATTAAGCATGGAATTCAAACGAACATTCCCGCCATGCTAGGGGATTTTGTCATTCAAGCACAATTACACATTTTGGCCATCGGTTTGAAAATGTAAATACATCTTGTACAACATAAATAATTATTTTTTGGAAATTATATCAACTTAAATAATTTTTTTTTAATACTTGAGAGGTTAATTATGAGACCTACCAAGTGCATGATCCTCCAAGAATGGATTAGGAGTTAATCTGATCATGGAGAATATTTGGAAAGTTTCAGGATCATTTAGATCTAGATTAATTTCTACACATCGAACAGAAAGGGGTTTGGTCACTATCCCTGTGGAAGAAAAAAATCTTGAAGGGCCCCTAGTAATTTGATAAGACCAAATTTTGTGAGATTTATTTGATGGAATGTTTTCTCCATTGCTTGGCAATGTCGAAGATGGGTAATGTGCCATCCTTCAGTTGGTTTGCGTGGTTATCTTGTACAGTTTTTTTCTTTTCTAATTTAATTCCACTAACCTTTATCCCAAAAGAAAGAAGAAGAAAAAGAAGAAAATTTCGATCCAAAATAAAGTTTGAAAAATTGAAGCGTGGAGAGAGGGTAGTGCATGATCAGACATACATGGAAGGGTGTGCCGTTACATGGGAGGGTAAATGATTAGGACTGTGTTTGAAATTTAATCTGTGCTCAAGTCACGCCGATACCTACTTAGCCATTTCTGTCTTACCTTAAAGACTAGAAGTTTCATTCAAGTTGGTCACTCAATCCGGTCCTTTTTAGTCGATTATTTTGTTTTACCTAATCTGTCAGTGTCGGTGAGATATTGATTATTTGATAATGTGAATCGATATCCGTCACACATCAGTCAATATTGACAAATATTAGTCCATTTCAGTTAGGTATCGGTCAAGTATCGATTTGGTATTGATCTCCATATCGATTCAACAAAACGATACCATATTAACTTGATAAATGTATCGATCACGATTGATACCAATACCAATACTGATATTGATATCGATACCTATTCCGATACTGATATCGATACCAATAGACACCTAAAACCTTGCTTTGGAAGGATCTTAATACTGAGGATTAACATATTATTACATGGAAATTCATCAACCTAATCGTCAAAATATAATTTTGATCAGTGCTTCCCCTAACCAATTCATCCACCTAGAATAATTATCATTTGCTTTTTGGAATTAAGAGATTGGACCACCAGGCCCGCAGGCCATTCTGGAGACTCTCGATTGCCAAATAACTAAGCATATTCTTCATAGATTTTTCTAAGATCTGTCATTCAATCTTCCATTTTTCCAAACAACGTTTAGAGCCACAAGCAAAAGGAAACAAAAGTATTAGGTCTAGCTAGGGGTGTGGATTAATCTGGAGACATCAAATTAATCGTATCCTAAGCTTTGCTTGAGAATTCTTCCAGGTTAATATCTTGAGGAAAAAAAAAAAAAATCTTGAGATCACTATAAGTAGCATAACCCTGTTATCTCATTTTGTATCAAGGATCTCTCTTACAATATTTAAGATGGGATCATATAAGCTTCACTTGGTTCTTCTTTGTCTCATTGCTTTAGCTTTCTTCCATTTCTCCCAAACCCAAAAAGAGGAGTACTTAGCAGTCCACAATGCTGTTCGTTCCGAGGTCGGTGTTGGATCAATAACCTGGAATGGCACGGTAGCTGCCTACGCTCGAGACTACACCAACCAGAGAGCTGGAGATTGTAATTTGGTGCACTCTAGCAGAACGTACGTGGAGAATCTAGCTTGGAGTTCAGGTGACTTCTAGGCCACAGATGCTGTTAATTTGTGGGTCGCTGAGGAAGCTTACTATGATTACAATTCCAATTCTTGTATGGGCCAACAATGTGTGCATTACACACTAGTGGTTTGGAACAACTCTGTTCACCTTGGTTGTGCTAGGGTTCATTGTAGCAATGGTTCAAGGATCTTCATCGTCTGCAACTATGATCCTCCCGGCAACTATGTAGGGCAACGTCCTTATTGTGAGGGTGCTTAATCTCCTTATATCTCTCCTTTTTTATTCTTTCATCTTTCTCTCTTGTTCTTCTATTATTTTTCTTCACAATCAAATGTTTGAAAATCCATGTTTATTTTCCTCTCCCTCTTTCACAAAATTTCAGTGCAGATCCTCTCCTCATCTGGTAACCATCGCACACACACGTTTGGGAGCCGTGGATGGAATGAGAAATCCACTTCTAGAGTGCAGCACCCACATTCATCGACGGCTCCTAAATGTATTGGGTGATTACCATGTGGGGAGAGGATCCAGAATCAGTTGATAAAAAATGTGTTTGTAGGGTGAGAGACATTGGTCAAGCTTTTCTTGTCCAGTGAAAAATCCCCTTGTTTCCTTTCTTTAGTATCCTTGAAATACTTGAACTGTGTTGATAGTGGTTCAAGGCATCAGTATCGGATTTGTCGATTTCTATTATTTTTGGACACGATCGATTCAGATCCAATCCCCTTTTAATATTATTATTATATACGGTATCGACTATGTGTTTGGATCTGTACACCGTTTTGGACATGCTGAATCTGGATTCCAAAATGACTAGGATAATGTAGCCACTACCGTGGCAGATACCTAGATTTAGAATCTTATGCTGACTGGAGTTGGAGAATTAAGAACCATTTTTGAAGATTTACATCATATTTATTACATGGAAATTCATCTATCTGTTAGTTATAGTAATTTTCAAAGCTTCCCCGAACCAATGCTTATGGATCGGAATATTTCTTTTCCTCAAGAGCCCAATATGTTTAACCTTGGACATGGTCCAACTACAAAAAATATCATTTGTTTTTTGGAACATGCATCTTCATTAAGGACCACGTTTGTCACATGTGCTACCATCGAAAGAGGGACAACACGTATAAGGGAAGTGTTGAGAAAAATCTGACATTAAAAAACGTTAGGACCAAAAATGCCATCATGATATACTTCAACAGATTCCTGGGCAAATACATACGTTGACTTAGTGTATCAGACCAATGTAGACTATATGTATCCAACTGTATCAATTTCCGTAGTGACTGATACCAGAACTATGTTGAATTACAGAAAGAAAAGTAAATCTGGTGACATCAATCCTGTCCATTGAAAATTCTTCGCTGTTAATATCTTGGGATCACTATAAATAGTATAACCCTATTATAGCTTATTCTGTATCAAAGATCTCTCTTGCAATTAAGATGGGATCATATAAGCCTGACTTAACTGTTCTTTGCTTCATTGTCGTTCAGTTCATGTCTCATCCCTCTCGCAAAACTCTTCAGAGGCCTATCTAGCAGCCCACAATGCCGTTCGTTTCAAGGTTGGTGTTGGATCAATGATATGGGACAACACGGTAGCTATTTACGCTTAAAACTACGCCAACCAAAGAGCCGGAGATTGTAATTTGGTGCACTCCCATGGAAGGTACGGTGAGAATCTAGTTTGGAGTTCCGGTTGTTAAGGATATTTCTCTCCATTGAATTCAAGATTCAAAATTCAAATATTTGAATAATCAGTTATGATTCAAAATTCAAATATTTGGTGAGATATAAATCAATTATCCAAATTATAAGGACATATTATAAAGGAGAGTTAGGATTGTAAATCAGTTACATAAGTTATAGGAATTTATTGTAAATAAGTTACATAAGTTATAGGAATTCAAATTCAAAATTTGAATTCTAATAACAAGGATTGTACACACCATATTGTATATAAATATAACCTATCTCCTAGACATTGAGATAAGATGAGAATCATTTAAACTTAATCTTCTTGTCTCCATATCAATCTCTTCAGTTTCAATATGGTATCAGACGACCAGGCTACCAATCCTGCAATGACTTCTATCTCTCTCTCTTCGGTCCTTTTTAATGCTCCTTCTTCATCTAATGTCTATCATCACCTCTCCCTCAAATTAACTGTTAAAAATTTTCTTCTCTGAAAAACCCAATTACTTTCCTTATTGCGCAGCTATGATCTTATTGGGTTCATCGATGGCACCACACCTTGCCTACGTAATCCAGCAGCAACGATATCATCCACTTCCATCATACCTGAAGCCACTGCAACTGAGATGCATACCACATACAATGACTTAAACCGCAAAGATCAACTAGTCCTCAGCTGGTTGATTAGTTCACTCTCTCTTGAGGTTCTTCCATATGTGATGGGTCTCTCCACCTCTGCCTCAGTTTGGACTACAATCAGCTTTTGGCACACTTTCTCATACGAGTGCGTTGCAAATTCATATGTAACTGCAAAGCACCTCTAAGGAAAACAAATCAATTTCTGAATATCTTCGAGAAGTTAAGTATCTCTCCGATCAACTTGCTGCCTCCAATCGACCTCTATCGGATGAAGAACTGAATGATATTGTTTTTCGTAATCTCGGCCCAGATTATAGTGATATAATCGCAGCCTTGGCAACAAAATCAGAGGCTCTACCCGTTCACACACTTCATTGACTTCTTCTAAGTCATGAAATGAGGCTCCACACTGCCCAATCAATTATGTCGGCCAACCTCAGTACCATATCTTCATCAAATCATAATTTTCCACCATCTCACCATGCTCTGCAGCACATGTCCCATTCGACCTTGTCTTCATCCTCTCGGCATATACACTATAACAAATCTGGTAAAAAACAACAATGCCAGATTTGTAATCGTTCGAATCACACAGTGTTCAAATGCTATTATCGATACTTTGGTAATCCAAATCAACCAAGTGGTAATACTTCTGTAAATATGGCGGGTTTACTTCCCACACATCCTAACCCCTTGTCGGCATGGTTCCCCGACACAGCTGCGACACATCATATTACTCTGGATTTGAACAACCTGCACATCTCTCACAAGTACACTGGTAAGGACTCCCTGGGAGTAGAAATGGTGTTGGTTTGTGTATTAGTAATATTGAGAATTCTACTTTTTCTTCTTCTCCCAATGCTTCTTTCCATTTCTCTAACATTCTTCATGTTCCCTCCATAACCAAAAATCTTTTATCTGTCCACCATTTCACAAAAGATAATAATTGTTATTTCTAATTTCATCCTTATTTCTTTGTTGTTAAGGATCAGGTGACCCACAAGGAGCTGCTCCGGGGAACGCTTAAGGATGGACTCTACCAAATTCCACAACTCAGAAGGTTTGTCACTCCTTCGGCCTTCACATCCTCTAGTTCCGCTTCTGTTACAGTCGATCACTGGCATGCACGGCTGGGACACCCTCATCATCGCATTGTTAAGAATATCATTTCTTCTCACCACCTATCATCTTCCTCCACACAAATAAATAAATGCCAGGCCTGTTACATGGGCAAATCACATAAATTTCCCCTACCCCCTACAGGTTCTATTAGTACGGCACCTCTCCAGTTAATTTTTATCAATGTATGGGGTCCTGCTCTTGAACTTTCATCTACTAGTTGTCGTTATTTTATTATTTTTGTTGATGATTTCTCCAAGTTCACATGATATTATCCATTACACAATCGTTCTTCTGTACCGAATATATTTGAAATGTTTAAGAAGTTGGTAGAAAATCAATTTTCAACATCTATTAAAGCATTACAATCTGATTTGGGGGGGGAGAGTTTTAGAAATTAAATACCTATCTAAAATCATGTGACATTTTGCATCGGGTTGCCTGTCCTCATACACATAAGCAAAACGGCGCTGCGGAACGCAAAATTCGACACATTGTAGATACGGGTCTGACTCTCTTAGCCCATGCCTCCAGACCTCTTCACTACTGGGATTATGCTTTTCAAACTTCTACATTTCTCATAAATCGATTACCCACTCCGATTTTACAAAACCTTTCACCTTTGGAAAAACTATACCAACAAAAACCCGATTACAACTTTCTTAAGGTTTTCGGATGTATAGTTTATCCCCTACTCAGACCATATAACTCATCAAAATTTAATTTTCGTACTGTGCCATGTCTCTTTTTAGGTTATAGTCCTCTTCATTTGGGCTATCGTTGCTTGGATCTTAAATCCAATAGATTTTACATTGCTAGACATGCCAACTTCATTGAGGATTCTTTCCCTCTTGCCATGCCTTCTAATCCCCATTCATCTTCTTCTTCTTCTACACCATGGCTCACAATATCCCTTCCTTCTCTCTCAACTTCATCCTTTGGCAATCCTAGGAAGGTTCCACTAGCTCACCCACCTTCACTACAGGTACCACCACACTCCCCTCCCCCTTCCCCATCTCAATCTCCTTGTTTAATCTTCAATAATACTAATTGCACTAACTCACCCAACCCCCTACAAGCTTTGGTTTCTACTTGTGATGCAGGCAGTTCTACTACAAATGAAACACTCATCCAACTGCCACATGTTCCTTTTCGTCGCACACATCACATGGAGTTGCGAGCTCACCCAAAATCCTCTACCCGATATCCTCTTCCATCTGCCCATCTGTCTTAGGCTGAGATTGAGCCTGCTACTTTCACTGAAGCAAACAAAAATCCACATTGGCGTGAGGCAATGATGACAGAGTTCAATGCACTATTACAGAATCAAACATGGAGCTTGGTTCCTCCCTCACCCAACCAAAATGTGGTCAGATCTAAGTGGATTTTTCGAATTAAAAGAAAGGCCGATGGAAGCATTGAACGCTATAAGGCTAGGCTTGTGGCTAAGGGGTTTAATCAACAGGAAGGTATCGACTACACAAAGACTTTTAGTCCTGTCGTTAAACCCACAACCGTTCGCACGGTGTTGGCAATTGCTACCTATAATAAATGGGCCTTGAGACAATTTGATGTCAATAATGCTTTTTTACATGGCACTCTCTCTGAGGATGTGTACATGTCCCAACCTAAGGGCTTTGTGGATGACACAAGACCAAATCACATTTGCAAGCTTCACAAGTCTTTATATGGGCTCAAATAGGCACCTCGAGCCTGGTTCAATATGGATCCATATGTTTACTCCAATGGAAAAGAATGAGTTCTCTTAACGCAAACAAACATGAAACCTGATCAAACCCAAAAAATGTTTCAAGCAAAGATGACACACAGATTTACATAGTTCATACATCAATGCGATGTACTAGCTACATCAATGGAAGAAATAAAAAAAGAAAAAAATTCACTATGTAAAATGAAGTAATACAATAGAGATCTTTCAAGAACACTCAAAAGTGTAACAACAAACTCTGTCTCGAATCTCTAGTTTTAAAATACCATTTCAATCTTGTTTTGACGACTAGAGCAACAAGATACAGAAATATATATATATATATATAGGGTCGATCCATCATCCATTGGTTCTGATCAAATTGTGTCGCTCCAAACCCTATGCTACAATCACTGACTTTTAAAGATATTTTATTAGGATCACCATCAAATTTATCGGAATAGATCAATCTTCAAAACAGATACAAGAATTCGATACACACATAACAAGGTTTTTAAGAAATCTTAGTGTTTATCCCTACTTAACGTGAAACACCAAAACCTAACTCTTTTTCTTTTTAAGGAAAAAAGATATGCATTGACATGCATAGATCCAGAATCCAGTACAGTTGGCAAGAGACGATTCTGACATGTTGAAGGCAAAAATAATGAAACATTATAGGAAATACTTGAATTGGAGTGAGAACAAGGGTTCCTTTGGAAACATGGATTTGGTTCACCCGATCGGAAAGGGTATTCGTATTGATTAGCCAATCCGGCTCTCCCTTTGGTGATGGATCGGTTTTGTCTTATTTGATAGACTGGAACTTTCATTCCTAAGCATTAGTCAGTCAACCCAGTCCTCCCTTTAGTCGTTCATTTTGTCTTACCTGAAAAATTGAATGTTTCATTCCAAAGCGTTGGTCAGTCAATCCCACCCTCCTTTTAGTCATCTTATCTGGTTAGTATTGATCAGGTATCGATTAATGTGAATTTGTATCGATCATATATCAGTCAATATCGATAAGTATTGACCCATTTTAATTAAGTATCAGTTTAGTATTAGTCAAGTATTGATTTGGTATTGATCCCTATACTGATTTAACAAAATGATACCATATTAACCGGATATACATATCAATCACGATCGACACCGATATCGATACCAAGAGATACCAAAAACCTTGCTTTGAAAGGATCTTAGTACTGAGGGTTCACATATTATTACATAGAAGTTCATCCACCTAATCGTCAAAATATAATTTTCCATGCTTCCCCTGACCAATTCATCCACCCAGAAAAATTATCATTTGCTTTTGGAATTAAGAGATTGGACCACCAGGCCCGCCGGCCATTACGGAGACTTCCGATTGGCAGATTACTTTAGTCAAGCGAAGCAACTCTTAAAAGTAGAGGTAGTTCAAAAAATTCAATCCAAAACCGAAGCTGATAAAAAAGACCAGTCATTTGACCAAATCGAACCAAAATTTATTGGACCAAAATTGGGACTTGGTTTTTTATAGACCAATGAAAAACCAAAATTTGAATTCGATGAGACAAACCGATGAGATCAACCCTATAGATCCAAACCGAACCCTTAACAACTTGATAATGGACCAATGAGAATCCTTTGACCCAATATTTTAATAAATTAATACATAATAAGCTAAATCGATACCAAACCCATACTAGACCAATAAGAGTGTATTACTTTTAATATATATACATATCAGAAACCGAACCAATTAATTACCTGATAATAGACTAATAAGATCCTATTAACCCTACCTGGCTGACAAAAAATAAAAAAAAAAACCAAAATAAGACATTTCTAAACGATTTGGTTTTGGGTTTGCGGATATAAGACCAAAATCGATTCAGATTAGACCGAACCGACCAATTTACATCTTTATCTCTAAGGTATCTTTTGGAGCGTTTCTTTGTGGAAAAAGAGGACGTAGCATTTTCTTCATAGATTTTTCTAAGATTTGTCAATCAACCTTCTACTTTACCAAACGACTTTTAGAGCCACAAGTAAAAGGAAAGAAAGTATTCGGTCTCTAGCAAGGGGTGATGATTAATCTGGAGACATCAAATCCTATCCTAAGCTTTGATTGAGAATTCTTCTTGGTTAATATCTTGAAATCACTATAAATAGCATAACCCTGTTATCTCATTTTGTGTCAAGGATCTCTCTCTTGTAATATTTAAGATGGGATCATGTAAGCTTCTCTTAGCTCTTCTTTGTTTCATTGCCTTAGCTTTCTTCCATGTTTCCGAAGCCCAAAACTCAAAAGAGGACTACCTAGCAGCCCACAATGCCGCTCGTTCCAAAGTTAGAGTTGGATCAATGACGTGGAACAACACGGTAGCTGTTTATGCTCAAAACTACGCCAACCAGAGAGCCGGAGATTGTAAGTTGGTGCACTCCCACGGACGCTACGGTGAGAATCTAGCTTGGAGTACCGGTGACATGTCGGCCACAGATGCTGTGAATATGTGGGTTGCTGAGAAAGTTTACTATGATTACAATTCTAATTCTTGTACTGGGGGCAAACAGTGTGGGCACTACACACAAGTGGTTTGGCGCAACTCCGTTCACCTTGGTTGTGCTAGGGTTAAGTGCACCAGTGGTTCAGGGACCTTCATCATCTGCAGCTATGATCCTCCAGGCAACTATGTAGGGCAACGTCCTTATTGAGTTCCCTATATATATTGAGGTTTTTATGACAGTCAATAAGTGTGTATTAAAGGGAGTCGATTGCAACTTCATGTTGTTACAACCCTTGTTACATTCACGCACATACTTACTAAGCTAGCTGTTATATGTAATGTAACATGGGCAATGAATAACTTGTCCTAGTTGATAAATAACCATGTATCAGTCTTTGCTCATGTTGACTCATAATAATATTAAATACAAATAAACTAGTAATAATATTTGCTGAACAAGGTGAATTAAGTTTCTTCGAATGAAATTGATTGGAGGACAATGATCCATTTAGCCAATCATATATAATTGGAATATAGTTTTATTATTGTATCTATTTTTCAACCTTTGTTCTTCGCCTAATTTTTTTTTCTCCTTTCATGCATGATTTTCAGAATTTTGGCAACCTTGGTAAATTTGTTAGGCATGAGAAAGAAATATATATACAACCATATTCAAAGGACATGCCACTTATCTTGATCGTTCTCGAAAATAGGATGTCATACATCCATGAATCTTAAAAATACATCCAAAGCCATTTAGAGAATTATCTGAAAAACCCCAAAACCCAATTTGGCTTAAAAAAGTACTGCATGTTTCATTTAATCTGCAACCCAGCAAACGAGGTTGAATCTGTTGTTTTTCTCTATAGATTTAAGAAATCTGTAAGCAGCCAGGCTACTCAGGTCTGGGGACTAAGCACATGGGCCTTAAAGTTGATCAATGTGCATCCGTCCCATGCAGGTGTGTATACTTTTTTGGTATTGATCGATATCGGCCAAGATCAGCTACATACCAGTCCCAGCTGATACTGATACAAATAGACCAAAACGGCCAATACAACTTCAATATCTTAAATCATGCTTCGGACAAAGACCAAGAGGAGGGAAGGAAGTTAGAGATGATAAACGACTCAGGACAAAGACCGAGAGGAGGGAAGCAGATTAAGCGAAAGACAAGGTTTGATGGCCTCCCTAACTCTCTCTGCCTATTTCATGTGTGGGAATCATGATTCTAAATCTCGGTCGAACCATGGTTTCGATCGAAGTATCTTGGTTTCAACCATGGTGGAAACGAGATGAGGGCTTGATTTTTAAAACGTCTCAAATTGCGACCGAGATTTCATTGTTTTGACTAGGTTTTGATCGAAATTTGGTTAAAAACTTGGCCCAACCACCTTATAAAATATCAAGTTTTGGTCAAAACTTGTCTATTTCGACCCTCGAAACTTGATTTTGATCTTAGAATTCAGAACAGTACAAGACTGAAAATAATACACAAGAGGGACAGGACACAAGAATAACATTTATTTATAACTGATATCATTTAAGTAAATTTTTAAGTCTTATATTTCATTTACTTAAAACTGATTATACTAACTTTCCTACAAATCTGATATTATTTGAATTCGAATTATATTGAAAGAGTTATGTTCTAACTAAATCTTCTTTCTAGTATACAAATACTATTTAAAGTCATTTGAACTGAAATAATTTTTTAGAACATCAAAACAAATGATTATTTTGATTTTTTTAGTGATGTTTTAATATAATTAAATTTATGAAAATTTTAGATTATAAAAAAAACATTTGGATTTTAAAATTAAAAAATCACCATGCAATCGAAAATTGGATTTTTGTTCTTGAATTAGATAGTAATTTTTACCTTTTTAGAATTTGAATTTTAAACTCTTTTTATCAAATTGGGATGAAAAATATTTGATTATTTATAAATAATATCTAATGAAATACCAAACTTAAAAGTTCATCCAAAGGAATAACGAAGATCTATCAGGTGTAATGATTAATGGATATCCCCCAATTTCCCATTGTTGTTGATGATAGTTTTATATTTCTCCCATAAACTTGAGAATTTGCCCAAAAAAATAAAAAAAATAAAATAAAAAAAATAAAATAAAAACCTTTTCTATGCGTCTTGTGGTGGGGTATAAGGTTATGGGAGAAAAAAACGGATACTCACCCCCTAATATGGTTATCACGAGAATAGTTTCTTTACATGTACTTGTATTTTCCATGGGATATCATCACCATCCATATTCATTGGGTCCCACACTCTAGAGATATGTCCCACATTTCATATATGATGATAAAATCCCATTAAAAATACATTATGTGTAGGTGTTTCAAACTCTACCCTCCAATACACTTAAGTGGAGTAGAGATGGAAGTCCTGAGACTTGCCAAATTTTAATGATTAAGAAAGACTTATAAGGACTAAGACTGAAGGAGGGAAATGGAGCACACCCAAATTTTTGATTAACAAAAGAAAAAAACTAAGACTTTTTAGAATTGTGGACTTTGGACAAAAATCAGAGATAAAGAGGAAAGAGAGGGATCCGAATCATCTCCTCAGGTTCAGGGAGGAGGGAGATGTCCCCGTCGGATGGCTGACACGTGACTCTTGGAAAAATCCGAGTCCCACGTCCGAGCCGACACCCCCTGTCGGCTCGACTTGTTGGCTGGATGTCGGCTCAAACGTGGGGCTCGAATTTTTCAGAGAGCCATGTGTCGACCATCCGACGGAGGCATCTCCCTCCTCCTTGAAGTACAGGAAGGGGACGATTTGAAGAGAGAGAGAGAGAGAGAGAGAGAGAGAGAGAGAGAGAGAGAGATAACACGAAATAGACCCGAATTGGTAGGTCATTTGGTAAAGATCAACACCTCATCATTAAAGAGGTTATGAATTCAAATTTCCTTGGTCAGAGAGAATAAAAAGACCATCATGAGACTCATGACTCGTGAAAAACTTAAGGACAAATACCGTAAGAGGAAAATGGAAACATGTGCAAGTTTTTTAAGAATAAAAAAGATTGGGTAAATTTCTCCCATCTCCCCTCCAGGAATCTTAAATGACTACCACCTCCCAACTTGACTCATAATGTCTCACACCTCCCCTGTATTTGAAAATAATCTCTCCTATTCAATTTGGTGATAACATTCATCATCACTAATATTTTTTGGACTATTATACATTTAGTTTGGTTTAAAAGAGATTTTATCAAAAGATTTTAATCAAATTTAATTTAAAAATATATATTAAAAAATTAAAAAACGAAAACGTGAGATACTAAATAGATCTTGCCCAAAAAAAAAAGATACTAAATAAATTTTGAATAATCAAATTTAATTAATAAAATCCCAAAAGAGATTTACTAAAACTCTACCAAAACTCTCTCTCTTGTGTTTCAAAATTTTTATTTTTTTTTACTTTCTTCCTTATTTCTCTACCACTGCTCTCCCTTCTTCAATTAGCCAAAGATCGGCTCATTTTCAACTCACCAGAGAGTTTTAGTAAATCTCATTTTGGGATTTTAGAAATTAAATTCTATTATCCTAAATCTAATTGGTTTTTTTTTTGCAAGATTTATTTAGTATCTCACGTTTTTTTTTTAATTTTTATATATATTTTAAATTAAATTCGATAAATTTTTTTGATAAAATCTCTTTTAAGTCAATATGAGGGTATAATAGTCCAAAAAATATTGGTGATGATAAATATCATCACCAAATTGAATGGGGGAGATTATTTTCAAAAGCAGAAGAAGTGGGAGACATTTTCATTCAAGTTGGGGGGTGGTAGCCGGTAGCCATTTAAGATTCCTAGAGGGGAGGTGGGAGAAATTTACCCAAAAAGATTTAAAGACTTGGAACAAAGACCAAGAGAAGTTAGAGAGAATAAAGAAACACTTAAGGACAAAGATGGAGAGAGGAAAGAGACAAGCCACCCTCCATCTATCGGATCCAAATCCTCTTCTCCCAGTGATTCGGGAGGAGGGGCGGCCTGGATTGATGACCGACACGTGGGGCTCAAGTGAATCCGAGATCTCCATCCGAGCCAACACCCGTTGTCGGCTCAGCTTGTCGACTTGGCATCGGCTCTGATGGAAAGCTCGAATTCATCCAAACCTCAGGTGTCAGCCATCCAACGGGGGTGTCTCCCTCCTCCTAAATCACTGGGATGA
Organism: Protea cynaroides; assembly: GCA_028583415.1. Taxonomy (NCBI): domain Eukaryota; kingdom Viridiplantae; phylum Streptophyta; class Magnoliopsida; order Proteales; family Proteaceae; genus Protea; species Protea cynaroides. The sequence continues at coordinate 47,261,322 of CM053269.1, read as the reverse complement.
GAGGATGTGAATCACCATCCATCAATCATTGTTTACAATAAAGAAAGAACGACAAATTAACTCCTAATCCACCCCAATATTGGCGATACCATCTGTGCACTGCCATTGGTGTGGCATCAGAGATTCATCCTAGGGCATCCGAATCCTCTCCAATCGGTAGAGCTATTGGAGGCTCCAATTGGCTGTCCGATTGGAGATGTGTGGCAATAGTTATATTTGAAGGTCATGATATAACAGGCTGACCCACTGCTTTATACAACAGCCCAGGAGTGAATCAAATCTAGATTCAATGAAATTTTATCAAATTCATTTACATACGGTTTCAAAAAGGAGGGAAACCAAAGATTTGGGAGACCGTTTCGATTTTGGATTGAGAAAGGGGGGAAACCAAAATCCAACGATTCTCTCGACGAAGAAGAAGGGCAACGAAGAAGATCTATGGAAAGGAGAATTCGTTTAGATTTTAGGTTCTCTGCGATCATCAAGACAAGCCAAGCGGTGAATCGATTTTGGGTGAACAACCGAAGAACGACAAAGAAGAGAGAAGAGGTACTCCTTTCTTCTCTTCTCTCTGCAACTCCCCATATACCATTCATCTCTTCTCTCCTCTCCTCTCTCTTGTGGGTATGGTTCTCTACTTCAGAAGAACAAGCCCCTGATGCCAAAATGGTTAAATGAACAGGATTTGTGCTTTGTTTTGCATGAATAGAACAGCTCAAGCACAAAGATGCACAAAGGTGTAGAAAATCACCGAACGCACACAGGTGTTGCCTGAGGCATGCACCCTTTATAATATCAGTGATAGAACTAGTTTCTTTTCTCCTTTATTTTGTATTCTTGTTTCTTTTTATTTCTTCTTTTTTGTTTTTTTTTGGGTAGGTAAAGCCCCATGGAGTTTTTTTTTAAATTTGTAAATTTTATTTTTATGAAGTGCTACTTGAATATTTACTTTTAGTTATATTCTTGATTTAATCCTTCATTTTTCTATATTCTGTATTCTTGAGACAACTTCATGATTTTTGTAGGTTAAGAAGCGTTATACACCAATTTTGAAGGTTGTCAATCTTCTCTCACCAAATTTATTGATATTCTCTAGCAATGCAAATTCACTATTTTTAATACAATATAATTTCAATTTGATTTTATGATTAACATGTTTTTTTTTGGGGGTAAACATATGATTATCATGTTGATAAGCCTTATATCATAGTTTTTATGCATCTAGAGTCATTTTATGATACTGTATCATTCTTGAGTGATAGTGATTCGAGATCAGTATGAATCAAATAATTGAAACAAAGAATCAGTTGGTCCATGAGCCAAACCTTGATATTGGTATCAGATTGGCTGATCCACCAATTATGATGGTTTGGATTGGTCCTGTCTGATACTGGTACAGATTGGATAATTTGATATTGTATACATTAAACCATGCTCAAGCTATTTGATTTTAGAAAATATGTTGCTTGTTCCTATCCTGTCTCAGATATTCAAAACGTTCATTACAGGAAGATTTTATTTTTTCGTGGATTAGAGTTCGTAATCTATATATAAACTGATCTTTTTTTTATTGCTCTGTTATTTTTGCGAAGTACTACTCTCTTTTATCTTAGTGTTGTGGCAGTGTATAGTTTTGCAGAAGTTCATAAAGTTTGCAAGCTTTTCACCTCATCACAAGACCATCTACGCCTTCTAACAAGTTAACCATCTTCGCCATTAGCATGCTTTTTTATTGCAAATTGTTGTAATATAAAATTTTTATTTATATTTGATTTTAATTGTCTTGCAGTTGGGCAATCATGGTTGTGAAATATTCGAATGGATAGAGCAAGTACCAGAGATTGATTCTAACCAAGAAACAGGTCAATGCTCACAAGGTCCAACGACAAATATGACGACTGCGTGGAAAAACTTGATTTGGAATAGTAGTGTGTTGTAGTGGACAATGTTGGTGTAAATTAAAATGTAGTAGGCAATGTCGTTTGTCTATTTGTTTGGTCTGTTTGTTTGGTTTGTAATTGTGATGGATCTCAGGTATGATCTTGTTGCCATCCATTAAAAGAAAATGCGACAGTCATTTTTGTTCTTGTTTTGGTTTATCTTCTCGTCAGGTGTAAGGGAGATGGATTTTAGGGAAGGCTATTGAAATTTTGTTGGATGGGGTAAGTTTGTTACAAGGGTTACTTGGGTTTGGAATGAACTGTAACATATATTATATTTTTTCAATTAAAATCAATGATGTCATTTCCTCGTTTAAAATATCTGATCCAATGAATATATGGATGTAAGTATTCAGTTGAGAGATTCATGGTTTGTTTTGGAGAGAATTTTATTGTCAATTCCATCTGACTGACACTATTGCAGTACAAATGGATTGAAGAAAAGTTCTGAATTTGAGATATCACTTGATTGAAGAATACTGAGGCCTCTCTTCTCCCTTTGTACATGCTTCTCTAGCATGTCATGAAAACCAAGCCAGTCCTGGTTGCATGCTCTGCTTCATCTCTAGTACTGGAACTATGAGCCCTAGAAAGATCCTCCATAAATCAAGTATTATCGTAACAAACATTGCAACACCCAATGCATCAATAGCCACTTTAGGAAGGTCCCACAAATCACCAGGTTTCTCATCAATCTTGTGTACAGATGGAGGTCTTATTCAAATAAGAAGAATAATTTTTCGAGCAATAGAGAAGCAAACTTTAAATTCTTTTCGCCGAAGGCAGCTCAGCTATAATTTGTGGATGTGTACTGCATATGTGGAACAATGAAACAATCATTCATTTCCATTATTAGGCCAACTGTTGGATAATACAAAACCCAAAATTTGTATCATAGAAAGATCCTAAAAGCTCAATCAAGAGCTAAAATCTGGACAACAAGAAGTAAAAAAATATATAGCAAACTAATCTGGCAAAAAGTCTCATAAATTGTAGATAACATTCTTCCAATCACAGTTGCATTTGCTGTTGGAACTTTTTCCAATATTCCCTTTTCCTGCTCCTCTAGGCTGCAACTTCTGGGCAGCAGCTTCCACATGAACAGCAAAGTGACTTAATCTCTTGTGGAGTTCCACATGAGCAGCTTCCACATAGAATGCAAACATCAACTACATTTAATGTAGGCCACATAACAGTCCCGTTTGCAGAGGCAGCAGCAGAGCATAGAAATAAGTAAGCTCGTCTAGCATTTAAAAAAAATTATGAACACCCACCCACCCAGCAAGAGAGAAAGACTACTGAAGTGTCTTACCATGACTAAATCCTGCATGATATGCCCTAGGAAGGCGATAACAAACTCCCCAGACTTTTGTTCAGCCTTGTAGACTGGGACATTCTGTTATAACAAAACAATAAATGAAAGAAAAGAATAAATGAAGGGAGGAAAGCAACTAGGTAGTTGTTTCCGAAAATGACCAACAAAGTTGTTTGTTTAATAACTTGTCTCTGAAAAACACTAAAAACACATATTTGCAAAAATATTGTCTTTCACTTCACAATATAAAAATCAGCACATACCTTGTCTGTTTAGGTCATTCTTCATGCTTCTATACATCTGATGCAAGGGATCAACAGCCCAAATCAATTCAAAATAACCAAAATGAGAACATCATATCACTAGAAAAGAAAAAAAAATTCATAATTTGGAACTTTGACAATACTAGTTACTTGGGAAAACAAATAATAATGCACCAGCAGATGGCTTTTAACATGTGAAATTGTAAGCCCTCGGACATCCATCATCTGAAAAACCAACTTTGGGGTAGCCTATATAGAAACAATAATTCAAAAAACTGAGAGAGAGAGAGAGAGACTGAAAGGTAGAAAAGATGGGATTTATGGGTACTTATTGTCTTGTCTTCCAAGCCTTTCAATAGAAGCATATGTGTAAGATAATGACTGATGATTACAGGAACTTTTCAAAACCCAAACAAACTTAGTTTCTTCAAAATCTTTAATGACTGATGATTCCAGAAATTTTTCAAATGAGGAATTTACTATCGGCTCCATTCTAAACAGAAGCATAAGTGGATTAGCAAAATATATAATAGATGTGAAAATAATGAAAATACCGCATAAAAAAATAATCAAGGTTCATAGAAAAAAACAACAAAGAGGAGATAAAAATGGTTCAGCACCTTGAATTTCCACTGGCTTTTCCCAAGCTGGTCATTAGGAGAAGATGAAAAGGCACTACCATCAATATCACATGCTCACCAAGACAATGAAGAAGAGATGTCCAAAATGTCCAAAATGTCCAAAAAGAGATATGAGAAATGTCCAAAAAGTCTAAAATGAGAAATGAGAATTGTTCATATGTCCAAAATGAGAAATGAGAAATGTCCAAAATGAGAAATGGGAATTGTCCATATGTATCATCTGCCTCAGTTAGGAAGTTCCACCTCCTTCTCCTTGTAATTGATCATATATGTAATGCAGCACAACCTCACAATTAAAATCAATGATAAGAAATTTTTTTAGACATATAATGTACTGCAATATAGAGAAACAATATTTTTACCTGAAACAAGAACCTCCTGGTTGTAAATATGGCACCATTGTTCTTGAGGATTGGGAAGAGAACAATGGTGTTTGTGAAGGATCCAATGGTGTCTACATGAAAAACGACATATATCAAAATACAAAAAATGATTAAAAAATGACACATATCAATAATGTATTCTACAACATTACCATTAAAAACGTTGTCATGGAAGGGTATGTTTGCGAAGGGTAGATCTCTAATGGCTGAGGAGACTGCGCAGGTGTCTGCTGAGGAGACTGCGCAGGTGTCAGTCTCTAATGGTTCACTAATCCCACAAGTTTTTTTTGCTTTTCTTCCTTTTTCTAAACAACTTTTATGTCTTTTACCACTTCTTCGCCCCTCCTTCTTCTTTAGACCCTTTGGATTTATGACAGGAGTTTGCTCGCACTTAAGTGTTTCGACTGCATCCTGAATCCCTAGATCATCATGTTGTTTATCCAACTCTATAGTTGCCTTCCTAAGAAGTGAATATCCCACTGCTGAATTACAAGCTTTTATTGCTAATTTCACTAGAATAGGACAAAGAGTCTGTTCTGTGCAATCCAAATGAAGATCATCTTCAATTTGGTTTCCCTAACTGTCTTCCACTGTACCGTGTTTTGTTATCCTAGTCCATCTCTTCAAAATATAGGCATCATGTATAAATTTTTTATCTTCCACATTTTTTAAAATTTTCAAAGCATGGCAACATAGAATACCAAAAGTCTCAAACTTCATGCAACTACAATATATCGAAGTCCTAGATGGTTTATATAATACTTTATACTCTCTTTCTCCATTCTACTTACCAACTACATACTTACGTAAATCATGACTCTCACTTCTTTGTTTTATGTAGCATGCACTAATCTTTAAATACACGGCATGAAATGTGTCAAATATTGTTGGAGTATAAATTTTAGCAGTCTGTTTCATGATGGAGTTATCTGGAAATAAATTCTTCACCAATTTATTTTTTGCATCAAATTCTGCCTTTATTTTCTCGCTTATCCTTAAGCACCCTATTAAAGTTCTTAAAAAACTGTACCACATTTAATCTTGCACTTAAGTAATCCTTCAAATCCCGATTAATACTTTAACTTAGTTGTGTACTTCTTATACCTAGGGTGAGAGTCTGCTTCATGAAACACTTGGCTCATTTCTCTTTCACTTGATAAATACTGTCACACTCTAATTCTGCACAAACCAGAATGGTGTGATGAACCGTCTATGATCCAACGGTTCAATCAGGATCTCGAATAGACTGTGTCCTTTTGCTTAAATCAAACACATCCACAACCATAATCAGAGTAAATAAACAATAGCGAAAGTCTTTAATATTAATGAACTGAGTATCTAACAGTGATATCATAAATAAAGTATCCAATTATCTCAAATAACTGAAGACATAAAATAAAATAAATTAATCAATTACATGTTCTGAATAATCCGACAAATAAATCTAATCAAAGACACATGAGTTACACTCGCATGACGATTTATGCGACTCCATCATAGCTTCTACATCCATTGCCGCAACATGCCCGTACATTGGAGCATTCATATAATCTTCTACTGTAGGACCTGCATCATCAACTAAAAATATTCAACATCGAAAGGGTGAGCACACATCATGGCTCAGTGAGCAAACAAAACAATGCAATAAACATATGCATGCATTCAATTCATATCTTTGGTTTGGTTCATAAGTTTACAATGTGCAATAGAAATGATAGGTGGCCGTCGCACCTCTATACATGAGTGTGTGAAGCCGCCCAATGGATCAAACACCATTTCCGTCCCACATGCACCCATCATGGAATAGAGATTGAGCTAAAGTGTCCGGATCAAACACCGCATGACACTTCCCTTGATGCCTTACCCATACCAACACGTAAGCCCTTATTGGCGAGGGCTTGCAAACTGAACTCGCAATTAACCAATCCTAATGTCAAATAGTGTATCCAAGGCCTCACCCCAGCATCCCTCAATACGTCCATAGAGATAGAGCTATGGCCCCCTGACAGAGTCAGAGACTACACGGTCCGAGACCACCTCCCCTGATGCCCTACGACGTAATAGTTCTGCTAAGGTAATGGTGATACGACGATGTCAGTGGACGAGACTTGAGTAGAGATAGAGCTAGAGTCTGGTGACCAGGATGAACCACAGTGTTACGTCCTCCCCTTGATGCTCCACTCGCATCAAACACACTAACCACACACATACATTCACATGTCTATTCCTAGCATCATCATTATCATCATGTTATAAATAAATTGAATTAAATATGCATGAACAGTAATAACAAGAATATTGATGACATGTGAAATGCACAATACACGCATACAAGCATAGAATCATTCATGGCATTGGACTCAATAAATAAAAATAGTTTATTATTAGCCAATTAATTTAGGTCTTGTTCCCTCACCTTTGGTTGATAATAGATCATCATTCAAGTTTTGTAATTCACTCTTAGACCACTTGAAAACCTAACAAATTTATAGATTTTAAATTAGAATTAATTTTCAGCAATTAGACTAATAGAAACTGAGGGGTCGTAGGTGTGGCAGCACCTATGGTCTCAGTTTCTGCGACCACAGGGCGTGTGGTCGCAAGGTGTGGTCGCATATTTTGCGACCACACATGCGACCACACCCTCCCTGAAAACTTCTCGAGGGTGTGTGGTCGAATATGTGTGTCTCGTGTGGTTGCACATAATGCCACCACACGTGTGACCACACGTGTGATGGTCGACCTTTCACTCTCAACTCCAATTCCTTCATGCTTAGATTCCTTGACTTATCATTATGGTCCTTCCTATGATTATTCTATGGCTCAGAACTAGTATTTTTATACAGAATCCACATCCACATAAATTCCCTCCATGGATTCTCCTGGAATTTATCCATGGATTGATGATTTGGGTTTCACCTAAATCCTATCTCTTTTATGAACTATTCTAGGCTCTCAATTGACATGGGGAATGTTCCATACTTTAAACTTGTTGAAGATTCAGAGGTCTTCTCTGAATTTCTTCTTGTTAGTCTTCCTCTTCAATTCTCCTTCTCTTCTTTCTCTTCTCTTTCTCTCACTTTCAGTTTGAGTTCTAAAAGGGTGAAAGAGGCTAAGGGACGTTCTATTTATAGAGAAAAATCCTCCATAATAAGCCCTACTGAGTTTAGGAAAGAACCCCCTTTGGATTAGGAAGGTTTCCTAAACTCGGTTCTGTTTGGGTTCCGTGTGGTCGGAGGTGGGGTCGCAAAATCCGTCGACCACACCCTCTGAAACATGCAACCACACGACCTAAATTCCTGTGGTTGCATTATTTTGAGGTGTGGTCGATTACACCTGTTTAGGTATGCGACCACATGCTCATAATTGACTGTTTTTTGGTTAAATTTAATACATAATCTTGTGGTTTCTTCATGCACTTGATCCACTTGGCCCGACTATGATAGGAAGACCTGATACAATGTGGTAAGACCGGTTAGTTCGATACGGGTCTTACAAATACGATGTAACCATGAACTGTTACTGGTCTCATACTTCGTTATCAACTACTCCCATGCTATTTCAAATTCTGATTCCTCTTCATACTCAAACATACAGGCAGTGAATTCTCTCAGAAAATTGGACCCATCTTTCATTAGGTGTCCCAAGTGTTTAATGTTATTTTGTAAAAGATGCCATGAATACAACCCATGCCATGTGGATGTTAACACTTGGGGTATTGCCTTTGCCATTGCAGTATCTTAGTCAGTGAAAATAGTTCTGGGCATTTTATGGTCATGAGCTTCAAGGAATGCCTCAAACAACCATTTGAATGACTCGATTGTCTCATCATACAGTAATGCAGCCCCAAAAATTATACCTCATCTGTGATGATTTAATCCTGAAAATACGTCAAATAACCTTCTTCTTTTTTTTGTTGGTGCCAAATGTAGTATCAAATGTCATTACATCACCAAAGATTGAGTAGTCTATCATCATCTTATGATCAACCCAAAATATGTTTGTTATTTGTTCCTCATAATCCATTTGTACTAAATGAGTAAAAGAGGGATTGATACAAGTTTGACGCTGAAAGTACTTCAGTACAGAGCCGGCTTCACCATATGTTAAATCATGTTGACGCTTTATCCGAAAATAATAGCAAATATCTATCCGGGTGTATCCAAGGTTATGTCCACTACTAGCTTGTTTACCCATAAGCTCATATGTTGACTTAGGTCTGATTCTTGAATCATCAGCCATATCTATATGGGGTGCATGTACAGTAGACACGTTCCTTTGTGAACGCATAAAATGCATAGTAGCCTGTGTGTGGAGAGGATGATTATGTTCTTCAGTAAAATGATAACATTCGTATCGTCTTTCATTTTCTACATAATGAATCCCCATTCTTGCATTACATCCCGTTTTTGTCTCTGCTCGAGGCGTAATGGAATGAATATCCCGTTTATCAATTTTCTTGAAGCCATATTTGTTGCAAACAAACATTCTCGAAGTTAGGTTTTTCTTATTATTATTTGTTTTCTTTTTCTAATTACCATATTCCCTCCTAATACTGAAACTTGAACTTCTCCCATATTCATTATAATAATTATAAACAACTTCTTCTGAATCAAATTTCATTTCAATGGCTGGCCTATCCAAAACATCTTCCCCAGCATCTTGATCACCCATCGTAAAACCTGAAAAAACTTAATTACAAAGATTGCAATTGAATTGACTAAGCAAATGTGCAATAGACAAAGCTATAGAAACAACTAAACACAAGATTGTCAAAATTTGATAAGTGGCCAATCCAGACCATGTCCTCTTGATGGTCAAAATCAAAACATCAGCTTTCATGTAGGAAGTCCTATGTTTAGAGTGCAAAGACCTTTTTTTTTACTTTGGGCTTTTTTTTTTTTTTTTTTTTTGGCCTATTATATATGTTTGGTTCAAGTTGTCCTTTTTTCTTTTGAGCGGGGTGGGGGATTGATGTGTAATATTAGTGTATTCAATCCTAATTTAATTTTGAGTGAAATATTATATAGAAATTAAAACTTTTTTAAGTAGAAAATGAATCACTATAAATTTACACTAAAATAGCAATGCAAAAAAAATAATGCTTTTCTCCATTAAATCCTTCATTAGAAAAAAGTTTCTGAAAGTTATTTGGTTTGCCTTTATTTGGACTAAATTTCTAAAGCCCATGCTCTTCCCTTTTTTTTTTTTTTTTTGGGATGAAGACTTGCAGGCACGTTGCAGACTTTCAACTCATGATCATGATCATGATCATATTATACACACATTAACTCTAGGGACTATGAGGGTGTTTCTAGATTTGTATGAATGGTTGGTTACCTTCTCAACCTTGGAAGGAGTTTGATGGAGAGACAGCTTTTCTTATAGATGCTCTAATCAAAATAAAGAAAGCTATAACTTTTACTTGATGCATCTAGATAAAGTCGGGACATCAACCATACCACCAAGAATAGCCTGTAAGTAGAATTAAAATAGAAAACATCGACCTTTTAACATGGTAAATTCAAGACAAATTTCACCATAAAGAAAAAGTTCCAAGTAAATTCATGTCTATGCACATAAAGCGATAAAAAGAAAAGGGCAAATAATAACTATTTCAGATCCGGTAAGAAAAGACACTTAAATAAACCATATGTCCAAACCTTATAACCAGGCTAGGGATCTTTTTCTCTTTTATCAAAGCAAATTTGATGGTTGAAATGGATGCATATAATGCATTTTTTTAAAGGCAAACAACAAAACTCATTTAGGCTGAAACACTTGACCAGACAAAGGCTCACAGCATCTAAGATAAATTTGTCAAGTAGAGGCTTGCACTAACCTCTTACATTGATCTCTACTGAAACATTGGACCAGACAAACCATGAAAGCTGAAACACAATAGCAAACGAAACAATGTACATAATGATTATACATGGCTACTAAATGTTTCACATATATAGCTCCTGCTAAACAGATGATCGAAGAGTTTACCTTTGTTGTGGTTTCATCAATCATGGACCTGTTGGCAGGGGGCAAAACTTTTCAATGCCTTTATGGAGCAGAGAACCATACCCTCAAGAGAGAGGAGAGGAGAGAAGAGAGGAATGGTATATGGGGAGTTGCAGAGAGAGAAGCAGTACCTCTTCTCTCTTCTTTGTCGTTCTTCGGTTGTTCACCCAAAATCGATTCACTGCTTCGCTTGTCTTGACGATCGCAGAGAACCCAAAATTGAAATGATTTCTCCCTTCCACTCTCTTCTTCGTCGTTCTTCGGTTGTTCACCCAAAATCGATTCACTGCTTGGCTTGTCTTGATGATCGTAGAGAACCCAAATTCGAAACGATTTCTCCCTTCCACAAATCTTCTTCGTTGCCCATCTTCTTTGTCTAGAGAATTGTTGGATTTTGGTTTCCCCCCTTTCTCAATCCAAAATCGAAACGGTCTCCCAAATCTCTGGTTTCTCTCCTTTTTGAAACCGTATATAAATGAATTTGATGAAATTTCATTGAATCTAGATTCGATTCACTGCTGGTTGTTGTATAAAGCAGAGGGTCAGGCTGTTATCGTGACCTTCAGATATAACTACTGCCACGCATCTCCAATCAAACGGCCAATTGGAGCCTCCAATAGCCGTACTGATTGGTGACGATTTGGATGCCATCCTAGGTGGGGCAGCAGCATGATAACCTTCACTTTGGTGCACAATCATATTACAAATTTCTTTTTTCTTTTTAAAATCAAATTTTTTTTTTACCATTGCTTTGAATTGTGCAGTGAAATACTAGGAAACGATTTAACCAAAAAAAAAAAAAAAAAAAACTAGGAAACGAGCGTTTTTTTTCCAATGTGAAACACCTTTGTACTTTTCCAAATAGAAAATGCTTACATTGTTTGTGAGAGAAATGATCCCTATCATGGTTTTAGCTATCCGAAATGGATAGGCCATATCATCTGATCCATATGGATACGATATCTGATACTTTCATTTTTTTTAGTACCTTTTAATTTATTATCAGTCACATGTTATTTTATCATTGATTTTATATTAATCCCATGTCGGTTTTTAGAGTGATCGATATTTCTTTCGATACCGTGAACTAAAACTATGGATCCAATAATCCAACGAGTTAATAGAAAAATTATTATTTGCTTTTCTTTTTTCCTATCTATTGTACGAGTAGACCTGAGAGAAACTTCAGATTGACAAAATCCAAAATTTGGGATTACTTCAGTATTAAGGCAACTCTAATGTTTATTTAGGGGCATTTTCTTGGTTGAATAATATTTTTCAAGATTTTTCATATTCTGAATTTCTTTTTCAAGATTAAATGAATCTTCTATTTTTCTAAATAATGACGGATGGCTCAATTTGGTGATGTCAGTGAAGTGATATCAGTCCTTAGTTCAAGTTATCAATATCAGATTGATCAAATCAATCAATCTGTACCAATCGATTGATCATAATTTGGCATCAATTATTTTCAATTTTTTATAATTTTTTAATCAGTATTGGATTCAAGTCAATTAGCTATTGGGTCGGACTCCCTTTTTTGAGGACTCACATCATCTCCTTCCAATTGTTCCGGGAGGATGTGGCAGCTTTATCCAAATGGTCAACACGTACTTCTCGGGTGAATCTGAGATGTACGTCCGAATTGACATCCCTTGTCAGTTCTATTTGATGGCTGGGTGTTGGTTTGGACGTACGTCTTGGATTCACCGAGAGCTTACCGAGAGCCACGTATCGGTCATTCAGGTAAAGCTGCCGCTGTTCTCCCAGAACCACTGGGAGAAGAGGATGCAGATCCCTTTTCTGGTGCTCATACTCCTCTTCACTATTTTCTCCTCATCTTTCTGATAAACCTTGAATGACACTGAGAGGGGGGGGGGTGAATCAGTGTGAATAATTTCTCCCTTGAAATTTCTTTGCTGCCCAGTGATATTCACAAAATAACTTGTCCCAAACACAATCGTATGCAAATCTACCTCACACCATCTCGGTGGCCAGGTCTACCGATTTGCACACCCATCCCGCAATTCATTCCACGCACTTCACAAAGCTCATAAATAAGCAAACCACAACACACAAAAATTACGTGGTTCACCACCACAGTGAGTGATGGCTAATCCACGGAGTAATGCCCAATGGGCTTCGTATTTACTCAATACTCAACTTTTAGCCCTTTACAGGACAAGGATGCTCACCCTAAATTTTCCCAAAGATAAACCGAGAGGGCGTAACAACGCTGAATTCGGGCATAAAGCCGGTGTCCAGACCCACCGAACACACCACAACAGATACAATTTTTGGGGCTTATAATGATGCCCTACAATTAAATCCCACCCTAGCAAGGCATTCAATATTTTTCTTCTCTTTTTCTTTGCCTAATGCTAGCATACAATAGATTCCCATGTCCCATAGGCATTCAACATCATTATCCTACTTGAACATACAATAGATTGGTTCAATAAATAATAAAAGGGATAAGAAAATCTCACAACCAATTTTTTTGATAATTGACGATGTTCTTCTTCATCCGGTAGTCAAAAAACCCTTGCCATATGCGATCAAGCTCTTCCAGCCTTCAAGAACACTTCAATGTATCGGCATTAGCATCAGCAACAATGGAGAATGACTGTCTTCAAATCCCAAAGCAAGAAAAATCAAAAAATAAGAGGTTTTTCCTCTTTTTCTTCAAAAACACCCCTTCTGCGATTTTTCTCGCGGCCAACAGTATCTCTAAACATTCTCAATGGAAAGAGCATTAAAAACCTAGCTCGGTGCAACTTGGATCGTCGGATTTGGCCACCGGATGGCCAAGTTATGGCATAAACAAGTTCGGCCTCGAAAAAATTCCAAATGGAATCTTTTACATCCATATGGTGCGCCTGCGATACACCGTAGCCGCGCCCGACGGCTCTCGATTGGCTGAAAAGGAATCATAAGTAAAAGCCGTCAGATTTCACTCAAAAGGCGGGATTGAACCGGATCCCTCGGATCCGGATAATCCGCGTCTCCGAAAAATCGGCTTAAGTTACGGCCGTAAGATCCGGATCTTGCCCGCTTTTATTTTGCGCATGCATTACACCTTATCACGGTTTTGTTTCCATGTAATGCGACGCATTATATTATATCTGCGCCGGACGAATCGGGAATACTCGCGGGAGTATCGACGCATCTGTCATATATACACATAATCCGCTTCCATCCGGACCGTTCAAAAAGCATCAACCCTTCATAGCTTCATCCGGACCGCCGATATAAGATATTCTCCTTAGCAAAAAAGACCAAAATACCCCCGAGAACTTCAAAAATGGCCTCGTAACTTTTTTAAAAGTGTTAAAAATCCGCCGAGACGATTTTCCGGAGAGCTTTTCTCTCTCTGGAAAATCGTCGAACATGTGGTGTGCGTGCGGACTTGTGCGCGCGGCATGCGAGAAGACTTGCGGCGGGACAGGCCTTGCGGGCTGGCCTGCCTTGCGGGCTGGCTAGCTTCTTTGCCAAGGCAAGCCCTGGCCCGCCTTGCGGGCTGGGCGGGCTTGCCGGCAAGGCAAGCCCGGCCCGCCTTGCGGGCCGGGCTGCCTTGTGGCCGGCCGGGCCGTGCCACTTGGCTGGCCTCTTTGTCTTGGCCGCCGCCGGCCGGGCTGGCCTGTCTAGGTGGCATACCACGCAGGTGGGTCCCACCTTCTCTCTCCCGGGTCCCACTTTCTCTCTCCTCTTTCTCTCTCCTCTTTCTCTCTCCTTTAATTTTTTCACCTCTTCCATGCTTCACAGTACACGTAATAACGCCGTATTACTGTATCACTCCCATGTCGCCCGAAAGGTCCGCAGACACTCTCTCTCATCAAACCGGACCCTAGTTGGCCCAATTTGCCAACAATTACAATATATATGCCAACAATCTCCCCCTTTGGAATTGTTGGCAACTTACTCCGCAACTACTCAATCCCACGACATTTCTCCCCCTTTGACAACAAGAACAAAGGGATTTCCCACATAGGAGTGCCCACCGCATCTTTCCAATCCTATGGATGCTCCAAAACATGAACATACCACAAAAACAAATACCAACAAACTCCCCCGAGTCCTACATAAGGAGAAAAAAATATAGAACATGCAAACCTTGCTCCCCCTCACTCCAAGCTTCTCAATGCTTGGGAAAGATAGTCACTCCCAATTTTCGTCTCAAGTAGTCAAACCGATCCCTAGGAAGTGGCTTTGTGAAGATATCGCAATCTGCTCTGTTGTTGGAATGAACTCTAACCCGAACTTCTCCTTCCAAGACCTTCTCTCGCAGGAAATGATATCGAATGGCTATGTGCTTCGTCCCGGAGTGCATAACTGGATTTTTGAGATATTGATAGCACTTGTGTTGTCACGGAACATAGAAATAGGCTTGTCGACTCACGCCTAGATCTTTCAACATTTGTTTCATCCACAAAACCCGTGTACAACAAGAGGTGGCTGCAATATATTCCCGCTCGCTGTAGATAATGAGACTGATTCCTGTTTCTTACTGTGCCAAGCTACTAAATTTCTGCCCAGATAAAAAGCACCCCCACTAGTGCTCTTCCTATCATCAACACAACCAGCCCAATCTGCATCTGAGTAGGATGACAAAACTAGATCCTTGCTTTTTGCATACCAAAGACCATACTCCATTGTCCCCTTCGGATATCCGAAGATCCTCTTCACGACTACAACATGTGTTTCCTTCGGGCCTGCTTGAAATCTAGCTACCATGCATACGACCGAAGAATATCCTGGTCTAGTAGCGATCAAGTAAAGAAGACTTCCTATCATTGACCCGTACATTGTATTATCAAGCGAGGGAGAGTCATCTTCTTTACTTAGCTTACAACTTGTCATCATTGGAGTGCTTATTGGTGTGCAGTCTTCCATTGTGAATTTCTTCAACATTTCCTTCACATATTTGGCCTGTGATAAAAAGAATCCATTCTTTAACTGGCTGATCTGAAGACCTAGAAAATAAGATAACTCTCCAATCATAGACATCTCAAACTCATCTTGCATTCTCTGAGCAAAGTCTTGACATAGTTCATCCTTTTGGCCCTGCAAAGATGATATCATCTACATATACAATCACAACCGTCGATTTCCATCCATAGATTTAATATACGGATTGCTATCAACCAAACCTTTCTTGAAGCCCAACTTACAAAGATAAGTATCCAACTGGAATACCATGCTCTTGGTGCTTGCTTCAACCCATACAATGCTTTCTTCGGGTTTACACACAAGTGTAGGGTCCTCACTCGGTTGAAATCCTTCCGGGTTGCTCTATATACACCTCTTCTTCCAAGTCACCATTCGAAAAGCTGACTTGACATCCATCCGATAAACCTTGAAGTTCTTGTGCCTTTGCAAAAAGCAAGAAACATCCCTGATAGCTTCCGGTCTAGCCACGGGAGCAAATGTTTCTTCAAAGTCAATTCCCTCAACTCCGAGCATATCCTTTGCAAACTAATCCGGCCTTGTTTCTTACAATTTTTCCATCTTCATTGAGCTTGTTCCTGTAGACCCATTTAGTACCAATAACATTCTTTTCCGTAGGCCTTGGCACCAATTCCCAAGTTTTGTTTTTCTCTATTTGATCCAGCTCTTCATTCATTGCCTTGAGCCAACTAGCATCTTCACATGCCTCTACAACCGATTTTGGTTCAATTCGTGATAGTAATGAAAACATTTGTTTTGGTTGTCTCACTTTTCTTGTTTGCATACCGGCAGATGGATCACCAAGAATTAATTGATCGGGATGATTCTTTTTAACTCTGCTCGAGCCACTTTTGTTCCGCCTATCTCGCTCCCGAATCGATTGCTCTTCTCTTTCTTTCGTCTCAACCATCGTTCTCCGTTCCGGCACATTTGTAACATCCTGCTCCTTTTTCGATTCAATGTCATTCCGCTCCATTGTCCGGTCTTCAAAAAGAGGAACCTCATTATTTGATTCTGTAGAAGAATTCTTGTGCTCATCAACTCTCACATCCGCACTTTCAACAATCTTGCCAAGTTTTTTATTGTAACATTTATATGCTTTGCTTGAGGTAGAATAGCCAAGAAAAATCCCTTCATCTGCTCGATCATCAAACTTCCCTAGACCATGACTAGTGTTCTTGATATAGCACTTACTACCAAATACCTTGAAGTGCTTTGCTGTAGCCTTCTTGCCAAACCATAATTCATAGGGTGTCTTGTCTTCATGTGGCCTCAACATACATCTATTCCGAACATATATTCTTGTATGCACCGCTTCTCTCCGAATTTATTCCCCATGTCATTTTCGAGTTAACATAGTTACGGCCATTTCCTGAACAGTTCTATTCTTTCTTTTCGCAACACCATTTTGTTGTGGTGTTCTAGGAGCTGAAGTCCCGTCTCTTAATGCCATTCTCGAACAATAATCTGCAAAGTCAATCCGGGTGTACTCTCCTCCCCGTCGGATCTCGGACACTTGATTTTCTTCCCTGTTTCATTTTCAACTTGAGTCTTGAAGATCTTGAATCTTGCCAAAGCTTCGACTTATGTTTTAGAAACATTACCCAAGTCATTTCGGAGTAGTCATCTATAAAAAGAATGAAGTACCTTTCTCCCGCAATGCTTTGTGTTCTCACCGGCCCACATAAATCTGTATGAATTATCTCCAATGGTTGAGTAGTGTGATATTCCTTAGGCTTGAATGATGCTCTAGTCTGTTTCCCCCTTCGACAAGATGCACAAATATCATTGGAAGGCTTTTTCAATAAAGGAATATCTCTCACAGCATTTTTGTTGGATATCTTGGACAGATTTTCAAAACCAATATGTCCCAATCTTCTATGCCATAGCCATGTTTCCTCTTCTTGACTCATCATACAATTCTCTTCAAACTCTTCGAGCCAGTATAAAGATTTCCTGAAGTTCTCTTTCCAGTTGCCATCAATTTGCCATTGTCGGTTCTTCGAATCTCACATCCTTGATCACCGAAAATTAATTTGTGGCCCTTATCACAAAGCCGACTAACACTCAATAGATTATGTTTCAAGCTCGAAACATAGAGAACCTCATGAGATTTTAACTTCCCATTGTTGAGACTAATGCTTCCTTTCCCAACAATCTTTGCACCAATATCATTACCAAACTTGAGTGAGCCTCCTTCATCTTGTTGAAATTTTCGAAGCCTCTTACTATCTCTGTCATATGGCTTGAACATCCACTATCAAGAATCCGGGGTGTAGAACTATTTTGAGCCTTGAGAGGCCGTCGTACAACCAAAGAGCTATTTTTCTCGAACCCGGATCCTCTTATTTGATTTAGATATTTCATCTTGCTTCGTCTAGGGATCTTGCTTCTAACTCGTCATCTTGTCTCTGTGAAGGTGGCATAGGGGGAAAGATGGTTCTGCAGTTCCTTGCTATATGCCCAAAATTGTTCTGATTATAGCATTCAACAAAATTTTCTTCAAGAGGGGCAAACCGATTTACGCTTTCAAATCGACTTGACTCATATTGAACTTGCAAGTAGCTATTCCGTGACCATAGGTATTGCATTTATAACAAGAACCATGAAAATAGGATTTTGACCTAGAAGGAGTTTCCATGTATCTCATCCGTCTCTCGTGGTGCCTTTGGGATAGTTTTCTCTGTAGAGATTATCATACTCCATTCTCTTCCCTTGCCATGTATTTTGTCTTGGCCTTGTATAGTTAGTCTTGGGAAGAGAAATTTTGTTTCCACTTTGGCAATGAACTATTGGGTCCTTACCCTTTTCAATCTCCTTCACAAAAGATATGGGCTCTTTTCCCTTTGAACTTGCAGTTTTTGATGTCTGTCCTTTTTCAAAACCAAGGCCAAACTTAATGTGGGAAGGTCTTTGAGCATTGATGATCCTGTCAAGCTTGTTACTCTCGGGATGCACGAAGCAGACTTATTTACCTCTTCATGTTGAGATAATTTTTGTTGTCTCTCAACCTCTTCTTTTTCATACTCAGCCACTTTTGTCTTTAGAAGAGTAAAATCTTTTTCAAATTCTTCAAATCGTTCAACCATAGGAAGTTGTTCTTCAAGTTGAACTTTCAGACTTGCATTCTCATTCAACACAATGGTGTATTCTACAGATGCCTGTTTAATCTGAGTATTGAGATTTTCTATTATCCTCTTGGACTCTTCATATTGAGATTTCAGATCTTGAATTATTTGCTTTTGCTTTTTAACTTCTTGAGAGGCAAGCTTGTTGTGTTTTCTTTCCTTCTTAAGCTCCTTCATGGCTGCAACAAGTTCTTCCTCAAAATTTATCTCACCCTCTTCATCACTGCTTGAGAAATTGTCTTCCTTATCATTCTCTTCATCACCACTTGAGATAGAATTCACAATTTTTTCTTTATCTGTGATCTTCTCTTGAGCTTCAATGTACACCATAAACAAAGCCTCGCTAGGCTCATCTTCAGAGATTTCATCAGTGTCATCATCTGAAGTTTCAGTGCTTCTCTTAGAGATAAAACTCCTTTTGCACCAAGTCCTCTAATAGAGTTGACCACATCATTAACCCTGTTCATGTATTGATCAATGGTCTCATCTTCATTCATCTTCGATTCTCAAACCGACCTCCGAATGTCCGTAACTTGACAAGTCTTGATTTTCTTATCTCCTTCATATATGTTGATCGATCCCGTCCCATACTTCCTTTCTTTGTCTTGCAGTCCATGATTTTAGCCGATTCACTATTTGTCGTCCCCCTTGAATGGCATTGAGAGCTTTTCTATTGTTCTCAAAATTTTTTTTTATCTACAAGCGTGGGAGCATTTGTATCATGTGGAGTGTAGCCATTCTCTCTGAAGCCCAAACATCATAACCAAGAGATCCTACATAGACCTCCATTCTTCTTTTCCAAAAGACAAAATCCGTCCCATCAAACAAGGGAGGCTTGTTTGAACCTTCTCCCGGTGCCATATATTATATTCCGATCTTCTCGATTCTTGATTAAGCTTCCACCGAGCCCGGTGCTCGATACCAATTGATAAACCTTGAATGACACCGAGAGGGGGGTGAATCAGTGTGAATAATTTCTCCCTTGAAATTTCTTTGCTGCCCAGTGATATTCACAAAATAACCTATCCCAAACACAATCGTATGCAAATCTACCTCACACCACTCAGTGGCCAGGTCTACCAGATTTGCACACCCATCCTGCAATTCATTCCACGCACTTCACAAAGCTCATAAATAAGCAAACCACAACACACAAAAATTACGTGGTTCACCACCACAGTGAGTGATGGCTAATCCACGGAGTAATGCCCAATGGGCTTCGTATTTACTCAATACTCAACTTTTAGCCCTTTACGGGACAAGGATGCTCACCCTAAATTTTCCCAAAGCATAAACCGAGAGGGCGTAACAACGCGCGGTCGGGCATAAAGCCGGTGTCCAGACCCACCGAACACACCACAACAGATACAATTTTTGGGGCTTATAATGATGCCCTACAATTAAATCCCACCCTAGCAAGGCATTCAATATTTTTCTTCTCTTTTTCTTTGCCTAATGCTAGCATACAATAGATTCCCATGTCCCATAGGCATTCAACATCATTATCCTACTTGAACATACAATAGATTGGTTCAATAAATAATAAAAGGGATAAGAAAATCTCACAACCAATTTTTCGATAATTGACGATGTTCTTCTTCATCCGGTAGTCAAAAAACCCTTGCCATATGCGATCAAGCTCTTCCAGCCTTCAAGAACACTTCAATGTATCGGCATTAGCATCAGCAACAATGGAGAATGACTGTCTTCAAATCCCAAAGCAAGAAAAATCAAAAAATAAGAGGTTTTTCCTCTTTTTCTTCAAAAACACCCCTTCTGCGATTTTTCTCGCGGCCAACAGTATCTCTAAACATTCTCAATGGAAAGAGCATTAAAAACCTAGCTCGGTGCAACTTGGATCGTCGGATTTGGCCACCGGATGGCCAAGTTATGGCATAAACAAGTTCGGCCTCCGAAAAAATTCCAAATGGAATCTTTTACATCCATATGGTGCGCCCGCGATACACCGTAGCCGCGCCCCGACGCTCTCTCGATTGGCTGAAAAGGAATCATAAGTAAAAGCCGTCAGATTTCACTCAAAAAGGCGGGATTGAACCAGATCCCTCGGATCCGGATAATCCGCGTCTCGAAAAATCGGCTTAAGTTACGGCCGTAAGATCCGGATCTTGCCCGCTTTTATTTTGCGCATGCATTACACCTTATCACGTTTTGTTTCCATGTAATGCGACGCATTATATTATACTCGCACGGACGAATCGGAATACTCGCGGGAGTATCCGACGCATCCGTCATATATACACATAATCCGCTTCCATCCGGACCGTTCAAAAAGCATCAACCCTTCATAGCTTCATCCGGACCGCCGATATAAGATATTCTCCTTAGCAAAAAGACCAAAATACCCCCGAGAACTTCAAAAAATGGCCTCTGTAACTTTTTAAAAGTGTTAAAAATCTGCAGCCTGTAACAACGCCGTATTACCTGTATCACTCCCATGTCGCCTGAAAGGTCCGCAGACACTCTCTCTCATCAAACTGGACCCAGTTGGCCCAATTTGCCAACAATTACAATATATATGCCAACACTTTCTCCTTCCTTTTTTATTCTTTCGTCTTTCTTTTCCTTCTCTTGTTATTTTTCTTTCCAATCAAATGTGTTGAAATTTCATGCTTATTTACCTCTCCCTCTTTTACGGAATTTGAGTGCAGATCCTCTCCCCACCTCCTAACCACTGCACCCCCCCCTTGGAGCAATGGATGAAATATAGAGCCCACTTCTACAATGTAGCACCCACATCCATCAACGGCTCTCAAAGATGCACGGCGATCACTACGTAGGAAGAGGATTCAGACTCAATTCTCAATGCCCAAAAACATGTTTGTGGGGTGAGACCGTGAGAGTCATTGGTCAAGCTTTTCATGTCTTCTGAAAAATCCCCTTGTTTTCTTTCTCTAGATCCTTGAAATACTTGAACCCTACTAACTCGATTTGTATCGATTTTGAATCTGACGAATCCCAATTAGATTTCTTTTTTAATATTATTATATATGATATCAAACACGTGTTAGTTTCCTATTGGTCTTGTACACTGATATAATCTGATCCGGATGGATTTTAAACATGCATATTGAATCCCGATTCCAAAAAAGACTCAAAGAATAATGTAACCGATACCGTATCCATACCTGGAATTAGATACTTGTGCTGATTGGAGTGGGAGAAATCAAGAACCATATCATCCACCTGTTCGTTATAGTATAATTTTGAATGCTTCCCCGGACCAATTCTTATGGGTTGGAATATTTCTTTTCCTTAAATCCAGACGTTTAACCTTGTACTTGGTCCAACTAGAAAAAGTTTTCATTTGCTTTTTGTGACATGCCCGGCGTCCATTACGGAGAGACTTCAGATTGCAAAATTCCAAAATTTGGTCAATCCTGGAAGCCTGTTGGATAGACTTTGCAGAAATCCTGCATTCCTGTACATGAAAAATTCTTCCTGGTTAATATCTTGGGATCACTATAAATAGCATAACCCTGGTATCTCATTTTTTTATCTAGAATCTCTCTACAATATTTAAGATGAGACCATATAAGCTTTACTCTGCTCTTCTTTGTCTCATGATTGTCTTGGCTTTCTTCCATGTCTCCCAAGCCCAAAACTCTCAAAAGAATTACCTAACAGCTCACAATGCCGCCTGCTCCAAGGTCGGCATTGGAACAATGACATGGGATGACACCGTAGCTACCTATGCTCAAGACTACGCCAACCAGAGAGCTGGAACACCCTAGCGGAAGCTATGGTGAGAACCTAGCTTAGAGTTCTGGTGACAGGTCGACCACAGATGTTATGAATATGTGGGTCACTATGAAAGCTTACTATGATTACAATTCCAATTCTTGTACTGAGGGCCAAGAGTGTGGACACTGATGAATTTGATATGACATTGAGAGGGGGGTGAATCAGTGTCTAAAAATTCTCTTTAATTATTTCACTTTTATCTAGAGCTGATGGAGATCTAATTTTTCACACACACACAAACGCATGCAAATTTACCTCGCTACCACTCAGTGGCCAGGTCTATCAGATTTTCACACCCATCCTACAAGTCATTCCATGCACTCCAAAACATATTAGAAAGCAAAACAATCAACACAAGGATATTACGTGGTTCACCAACACAGTGTGTGATGGCTAGTCTACGGAGTAATGCCCAACGGACTCCATATTTGCTCAACACTCAACTTTTAGTCTTTTACAAGACAAGGATACTAACCCTAGGTTTTTCCAGCATAAAACTGAGAGGGCGCAACAACGCCAAGATTCAGGCTACAATAGCCAGTGTTTAGCACCTACTGCACACACCACACTTAACTTGCACCCACGAGAAGCAAATAACAATTTTTAGGCTTATAATTATGTCTTACAATTTTTTCCCCACTAGCTAGGTATTCAACAATTTTCACCTACGCTAGCATACAATATATTGAAAGCATAAATAGATAGGGAATTGAAAAATCTCACAAACAATGCTTTTGAATGGCCAACAATTTCTCTAAAGCTTCACACTGCTCTTAGGTACTCTCCAACAACCTTTAATGATGATAGAGATCGATTCATAAAGCACACCTCATTCACAGGCTTTCAATCTCTTCCACACAACCCATAATCAACATGAATATAAAAATAAAAACTCTACTACCTCTCACAGGGATTTGACACTCCATTGATGCACAGAGAAGAGGTAGTTGGTGATAGATCACTCCTACAGAGCACGAAACTCTAAAAAACCTTCTATCTGCCTTCAAAACGCTCTTTCAATTTTTCTTAGCATTTTTTGACTCCCAAAGGAACCCAATAGGTAGAGAATCCAAAAATATGAAAACTGCAACTTGAACGGACCGATTTGGAGTTCGGATGAAGAAGTTATGTCGATTTGAAGTTCGACCAATAGAATTAAGCCAAATGACGAATAAGCTTAAAAAGGCGGGATCGCCCATTGTCCGTCGGATTGTCTCCATCCCGTCAGCGAAAGTCGAAAAGCCTCGAGACCATCCGATTTGGATCTGCTCTGCTGCGCATCGTACATGCACCTCACCAAATCAAAGGCGGACCTTTATGAAACATGAACCACCGTCATAACTTGCATTCGGCCTATCAGATTGCACGCGATGGCATCTAGACACGATCTCAGTGCCACACAGTAGTCAACCATTTTCAGATCCATTCGATCTGGATCTTGACGACATGGCTTATTATTAGCCATCCAATCGGTTTCTTTATCAAATAACGATAATTGCCGTGCGGTCCTTTAACTTTTGATAATTACAAAGAGGTCCTCTAACTTTTATACAATATTACTGTTTTCCCTGTATCACATTCACTCACCGAAAAATCCAATTTTTGCCATTTTTCGAGCATTTCGATGAAAATTGGGATATCTCCCTCATCTGAAATCGAAATTGAGCGATTCATGTTGCGTTGGGAAGCTAACTCGATGCTCTACATCTTTCCAATGCCGGATCTTCATGAACCTGCTACAGAACCCACCAAAAATAGGTCCAAAGTTAAAAGTCTATAAAACATAGGAATTTGGACTTGAAATTTTGCGTGCATGCATGCCAAGTGACATGGACTGCTGTGTTCGCATGTCACCTTGCCATCACACCCGTGGATCTCACCCACAGTCTCTCTCCTCTTTCTCTCTATTCATGTAATACTGTATATGATGACGACGATGCCATGGCGATGCCAATAATCTCATCAAAATTATGCCACATCACCAAAAATCGTGCCACAACACCAGAAACACAAGAAACATAAACATTATCAGAAAAACTTCAGAAACACTGCCACACTACCAGTGGGGTCCACAGTCAGTCTCTCTCATCAAACTCAATGTAGAATACCATTCAACTCGCTGCAAGTCATCTGAATTAAATATAGAACACTGTAGAACACACATACGAGATTGCTCCATCTTTACCACTGCACTGACACTCTCTCTCCTATACTGACACTCTCTCTCCTTATTTCTCTGACTATATGCTCACAAACACTGTCACATCAGTCATCTACAACTATGATTCTCCAGGCAACTATGAAGGGGAACATCCTTATTGAATTCCCTATCTATATTGAGGTTTTCCTAATAATCAATAAGTGTGCATTAAAGGGAATCGATTGCAACTACCTTTATTCAAAGGAGGTCAACTGAGATGTTTATGAGCATCCTCATTTTTGTTTTCAATAATGGGCTGTAATCTCTCACCCTATTGATGGCAATGCCAAAAGTGGGGTTGGAAATTAATGCCTTGTATTTTTCTTTTCATACACTTCTCTCTTTATTTTTAATTGAAATTCTGTTGACAGCGAAAAAAATAACCCTTATTTACATTCAGACGGTCTCATACTTACTAATTAAGCTAGTTGTTCTGTGTGCTCAGGTGTGTTGTGGTGGTCCTTGTTTGTTTCCTAGTTGTGTCTTTTTCCAGCTCACATCCGTAACTGATATTTTGAATATTTCAATTATGAATCTTGTGCTCTTGTTCAAATTCAAAATTAAAATTCTATCATGTAGCTTGAACTTAGGAATAAATCCTCTTTATATCAATATTGTAATTTACAGATTTAAACAAATTTGCCACCATATTCTTTGGAGTCTTTTCTACTATTATTTGTATATTTATATATTCTATACGTATTCAAGGAAAATCATCAATAAAGAATTCTTTACATTCTTCACCTTGTATCTGCCAAATCTCTTTATTTGCTGTATATACCATCTTCTCATGGCTACCCCAATTACCACCACCCCCAGTCTAGATACCAACGCCACCACTCCCACTACAGTGGACTCGCCATCCCCAATTTATTTGTCTCGGGCTCACTGAATCTAATGATAGTGTTGTCAAGGCCATCAAACAACTCCTTCATAACAAATTCCACATCAAGGACCTCGGCCAGTTGAAAATTTAGTTTCTTGCTCAAAAGATGGCATTTATCTATGTCCACGCAAATATACTCTTGACATTTTCAAAGATTTCGGCCTAACTGGCTATCGTCCCTTGACATACCCATGGACCAGCATCTGAAACTTAGTGACACCGGCACTTCCAATACTCTACCGGATCCATCTTTGTACCACCGTTTGATAGGCCGATTGATCTATCTCACCATCACAAGACCGAATATTGTGCACACCGTCAACATGATGAGTCAATTCACGCACCACTAAGAACACCTTGATGCAGTCCTGTTGTATTTTAGTTATATTTTTCTGTATTATTATTTTTATAGTAAAAAATAAAGTTTCAAAATAAAGCTATTTTGGTTTTTCCTTCTTATAGTATGTGGTTTGAGAGGGTATTGAGGTGGAGCTAGTGAGGTTGGATCCCAAGACCTCAAGTTGACATAAGTATGGTTGGTCCATTTTCTTAGTCCCACATGGGAAATGAAAGAGGTTATAGGGTACCTTATATATAGTTTTGGGAACTATAAGGGATAGGGTAATTTGGATGGAAGTCTCCCTCCTCCTTTGTGTCCGGGTAGGTTCCGGGTTGCTCCAAGCCATGCCGGCTGGTCGTGTCGTGTCGTGTTGCGGTGCAGTGTGGGTGTGGGTCAACTCAAGATATATTTTTTTAGAGTTGGGTTAACTTTTGGTTTATGTTGGGTCAAATGCCATTCATTCCGTGACCCAAACCAAACCGGATTCATTACTGAATATATATGACTATTCAAAGGGACACATTCTTACTAAAGGGATTTGATCTGAACACTTGGATTAAGATCAATCAATCCAAGCCGTTAAGATCGAAAGGACACATCCATTCAATGGAACAGATCTTTTGAAAAAATGTGCGATCTCAACGGTCAAATTAGATTCAAATAATTCAAACCGTTAGATCGTAAAGGTGCATCTCTTCAATAGGACAGATCATTTGGTAAGGGGTGTTGGAATGAAATGACATACCTACATCTAAGAGTGCTTAAAAAGATCATGTCTAATTCTATAAATAGGGTAGTAGGAGTCCTCCATTGGGTTTGAATTTTCTTATGAAACTAATGCTCTCTCTCTCTCTCTCTCTCTCTCTCTCTCTCTCTCTCTCCTCTCTGTTAACCAATACTATATGCTGTCCCCTGTCAATTTTTATTTATCATATAAATCGATTTTTTTCATCATCGACATTTGCATTTGTCTTAGTACCACTCTGAAGTACTCGAAGGGGTGTATTAAACTAGTGCAGGTTTAATACGGGAAGCTAAGAAGCTGCTTTATCTTGAAATCAGATTTGCATCAACACCCGATTGCACCATTGGGGGCAAATTCTGTCTTAAAGACAGTATTGCTTGTGATACGACTCAGCTTCAAACATTTTATTTGTTGCAATGCAGTCTTCATCATCAGAACAAGTAATTTCTCAAATTAAGGTACGACATTAAATTTTACAACAATCTAAAGACAGAAATTTCTTGGAGTACTTTATTTGAGGAATCTATCATGGTGTAGGGACGATGGTTTGTAATTTGTATGAAATGATTAAAATGTAAAATGAAATGGAGTCGCCACCTAGATAAGGTCTAGGACCTATATGTAATTTCTCATATGAGAAATGCTAATGACTCACATAATGGATTAAGGCTTATGGTCAAACCAGAGAAATAATGGGTAAGTGTCATGTTACAATTTGGGAAGGTGTTAGGCACCCAAATTGCCTAATCCGAAGATTAGTCTCCATATACTATCATTTTCTATCTTAATTTAAATTATAGGCAATGGCTAAACAACTTTTAATAGGCACCAAACCTAGGTTCTAGATGTATTTCAGTCTAGGAGCAAGCCATCAATTTAACAGTAAGAAAAATTAAAATGTGATATAGATCAGAAATAAAATGATTGGATGAAACCAATCAGCCAATTTCGGATAACAAGAGCACAACTCAACACGTTGACAGACAAAAATCATTTATGCTCTCTTTGGTTTGTATTATATAATGTATTATACAATATATTATGAAATTTATGATTGTTTGATATGATTTATAATGTCTATTTATAATTAAAATAAATCAATATAATTCATTATCTACAAATATGTGAGTAACTGTTTATCATTATTAGAATAATCTATTAGGTGATTGTTTATGTTTCTCATTATATAATGTATTATGTTTAGTGGTACCAAAGGGTCATTATTTATTACTCATAATCTATTATCATAATTGATTTGTCACAAATAGTTCATAATACATTATATAATACAAACCAAAGATAGCCGAATGAGGAGTCGAAGTGCAATGTGGCCTTAATGTAACGTAGAATACGCTTGACCGCCATCCAATGCACTACTGTTGGACTATGCATAAACTGACAAACCTTGTTGACACTGAAGGATAGATCTGGCCTTGTCAGGGTTAGGTATTGAAGTGCGCCGACTGTGCTTTTGTACAGTGTCGGGTCTTGAAAAGGCTCTCCATCCATTTTGGATAACTTTGAACCAGATGGTGGCATTGGAGTCGCACGTGGTTTGGCATCTATCATATCTGTACGTTTTAATAAATCCAAGGCATACTTGGACTGATCAAGGCGAAGTATACCATTGTCCCGGACTGCTGCAATACCCAAAAAATAGTTCAAATTGCCAAGATCTTTGAGAGCAAACTCAGCAGCCAATGTGGATAGTAGCGTCTCAATTGATGAAGAGGAACTTCCCGTGACGATTAAATCGTCGACATAGACCAAAATCATCATAATTTCGCAACCTGTCTGTTTAATGAATAAAGATGAGTCTGCTGTTGAAATTCTGAATCCTAGCAAAAGGAGATGATCACTAAGGCGACGGTACCAGGCTCGAGGAGCTTGTTTGAGACCGTATATTGTCTTTCGAAGAGAACATACATGATTGGGATGCTGAGCATCTAAAAAATCTGGTGGCTGTTCCATGAATACTTGTTCATGTAGTTGACCATGTAAAAATGCATTGTGCACATCTAATTGCCGTATAGGCCACTGTTTAGATATGGCCAAAGATAGAAACACTCGAATAGTAACAGGCTTCACAACAGGGCTGAAGGTTTCATCAAAATCAAAACCAGGTTGTTGAGTGTATCCTTTTGCCACAAGACGAGCCTTATAACGCTCGATCGAACCATCAGATTTTGTCTTGACCCGATAGATCCATTTGCACCCAACAACATTCATGTTGGAGGTGTAGGGAACCAGTTCCCAAGTTCCATTTTGAACCAATGCGTTAAATTCCATTGACATAGCAGTACGCCACTTTTCATCCTTGGATGCATTACTGTAGCAGGTGGGCACACTTGGTATTACTATCGAGTGGAAGCATGTACAAACCGGATGTAATGTAGATAGCATGGCTTTGGGTTTGAAGATATTGCTTTTGGATCTGGTTGTCATATGATGAGTAATACGTGGAACATGGACAAGTTGTGGGGATGGATCAGGCGTAGTTATGTGGGTTGAGGAATGTGGAGGTGGTGGGGATTGGGGGGAGGATTGAGTTGGTGGAATATTATTGGTAAGTTGTAAAGGTGAAGATGTTGCTTGGGTATTTGGTTCTTGATTAATGGGATCAGGTGATATGGTGGGCGTTAATGGAGGAGGCTCAATAACAATTGTGGGTGGTGCCTTTTGTCAGACAGGAGGTATAGCGAGATTATGAAGGATGACAGGTAGGGAGGTCGGTGAAGGTTGGGTGTTGTCCGATTTTGGTGAGTGATAAGGAAAATCATTTTCGTTGAAAATAACATGCCTGAAAATGTACATGCGTTCACTGAGTCGATCATAGCATTTATAGCCTTTGTGTTGGATGGAGTACCCAAAAAATACACAAGGAAGTGATCGATCTTCAAGCTTGTTTTGACGATAAGGCCTCAGCCAAGGATAACATTTGCACCCAAAAACTCGCATAAAATTATATGCCGGTTTTTGTTTGAACAACATTTCATAAGGAGACACATTCTTTAGAGTTGGTGTAGGCATACGGTTTGATAGATAAACTGATGTGCTGAAAGCATGATCCCAGTGTATCTTTGGTACTTGAGAGTGGTATAACATTGTAAGGCCGGAATCGACGATCTGTCTATGCTTCCTTTCAGCGCATCCATTTTGTTGCTGAGTATGGGGACATGAAAATCGATGTATAATACCTTGATCAGCCAAGTATTTCCGAAACTTTAGATACTCACCACCACCATCGGATTGGAACATTTTGATGCTTTTATTGAAGTATTTTTCAACCTGTGTTTTGAAAGAGATAAAAACAGATAGAGCTTCGGATTTGGCTATTAATGGATAGAACCAAGTATATCTACTGAAATCATCAATAAAAATAATGTAGTATTTGAATCCAGTAGAAGACATGATTGGTGATGGGCCCCATATATCAGAATAGATTAAGTCCAACGGTTCATTACATTTGGAGTGACTAGGAAAAAATGGAAGTCTATGTGACTTACCAATTTGACATGGTTCACAAAATGTAAATGAAGAGTTACTAGAAAGAGGTAAATTATTTTTGGAAATAACAGATCGAGCAATTTGTGTAGATGGATGGCCGGATCGCTCATGCCAAATTCGTGGTGAAACTTGATCCCCAATGCATGCACTATTTGCAGATGATGGAATGTATGAGGAGGCAACAATAGTTGAAAGGCCTTTATTAGGAGCAATGGCACCGTAGAACTGATAGAGACCATGATTACTCTGGCCTTGAAGAAGGAGGCTCCCCGAGTATCGATCCTTGACACAAAAAAAATTAGGATGAAACTCAATTACACAATTATTGTCTTTTGTGAATTGAGAAACTGAAAGTAAATTCTTTTGAACAGATGGAACATGGTAAAGATTATTCAGAGTAAAAGAAGATAAAGGAGTACGAAGAATAGACTTTCCAACATGAGAGATATTCAAACCTGAACCACCTGCTGTTCGAACTTGTTCATTCCCTTGATATGGTGATGACACAGATAAGTTTCCAATATCTGAGGTTAAGTGGTGAGTTGCTCCAGAGTCGGGATACCAGGCTGAATCAAAATTATTAGTCAGCAGTCCAGCATACATAGCATTTAGTTGTTTTTGGGGTGCTGTCAAGGTTGGATTGAAACGTTGATAGCATTGTAAGGCAGCATGACCAGGTTTGTTGCAAACCTGACAAATGATTCTTGGACGATTGAATTGCTGGTCACCATTGTCAGAGTAGGAACGTCCACATCCTCTCCCTCTGCCTCTCCCACGGCCACGTTTAGTGAAAGACTGTTCACTTGGTGAAAACTTAGTTGGAACTTTAGCGGAAGGCATAGTAGGCACTGAATTAATAGTACGATTATTAATAATGACTTCTTGATTATAGAGTATCCCCAAGGAAATCATCCAATGCAATTGGCTCCAATCTAGAGGTGATGGAGCTAACGAAACCATCATATTCACTTGGTAAGCCACTTAGTATATTTAATACCATATGACCATCCGATACGGGATGACCAACAGCCGCTAGGTGATCACTTAATGTCTTTGCTTTTTGAACATATTCAGTAATTAAGAGAGTACCTTTCTTTAGAGACCTTAATTGAAATTCGAGCTGCATGATGCGAGCTTGAGACTGAGAAGCAAAATGTTTTTCAAGAGCAGCCCAAACTGCATGAGAGGTGTTGAGACCAACAATAAGTGAGAATACCGATTCAGTTAGTGTAGAAAGGATGCAACAAAGAAGCATTTGATCTTGTTGCTGCCAGGCATCATACTCCGGATTTGGAGTTGGTGTTGCATTCTTGATTGAGCTCGTGGGAGGGAGAGTTTTAGCAGGACAAGTACAAGTGTGAGACCTACATGCAAATTTTGGGACGAAATTTCTTTTAAGGGTGGGGGAGTTGTAAGACCCGCACTCCGTAAACCCGGTCTAAACCTTGGTTTCGTGTCGTAGCAGGTCTTCCGATCATCATCGGGCTAGACGGGACGAGCGGATGACAAACAGGTACGAAATCGGATCAAAGACGGTCAAATAATCATCATTTTATGTTGACCGGTCGATGGTACCGGTCTTGGTACCAATCGACCGGTCAGCTCTGCACAGCTGACTACGGAGATCCAGAATTGGATCTCTGTGGGTCCCACTTTCCTGATTTCAAATCCTAAGACCTTCCTAATCCTAATAGGGTTACAAAACCCTAATTCTAGCCTATAAATACACCCTTAAATCTCCTCAAATCCTTTCCATTGTCTATCACAAACCCTAGAGAGGAGAAGGAGGTTGGAAAGGAGAGGAAGCTAGGAAGAAGCAGAAGGTACTGCCATTACCGTTCGACGACGCTCACGTTACGCCAATCAACGGTAAGTGTTTTAATCATTCTTCTTACCCTATGATAGTTATAGGGGTGGATCAATACCATGCAAAGTAGGTATTGATCAAAAACCCTAAACTGGACCTTAAAACCCTAAGTTGCCGTCAAACCTTAGATTCGAGTTCCGAGATGATATTCATCGAAATAAGACTTGAATGAGTTGGGGATGACTTTAACTCAAAGATTAGACTTAGAATGGATAGGAGAAACCCTGGAAATCCATAGAGATCGATCGATGACAGTCGAAAAACCAAGTGTATGGTCTTTCGGAGACATACCGGTCGACCATACCGATTGCTAGTCTGCTCACAGAGTTGCAACCGGTATGTTGCGACCGGTCAGATCTGAAAGGCTGGTTTTGGACTTTGTTGGTTTCCGACCAACATGAAACCCTAAGAAAATTATTCTAATGAAACCCTAATATATGTAGGACTTGTGACTTTCCGTTTGGATCTTGCGACGTGGAGCAAGCTAACAAACGAGCGTCAGGTAAGGGAATCTGACCTAAACCTAATAATTAATGGACAGTAAATATTTGTTATTAACACTGAATATATATGATGTGATGTTTGTGCATATTCACATGCCATCCTTTACTTTCAGTTATTATTATTGTTCATGCATTCATATGACGTGATTGTTAAGCATGTGATTGTTTTTTGTTAGTATGTGGAGGGGGGCATGGGCCTGGGATCGCTCCTCACACTAGAACCTTTTGTAGTATTCTGTCTTAACATGCTTGGTATGGGTGGGGCATCAGGGGAAAGTCGTGGTACAGTGGTCTCCGATGTTGATGCTGGTCTGCCCATGGTTATGTGGCATTGTAGTCTCCGAGGTCGACGCTGGCTTGTCCACGATGCTTTAGCTCTATCTCTATGCCGTAGGGAGTTATGTTGGGATAGGGTCTACCTGCGTTATGTATCTATCCTAGTGGGTTAGTTGCGGATAGGGCATCAGGGGAGGTGTGGGAATGCCTTAGCTCTATCTCTATGCCGTAGACGGCTGTGCTGGGATAGAGCATATATTGATGACATATAGGATTGGTTAGTTGCGAGCCCTGGCTAGTAGGGGCTTAGGTACTGGTATGGGTAGAGCATCAGGGGAGGTACGGGGGTATCTTAGCTCTATCTCTATTCCATGAGGGGTGCATGTGGGTAGATGGGGGTGTGATCCATGCTGTGCCACACACTCGTATATAGAGGTACGGGGGCCACCAATCCTTTCTATAGCACATTGAAAACTTAAACCAGACCACAGCATAAAAATGATTGTTACTCATGTATAATATTGTGAAACTGTCTGATTGTCTTACTGAGCTAAGTTGTGAGCTCACCCTTTGTATATACATTGTTTTTAGATGTTGATGCAGGTTACTCGGTGGACGACAACGTAAACGCTCTGGCGTATGGTGGCGTTGCTGCTATGGATGTGCAGGCAGGAGAGGACGAGCATGACGCTTCATGCGAGTGCCCTTTCTGCGTGTACCTTTGATTGGATTTTTATTTATTTTAATTATTTTCAGTTGGATTAAGTGGTAAAGATATTATATTTTATGTTTGAATTTGAATAATTGGATATTTTATTTAAATTTATCAATAGATTCTCAGTTCATTTATTTAAAGACTTCCGCTGTATTATTTATATTCTGATTGTGGTTATGTGTAATGGTTTGTATGAGTGGACACGACTTATTCGAGATCCTGGTGTGAACCGTTGGTTCAGTGACGGTTCACTCACACCATTCTGGTTGGAACAGAATTGGGGTGTGACAACTTGGTATCAGAGCCCTCGGGCTCTGTCCAACAGACCATATTGCACTTAACTAAGTCGATGAACTGAGTTAGGAAAATTTAAAAATCTTAATACATACACACTCTAAGCATTGTTTGATACCTGAGACGGACTAAGAAAGAGCATAATATACTGTACTAAATATGAAACTTAACATGTGACATACACTAGTTAGGTGAAACATGAAAAACTTTCATTAAATAAGAAAATGAGTATCAGATAAAATAGTGCTACAGGGTACAGTCCACAAACTGGACAGTTATCCTATTATATAAATCGTCAAGAGAGAGAAAGTGAAAGTAAATCATGGGGTAGGGGGCCTGGGAGGAATAGGGTCTGCTATATCGTAATCTCGCTCGTAAGCGACCCTGAGCCAGTGCACCTGATCCTGTGTGACTCTGAGGCTGCGAGTCAACTGCGCCAAGTCACGGCTCATCTCACGCTGAGCGTCCCTGATCTCCATAAACATACCCATCATGGTGTCGGGAGAAGGCTGAGATGGTCCAGTTGTAGAGGAAGACGGTGGTGCTACAGGTGTAGGCTGTGGGACAGGCACTGGTGCTTCCCCAGCCATATCGTCATCATCACCCCCAGCCTCTGCCGCATAGGCCGCGATTGGTCGCCCGCGCCGCTGCCGCGGGCTGCTACCCTCCCGAGTGGGCGAGGGCGAGCCTCCAACTCGTCATCGCTAACGGGCAGGTCAACCATATGCATCCTTTGAATAGCGTCCCAGTCAATGTCGGATGTCATAGTATCCTCAACAGTCACCTCACCTCTCATGCTCACACCCAGGCGACGTAGAAGGAAGGTGATAAGACGACCATATGGAAGGTTACTGGCCTGATCGGCCAGGGTCGCCTGATGCATGGTCCGAATGATGAGGTAAGGGAGAGAGACCCGCTCCCCAGTGCAGACGTAATAGGTGATGTACTAAGTGAGCTGAGATAACTCACTGTAGTGGCCGCTCTGGGGCACGATGTCGTGCTGGATGATGCGGCTGTAGACACGAGCTAGGGGCTTCAGACTAGCCGCCTTCATAGGAGCCCCAGGATTGAGGATCTGCTCTGCGATCTCTCGGCGTAAGTCCTCGCTCAGATAGCCCATCACCTTTGGGGGGCAGTAGACTAGGTCTCCATCGTTGGGTACCCCCAACAGATCAGCTAACTGGTGGGTGTTGAAGGAGATAGGTACACCCTTGACGTAGCTGGTGATGCGCAAGTCCCTACCCTTGTTGGGATCATTGACATCCCCATGCAGCTCCAGGTTAGCATAGAAATACTTAACCAGGTTGGGACGGGTGGTATCAGTGTTGGATATTACCGGTACTCACCCAAGCGCGTCGAAAGCAGCTCGCACATCAAACCTCTCCAGCTGATCCAAGTTAACTCGACGCCCGGATTAGATGTTTTTGCTATCGAACCATGGGAAACGAGCTTGTGCCTCCAAGGATTGAAACCAACGCTCATCGAGTTGTGGAGCGGGTGGTTGAATAGCGCAAACGCTTGAGCCATGAGGACGTTTACCTAGTGCACGATGTGGAGCCATTAAACTGCAAAACAAAAGAAAATAAGAAAACAATGTTAGATTTTATCAAAATTTCGGCAGCATAACGACTGTAAATTGGGAAAAAGCCTCGAACTCACCCAAAAAACATGGGGAGGAGGACTTACGTAACCCCCACACTCTTCAACAAATCAATCACAGGCAATTACAATAAGAAATTTTGGGAATTTGAGAAAAATCAAGAAAATTCGAATTTTGTTGAAAACCTAGGTTAAAAAGTGTAAAAATTCGATTTTTATCAAAACCTTTCGGTGGAAGTCCAAATAGGTTGAGGGCTTTTGCTCTTAGGGGTCCCTAAACCCTTTCTAAGCCGAAGGAAAAAAGTTCCTACGGTTGGAATCTCTCAATCAAAGAAAAACCTAAAATTTTACATAAAGACGATATGTAAAAATGATAAAAACTTGAAAGAGAGGGAAGAGATCTACCTGGAGACGATGTTCTAACTCTTGAACGGGAGAAATCGGCTTCTAAGGTCAACGGTTGGACTGTAGCAACTCAGTAGAGCAGGGAGAAATCACCACCGGAGAAGAAAGGAAGAAGAAAAGTGAATTTCTCACTTTTCGTGATTTTAAAACCAAATCTGGGCATACCTGTCGACGGTTTTGCCTCTACCGATCGACCGGTATCCCTACAGACATGCGACCGCTATGTCTCGGTCAGAATTTTATTCTGACCGATCAACTTTACCGGTCGCAACACTGTATACATAGTGTCGACCGGTACCTCTCCAGGCATGCGACCGCTATGTCTCGGTCAGAAATTAAATTCTGACCGGTCGACTATACCGGTCGCAGCATATTCCACAGGGGTGCGACCGGTATGTTGCGACCGGTCAGCACCAGAATAGCCAGAAAAATCTCTGAAAAATTGTAAAATCTTGTGAAGTTAAATATTCCTTTTTGCGACTGTTTCGCCTTATATTGTTTAAGACTAACACCACTACGGTTCCATTCTCATGTGTTATGTCTTTTTCTCAGATCCAACCAGAATAGTCTGAGATGGTGGGCGGAAAAGGTCGTAGGGGTCGGAAGCGTCACCAGGCTAGGATGCGCCTCGAGGAAGAAGAACAGGTTGCACCAGGCCATGTTAGAGAGCCAAGCCCGGAAGTTGAGGAAGAACAGGTTCCAAAGGTACCGACAAATTTACCTGGCCCACCTCACAGGAATTCGGAGACCATTGTTACAAACCTGGTCTATCAGATGCAAGCTCAGCAGAAAGAATTCCTGAGTGAGACACTGAAGATGTTCAGGCCACTAAGTTCCGTCCCCACTGGAGGTACGCTCGAGTCTGGAGGAAATAATACTACACAGTCGACGCATGGTAGTCCAGGGCCGATGGGTCAACCCCAAAATGTACCACCACCGCACCAGTTTCTGTCATCTTCTGCTTATCAGAGAGCATATCCGTATCCACCACCATGGTACGAAATAAACACGCAGGGATAGAATGATCTGAGCCGGGCGGTGGATAGATTCCTAAAGTTGAAGCCTTCATCTTTCACAGGTAAAACGGGGAAACCATTGTGGCCAGCACAGTGGGTTGCAGAGATGGAGAAGAATTTCCGACTGATGACTTGTACCAAGGATGAAAAGGTCCTATTTGCCACTCACATGCTAAAAGAAGATGCAAATGCTTGGTGGAATTCTACACGGGCATACCTGGAGACAAAGCATACACAGGTTGATTGGGAAGTATTCAAGGTTGCCTACTTCGATAAGTATTTTCCGAAGAGCTTCAGAGATCAGATGGAGAAGGAGTTCCTTAATCTACAACAGTTTTAGTCGACTGTGGATGCTTGCCAGCAGAGGTACGAGGAGTTATTTTTCTTCGCACCGACAAGTATGCAAGAAGAAGAGACCAAGACACGTAGGTTCACCATGGGACTACGTGGAAGCATCAGAGAGCACATATTGGGTCTGGACAAAAAAATTTATAATGAGGCTGTGCAGGTTGCGAGGGTAATAGAGTCTAGTCAGCAGGACAGCTTCTTCGCTCAGAACAGGGGAGTGAAGAGACCCGCTATTGAGAGTTTGGGTGGCGGTAACAATAGACCCTTCCACCCATACAGGGCGCAGACCGCTACAGTACCTTCTAGAAACAATACGGCACCACCTGTGCTACAGAACGCCGGATACAACCCGAATATCAAATGTTTCAACTGTCAGCAAGTGGGTCATATTGCAAAAACCTGCACTCTACCTAGGAAACAACCTCCCCAGCAAGGAAAAGTATATGCGGTTACTACCGAAGAGGCAGCCGCATCACCTGATGTGGTCACTAGTACGACTCCATCCTTTACGATTTAGCTTACTATTTTCATTGTGTGTGTGTGAGCATGTAGAACTAAGGGATAATAAAATTTCAGGAATTGTAAATGTAGCTGGTATACCTGCCAGAGTACTATTTGACTCTGGGGCCACGCACTCCTTTGTTTCTATTTCCTTTGGAAAGCGAATGGAGTTACCGATCAAGCGCTTGAACCCAAGCTTGATAGTTCGCTCTCCACTAGGAGTCGAAGTGGCTTTGACTGAATATTATGGACCATGTACTGTATGTATTGAGGGCCGAGACTTAGAAGCAAGCCTAGTACAACTCGAGATGGCAGACTTTGATGTCATCTTAGGAATGGATTGGCTAGGCCAACATTCAGCTATCCTATTATGTGGTGAAAGGAAGCTTGTGCTTACAGACAAAAAGGGAAAGGAGTATAGCTTTACTGGGACCAAGTTACCTAGGAAGCGGAAGCTGATTCTCTCCGCCTTAAAAGCTAAGAGATGCTTAGAAAAGGGGGGAGTGGGGTATCTAGTATCTTTAGTCGACATCACTGCTGAGGTGACAAAGTTGGAAGATCTAGACGTGGTGCGGGAGTTCCCAGATATATTTCCAGAGGATCTCCCAGGTTTACCACCAGACAGGGCTACGGAATTTGTGATAGACCTTATGCCAGGTTCAGCGCCGGTGTCTAAAGCACCATACAGAATGGCCCCTACCAAGTTAAAGGAGTTAAAGACCCAGTTACAAGAATTGTTGGATAAGGGCTTCATACGACCTAGCATATCACCTTGGGGAGCACCGGTATTATTTGTCAAGAAGAAGGATGAAAGTGTAAGACTATGCATTGACTACCGTGAACTGAACAAGTTGACGATCAAGAATCAGTATCCCTTGCCTAGAATCGATGATCTGTTCGATCAATTGTAGGGTGCGAAGGTTTTCT
This sequence comes from Protea cynaroides, assembly GCA_028583415.1. NCBI lineage: Eukaryota > Viridiplantae > Streptophyta > Magnoliopsida > Proteales > Proteaceae > Protea > Protea cynaroides. The sequence goes on along the minus strand of CM053269.1, from coordinate 47,222,802 downwards.
TGAAGATTGATCTCCGATCGGGGTATCACCAACTGAAGATCAAGGCCGGAGATATTCCGAAGACTGCTTTCAGGACGAGGTATGGGCATTATGAGTTTCTAGTTATGTCTTTCGGGTTGACCAATGCTCCAGCGTCGTTCATGGAACTGATGAACCGAGTGTTTCATGATATGTTGGACACTTTGGTCATCGTATTCATCGATGACATATTGGTGTACTCAAAGGACATGGAGACTCATACAACACATTTGAGGGCAGCCTTACAACGGTTGAGACAAGAGAAGCTTTATGCCAAGTTCAAGAAGTGCGAGTTTTGGCTGAAGGAAGTGGCTTTCTTGGACCATGTAGTATCTGAAGAAGGTATCAAGGTTGATCCAAGTAAGATAGCTGCTATAGTAGGATGGGAAGCACCAAAATCTGTTGCGGAGATTCGTAGTTTCCTTGGGTTGGGTGGTTATTATAGAAGATTCATGGAAGATTACTCCAGGATCGCTGTTCCACTCACCAGATTGACCAAGAAGGGGGAGAAATTTATATGGACAGATGAGTGCGAGAAGTGTTTTCAGACTTTGAAGTCAAGACTAGTCACTGCACCTATCTTGACCATCCCAGAACCAAGCGTACCATTTACTTTATATACGGATGCTTCAGGGTTGGGTATCGGGTGTGTATTGATGCAAGGAGAACAGGTGATTGCTTACGCATCAAGACAGTTAAAAGAGCATGAAAAGAACTATCCTACGCATGATTTGGAGTTAGCAGCGGTTATACATGTGTAGACACTTCAAATTTGTCGAGAAAATTAGATTAATTTTTTTAGCTCAAGGTAAAAAAATATATATATAAGACATATATAAATATGTATAATGACCATAATAAATAAATAAGTCAATTCATGCAAAAAAGTGTCCACGTGGTTTGGAAAATGAATTCCAAACCCATGGTAAATCAAATCAATTTGGAGAGGGGTATTTTTGGTAATACATTATATGTATATATATATATATATAAAAAGAAGCAAAACAAAAAAAAGAAAAGAAAGGGCATTTCAGATCCAGAGGAAACGAAGAGGCGGAAACAGAGAGTGAGAGGAAGGAGAGGCGGAAACAGAGAGTGAGAGAAGAGGGTTTGAGAAGAGAGAACAGAGAGAGGGTTTGAGGAAGAAGAAGAAGATGTTGATGGCGATGACGATGCCGGCGACGACGACAATGGCGAGAACGGTGGTGCGATGGTGTTAGTGCGACGGTGACGACAGCAATTCCTCAGATCTGGCGTGTTCATGGAGGATTTAAAAAATAAAATCAAGAAGAAAGGGAAGTTTTCAGATCTGGAAAGAGAAATAGAGAGCAGAAAGAAGTTTGGAAAAAACATTGATGAATTTCTAAACCAGAGATTCCTTATAGCAACAGAAATTTTAAGGCTACGATCGTGATTCTCCGTTCAAGGGTTTCAAATCGATTTTGTTTCAAGTTCAGTTCAAAGTTACTATAGATCTCAGTTCAAGGTTACGATCGTGTTTCTGATTCCATTTTCGAGAAATTCACTGGTTCGAATTCAAGGTTATGATTGATTCTCCAATTCAAGTCTAAAGCTAGGTTTCTGGATTTTGGGTTCGATTTCGATTGAGAATTCCAAGCGACTTTCTTCGTTGAGAACTCTGACCTGTGTGATTCTGTGTTAGTAACTTCAATGGTGAGTTCCTTCTCTTTGATTTTGTGCTTGCTTTGAGATTTCTGTTCTTTTCTCTGTAGCAATTTCTTGATCTTCTTGATCGACGAAATCTTCTGGTTCTCTGTTTCAATTTGTTAGATCTGTAAAAGGTTTCTTGATTCTCTGGTTCTGATTTCTTCTAACTTGGAGAAATCTACAGTACATTCGGTTTCTTGGAAAGAAATTTATGTTTATGATGTTCGATGTTGTTTCTTGGTTCTTTCATTTTTCTAGGTTTCCTTTCTTTTCTTGAAAATCTCTCAATGTCTTAACCTACTTCAGCTTCAATGTCTTCATCTGCAAACACGATCTCCTCTGGTCCAATCCCTTGTCTTCTTCTCCACCCGCGTTCGCTTGAACTGTTTCCATCACTTTCTCTACATTAACCTCTGGATCAATGGTTCTTCCTTTAAGTGGTTCGAGACTCCCCATCATATCCATCTTCTTATTACCATGTCCAAGATTTCCCCCTTGCAGCCGCTTTCCAATTGTGGTGAATTCCCCACCAGCATTATCTAGAAAAAACATCGATGGCAGCAATATCTTCAAATTTCACTTCTACTAGGCCCTGGGAAACTGAACAAGAAAGCCTTTCCCAGAGATTTTAGATCTTGGTCTATACATGAGTGAATCGGGAGATGACGCCAATTTGTATAAGCTTTATGCTGCTGTTGTGCATGTGGACATGCTGAATGCATTTTGGATATTACATTTGTTATACAAAGGATTTCCAGGGAAATTGGTACAGGATCGATGATTGTAAGGTCATCACTGTCGAATTGGAGAAGAGAAAAAGTTGATTTGCAAATTGGTGAAGATTCGAAGTTCATTAGTGGTGATCCACAGGATATGCATTTAGATGATCCAAATTGCTTTTCTTCTGCTTCAAAGGATGCTATTGAGAGCCATAGTAGTGAAGGTTCTCATGTGGTAGTTACTTCTGTTGAACTCAAGCATAAAGAATTTCCCCTTTTGCCTTGCTTACTTTCTGTCACATATTTGGGGTGAGCATCCTCGAGGGCAAGAAGCTGAATTTAGATTAAGAATGTGAAGATTGTCGAGAATCAATCAGAATTCAAGATGCGGTGACCAGCGATATGTTTGTTCATGATCGGATTAACTTCTTAGAAATTTCCTCAAGCAATTGGTCGAGTACCAAGGTGATTTCATTTTCAAATTCTCATCCATAATCTCAGCCGGTCAGGTATTTCTCTTACCTCTCTAAATTTTCCACAATTTAATATGTTTATAAACTTCCTGTGGTGGGGACGTGCTAGTGAGCACCCACATATTTTGCACGGGGTGGGTAACACGATATGCATGTGGCACTTGCCATCCCTAGCATAGTGACGGACGGGATAGATTAGGACGTCCCCTACCCCTTCAATGTATCCCACAAATGCAAAAGGAAATGTATTAATAGTTTTGATTCCCAATCCCCACTTATGTATCCCATAGGAATTTCTTATAAATTTTGTAATTATTTTTTGTGCAATGCGGACTCACGCGCTTGTGATGCGCAAATATAGATGTGTGAATGTATGTATGAATGAAGCGAGGCACCGATGCCTATTGTCCAATGTCGAGAGTACCTTCTCACATGTTGACAAATTAAAATTGTTTCATTTTTTATGCGTAGTTCATTCCGAACTACGTATGGACTTGATTCTCGGACTCCACCCCAAGATACGTAGGCTACCTGGGAATCCATTACCCAAGCTCAGTCCAATTGCAATGAGGGTTGCAATAATACCCGAGTTGCATCATAATGCGTTTTACACATTGATTAAAAATTATAATCTTTCAAACTTATCATGTCAGTTATTTTGCATAGTTTCAATAAAATTCAATTTCAATTCAATTTCGGTTTTAATTTCAACTTAATCCCAAATCTAAATTCAATTTCCCATTTCAATTTCAATTTCTATTTCGATTTCGATTTTAATTCCAAATCTATTCAATTTTAAATTCAATTCAATTTCTATTTCAATTTCAATTTCAAATTCAATTTGATTTCCAATTTCAATTTCGATTTCTATTTCAGTTTCAAATTCAAACTCAATTCAATTTCAATTTCAATTTTAATTCCAAATCTATCTTCAATTTTAATTTCAATTCAATTTCTATTTCTATTTTAATTTCAAAATTCAATTCAATTTTCAATTTCAATTTCTATTTCTATCTCAATTTCAATTTTAATTCCAAATCTATTTTCAATTTTAATTCAATTCAATTTCTATTTCAATTTTAATTTCAAATTCAATTCAATTTCTAATTTCAATTTCCATTTCAATTTCAATTTCAAACTCAATTCAATTTCTATTTCAATTTCAATTTCAATTCAAATTCAATTCAATTTCAAGTTCAATTCAATTTCTATTTCAATTTCAATTTCAATTTCAAGTTCCAATTCTAGTTTCAATTTCAAATTCAATCTAAGTTTTCAAATTTCAAAACTTCATTTCAATTCTCCATCTTCGCATGGAATTTTGGGCAAACATTCCATCATCGCATGGAAGTCCTTTTTCAATTTTGGGCAAACATTCCATCGTCGCATGGAAGTCCCTTTTCAATTTTGGGCAAACATTCCATCATTGCATGGAAGTCCCTTTTCAATCTTGGGCAAACATTCCATCATCGCATGGAAGTCCCTTTCAATCTTGGGCAAGCATTCCATCATTGCATGGAAGTCCCTTTCAAACCCTACTTTACATAGACGGCTACTTCAGAAGTCTATTCGGGTTGTTTTACATAGACGGTCTACCAGCTTGACTAGTGGTCGTAGAAGTCTATTCGATGTGTCTTACATAGACGGTCTACCAACTTGACTAGTGGTCGTAGAAGTCTATTCGATGTGCTTTACATAGACGGTCTACCAAACTTGACTAGTGGCTGTAGAAGTCTATTCGATTATTTTACATAGACGGCCTACCAGTTTGACTAGTGACTGTAGGAGTCTATTCAATATCCTAAACCTAGATGACCTATTAGCTTGACTAGTGGTTATAGGGATCTACCATCTAATCAACCCAAGTGTTGAACTACGTTGGGCTTGATTCTTAGGCTTGTCCTAAGATACGTAGGTAGCTTGAGTGTTTACCATTCAAGCTCAGTCCTAAACTAATTTATTTTCAATTTACTTTCATTACTTTCATTTCTTTCAAAAAATCATTGCATCTGAACTTTGGACTACGCGCAATAACTGAAAATTGATTTTTGTCTGTCAGCATGTTGAGTAGTACACTTGTCATCCGAAATTGGCTGATTGGTCCGTCATCCAATCATTTTATTTATGATCCATATCACATTTTAATTTTTTTCTATTGTTATATTGATGGCTTGCTCCTAGATTTAAATACATCTAGAACCTAGGTTTGGTGCCTATTAAAATTTGTTTAGCCATTGCCTGTAATTTAAATTAGGATAGAAAATGATAGTATATGGAGACTAATCTTCGGATTAGGCAATTTGGGTGCCTAACACCTTCCCAAATTGTAACATGACACTTACCCACTATTTCTTTGGTTTGACCATTAAGTCTTAATCCCTACGTGAGTCATTAGTATTTCTCATATGAGAAATCGTATATAGGTCCTAGACCTTATCTAGGTGGCGACTCCATTCCATTTTCATCATTTTTATCATCTCATGCAAAAATCACAAAAAACCAATCGTCCCTACAACATGCAATCAAGACTTGGAGACACTACTTGTATGGTGAGAAGTTTCAGATTAAGTCCGATCACAAGAGCTTAACTTATCTTTCCACTCAGAAGGATCTGAATATGAGACAGAGGAGATGGCTGGAATTGTTGAAAGATTATGATTGTGACATCCAGTATCATCCGGGCAAAGCAAATGTTGTGGCTGACGCCTTAAGCAGAAAATGGGCATCGAAACCTGAGGCCGGGCCAAGTACAAATGCTGCATTGTGTGCTGCAGCCTCAAGTTCAGAGACTGTAGAAGATCCAATTGAGCAAGGCTTAATTCATAAGTTCACCATGATGTTCGCCGCTTTAAAGATCTCACCGGATCTAGTTGATGAAGTCAAAATAGCAATCCTACAGGATCCACATCTCAAGACAGTTCAAGAAGACCTAGAGAAGGATACGAGCAATCCTGACTTTACCTTGGATTCAGACAAGGTACTGAGGTATCGTGGATGGTTATGCATACCTGAGAGTGAAGACTGCAATATTAGAGATCGAGTTATGACTGAAGCTCATTACACTCCATATTCGGTACATCCAAGAAGTACCAAAATGTACCATGATTTAAGAAGACTTTATTGGTGGAGGGGTATGAAAGCAGATATAGCTCGTTTCGTGTTCCAATGTCTGAATTGTCAACAAGTTAAAGCAGAAAGGTCGAGACCCGCATGTTTACTACAGCCATTACTGGAACCTGCATGGAAGTGGGATTGTATCACTATGGATTTCGTCACTGGCCTACCTTTGACACCAAGGTCAGTGGATGCAGTTTGGGTTATAGTCGACCGACTCACCAAGACAGCTCGATTTATTGCGGTCTTACCTCTGTATACCATGGAGAAATTGGCCAAGTTATATGTTGATAATATAGTCAAACTTCATGGCGTCCCAGAGAGTATAGTATCTGACAGAGATCCCCATTTTACATCAAAGTTCTGGGAAGGATTACAGAAAGCTATGGGAACAAAGTTGAAGTTCAGTACAACTTTTCACCCCCAGACGGACGGACAATCAGAACGAACTATTCAAATTCTAGAAGATATGCTCCGAGCTTGTGCATTAGACTTCAAAGGAGCTTGGGATGAGAAACTATCACTTATCGAGTTCGCTTACAACAACAGCTATCAGGCTACAATTCAGATGGCCCCATATGAAGCACTCTATGGGAGGAAGTGTCGTACACCTCTGTTATGGAACGAGGTGGGAGAAAGAATAATTGTAGGACCGGAGTTTGTTGAAGAAACTTGTCGAGTGATTGATCAGATCAAAGAGAGAGTAAAGACAGCTCAAGTTCGACAGAAGCACTATGCGGATAATCGACGTTGAGATCTGGAGTTTGCAGTGGGTGACAAAGTATTCTTGAAGATATCACCGGTGCGAGGTCTGAAACGATTTGGTAAGAAGGGAAAGCTATGCCCCAGGTATGTGGGACCATACGAGATATTGGCTAGACGGAGGAATGTAGCATATCAATTGGCTCTATCACCATCTATGTCAAGTGTTCATGATGTGTTCCATGTATCATTGTTGAAGAAATATGTCAGAGACTCATCGCACATCTTGACAGCAGACCCCCTAGACTTGACTGAAGACTTAACATTCGAAGTGGTTCCTGTGATGCTCTCAAGCCGAAAGGTACAACAACTTCGAACCAAGGATATCCAGTATGTGAAGGTGCATTGGAGAAGTCAAAATGTCGAAGAAATTACTTGGGAAGAGGAGAGCGCGATGAGGAAGGAGTACCCTAACCTTTTCGACGATCAAGGTATGTTCAAATTTCAAGGCCGAAATTTCTTTTAAGAGTGGGGGAGTTGTGAGATCTACATGCAAATCTCGGGATGAAATTTTTTTTAAGGGTGGGGGAGTTGTAAGACCCGCACTTCGTAAACCCGGTCTAAACCTTGGTTTGGTGTCGTAGCAGGTCTTTCGATCATCACCGGGCCAGACGGGACGAGCGGATGACAAACAGGTACGAAATCGGATAAAAAACGGTCAAATAATCATCATTTTATGTTGATCGGTCGATGGTACCGGTCTTGGTACCAGTCGACCGGTCAGCTCTGCGCAACTGACTACGGAGATCCGGAATTGGATCTCTGTGGGTCCCACTTTCCTGATTTCAAATCCTAAGACCATCCTAATCCTAATAGGGTTACAAAACCCTAATTCTAGCCTATAAATACACCCTTAAACCTCCTCAAATCCTTTCCATTGTCTCTCACAAACCCTAGAGAGAAGAAGGAGGTTGGAAAGGAGAGGAAGCTAGGAAGAAGCAGAAGGTGCCGTCATTACCGTTCGACGACGCTCACGTTACGCCAGTCAACGGTAAGTGTTTTAATCATTATTTTTACCCTATGATAGTTATAGGGGTGGATCAATACCATGCAAAGTAGGTATTGATCTAAAACCCTAAACTGGACCTTACAACCCTAAGTTGCCGTCAAACCTTAGATTCGGGTTCCGAGATGATATTCATCGATATAAGACTTGAATGAGTTGGGGATAACTCTAACTCAAAGATTAGACTTAGAATGGATTGGAGAAACCCTGGAAATCCATAGAGATCGATCGACGACAGTCGAAAAACCAAGTGTATGGTTTTCCGGAGACATACCGGTCGACCATACCGGTTGCTAGTCTTCTCACAGAGCTGCAACCGGTATGTTGCGACCGGTCAGATCTGAAAGGCTGGTTTTGGACTTTATTGGTTTCCGACCAACATGAAACCCTAAGAAAATTATTCTAATGAAACCCTAATATTATGTAGGACTTTGTGACTTTTCGTTTGGATCTTGCGACGTGGAGCAAGCTAACAAACGAGCGTCAGGTAAGGGAATCTGACCTAAACCTAATAATTAATGGACAGTAAATCTTTGTTATTAACACTGAATATATATGATGTGATGTTTGTGCATATTCACATGCCATCCTTTACTTTCAATTATTATTATTGTTCATGCATTGATAGGATGTGATTGTTAAGCATGTGATTGTTTTTCGTTAGTGTGTGGAGTGGGGCATGGGCCTGGGATTGCTCCTCACACTAGCACCTTTTGTAGTATTCTATCTTAACATGCTTGGTACGGGTGGGGCATCAGGGGAAGGTCGTGGTACGGTGGTCTCCGATGTTGATGCTGGCCTGCCCATGGTTATGTGGCATTGTGGTCTCCGAGGTCGACGCTAGCTTAGCTCTATCTCTATGCCGTAGGGAGTTATGTTGGGATAGGGTCTACCTGCGTTATGTATCTATCCTAGTGGGTTAATTGCGGATAAGGCATCAAGAGAGGTGTGGGAATGCCTTAGCTCTATCTCTATGTCGTAGACGGCTGTGCTGGGATAGAGCATATATTGATGACATATAGGATTGATTAGTTGCGAGCCCAGTTTACGAGCCCTGGCCAGTAGGGGCTTAGGTACTGGTATGGGTAGAGCATCAGGGGAGGTACGGGGGTATCTTAGCTCTATCTCTATTCCATGAGGGGTTCATGTGGGCAGATGGGGGTGTGATCCATGCTCTGTCACACACTCGTGTATAGAGGTGCGGGGGACACCGAACCTTTCTATAGCAGATTGCAAACTTAAACCAGACCACATCATAAAAATGATTGTTACTCATGCATAATATTGTGAAACTGTCTGATTGTCTTACTGAGCTAAGTTGTGAGCTCACCCTTTGTATACACATTATTTTTAGATGTTGATGCAGGTTACTCGGTGGACGACTACGTGAACGCTCTGGCATATGGTGGCGTTGCTACTATGGATGTGCAGGCAGGAGAGGACGAGCATGACGCTTCATGCGAGTGCCCTTTCTGCGTGTACCTTTGATTGGATTTTTATTTATTTTAATTATTTTCAGTTGGATTAAGTGGGTGTAAGGATATTATATTTTATGTTTGAATTTGAATAATTGGATATTTTATTTAAATTTATCAATAGATTATCAGTTCATTTATTTAAAGACTTTCACTGTATTATTTATATTCTGATTGTGGTTATGTGCAATGGTTTGTATGAGTGGACACGGCCTATTCGAGATCCTGGTGCCGTTGGTTCAGTGACGGTTCACTCACACCATTCTGGTTGGATCAGAATTGGGGTGTGACAACTTGGTATCAGAGCCCTCGGGCTCTGTCCAACAGACCATATTGCATTTAACTAAGTCGATGAACTGAGTTAGGAAAATTTAAAAATCTTAATACAGACACACCCTAAGCATTGTTTGATACCTGAGACGGACTAAGAAAGAGCATAATATACTGTACTAAATATGAAACTTAACATGTGACATACACTAGTTAGGTGAAACATGAAAAACTTTCATTAAATAAGAAAATGAGTATCAGATAAAATAGTGCTACAGGGTACAGTCCACAAACCGGACAGTTACCCTGTTATATAAATCGTCAAGAGAGAGAAAGTGAAAGTAAATCATGGGGTAGGGGGCCTGGGAGGAATAGGGTTTGCTATATCGTAATCTCGCTCGTAAGCGACCCTGAGCTAGTGCACCTGATCAACTGCGCCAAGTCACGGCTCATCTCACGCTGAGCGTCCCTGATCTCCATAAACATACCCATCATGGTGTCGGGAGAAGGCTGAGATGGTCCAACTGTAGAGAAAGACGGTGGTCTGCGCGGTGTAGGCCGTGGGACATGCACTGGTCCTTCCCCGACCATATCGTCATCATCACCCCCGACCTCCGCGCATAGGCCGCATTGCCGCCGCTATCTTTTGGGCTGCTACCCTCCCGAGTGGGCGAGGGCGAGCCTCCAACTCGTCATCGCTAACGGGCAGGTCAACCATCTGCATCCTTTGAATAGCGTCCCAGTCAATGTCGGATGTCATAGTATCCTCAACAGTCACCTCACCTCTCATGCTCACACCCAGGCGACGTAGAAGGAAGGTGATAAGACGACCATATGGAAGGTTACTGGCCTGATCGACCAGGGTCGCCTGATGCATGGTCCGAATGATGAGGTAAAGGAGAGAGACCCGCTCCCCAGTGCAGACGCAATAGATGATGTACTGAGTGAGCTGAGATAACTCACTGTAGTGGCCGCTCTGGGGCACGATGTCGTGCTGGATGATGCGACTATAGACATGAGCTAGGGGCTTCAGACTAGCTGCCTTCATAGGAGCCCCAGGATTGAGGATCTACTCTGCGATCTCTCGGCGTAAGTCCTCGCTCAGATAGCCCTTCACCTTTGGGGGGCAGTAGAATAGGTCTCCATCGTTGGGTACCCCCAACAGATCAGCTAACTGGTGGGTGTTGAAGGAGATAGGTACACCCTTGACGTAGCTGGTGATGCGCAAGTCCCTACCCTGGTTGGGATCATTGACATCCCCATGCAGCTCCAGGTTAGCATAGAAATGCTTAACCAGGTTGGGACGGGTGGTATCAGTGTAGGATATTACCGGTACCCACCCAAGCGCGTCGAAAGTGGCTCGCACATCGAACCTCTCTAGCTGATCCAAGTTAACTCGACGCCCGGATTCGATGTTTTTGCTATCGAACCATGGGAAACGAGCTTGTGCCTCTAAGGATTGAAACCAACGCTCATCGAGTTGTGGAGCGGGTGGCTGAATAGCGCGAACGCTTGAGCCATGAGGACGTTTGCCCAGTGCACGACGTGGAGCCATTAAACTGCAAAACAAAAGAAAATAAGAAGAAAATATTAGATTTTATCGAAATTTCGGCAGTATAACGACTGTAAATTGGGAAGAAGCCTCGAACTCACCCAAAAACATGGGGAGGAGGACTTACGTAACCCCCACACTCTTCAACAAATCAATCACAGACAATTACAATATGAAATTTTGGGAATTTGAGAAAAATCAAGAAAATTCGAATTTTGTTGAAAACCTAGGTTAAAAAGTGTAAAAATTCGATTTTTATCAAAACCTTTCGGTGGAAGTCCAAATAGGTTGAGGGATTTTGCTCTTAGGGGTCCCTAAACCCTTTCTAAGCCGAAGGAAAAGAGTTCCTACGGTTGGAATCTCTCAATCAAAGAAAAACCTAAAATTTTACATAAAGACGATATGTAAAAATGATAAAAACTTGAAAGAGAGGGAAGAGACCTACCTGGAGACGATGTTCTAAGTCTTGAACGGGAGAAATCGGCTTCTAAGGTCACCGGTCGGACTGTAGCAACTCAGTAGAGCAGAGAGAAATCGCCACCGGAGAAGAAAGGAAGAAGAAAAGTGAGAAATTTCTCACTTTTTGCGATTTTAAAACCAAATCTGGGCATACCGGTCGACGGTTTTGCCTATACCGGTCGACCAGTATCCCTACAGACATGCGTCCGCTATGTCTCGGTCAGAATAATTGACCGGTCGACTATACCGGTCGCAACACTGTATACACAGTGTCGACCGGTACCTCTCCAGGCATGCGACCGCTATGTCTCGGTCAGAAATTAAATTCTGACCGGTCGACTATACCGGTCGCAGCATATTCCACAGGGGTGCGACCGGTATGTTGCGACCGGTCAACACTAGAATAACCAGAAAAATCTCTGAAAAATTGTAAAATCTTGTGAAGTTAAATATTCTTTTTTGCGACTGTTTTACCTTATATTGTTCAAAACTAACACCACTATGGTTCCATTCTCATGTGTTATGTCTTTTTCTCAGATCCAACCAGAATAGTCTGAGACGGTGGGCGGAAACGATCGTAGGGGTCGGAAGCGTCACCAGGCTAGGATGCGCCTCGAGGAAGAAGAACAGGTTGCACCAGGCCATGTTAGAGAGCCAAGCCCGGAAGTTGAGGAAGAACAGGTTCCAGAGGTACCGACAAATTTACCAGGCCCACCTCATAGGAATTCGGAGACCATTGTTACAAACCTGGTCTATCAGATGCAAGCTCAGCAGAAAGAATTCCTGAGCGAGATACTGAAGATTGGACTGGACTTGTCAACAAGTATATCAATCTTGGACCCAAACATGGATGACCTTTCGAATACCGATAATAGAAAGTTGAAACAACTAGTTCGTCCAAGCGGCTCCAGTTGGGCATAACGCCTTCGACGACCACCTTCAGTCGTTGTGGGAATAAATCTTCCTTTAGACCTCTAACAGCAGGACTCATCATGCCCCTCTATCAATAGGTGCAAGATGCCTAGCTTTCAGGGTTCCATACAATTCTTACCTCTCTTTTTTTTTTCCTTTTAGGATCCATTCATAACTGGACTATTGCTTTTTAAGCTCAAGGTTACTCTGGTTCATGCCCGAGTTTGGGGTTCAGTGGATTCATCAATGGACCACTTCTAGCTGAATTCAAAATCATTTTGGCTTATGCCCCAGCTTGGGGAGCAAGGGGTATCGCCATTGCACTACACCATTTTGAGTCCAAGATTAGTCTAGTTTATGCCTCGGCTTAGGGGTTCAATGGATTTCTTTATTAGACCACTCTCAGTTTGGGTCAAGGTCAAGTTGATTCATGCCCCAGTTTATAATGGCTTTCCTCATTGGACCACACCCAATTTGGGTCCAAGGTCAATCTGGTTTATGACCAGCTTAGGGCTCATGACTTTCCTCATTGAACCATACCCAATTCAGGCCCAAGGTCAATCCGGTTCATGCCCCAGTTTGGGGGTCATTGGCTTTCTTCATCGCGACTCAATTTGGGTCTAAGTTCAATCGGTCCATGCCCAATTATGGGTTAAAGGTTTCATCATTGGACCATTCTGGTTCTTATCCTAGCTTGGGGTACATTGGATCTCATCTTTGGTCTACCCTACTGCTTGGGAAAATTTCATTCCTCTCTTTGAATAATAAGAAATATGAGGGCAACTCTTTGGATTCTAGCATTTCCCTGGCCAATGGGACAGAAATGCCCGAGATGGGATAGCACTATCATAGCTGAAGGTTCATGATTTCCTGAAGACTCCAGAATCTGGAATTGATCTTTATTGACAAGCAATGGGGAATCCTCCTCGTTCGCCATTCTTGATGAGCGATCCTAACTTATAGCACTGGGCTATGATAGACATGGATCGGGCTCTAATTGATAGAGCCAGAGATTGATTTTGAATCGGTCTCCGATTGATAGAGACAAGATTGACTTTGAATTGGTCTCTGATTGATAGAGACAGAGTTGACTTTGAATTGGTCTCTGATTGATAGAGACAGAGTTGACTTTGAATTGGTCTCTGATTGATAGAGATCAAGATTGACTTTGAATTGATCTCTGATTGATAGAGATTAAGATTGATTTTGAATTAGTCTCTGATTGATAGAGATCAAGATTGACAGTAATGGACTGGGCTCTAGTTGCTAGAGGCAAGGATTGCTTGAGTTGGGCTCCGATTGATAGAGGCCAAGGATGACAATCATGGATTGCTAGAGATGACGGATTGATTGAGTTGAAATGATTGAAATTCTCTTCGATTCCTTCATGAAATGGAACACTGACCAGATGTAATGGTTGAACAGGCCTAGAGACTAACTCATGCTCACATTGAGTTCATATGAATGGAACCTTTCTTAGGTCCAACATGAATTTGAACCTGAACTGGAGTTGACGGTTGGACTAGCCTAGGGGCTAATTAAATTCAAATGAATGGAACTCTTCTTAGTTCCAACATAAATCAGAACTTGAACCACAGTTGATGGTTGGATAAGCCTAGTGGCTAAATGAATTCAGATGAATGAGACTCTTCTTAATTTCAACATGAATCTGAACCCTAAGCAAAGTTGATGGTTGGATAAGCCTAGTTACTAATTGAATTCAGAAGAATGAAACTTTTCCTAGTTCCAACATGAACCGGAACCTAAACAGGAGGTGAAGGGTGAAAAAGCCTAGGGTCCGAATGCCTTCTTCATTTTAGCATGATCTGGGAGTGATGATTGAACCTGCCTAAAGGTTAAACCCTTTTTTTAATTCTGAGATGAACCAGAAATGGTGGTTGAATCTAGGGCTGAATATTTCTTTGATTCTGAGATGAATTGGATGTGATTGAATCTGCCTAGAGGCTGAATCTTTCCTTAATTCTGGATGAACCGAAATGATGATTGGATCTACCTAGGGGCTGAATCTTTCCTTCCGTTCTGAGATGAACCAGAAATGGTGGTTGGACCTGCCTAGGGGCTGAATATTTTTTTTGATTCTGAGATGAACTGAATGTAATTGAATCTGCCTAGGGGCTGAATCTTTCCTTAATTACGGATGAACCAAAATGATGATTGAACTCGCCTAGAATTTGAACCTTTCTTCAGTTATGAGATGAACCAGAAATGGTGATTGAATCTGGGGCTGAATATTTCTTTGATATTGAATTGAACTGAATGTGATTGAATCTGCCTAGGGGCTGAATCTTTCCTTAATTCTGGATGAACCGAAATGATGATTGGACCTGCCTAGGGGCTGAACCTTTCCTTAATTCAAAGGTGAATAGGGAATATTGATTGGATTTGCCTAGGGGCTGAATCTTTCCTTAATGCAGAGATGAATCGTGAAATATGATTGGATTTGCCTAGGGGCTGAATCTTTCCTTAATTATGAGATGAATTGAGAAGTATGATTGGATTTGCCTAGGGGCTGAATCTTTCCTTAATTTAGAGATGAATCGAGAACTATGATTGGATTTGCCTAGGGACTGAATCTTTCCTTAATTCTAAGGTACATTGGGAACTATGATTGGATTTGCCTAGGGGCTGAATCTTTCCTTAATTCAAAGATGAATCGAGAACTATGATTGGATTTGCCTAGGGGCTGAATCTTTCCTTAATTCAAAGGTACATTGAGAACTATGATTGGATTTCTAGGGACTGAATCTTTTCTTAATTTTAAGGTACATTGAAAACTATGATTGGATTTGCCTAGGGGCTGAATCTTTCTTTAATTCAAAGATGAATCGAAAACTATGATTGGATTTGCCTAGGGGCTGAATCTTTCCTTAATTCAGAGATGAATCGGGAACTATGATTGGATTTGCCTAGGGGCTGATTATTTCCTTCTTTCTTACAAAATTTGATGTTCAATCGAGATCTAGATTCATGATTTCCATTGATTCATTTAGAAAAATAATATGGATGGATCTCAAGGTGGGAGATCAAGACAATTCCCTAATTGTAGGGGCCTCTCACCCTAAAAGGGTGGATATGGTTGTAGTTTGATTTTCTTTTCCAAAGGCATTGAAATCCAATGGAGAAATATCAAGATTCTAAACATCTAAAGGAGTAGAAGAAGTCACATGCACAATCAAGGATGACTCAACCAAACAAGAGTTAGCTCCTTCATAAGGGCGATTGGGTAAACATTATCCAAGTTAATTTAATTGAATTTGATTAAGCCATGTGTTCAGTCTTGGGACCTCATGATTCTAAAATGGATAATCAGTGATACCAAGGTCTGGCCAATTGGATTATCGAATTCGATGAAATTGAAATGGATATATTAATCCATCGTCCTTATTAAGGATGATTAGCAAAAGCGGTTCATAGATGAACAAACTAGTAAATTTCTTCTTGACCATGGTATCTATTTCTTGACAGGGATTTTTTGTTCATTTTTTGAAATCGACGTGTTAACAATGAGAGATTCGACACATTGAGCTTACTTAATGGAGGGTGTATAGTGACCGTTTACTATGATGTAGAACAGGTGTATACATACCTCATAATCCCAATGGGGGAGAGTTCAAGATGTTCATCGTGTAGATTCTAACATGTTGACCAATCGAGGACAAAAACGGGCAGAACTTCGACGTCTCGAACATGGATGTCATGATTAAGCCGATTTTACCGGGTCGGTTCAGGGATGAACCAAAAAATAACAAACATTGGGCTACAATCTGGGTTAGGACAGAAAAGGCCACCTTGACGAGGATGGGGTAACCTATCACCGAATGCTCGATGAATAATGGGCCCCAAATCCCTTTATATACTATGTTGCAAGGATTCAAGCGACGTGGAGTAGCATAACGCATTCCCAGGCGGACCCAAGAAACTCTCGTTAGAGGCTGCTCGCCGGTCGTGGTCTCACAAAGTACAGGCCAAGGCTGTGTGTTTCGCATAGCGGGCTGCCCCATATGTATGGGACCCGATTCAGCTACTCGCACGAATGTGTAACTGAACCCATTCCCCCCAAAGCAATAATATACAAGCATAAATATAGTATCCTAAAATCTAGCATCCAATTCACACAAGGAAAGTTTTCATTTAGGAGTTTGACATTTATATCCCCAGTGAAGTCGCCACTGTGAGGACAAAGATGAAAATCTTTTGAAGTCGCCACCGAGGTTTAGGTCTAGGACCTTAGAAATGTGAAATCTCACCCCAAGGTAAGACTTCGATTAACTCATGACCCTTAGATTGGATTTCTGGTCCATCAGAGATTGGGTAAGCGTCAGGTTACGGTTATGGGAAGGGGTTAGGCACCCAAACCGCCCGATCGAAATCGGTCTCCTATACCTTTCTTATGCTAGAGTCTATTTATTAAATTAAACCAAACCAAGTGGTTTGATATCATTGAACCGAATCTGTATCCATCAGATTGCCTACGTATCACAGAATTATTTCAAAAATCAGGTTCACCATCGTAGTTCAGGTGTGATTAAAGTTTATGATTGTAATTTATGCTTGTGCATGATTAAGTTCTTTGTTCAAGTTGAAATTTATGCTTGAAAGGTTGAGAAATCCTATGGGTTAGGATCCGGATAGTCCATGTGGACTGATAGATAGTCCTAGTGGATCTAAGAATAACCCTATTTGGGTTGAAATATAGATAACCCATTCTGGGTTGGAATGTGGATAACCCTATGTGGGTTGAAATATGGGTAAATATCCTAGTGGATCTATGGATGGTCCAAGTGGACTAAGGTTTGGATAACCCTTTTTGGGTTGGAATATGGATGAATGTCCTAGTGGATCTATGGATAGTCCAAGTGGACTAAGGTTTGGATAACCCTTTTTGGGTTGGAATATGGATAGATATCCAAGTGGATCTATGGATAGTCCGAGTGGACTAAGGTGTGGATAAATATCCTAGTGGATCTATGGATAGTCCGAGTGGACTAAATGTGTGGATCCGAATTTGGGTTTCTCCCAAATAGCCTACGTATCCTAGGGTTTGCCCTAGGAATCAGAATCCACGTAGTTCGAGCTGGATAACCCTATTTGGGTCAAAATATGGGTAAGTATCCTAGTGGATCTATGGATAGTCTGAGTGGACTAAGGTGTGGATAACCCTTTTTGGGTTGGAATATGGATAGATATCCTAGTGGATCTATGGATAGTCCAAGTGGGCTAAGAAGTGGATCCGAATTTGGGATTCTCCCAAATGGCCTACGTATCCTAGGGTTTGCCCTAGGAATCAGAATCCACGTAGTTCGAACTGGATAACCTGTTCTAGGTTAATGATTGAGAACCTATTCTAGGTTTAGGGTTTAAAACCTATTATAGGTTTAGGGTTTGCCGAGGGGCAAATCGTCCTAAATTACCCTTTTCATTCTGAATTCTAATTTTGGAAGGTTTGACAAAGAATTCTCTTTCTTTATTAAGGTTTTATTATTCCCATTATGCCCTTTCCAAGAATGTGGGTGCCTAAATGCACGTCCCCACGCCTAGATTGTCTTCTAGAAGTGTGCAGATATGGCAGTTTGACTATGGTGTTGCATAAAATAAGTTATTGCCAAAAAATAAAATATTTTATCTAAATATGGTACATAAAATATTTATGGCAAGAAATTCACATACAGTAAGATTGTTTAAAAATCTTTCAAATATGACATGTATTGCAAATAAGGCAAGAGCCTATATGGCATGATCTAGTAGGCTATCTTCTAAGCATGACAAGACCCTAATTGCTATTTTCTTTCCATATTTAGGGTTTTCTACCCTAATTGCTATTTTTTTCCATTTTAGGGTTTTCTACCCTAATTCTTTGCATTCTTTTCATTTTTTAAGGTTTCCAACCCTAATTATTATTTTCTTTCCATTTTAAGGTTTTCTACCCTAATTGCTATTTTCTTTCCATTTTAGGGTTTTCTACCCTAATCACTATTTTCTTTCCATTTTTTAGGGTTTTCTACCCTAATTGTTATTTTCTTTCCATTTTAGGTTTTCACCCAAGTTTTCCATTTTAGGGTTTTCTACCCTAATTATTTTCTTTCCATTTTTTAGGGTTTTCTACCCTAATTGTTATTTTCTTTCTATTTTAAGGTTTTCTATCCTAATTGTTACTTTCTTTTCATTTTAGGGTTTTCTACCCTAATTGTTATTTTTTTTCCATTTTTTAGGGTTTCTACCCTAATTGTTAATTTCTTTCTATTTTAGGATTTTCTACCCTAATTATGACAATAAACATTTAATATAGCATGTGAATATGATCATTCCAATCATGGCAGTGTGATTATTCCAATTGTGGCAGTGTGTGCATATAAGCATCCAAATATAGCATGTGAACAATATAGCATCAAAATATGGCATGTGATAAACAACCAAGGCATGTGAGTCAATTAATCAAAACGTATTTTCAGATCTACGGTCTAGATTCAATGCATCGATTATCAACAATGTGACCGAAATCACATTTGATTGATGATTGAAAGTAATTCAAGATTTTAAATCAACAGTTCAGATCATATAACATCAGTTAATCAGACTTTAATGGCTCAAATTAATTCATCATTAAATCATCATCAAATTAAAATCAATGGTTCAGATTAATTAACCATCCATTCACATGATTGGATCTTAAAGATCAACGATTCAGATTAAATTCACATCAATTAGTCAAATTCATTCATTCAAATATCAATGGATAAATTTTCATCACATGATCAAAACAAATTTCACATTCAATGGATCAGATTTTGAATGGGCATCATATGAACACGATAAAGAATCAAAATTTAGATTTTTATTCAAGCATATCATGATCATAGATTCAATCAATGACCCATATTTAATGGAAAGATCAAGGGTAAGATGAGGAATGTTGATCCAATGGTTGGATGAGGGGAATTGGTCTAGGACTTGATGGACAGGTTCGGGTATTGTAACATGGCTAGGTTCAGGTAAGTGGTGTGGGGTGTTGGTTGGTTCAGTAGGAGATGGAAGTGAGTGGGGTTACGGGTAGGTAGCACAAGGCTGATGATTGAAGTATGAGATGAAATCGGTTAGAGTGGTGGTTGTATAGGGATTGAAACCAAGTGTAGGCTAGATTGGTGATGGAAATTGGTTAATGGTGAGGTAGAGTGGTTTATGAGATGGAGATTTGTAGTTAAGCAAAACAATAGAAGTAAAGGCAGCTTACCTAGATGCTCGTAGGTTTATCTTGCTCCTCCCTTCTTCTTCTTCTTTCTTCCTTTTTTTTTTCTCCAAAACCGAGAGCCCAAACTCTATCAAACTCCCTTTTCACGTTTTTTCTTTTCTCTTTTTTCTGATTTTTTTTCTTCCTCTTTTTTCTCTCTTCTTCCCTTCTTTTTCTCCCAAAAAAACGTGAGCCTCAAAAGCCTTTCACGTTTTTTTCTTTCCCCTTTTTTTTTTTTCTCTCTTCTTCCCTTACTTTTCTCCCAAAACTTAGCCCCAAAAGCCTTTCACGTTTTTTTTTCTCTTTCCACTTTTTTTTCTCTTTGGAAAAAGTCCTCTCTTCTTCTCTCTGTCACGTCTCTTTTATCTTCCCTTTCCTTTCCTTTTGAAAAAAAATCTAGAAACCCTAAATCTTCTCCCTTTTCACGTCCTCTCTCTCCCCCTTTTTTTTCTTTTTTTTTCCAATCCCTAAAACCGTGAGCCTCCTAAAAACCCCCACGTTTTCTCTTTCTTCTTTCCTTTTTTTTCTCCAACAAAATCTTTTGGATTCTCTTACAAAGGCTCATGTTTTTCCTCTCTCTCGCTTTCCTTTTTTTTCTCCAACAAAATCTTTTGGATTCCTTTAGAAAAGCTCATGTTTTTCCTCTCTTTCTTCTTCCCCTTTTTTTTCAACAAAATCTTTTGGAAATCATCTAGAAAACCTAAAAAAAACTCCCTTTCACGTTTCTTTTCTCCCCTCTTTCCTTTTTCTTCTCAAAATCTTTTGGATTATCTCCAAAATCGAAATCCCCATTATTTTTCACGTTTTTTCTCTCCCCTCTTTCCTTTTTCTTCTCAAAAATTTTTTGGATTATCTCCAAAACCGAAATCCCCCTTCACTTTCACGTTTCCTCTCTCCCCTCTTTCCTTTTTCTTATCAAAATCTTTTGGATTATCATTTACATATAATAATATATATTATATACATATATACACATATATTTATATATATATATATATATATATATATATATATATATATATATATATATATATATATATATAAATATATATATATATATATATATATATTATGCACATAGATGAACTGATTCGAAATGGGTTGAGACTGACTTAGGTTGACAACTGATATGGATTGAGCTAGGTTGGACCAAAACTGGCTTGAACTGAGTTGACTGGATTGATTGGAATTAACTGGGTTTTCTCTCCTTGTCATTTCACGGGTCATTTCACCCGTTATCCCGCATGGAATTTTTCGATGGCCTCTATTCCAAATTTTTTGCGTTCATTTTGTAGAACATTAAAAATGAGGAATATAGGGACTTGAATCACCTCATTTGGAAGTAAAATGGTCAACTTATGAATTTTTGAAGTTTAAGCGGACCAATTATCGATAATTTAACTGACCATTCTGCATGAGATCCTTCGGAGGCTTCTACCGAAAATATTTTACGTCCACTTTGTAAAGCACTAAAAATGGAACATAATGAGACTGGAATCACCTGATTCGGATATGGAATGATCAAAATATGAATTTTTGAATATTAAATGACCATTTCCATATGTAATTTTGCATGGGACCCTCCGAAAATTTTTACCCGAGATTTTCCACGTCCACTTTGTAGTACATCACAAATGAAGAACAATGGCTTGGAATCGTCTGAATCCGATGTAGAACGGAAAAGATATGAAGCTTTGAAGTTCTAACGATAATTTTGCATGAAAGCTTGCATGGGACCCACTGGTGACTTCTACCCGAGATTTTTTACGTCCATTTTGTAGAACATCATGAATGAAGAATAATGGTCTTGGAATCATCTGAATTCGATGTAGAACGGAAAAAATATGAAGCTTTGAAGTTCTAACGATAATTGTGCATGCAAGCTTGCATGGGACCCACTGGTGACTTCTACCCGGGATTTTTTATGTCCACTTTGTAGAACATCATGAATGAAGAATAATGGTCTTGGAATCATCTGAATCCGATGTCGGATGATCAAGATATGATGATTTGAAATTCAAACAATCCGACTTAGGATAATTTGCATGAAGGCCCCTGGGATTATTATTTATAATAATTTCAGAAACCTCCCATATATGTGTCATCCGACTAAAATGGTCGTATCTTCCTCATTTGATATCAGAATTGAGCAATTCTGGTCTCGTTTCGAAGATAATTCTATGACCTATGCATCTATGCAGATAATAGCCCATGACCCTCCTGTGGGGATTAGTGGAGAATCATAAATCTTTGGGTTAAAGGTCAGAAACCTGCCATATTGGTTCATTTATGCCGAGGGTGGCAAAAATGGGGTGCTTACACCATCGAAATCAGATACTCACGCGCTAATCTTCAAACTCAGTCAAAAGAGGCCCCACGGTGGGCGCCAAACTGTTACGGTTGGAAATCGCCCGTCGATCCGTGCTCTGAATGACCTGTAATCACAGAGATGAGACAAAGGAGTTGGGCGCCTAAGCCCCGGATACACTCCGATGCCTAAGTTAGATTTCCAATGTGAACAGTCAAGAGATAGCAGAAAACTATCTCCAGTTTAAAGAGTGGGACGTTGAGAGAGTTTGAGTGATAATAGCTTGTAACTTAGGGTTTACCTTGAGGGATGACCTCTACTTATAGATTGTGAAGAAGCATGGAGGTACTAGGACTCAGGGGAGTAAACTGCCAATAGGATTGCCACGTGTCGCTCTGTGGGACACTCATGTGGTAGATTCCGAGTAGGAGTCGGAGACCTTAGCCAAGGAAGCTAGGTCGGTCAGCTCTGGGACTGACACGTGTCAACGTGTGAGTAATGGCCAACCGGAATAGTCGGTGTCGTATCAGACCGAGAGAAGGACTCCCCGGAGGTAGCATAATCACAATGGGACTCTGACTTCCGACTGAGAACCGTAGTCGAGTAGGACTATAACTCCGAGAGCTACCCGAGAGGCCGGGCGCACGAGAGGCCAAATGCATGATAGGCCGAATACACGATACCGAGCGCGAGATACTCCGAGGGCTCAAGCTCCGAAGGCGCAACCTGACACGTGTAAGATTTTAAATGGAGGGGATTTTTCCCTCCTAACACTAGCTGATCTCAAATGCTGTCACCAAAAATAAAAAAGCTTTATTTCAAGATTAAAACCTTTGAAGGAGGCGTCGATTTAAGAAAATCTACAACGATTTTTGAGTGCCGACAATCTACAACAAGAAAGAGAGAAAATTGTCAAGAGCAACAAAAAGTAGGATTTGGAGTCAATTAAACATTCCATTTATTAAATTACCCAAAAAAAAAAAAACATTCCATAGATTAAGCTGGAAGATGTTTTTACCTGGTTTGGAGAACCAGACTTCATCATCTACATAGTCTTCAGGAGCAATACAAATCGATCTATGTAGGGGCGTTTATGTGCTCATACATTTCGTCCACAACGAATTTAGACTCCACAGAGAATTAGTCGAAGAAAAAGAATCGTTGGATAAAAAGGAGATTTGGAAGAGGAAGAAGAAAATATTTTGCGATATTTTTCCAGTGTTTCTCCCTATTGTATCTTCTCATGTGATTTTATAGAAGTAACCGTTAAATGGATTAATCCATGTGGCAACCATCTAAAAGATGCAATATACTGCAAAAGACGAGCCAGCTCTACTCGTCCATATGTACGAAGAAGAAGAAAAAAAGAAAAAAAGTTTTAAGTTTTCTTTTTTTAAATAAAAAAATGAAAGTGAATAGCATTAAAGGGTAAAAAGGTCTTTTTGATTATTCTGTAAGTCTAAACAATGTTTGGATATTACACAGACACCCCTTCTACTGTAGTGAAATTACACAGCACTACCCTGCATTTTTAAAAGTTACACAGAATACCCCTATAACAATGCTATCATACAATCTCACCCACACCGTTACTTTCGACTTAACAGCAGAGACTCAATTTTTTTTAGACGAAAATACCCATCCTAAGGGTAAAATGACTAAAAGGTCAATTGTTTAGCCTTACTTCCAAAAAAAAATTGTATTCCTCTTTCTTCTCTTTACTTCTGTTTTCTTCTCAAGGTTTTCTTCTCTACGGCTTGGCGTCTCAGCGAGTTTCTTCTCCAGGTATGCCTCTTATTCCTCCATCTCTTCCTTTATCTTAAACACTAGAATACTTCGATCGAACAATAATGCCCTTACAGAACTACGAACACTTCTCAGTTGGTATTTCTTCTCAACGAAGGGTCTTTCTTCTCTTCGGGTATTTCTTCCCAAGGGTCTTCTTCTCAACGGGTATTTCTTCCCAATGGTCTTCTTCTCCACGGTTATTTCTTCTCAGCGAGTTCGAATTCCAGGTCTTCTCGTAGGTTTTCTATGCCATGGTCTGACAACGATTTCTTGTCAAGGGTTTTCTTCAGCACTGCTTGGCGTCTCAGCAACTTCTTCTCCAGGTATGCCTCTTATTCATTTTTTTCTTCAATCTCTACTACACCAAATTGTTAATTAAATTGAGAAAGTAAAAGTTATGCTTAGAAATCTAGGTTTCCTCTTCCAACAAACCTCTGTTCTTCCTCAGACTGAACAACAAACTGAAGTCGAAACCTTTGAATCTGGGTTTTTACATTAGGATCCTCTCTCTCTCTCTCTCTCTCTCTCTCTCTCTCTCTCTCTCTCTCTCTCTCTCTCACACACACACACACACACACACAACCGATTCTTTTGTTTTTTAGGGCAAAAGAGAAAGTTTAAACCATTGAATTTGGAAATCCCATTTGCGATCTACAAGGTTTTGGTTTTTCATTTTCTATAGTCGATTTCTATTTCTTTGAGTGTGTGAATGAAGTTGTTATGTTTTAATGTGTGAAATGCTTACCCCTGTGAATGGAGTTGCTATTTTTTTTAATGTGTCAAATGTTTGTGAATCAAGTTGCTATGTCTTTGAGTCAGTTTTTAACTTAATAAGACTCTGTTAAATTAGGTTATGATTGATATTAGGATGAAACTGTAACTCATCCTGGAGGATGGAACCCCTGTTTCCTGGTTGATGAAACTCTATTTGTGCAGATTTTAACTTATTAAGACTTGGTTAAATTAGGCTATGCATTGATTGTTGAATTCTTTGGGATGCCCCCAACCAGACAGGGGGTATCCCAAACAGGCTGATTGTGCTTCATCCTCTATCCTGAAAGGGTTTTTACTTGAGGTAACTCACTGCAGTATTTTCTGTTCCTTCCCACACAATTCAAACCATAGAAAGTTGCATACTTGGCGAAACAGAAAATAAGTGTTACATAATTAAATAAACCAGATAAACACCTGAAATGTTTCATTTTGTCCATGTCTCTTGAATTAAAAGAGGAAATTTTCATTTTCATGGAATTTGGGTATAAAGAGGACTCTTATGAACCCTTCTATGCTCAAGCCAATAAGGAAAATTTTCATTTTCATGGAATTTGGGTATAAAGAGGACTCTTATGAACCCTTCTATGCTCAAGCCAATAAGGAATGATGAACCCTTCCATGTCCCTTGAACCATTTCTTGTTTCTTCAAAACTACAACAGATTTAATGGCCATATTCCAACAAGGGAATTTCTATAGTACAACATTGAATGATGGACCAGAACCTCCTTATTATAGTACTCCTGCACACTTGCCTTTATATTTCGTGCGTTTAGAATGACTGCAGTTAGTCTCTTATGGTTACAGCCAAAATAAATAAGAACAAGGACCAAGAATTAGAGTACTATTCAGTGTTTTCCTTTAGCTTATTCTCTGCTTTTCTTAGTACATGCTTTAATTTTCAGCCACTTGATCGCATCAGTATTCTATCAATAAGAATTGTGAGATACAAGTTTGATAGAAATATAAATATTTTTCTATTGCTTTTTAGAATTTACTCACTAAAATTTACATTGTGATGTGATTTAAATCCTTGCAGATTCAAAATGTCAGTTTGCAAGGTGGTATATCATTACGAAAATCGTTCGCAGCCTAAAATTCTGGATTCTGATTTGTATTCCTACATTGATGTCATGTATGACATATATAACTCTGTTTTGAGGCATATACCCGAAGAAAAGAGTATATCCTTCAAAGTTAAATGTGTAACGTCAGATGCTAGGAAGGTATGAAAAGGGATGTGGTTATGATGGAATTTTGATACCAAGAATCAAGCATAGGTTGGATTTAATTGCAACTAAGGCAAGGAACTGTCAGATCCTAGCAACAAGACATTTAGAATATGAAGTTTATGATGGGTTCTTCAGGTATATTGTCAACTTGAATCATAAGACTTGTAATTGTATGTTATGGGAAGCAAGTGGGGTGCCTTGCAAGCATGCAACCTCCGCAATCCAATACAGAAGAGGTAACCTGGAAGAGTACTGCAGTGAGTTTTTTTTCAATTCAGAGATACTTGGTAGCACATCAAGAAATGATCCATGCACTTCCAGACATTTCTATGGCCCCTAATATACAAGAAACAAATGTATTGCAACCTCCTCCTTTTAAGAAACTGCCTGGTAGGCCTGTCAAAAATAGGAGGAGAGAACCTGGAGAGGCACCAACTACATCATTTAGGAGGAAGACAACTTCAGTAAAGTGTGATACTTGCAAGGAGGTTGGACATAATAGAAGAATCTGCCAGTTAGCTGCAGTTAAATGAAAGAGGCCCGTACAGGTATGCTTATAAATCTGTTTTCTTCTATTTCAATAATATGTAGAAGGTATTAATATTCATTTTTTTTTTATGTATTTAGGCTAGGAAACAGAAGGCTCTTGTAAGTAGCTCTCGAATGGCCACAAGATCTCAGAGTACTAATGTATCACAAGTTGAAACTATGCAAGAAAAGAAAATGAGAAAGATGAAAGAGTATTTGGCTAAGAGAAGGGCTAAGGTGGCTGGTATTGCTATTGGTGCATCTTCAACTAGTGTTACTGGTGGAGATGCTGGAGCTAATGGAGCAGGTGGAGATGGAGGAGATGGTGGTGCTGGGACTGATTTTTTTGAACATTTAAGTAATCTGTGAAATATTATTGTAACTAAACAGGTTTTGAGGTTGACAAATAGGTTGTCAACATGTTGGTTTTTAATCTGTGAAATACTTGAAAGATGTTGGTTGTCAACATGTTGGTTTTTAAACTGTACTGCTTGTGTATGTTAGATTACTTGAAAGATTCTATCTTATTGTAACTTAATAGGTTTTTGAGGTTGACATTGTTTCTTGTAAAATTGTAATTGAAGTTGGTGTTGTGTATAATTTGAATGGTATGAGTTGTTACAAACTTGAATGATATGCAGTTGACTGGTGCTGTGTAACTAAACAGGTCTTGAGGTTTTCGAGGTTGACAAACTTGAATGATATGAGTTGTTACAAAATGCTTATGCAGTTGACTGGTGCTGTGTATAATTTTCTGCTGTGTATAATTTTTTATTTTCTGTGTTGTCAATTTGAACTGTATGCCGATAGGTTTTGGTTAAAATTGGAATCTGCAAAGCTGATGGAATCTATGTCGTACCATGGAATCTATGTGTACAATGTAATGTGATTTAAAACAGTTTCAACCATTCCATTGCATAATCATGCCGAAGAATCTAGCCCCAGCTGGGTACTGGGTACCGGGTACTGGACTGATCAGTTCACTTCCGAGATAATCTTCCCCAATGACAGGAAAAAAAAAAAAAGGGAAAAAGAAACACTCCATTCATGTTTGGTTTTAGTAGAAATTAGAAACCCTGGACAACCATTCATTTTTCACTATCTTTACATTAAAAAGAGTTCTTTCATTGCCAAACAACAAAAATTTACCAAAGGCATAGATAAGATCCGAAAACATTAAATTTGTACACCATTTAAAGTGCAACATTTACAAAGCTTTTACAACTAAAACAATAAAAAACATAGCAAACATAGCTAATACTGTCTGTCCCGCCATCATCACCATTTTTTCAAATTTTTCCAATCGTTTCAATCTTGTCTTCATATGACGTATATCATCCTTCAACTGCAAGATTTCGAGAAAAATCTCAGGCAAACCCCTTGTTGGATCAGAATTTATAGGTGCATCATTAGTCGGTAAACACCATTCAAAATATCTACACCTATTGTCTGGGCAACAATAATATAGTTTGTTCTTGTTTTGCTCACTTTCATAAATCTTGACAGTAGCTCGTTTATCGCATCTATACTTGCGGTTGACAAAAAGGTATGGGCTATCACAACGATTAACACTTGAAGACGACATCTGCACATGAAGACTAACTACTGATTACTCTCACAAATAACGAAGTACCACAAACAATTTTGATAAGACTGTAACATTGTACAACAGAAGTTATAAAAAGGTTGCAACTGTAAGACCCGCACGTCACGAACCCGGCCTAACCTTATATTTTATGTCGGGACCCATCTACATATCATGGTCGAGCCAAGTGAACCAAGTGTGTGAAGAAAAACCAAGACCCAATATGAAAATTTACTCAAAAACAGTCAAAATGAGGGTAGGGTCGCAGGTTTTAACAGGCAGGTCCGACCCCCCCATCGACCCCCTCATCGACCCGTGACCAGGGGTCGCAGGGGGTCTATGAATTGTCCGACCCCCCCATCGACCCCTGGTAATCGGGAAAAATAGCACGAACCAAAAATTAGGAATCAATGGGACTTATTTTGGGAGGTTTTACTCTATAAATAGGACGTCCCTAAGCCTCTTTCACTCCTTTTACAACCCTAATTGGATTGAGAGAAAGAGAAGAGAAGGAAGAGAAGAAGAGAAAGAGAATTGAAGAAGAAGACCAAGGAGGAGAAAATTCAGAGGAAACTCTGAATCTCAGCAAACCTAAGGTATGAATACATTCCCCATGATTTATTTAAGACCTTAGAATGGTTTATGAAGAGGGTATGACTTAGAAGAAACCCAAATCACCCATCCATGGTTAGGTTTCAATGGAAACCATGGAGGAGATCGTTAAAACTATGTAGGTGAATAAAGAATAGTTCTAAACCATAGAACATGTGTGGAATGGATTATAGAAGCAAGTCATAGGACCCCAAACATGATTGAATGGACAAAATTTGATATTTTCGACTCAAACCATGGGGGGTCGCACTTAGGGTCGATGGAACCTTCGACCCTAGCATTGACCCCCAGCATTCGAGAAGTTTAGGAAAGGAGGGGTAGAACCTAGGGTCGATGGAACATCCGACCCTAGGCATCGACCCTACCTGGGGGTCGCAGAAAACTCCTACCCGTCCTGCTACCCGTCCTGCTACCCCCAGTTAACAGCAAATTGTAAAAATTAGTATAAATTCTAATTAAATTCTATCAACTTTGTTAGGTCTTCTAGCAATATAATATTGATATAAAAGTGATTCTTAAGGCTTGAAAGAGGATCTACAAACAAGCAAAGGTGAGGAAACAAGACTAATACTAATTGGTTAATAACAAACTGTTTTTATTTCTTGAGTCCAATACCATGATTGTGATATGCGTGTATACTTGTAATGTGCATTCAACATGTCATCCAATATTTCTATTATTACTGTTCATGCATATTTAAATTTATTGATTATAACATGATGATGTTGATGATGGTAGGAATAGGCATGTGAATGTTTGTGTTTGGCTGGTGTACATGGTGCGGGTAGGGATGGTTCAGCCTGGTCACCAGACCCTAGCTCTATCTCTATGGATGTATTGAGGGATGCTGGGGTGAGGCCTTGGATACATTGTTTGACATTAGGGTTGATTAGTTGCGAGCCGAGTTTGCAAGCCCTCGCCAACAGGGACTTACGTGTTGGTATGGGCAACCGGTGCAGCCATACCGTTTTCATGGGGTGTATATTGTTCATGGTGGGTGCATGTAGGGCGACAGTGTCGTTTTCATTGGGCGTTTCCACACACTCGTGTATAGAGGTGCGGCGGCCACCTATCCTTTCTATAGCACATTGTGAACTTTAAACCAGACCAAAGATATGAATTGATTGCATGCATATGTATTGTTGCATTGTTTTGTTTGCTCACTGAGCCGTGATGTGTGCTCACCCTTTCGAATTCGAATACTTTTAGTTGATGATGCAGGTACCACCGTTGAAGATTATATGAATGCTCTAGTGTACGGGCATGTGGCGACAATGGAAGCTGAAGATTTAGTGAAAATGCATGACTCCTCATGCGAGTGCAACTCATGCGTATTCGATTAGATTTTGTTTAGATTTTATTAAAGACATGTAATTGATATTTATTTAATTATGTCTTAGTTGATATAACAATAATTTGATATTTATTCATGGTTATCACAATTAGATTCTCAGTTCATTATCTGTAAGACTTTCGCTATTTATTTTATTACCTCTGATTAATGTGGAATGTGTTTTGGTTTATCATATGTGGGATAGCCTATTGTGAGATCCTGATTGAACCGTTGGTTTATTGATGGTTCATCACACCATTCTGATTGGAGCAGAATTGGGGTGTGACAGCAACACTCTATGCTTAAGTCAAGCAAATATTGATTGGAGTTGAAAGTTACTTTAATGGAGCATCATCTACCTTTTCAAAGATGTTTCCACATTTACAAAGACAAAAATAAAACAATAAAATGGATATGATCCAATCAAGAAAAGTGGGAGGAAATCAAATATGAAAAAAAAATTATATTTCTTCAGGATCACTTATGTACTATGTTGGAGAACCCAACTGAGTGCCAAAGGTCTACCAATCAAACTTTAAAACCAGAGATGCAAATCAACCCTAATTATCATTGACAAATTCTTTCATCTATGGATACATAGTTCTATACATCAATATGGGAAGAACAAGCATCTATGAAATCAGATGATAACGATGAATTAATGTACTTCATGTATGAGTGTAAAGCATATAACAAGAAATGGATCAGTGTCATATACATAACTACTGTAAAGCATATAACAAGAAATCTAATGGAAAAAAAAATTGAAAAAATGAAAATGAAGTTTTTGAGACCTGAAACTCATTGGAGGTTGAATATGCAAGTTTGCCTCCTCAGGTCTAATAATTTGGCCATCAAGTAAGAGATCGGCCAAGGTATGTATGAAAAAGAAAAATTAACTTGGGGCTTACTTTGCTTTTTCGTCTTAAACGAGAACTGTGTTGTCCATGGCATCGGCCATAGCCCAGTTCGCTTAATTATTTTACTTTCTCATGGCATCAGCCATAGCTCAGTTCTCGTCTAAAACATTGTCTGAAACAAGAACTGTGCTGTCCATGAAGGAAGAAATGGAGGAATAAAAGGCATACCTCAAGAAGAACTCACCAAGACGCCAAACCGTGGAGCAGAAAACTGAAGAGAAGAAAATAGAAGTGAAGAGAAGAAATAGGAATAGGGTTTGAGATTGAATAAGAGGCATACCTGGAGGAGAAGTTGCTAAGACGCCAAGCAGTGTTGAAGAAAACCCTTGACAAGAAATCTCTGTCAGGGTTAGGCCATGAAGAAGAAAACCTACGAGAAGACCTAAAACTCGAACTCGCTGAGAAGAAATACCCGTGAAGAAGAAGACCATTGGGAAGAAATACCCGCTGAGAAGAAAACCCTTGGGAAGAAATACCCGGAGAGAAGAAAGACCCTTCGTTGAGAAGAAATACCAGCTAAGAAGTGTTCGTAGTTCTGTAAGGGCATTATTGTTCGATCGAAGTATTCTAGGGTTTAAGATGAAAGAAGAGATGGAGGAATAAGAGGCATACCTGGAGAAGAAACTCGCTGAGACGCCAAGCCGTGGAGAAGAAAACCTTGAGAAGAAAATAGAAGTGAAGAGAAGAAAGAGGAATACAGTTTTTTTGGAAGTAAGGCTAAACAATAGACCTTGTAGTCATTTTACCCTTAGTAAGGGTATTTTTGTCTTAAAAAAAATTAAGCCTCTGCCGTTAAGTTGAAAGTAACGGTGTGGATGAGATTGTATGATAGCATATTATAGGGGTATTCTGTGTAGCTTTTGTAAAAGCAGGGTAGTTCTGTATAGTTTCACTACAGTAGATGGGGTATCTGTGTAATTTACCCTTATTATTATTATTGTTGTTGTTGTTGTGATTTTAAACAAATTTCAAGCATGGTCATGCTTATATCACGTGGAAAGATCAATTCAACTCTGAATAACTATGTGGATCCCATAAAATACAAGACACAATCCAACATTTTTTTGGAATCAGTAGAAAATCGATCCGAATTGGCCACAAGTCGACCAATATTGACAAATATCGACCCGTTTCAATCAGGTATCGATTTGGTATCGGCCAAGTATTGATTTAGTATTGATTTTCATACCGATTTAATAAAGCAATACCATATTAACTAGTTATACATATCGATGACAACTGATATCGATACCAATAGACACATAACACCTTGGTTTGGAAGGATCTTAGTACCGAGGGTTAACATATTAGTTACATGAAAATTCATCCACCTGATCGTCAAAACATAATTTCCAATGCATTCCCTAACCAATTCATCCATCTATAAAAATTGTCATTTGCTTTTTGGAATGAAGAGATTGGACCACCGGCCCGCCGGTCATTACGTAGACTTCCGATTGCCAAATTACTTCTAGTTCAAAAATTCAACCCAAAACCGAAGCTGATATAAAAAGATCAGACCAAATCAAACCAAAAATAGGACCAAAATTGGGGTTTGGTTTTTTAGAGACCAATGGAAAATCGAAACTAGAATTGGATAAGACAAACCGATGAATAGATCAAAACCGAACCAATAACAATTTGATAATGGACCGATAAGAATCCTTTAAGCCAATTTTTTAATCAATTAACATATAATATATAAACTAATCTGATACCAATCCGATACTAGACCGATAAGAACGTATTACTTTTAATATCTATACATATTAAAAAATTCGAACCAACTACCTGATAATGGACTAATAAGATCCCATTAAGCCTACCTGGCTGACTATATATATATATATAGACATTTATTAACGATTTGGATTTGGGCTTTCCAGTACAAGATCAAAACCGATTCAGATTGTACCAAACCGAGCAATAAACATCCTTATCCTAACGTATCTTTTGGAGATTTTATTTGTGGAAAGAAATGAGTCAACATATTCTCCATAGATTTTTCTAAGATTTAATTGTCAATGTTGTATTTACATCCATCCAAATAAACTTTATTTCAATGAATCCCATATGGAATATAAAATACATCTGACTAATAACATAATCAATAAAAGAGGGCATACCTTTTAGTAGAAGATTGTTTTCCGCCCTTTTTCTTTTTGCCTGATTTCCAACAGAGATCTTCTACAGTCTCCTCTCCATTAGGTATGAGTCCTTTTGTTTTCACGCAGAGAGAGACTATAGGGACCCTGCTTCATATTTATAATGATTTAGATTTCAAATCTATTCCAATCACATAATGGAATAGATTTGATTTATATTTGGAAATGGATAATCAATCAACCTTGATTGGATTTTCACCAGTCAAAATAGGCAAGTAAGATAATGTTGCCCATAATAATAAAATAAAATAAAATAAATTTACAATCTCCCACTTGGGCTACATTATTCCACAAGACTATTAAAAACTAGTGTGGCCATGGAAACCATTAATTAAAAACCGAATTATCCCAAACCTCCTTCCTTCCAACAAGCAGATTAATGTTGAACAACAGCAGAAGATACACCTCAATTATACGACATACAACTTTCTGTTATTACGAACATAAGTCTCCTTGTTTATTTTGACCTTGGCTTACCGCCTTCGAAACTTGGCTTAATACCGCCTTTGAAAATTTGGCTTAATACCGCATTTATGTTTTTGGCTTAATACCGCCTTCAGAGACTTGGCTTAATACTGTCTTTTGGGTCCTGGCTTAATACTGCCTTTTGTATTCTGGCTTAATACTGCCTTTTGAGACTGACTTAATACTGTCTTTTGGGTTCTGGCTTAATGTTGTCTTTTGTGTTCTGGCTTAATACTACCTTTTGAGACTTGGCTTAATATTGCCTTTTGTGTTCTGACTTAATACTACCTTTTGAGACTTGACTTAATACTGATTTTTGAGTTCTGACTTAATACTGTCTTTTGTGTTCTGATAAATTAAATAAAACTTTCATTCAGACTACCAAGAGTGCAAATACTAAATCATGAAAAGAAACAATTGTATTAATCATTATGTCCATAAAACCACATACAAAATAATACAATCAAGTATCAATGTAAATATATGATTTTTACAAAATTAGATCAAAAGATTCGACTATCGTCGAGATCTAATCTATAATGATGTGATTATCATCAATTTTTTTTCCTTTATTAACAGATACTTGATATCAATGTGCTTTGAAGCATCAGTCCTCTGATTATTTTTAGAGAAAGATATAGCTGACTGATTATCACAATACACTAATAATGGTCTGGATATGATTTTCACAGTCTTTAGACTAGAAATCAAATCCCTCAGCCAGATTGCCTACTTCGTGGCTTGAACAATGCCACGACCTATGCCTTCATAGTAGAAGATGCTAAAATTGTTTGCTTCACACTCTTCCAGAAAATAGCTCCTCCAGCCATCATAAAGATGTATCCTGAAGTAAATTTCCTGTCATCTGGGCATCCGCTGTAATCTGCATCAGAATAACCCACAATCTCAAGGGTATCATTGCTGCCATAGGTAAGCATATAATATTTTGTCCTCTGTAAATACCGCAAGACTTTCTTCATAGCTGTCCAGTGAGCCAAACCTGTATTTGACTGAAAACGTCCCAAAACACTTGCTGCAAAAGCGATATCAGGGCGAGTGCAGACTTGTGCATACATAAAGCTCCCTACTGCAGATGCGTAAGGCTTATCAGTCATAGACCTTTTTTCAATCTCATTCCTAGGGCACTGGGTCTTGTTTAACTTGTCTCCCTTGCTGATGGGTGCCTCACCAGCTGAACAGTTTGACATATTGAATCTCTTGAGTACACGATCAATATAAGCCCTTTGAGATAGTCCCAATAGTCTACGGCTTCTGTCACGACTGATTTCAATACCTAGGACAAAAGAACCCTCACCCATATCTTTCATTTCAAAGTTTTCTGACAGAAATTGATTGGTCTTTGCAAGTAAACTCAAATCACTACTGGCAAGCAAAATGTCATCTACATACAACACCAGAAAAATGAACTTGCTCCCACTGATTTTGTGATAAATGCATTGATTAATAGCACTCTCAACAAAACCAAAAGAGGATATAATTTGGTGGAACTTTAGATACCATTGTCTAGAAGCTTGTTTGAGACCATAAAGGGATTTGTTGAGCTTACAAACCATTTCTTCCTTGCCTTGTACCTCAAAACCTTCTAGTTGGCGCATATAAACTTCCTCAATCAAGTCTCCATTCAAAAAGGCTGTTTTGACATCCATCTGATGTAATTATAGAGATCATAATGAGCCACAAGTGCCATAATAACTCTGAAGGAATCCTTCGAGGAGACTGGAGAAAATGTCTCCTTGAAGTCAACTCCCTCCCTCTATGTGAATCCCTTAGCTACTACTCTGACCTTGTAGCGCTCAATTCTTCCCTTGGAGTCACACTTAGTCTTGAAAATTCATTTGGAGCCTATGGGTTTACAAGAATTAGGTAAATCTACAAGCGTCTAAACACCGTTGTTAGCCATGGATGACAATTCATCTTTCATAGCTTCCAACCATTTTGGTGCATTAGAACTATTCATGACATCCTTACAACTAGAGGGATCTATTGCTTGACCAATGTCAAATTCTTTTTCAGTCAAATATAGAATGTAGTCAGAAGAAATAGCACTATTGCGTTGTCTAGTAGATCTCTTGACCATCTCTTCAGGTTCTGCAATCAACACTGGTGTCGTAGGTGGATCAGGTACCTCAATCCCCGTAAAGTGCTCCGCCATTGGTGGGACCAAGGGATGCATAACAATAGGCACAATAGGGCTGGGAATCACTGAATTAGGAAATACAAGGACTTCATCAAATTCCAAGCTTCTTGGTTCTACTAATTCACAGGAGTCTTCAATGAACTTGGCATGAACAGTCTCAACTATCCGATTAGTAGAATTGGGATAGTAAAATCTAAATCCCTTGGATCTAGTAGGATAGCCAACAAAATGGCAACTGACTGTCCTTGGATCCATAACTTTTTCATGAGGATTATATAATCTGGTTTCTGCTCTGCATCCCCAAACATGTAGATGATTCAAGCTCGATTTTCTACCAGTCCATAGCTCAAAAGGTGTTTTGGGAACAGATTTACTTGGCACCCTATTGAGTATGTAAGTGGCAGTTTTCAAAGCTTCCCCCCACAGAAAGGCTGGAAGATTGGTGTTACTTATCATATTTCTCATCATGTCTTTTAGAGTCCTATTGCTTCTTTCGGCATCTCCATTTTGTTGAGGGGTTCCTGGCATGAAATATTGAGCAATAATGTCATGCTCTTGTAAGAACTTGGCAAAAGGACCAAGGTGTTGAGTAGAATCACCTGGCTTACCATAATATTTACCTCTTCGATCTGATCTAACAACTTTTTATCCTTTTTGACAAAAAATTCTCCACTTCCGTTTTGTAGATCTTAAAGACATCCAGTGAACTAGATTTGTCAGGCAACAGATAGACATAACCATATCTTGAATAATCATCAATAAATGTAATAAAATATCGGTGACCTCCAATGGAAGGAGAGGGACAAGGACCACTGATGTCAGTATGAATCAGTTCCAACAAGTCATTGCTGCGAATCGATTTCTTTTTCCTGTTCCTAGTCATTTTTCCCTTGATACAGTCCACACAGATAGGCATATCATCAAATTGTAAAGGTTTCAGAATTCCATCAATAATAAGTCTTTTCATATGCTCCACTGAAATATATCCTAAGCACCTGTGCCAAAGAGTAGAGGATGACTCATCCAGCATAGGACGTTTAGAAGACACATTCAAAACCATAGAAGATGCTAAATTCAATTGATATAAACCATTCACTACCATTCCATTTCCAACTACAGAAGAATTCAGACATAAATCAAAACCATTCTTGTTAAAACTCAAACTATATCCATTATTTACTAGTCTTGACACAGAAATCAGATTCTTCTTCATTGAGGGAACATATACAGTGTCTTCTAAATCTATAAAAATTTCTGAAGTTAGAAGCAGTCTAACTACTCCAATGGCCTCCACTGTAACTCTCACATCGTTCCCTACGAACACACTAACCTCATCCCTGCTTGGTGCTCTGCGGCTTATAAATCCCTGCAAGGAATGGGTAACATGAATGGATGACCCAGAGTCAATCCACCAGGAATCTACAGGAGCATCAACCAGAAAAGACTCAAAACATATTAGAGATAGATGAGTACCAGATTCTTTCTGCTTATTCAACCAGGCCTGCCTCCCTCGACAGTCTTTCTTCATGTATCCCTTCTTTTTGCACCAGAAGCACTCCACGCCATTCAAGTCTTTATTGTCATCATTTCCTTTTAAGGTATATGATTTATCATAGGGTTTTCCATTTCCCTTCTTGAAAAACTTTTTCTTCTTCTGAGGTCCTACACCTCCAATTCCCCTTCCCTTTTTAGAAAAATGTTTGAGCTGAACTAAATTTGAACTCTTAGGTTTCTTCTTTTTCAATCTATCCTCTTCTTGAGAGCAAAAGGAAATTAAATCGTCCAAACTTCAATTGTCTTTCTGAGTATTGTAAGATACATGAACCTGACTATATACATTTGGGAGAGAAGTTAAGACAAGATAAACTAGAAAGTCATCATCC
Organism: Protea cynaroides; assembly: GCA_028583415.1. Taxonomy (NCBI): domain Eukaryota; kingdom Viridiplantae; phylum Streptophyta; class Magnoliopsida; order Proteales; family Proteaceae; genus Protea; species Protea cynaroides. The sequence continues at coordinate 47,185,379 of CM053269.1, read as the reverse complement.
AAAGAGGTTCCCAACCACTTTAGTATTTCCCTTTTTGCAACCAATTCGAGTATGTGTTCTCGAATACTCCCATTTAAATCAAACCTTGCTCCAGTTAGGGCTGCCATCAGACTAATTTTGAGACTTTTATTTGTCACATTAAATTTCGTCTGTATCTCTATCATATATTCTTTGGCAATATCTTTCATCTGGAGACTACCACGAAGAGATTCAAAAACGGAATTTTTCATCAGGATTAGAGATTTTCAATTAAAAGCTTCCCACATCTCCATTTTAAGAATCTGAGCGGGAGAGCTCTCAAGAGTGATAAGAGTAGGTTTATCCTCTCTGAGAGCTAAGTCCGTATCCGACATGCTGAGTTGAGTTTCCACTGCCTCATACCATTTTTGATAATTAGAACCAGTCAACACAGGTAGAGAGGCTAATACATTTGCAGGTATCGACATCCTGAGATGAAATTTACTATATGAGTTTACATTTAAAAACATGTATGCAATTAATATATCCAACACTGATGTGTATATCAAGGAAATAAATAAATCATTAAAACACAACAGAATGGAGGTGAATATTTTCCCTTCCTAAGAGTCAATCACACTACACACTTATCCTTTGGGATAAGCATGCACTGGTCCTCTTAGATATCCAGGCTGAACCGTCAAGGAATGATGGCTTCAACAAATTTCATCACCTTTGGGTGAATGAAAAATCCTCAGTCGAACATCTTTAAAATAATTTCTTTTCTTAAGAGTCAACCGCACTACACATTTATCCTTTGGGATAAACATGCACTGGTCCTCTTAGATATCCAGGCAAAACCGTCAAGAAATGATGACTTCAAAAAATTTCATCACCTTTGGGTGAATGAAAAAACCCTCAGCCGATCATCCTTAATCAATGAGTGCATGTTACTAACATAACTGGACAATGCCACCTTTGGGGTGCATCATCAGGCTTGATTACTATTGTATAAAATAAAATTCTTGAATTTGCAGACATAACCATGCAATAGGTATGCCACTTTGGTGGGTTTTACTCTATTACACAATTATATCTGTAAATTCTAATATGTAGTCATATAGAATATGATTCAAAAATTGAAAACATGAAATTATGTCTCAACAAACCAATATAAACATGTAAATTACTCATCCGGTAATCATCTCATCATTTAAAATTATAAAAAACCTTATAAAATACTCCCAAAACTAGCTTTTATCCAATTACTATAGCTTTGGGATTCCAAAAATGACACTACAGATATACCAGAATGAAGATAATCAAAAAAGGAATTCAACGAAAAAAAATTTAGGTCAATCGGACCTATAACGCACCCTCACGCGCCGATTAAAGTCGACGCGTGGGATCACTTGCCTGTGATCCAAACAGGCCCTAAAGCCTGAACGGATTTTCGGTTCGGTTTAAAACACCCCGGTCCGGGTCCATTTCGGTTTATTCAATCTCGCCCCAAAAACAGAACCGGGTCAGCCCGATCCAGGTCATGATTCGGGTCGGGTTGACCCATTTTTGCCTTATCCGGGTTGGGTTAACCCGACTCCAGCTTATCCGGGTCGAGTTATATTCCAGGTCGGGTGACCCAACTTTGCCTTATCGGGGTCGGGTTGACCCGACTTGGCTGAACCGTCTCGGCTTAGATCGGATCGGGTTTAGCCGGCCCGGGTTACCAGGGTAGAGGTTCTGACGCCGGGTCGGTCTCGGGTCAACCCGGTCGCCCGCCCATTTTTTTTTTTAAACCAACGAGTGGATCTCACTGACTTCTTTCGTTGGCGCGTGATGGCACGTCCGGTGGTCGACGACGGTGATTTTTATATCACCATGACCGTCTCAGGGAGATCTACACATTGGTATATTTTTCTTGTAATTTTGACGGTCGAAAAATTATCCGATTATTTAAATCTCTTCTTTTTCACCAAAAATTCAAATGGGAACTAAAAAAAAAAATTTCCTTATGTTTCAATATTCAATGTTTTTAAATCCATGTGGGATGACTCTGATACCACTGTTGTATTTACATCCATCCAAATAAACTTCATTTCAATGTATTTACATCCATCCAAATAAACTTCATTTCAATGAATCCCATATGGAATATAAAATACATTTGAGTAATAACATAATCAATAAAAGAGATAGGACATACATTTTAGTAGAAGATTGTTTTTCGCCCTTTTTCTTTTTGTCTGATTCCTAACAGAGATCTTCTACAGTCTCCTCTCCCTTAGGTATGGGTCATTTTGTTTTCACGCAGAGAGAGACTATAGGGACCCTGCTTTATATTTATAATGATTTAGATTTCAAATCTATTCTAATCTCATAATGGAATATATTTGATTTATATTTAGAAAGGGATAATCAATCAACCTTGATTGGATTCCCACCAGTCAAAATAGACAAGTAAGATAATGTTGCCCATAATAATAAAATCAGAAAAAGATTTTACAGTCAATCAATCTTCTATTTCCAAACAAAGTTTAGAGCCAGGAAAGAAAGTTATAACCAGGTCTAACTAGGGTTGACGATTCATCTGGAGAAATCAAATCCATCGAACCGTAAGCTTTGATTGAGAATTCTTTCTTGACTAATATCTTGAGATCACTATAAATAGCATAATCCTGTTATCTCATTTTGTATCTAGGATCTCTCTTACAATATCTATGATGGGATCATATAAGCTTCACGTAGTTCTTCTTTGTCTTGTTGCCTTAGTTTTCTTCCATGTCTCCCAAGCCCAAAACTCTCAACAGGACTACCTAGCAGCCCACAATGCCGCCCGTTCCAAGGTTAGAGTTGGATCAATTACATGGGATGACACAGTAGCTGCTAACGCTCAAAACTACGCCAACCAGAGAGCTGGAGATTGTAAATTGGTGCACTCCGGTGGAAGGTACGGTGAGAATCTAGCTATGAGTTCTGGTGACATGTCGGCCACAGAGGCTGTGAATATGTGGGTCGCTGAGAAAGCTAACTATGATTACAATTCCAATTCTTGTACGGGGGGCCAAATGTGTGGGCACTACACACAGGTGGTTTGGCGCAACTCCGTTCACTTTGGTTGTGCTAGAGTTCGGTGCAGCAATGGTTCAGGGACCTTCATCATCTGTAGCTATGATCCTCCAGGCAACTACTTAGGCGAACGTCCTTATTGAGTTCCCTATATATATATTGAGGTTTTTGTGATGGCCAATGAATGTGTGTTGAAGGGAGACGTTTGTAGCTCCATGTTGTTACAACCCTTGTTACATTCACTTGATCTACTTGATTATATACTATGTATCAGTCCTTGCTCATGTTGACTCATAATAATATTAAAGATAAATAATGATAATAATAATATTTGCTAAACGAGATGAATGAAGTTTTCTTGAACATAATTGATTGGAGGGCAAGGCAATCTAGGCGATCCCATTTAATTAGAATATGATTTTATTACTGTTATTTTGTATCTTTTGTCAACCTTTGTTCTTAGTCCAAATGCTTTTTTTTTTCCATGCTAGACTTTCAGGACTTTGGGCAACCCTTGTAAATTTTGTTAGTCATAATAGAGAAATATATATATATATATATATATATATATATATATATATATATATATATATATATATATATATATATATATATATATATATTGAGAGAGAGAGAGAGAGAGAGAGAGGGGAAGGAGAGGACGAAGTTAGAGAGAATAAAGAATTTAGGGCAAAGACCTAGAGAAGGGATGGAAAGAAGGAAGTTAGAGAGAATAAAGGACTTAGGATAAAGACTGAGAAGAGGGAAGGAGGTTAAGCACTTAGGATAAAGACTGAGAAGAGGGAAGAAGATTAAGCGGAAGACAAGGTTTGATAGCCTCCACGCTTGATTTAACGAAGCTTATGACAGAGTAGAGTGGCTATCCTGATTACTGTTATGAGATGCATGACGCGTTTAGTGAAATTTGGATCGACTAGAGGCTGTCTTGGGCAGTTTCATCAATTTGAAGTCATGACCGGTTTATGAATTGAGATAAGGGATCTCTTAATTCCTTCTGTACCTGTATCATGTGTGGGAATCATGGTTCTAATCGCGATCAAACCAATGGTTTCGATTGAAATATTTCGGTTTCAGCCATGGTTGTAATGAGATGAGGGCTCAATTTCAAAGGTCCCAAATTTCAATTGAGACGTCATTGTTTTGATCAGGTTTCGATTGAAATTCAGTCAAAACCTGACCCAACCACCTTATAAAATGTCAAGTTAATTTGGTAAAACCTGTCGATTTCGACTTTAGAAACTTAGTTTCAACCTTAGAGGTCAAAATTGTACTAAACTGGAAACAGTACATAGGAGGGACCATAATTAGTAAGTTCGGGTACGGAAAAAGTCGGATACAGATACGTATAGACGATAAACGGAGACAGACCTCGATACGGTAACCAATAATCCGTTTAAAAAAACATGTACATCAATAGTACGGTACGTTTTTAATACAGTAGCCTTTGGAATAAAAATATCCTTTGGAATAAAAATACGAGCATAGATTCACTATGCAATAGACATCATATCATTCAAAGAATAGAATATATAATAACATCTAAATACAAATTTATATAAAAAATAAAAAAAAAAACTTGCAATCTGTGAAAGATACATAAAATCATCAAATTATCTCGCAAGAAGTATTGGGTAACATTCCCTCATCCGTTTGAAGTTTGTTTTTTAAAATTTATAATTTCAAACTCTTGTGATATATCTCCTTAAATCACTCCATACATTTCTTTTTTAAATCATTCCATAAATTTATCTTATTAAATCATTCCATAAATTTATCTTATTAAATCATTCCATAAATTTATCTTTTTAAATTACTCTATAAATTTGTCTCCTTAAATCATTCCATAAATTTATCTTTAATTATTTCATTCCTTAGATTTATCTCCTTAAATCGCTCCATAAATTTATCTCATCAAATCATTCCACAAATTTATTTCTAATCATTTAATTCCCTAGATTTATCTCCTTAAATCACTCTACAAATTTCTCTATTTTAAATTCTTACAGCCGGTGGGACCGTGTAAATGCTTATTATTCGTGTATAATATGTTTCAGTATAAAAAATAAAAAAAATAAAAAAAAAAACACAAATTTTCACAAATTTATTCAATAGTTTGTAAAAAGTAATTTTTTTCGGCACAATAATATGGTCCCATATTATTTGCATATAATACGCAAAGTTACTGAGGTTGTCTTCGGTATGTATTATAGAATTAATTAAACAATACTTTTTTTTTTGTTAGAAGCCTAAAATTTTATTAAGATAAAAGAGAGAATGATAGATACAAACACACCCTAAATAAGGTGTAAAACCCTCATCTTCGGCAATGCCATCAGCAAGGCCACCTCGGATGCCTGACAAAACTACTCAAATCTATACCGAGGCCGGTGGGAAGCACCCCACACAACCTCACGGTTAACAAAATTTGGACAAACATCCCAGATATAAGATCTTCTATCATGAGAACTTTCCTAACAATCTGATCAGCCACAGTGTTGGTTTCTCAACAACAGTGAGTAATTCTGACATCACAACAAGCAAGCCTAACTGAAAGGCCCCTCCACTAATGCATAAAACACCATGAAAGATCAGCAGTCCGCAAAGCTTGAGCTACTGAACTGGAATCTAATTCCAACTAGATTCTAGAGAACCCAGCCCGAAGAGCTTCAAACAATCCTCTAATCGCACTCTTCAACTCGGCCACATAATTCGTTGCCACTCCAACCGAATCAGCAAATGCGAAAAACCACCTTACCATTATGCAAGCAAATCACTCCTCCAACCCCTATCTAAACTAGGTTACCAAGGCTACAACGGTGAGAGTTAATTATGCACCAATCTTTGTAAGGAGTTTCCAAAACAGCTCCACCACGCGAGCTTGTTTTCCTTGTTTGGTCAATAAATCAAGAAGCTGGACAACTCTAAGGTCTGCCCCAGATTTAAACATATAGGGAAGTTTAATAGAAAGATCCCCGCACCCCTTTTTTAATCATGGACCATGCATTGACCATGCAACACATTCTTATAGAGCTGATTCCCTACCCTCCAAACACAAGATAAAACAATGAATAAGAACCCCCGCAAATGCTTCAACGACACCTTCCTTCCTAATCCACCAAGCAAAAAAATTCGAACATGAATCAAAATCAGCCATTGTCAAAGCAAAAATTCTCCCAACCACCCTCCATATTAGTGTCACGAACTCACATTGGCAGAACAAGCTGGTCCTTCAAAGCAACATCCCCCAATCATTTATCCGACAAGAAGTTAATCCGAGAAGAGAACCATCACCTATGAGCCAAAGAAATTAACCAGGGACATTTCGAGAATTGAACTCAGGACCTCTCGCACCCTAAGCGATGTTCATACTACTAGACCAAATGCCCTTAAAAAATTAATTTTAATTGTTGATAGCAATATTCAAACCTCCGTTGGCAAAGCCCAATAGATTTCGAATCTATTTAATTATATAATATATTATGACATATGTAGTTGTTTGGTATGATTATGATACTTATTTATATTTAAAATAAATTAATATAATCTAAAATCTACAAATAAGTTGGAAGATATTCATTATTATTGTGATAATCTATTATTAATTCTTTATGTCTATTGGTATTAAATGGTTATTATTTATGATTTATAATTTATTCTGATAAATAAGTTATTGTAAATAATCCATAAACATAAATAAACTTTACCAAAGAGAGCCTAATTATGGGAGTGACAATATACAAGAACAACACTTATTTATAACTAATATAATTTAAGTATATTTTTAAATCTTATATTACATTTACTTAAAACGGATTATGCTAACTATCTAAGAAATTTAACATTGTTTTAATCCGAGTTATATTAAAGGAGTTATGCTCTGACCAAATCTTGTTTAGAGTTTACGAATACTATTTAAAGTCGTTTGAATGAAAATAATTTTGTAAAGCATCAAAACAAATGAATATTTTGATTTTTTTTAAAGTGATATTTTAGTATAATAAGATTTATAAAATTTTTAGATTATAAAAAAACCTTTGAATTTGAAAGTTTATAAATCGATCCCACAACCTCTGATTTTTCTTTACTTTTACTGCTGCTCAAAGCTAATGGAGAAGCAAACTTTCAACACACATACAAGTGTATGCAAACATACCTCACTACCACTCAGTGACCAGGTCTATCAAATTTGCACACCCACCCTACAAGCCATTCCATTTACTTTGAAATATACCAAAAAATAAAACAATCAACACAAGGATATTACGTGGTTCACCACCACAGTGTGTGATGGTTAATCCACGGAGTAATGCCCAACGGGCTCCGTATTTACTCAATACTCAGCTTTTAGTCTCTTACAAGACAACGATACTAACCCTAAGTTTTTTCAGCATAAAACTGAAAAGGCAAACAATGCCAAGATTCAGGCTATGACAGTCAGTGTCCAACACCCACTAAACACAATACAAAAGAAAGGTTTTGGGGCTTATAGTAATGTCCTACAATGAATTCCCCCAGACTAGATAGGTATTCCATTTTTTTCACCTATGCTAGCATACAATGCATAAAAAGCAATAAAAAGATAGGGAATGAGAAAATTTCACAACCGATGGTTTTGAATGGCCAGTAATACTTTTTGGAGCTCTACACTGCTCTCAAAATTCTTCAATAGACTTGAATGATGGTAGAAATCGATTCACAGAGCACACTTTGCTCACAAGCTTCCAATCTCTTCCACATAACCCATAATCACCATGAACGTAAAAATAAAAGCTCTACCAACCTCTCATAGGGATTTGGTACTCTATTGATGCGCAGAGAAGAGATGGTTGGTGATTGATTACTCCATATATATATATATATATAAGGAGATGAGGAAGTTAGAGAGAATAAAGGATTTAAGGCAAAGACCTAGAGAAGGGATGGAAAGAAGGAAGTTAGAGAGAATAAAGGACTTAGGACAAAGACCGAGAAGAGGGAAATAGATTAAGCGGAAGACAAGGTTTGATAGCCTCCAAGCTTGATTTAACGAAAGCTTATGACAAAGTTGAGTGGTTATCCTGAATACTATTATGAGATGCATGACGCGTTTATTAAAATCTGGATCGACTAGATGCTGTCTTGGGGCAGTTTCATCAATTAAAGTCATGACCAGTTTGTGAATTGAGATAAGGGATCTCTTAATTCCTTCTGTGCCTTTTTTTTTTTTTTTTGCTAAAGATTCAAAATAATATATTAAAGAAAAGCAAACAAAAAACAATGCCCTAACAGAGTGATAAACCCCCACCTTCGGCATTGCCATCAGCCAGGGCCACCCTGGGCAACAGAACCAAAAAATTAATTGAATCTATATCTTGGCCTATGGGAAGCATCCCACACGGCCTCCCTAGCAACCTCGTTTGGACAATGAGACCAAACATATGAATGCCTATCAGAAGCTATTTTTCTAGCAAGCTTATCCGCTACAACATTAGTCTCACGAAAACAGTATGTATACCTAACACAACATGTTATCAATTGAGCCTCTAATGCACTCCAAGATTATTGCCAAACCCAAGGGAGAAAGGAAGATATACAAGCAACAACCACTAATTTGGAATCTAATTCTAGCCATATATGCTGACATCCTAACCGAATGGCAGCCTTTAGACCAACAAAAACAGCCTTTAACTCGGCATAGTAATTAGTTGCAATCCTAAGCATTCCAGTAAACACAAACACCACCTCACCTCTGTGAGTCTGAACAACTCCTCCTGCCCTAGCCTCACCTGGGTTGCCAAAACTACACCCATCTGTGTTAACTTTGCACTAACCCACCATACGAGAAGACCAAAAAAGTTCTAATAGCGGCCTTGATGACATTGAGCATGTCATTAAAGCCAAAACATGAGCAACACACAGATCCTCCATTGACTTAATCACACAAGGATGCCTAGTTGAAAGATCCCTGTAGCTTCTTCTAATCCATACTTTTAAATTATTCGATCTAGCATGAATGTTCCTATGTAGGGAATCATTTCTAGCACGCCAAAGAGCATTAACATTCACTGCAAGAAGACCATCCAGATATGCCTATGCGACACAACATTACATTTCTGCCTCTACCACAAAATGAGATCAGAGCATGAAATAAAGGACTGCAAAGAAACTCCAAACCATACATCAATCATACGCTAAATCTCAACTGCTACATTACACCTGCAAAAAATGTGATCTGTAGTTTCCTCATCTGAAAGAAACAAATAATAGCCAGAAGGCATAATCACACCCTTTTTCCGAATTGAATCATCTGTTGGGACTTTATTTAAACACCATCTCCAAAGCATCCAAGACAAGCTAGGAGTGAGAGAATCATTCCAAACTAACCCATATCAGTTTTTCTTTTGATTCTGAGACCGAATCATCTCCCATGTCAACTTAACTGTAAAAGCACCAGAATTTTCACTCGTCCATATTATGCGATTTGAAGCTCCTTTCACGAATGGAATTTTACTAGCAAATGCAAATAATTGCTGCAATATAAGGGATTGAACCACAGGACATCTCCATTCTCCATTCCTCTGATAAAACGACCAAGGGTGCAATCCATTCCTCTCCCCATCTCCATATCAACTCCCAACTCCTCTTTCAAAGAGAAATTGCCAAGCCACCTTTCATTCCATAAATGGATCTTTGTTCCATCACCTATTATCCATCGAGTATGCTTCGATGTCCAATCCCAAATAGAACAAATGCTTTGCCACACTAGGGAAGGACAATGATGTCTTTGAGGAAGACCCTCTTTTGAAAGGTAATGCCCACACATAAACCTAGCAAAAAGAGTATTTTCAGACTTTATTCTCCAAGCTAACTTACATAACAGAGTATTGTTTACATTACTTAGCCGACATAGCCCTAATCCATCCTCCTTCTTAGGAGCACACATGTCATCACATTTAACAACTACTGACCTTCTTTTATTTGGATCACTAGTCCAGATAAAATTCCTCATCCACCCTTCAACTGTTTTTATCATAGCCCTTGGCCATTTATACATATAGAAGGAGTGGATAAAGGCACTGCTAAGAATAGATTTGACCAATTTCACCCGACCAGCATAAGATAGTAACCTACCCTTCCATGTAAATCTCTTCTTGAACCTATCTAGCAAAGGATTAAAGTACTCACTATGACATCTACCATGAAACAAAGGTATCCCCGAATAGTTTGTTGAGAAAGAACCTAGAGAGAAGTTTAGGCAATTCAACATGCTTTGTCTCCTGCTACTACTTGATGGACCTTGAATGACACTGAGAGGGGGCGGGGTGAATCAGTGTGAGAACTTTTTCCCTAACTTTTCCTTACTGCCCAGCGTTGATGATGAATCAAACTGTTACAAACATACAAGCGTATGCAAATCTACCTCGCTACCACACAGTGGCCAGGTCTACCAGATTTGCACACCCATCCTGCAGTTCATTCCACGCACTTCACAAAATACAGAAATAAAATATTTCACAACACAGAAGGGTTACGTGGTTCACCACCACAGTGTGTGATGGCTAATCCACGGAGTAATGCCCAATGGGCTCTGTATTTACTCAATACTCAACTTTTAGTCCTTTACAGGACAAGGATATCCACCCTGTGTTTTCCCGGCATAAAACTGAGAGGGCAAACAATGCCAAGGTTCAGGCTATACCAGCCAGTGGCCAGCACCCACTGAACACAAATCAAAATGGTAGATTATGGGGCTTATAGTGATGCCCTACAATAAAACCCAAACTAACAAGGCATTCAATATTCTTTTCGCCTAAGCTAGCATACAATAGACTCCCATACAAAGTAGGCATTCAAATATCTCAATCTACTCTAGTATACATGGCATTGAATCAATAAATAACAAGGGAGTTGAGAAAATCTCACAACTGAGGCTTTTCGACGTCTGAAGACATATGTAGTGTCTCTGCAAGTTCAATGGAACCTCTCACAGTCATTAATGTTGGAAGAACTGAGCACTTCAAACAACTTCTTGCTCATACATCATCTCTCCTTTCAATAGTCCAATAATCACTTGTCATATTCAAAGAAGCTCCACCAACCTTCAAAAACTACAACAGTGCACCAACATGGGCACAAGTAGAGATGATGAGTGATTGTTTGCTCACCCCCAAAGCCAGAACCAAGCAAAACCTCAAGAAAAACCCCTTTATTTCTTCCAACCTTATTTTTTGATTTTTTCACGCCGCAGCCGACCTCAAAACCATTCTCAATTGATAGAAAATCCAAAACCTAGCTCGGAGCAATTTGAATCGTCGGATTTGGCCTCCGGATGGCCGAGTTATGACAAAAACAAGTTCGGCCAATAAGATTATTTAAAACAGAATCTTTGAGCTTCACTTGGTGTAGCCGCGAAGCACCGAAGCCGCACCGCCACTGACATGGCAGGCGCGGTGTCGAGTTGCGATTGGTGGATGAAGGATCTTAAACAGTGGCCATAGGATCATCTGCAAATGGCGGGATGAGGTTTTGTCCATCGGATCGGCTTAATCACGTCCCCGAAAATCGGATTTAACGATGGCCTTCGATCTGGATCTATTGCGCCGCCTCACTGTATGTGTACAACACAAAATCGAGGCGCCATCTTCATAAAATGCGGCACACTATATTAAGTTGCGCCCAGCCAATGGGCTTCTTCGCGGGAGCACCAAACTCCACCGGTCGAGAAATACTGTAGCCGCGTTTTTTAATGTCCGTAAGATCATAATCTAAAGGGCGTGGCTTCATCTTGGCCTATGATACTGAATCTTCTCTTTTACTAACGGCCCAAAATGCCCCTAACAAATATAGGAATGGCGTCTGTAACCGATTTGGAGTTTGTCAAACTTGCGCCAAGGTCTGATTTCCAAAGAGCTTTTCTCTCTCGTGGAAATCAGCCGAACATATGGTGTGCAAGAGTGGGGGTTTGCGGGAGGGGCATGCGAGGCAGCCATGCGTGGGAGGCCAGCAGCTTGCAGTGTGCGGCATGGCATGCCATGTGGTGCCTTGCTGCCCAGCGGCTATGTTGCTAGCCTGTGGGCCTTGAGGCATGGCATGCTGTGGTTGGCCTTGGCTGCCCAGCTGCTGTGCTGCTGGCCTGTGGTGTCGTAGCCCTCGGCCATGCTTGCAGCCATGGTGACATGCCACCTCGGCATTGTGGGTCCCACAATTAATTTTCTCTCCTCTTTCTCTCTCTTGATTTCCTCTCTCTTTTAAGAAACACTGTCACATCACCTGTAACATAGCCACATCGCTTGTATCACTGTCATATCACCTGTATCACTGTCAGCTTGCCTGTGGGGTTCGCAGACGCTCTCTCTCATCAAACTTGGTCCAGTTAGCCCAATTTGCCAACAATTACAATACGAAGGCCAACAATCTCCCCCTTTGGAATTGTTGGCAACTACTTAATCCACCATGAGATATTTCTCCCTCTTTGACAACAAGGACAAAGGGATTGGCCACATAGGAGTGCCTACCGCATCTTTCCAATCCTATGGGCGCTCCAAAAATAGTAACTCCACATCACATCAACAGAGAAAAACATCAAAGGACTCCCCCTGAGTCAAACATAGGGAGCAAATAGAATATATCAATTACACACTGCTCCCCCTCACACCAAGCTCCTCAGTTCTTGGGGAGGATAGTCACTCCCAACTTCTGTCTCAAATACACAAATTGTTCCCTGGGAAGTGGTTTTGTGAAGATGTCTGCCGTCTGCTCTAATGTAGGAATGAACTCCAACTGAACTTCTCCTTCTGTCACCTTCTCTCTCAAGAAATGATACCAAATGGCTATGTGCTTCGTCCTAGAGTGCATAACTGGGTTCTTGGAGATATTTATGGCACTAGTGTTGTCACAGAACATTGAAATAGGCTTGTCTGACTCAATGCCTAAATCCTCCAACATTTGCTTCATCCACAGAACCTGTGTGCAACAAGAAGTAGCAGCAATATATTCTGCCTCTGCTGTAGACAATGAGACTGACTCTTGCTTTTTACTATGCCAAGCCACCAAATTTCTACCAAGATAGAAGGCACCTCCACTAGTGCTCTTCCTATCATCAACACAACCTGCCCAATCTGCATCTGAGTAGAATGACAATACCAAATCCTTGCTTTTTGCATACCAGAGACCATACTCCATTGTCCCCTTTAAGTATTGAAGATTCTCTTCACAGCTACCACATGTGTCTCTTTTGGGCCAGCTTGAAATCTAGCTACCATGCACACAGACTGTAGAATATATGGCCTTGTAGCAGTCAAGTAGAGCAGACTTCCAATCATTGACCTATACATAGTGTGGTCAATTGATGGAGAGTCATCATCTTTGCTCAACTTGCAATTAGTTATCATAGGTGTGCTCACTGGTGTGCAATCCTCCATTGTGAACTTTTTCAACATCTCTTTCACAAACTTGGTCTGAGATAAAAAGAACCCATCTTTCAATTGACTGATCTGCAGACCCAAAAAATAAGAAAGTTCACCAATCATGGACATTTCAAACTCATCCTGCATTCTCTGAGCAAAATTCTTACATGACTCATCCTTGTGGCCTGCAAAAATGATGTCATCTACATACACTACCACAACTGTCTGACTACCATCAACAGATTTCACATACAGGTTGCTATCTACCAGTCCCTTCTTAAAACCCAACTGACAGAGATAAGTGTCCAGCCTTGAATATCATGCTCTTGGTGCTTGCTTCAACCCATATAATACTTTTTTCAGTCTACAAACAAGTGTAGGGTCCTCACTCAGTTGGAACCCTTCTGGTTGTTCTATATACACCTCTTCTTCTAAATCACCATTTAAGAAGGCTGACTTAACATCCATCTAGTAAACCTTGAAGTTTTTGTGTACAGCAAATGCAAGAAGCATCCTGATTGCTTCCAACCTAGCAACAGGAGCAAATGTTTCTTCAAAGTCAATGCCCTCAACTTGAGCATATCCTTTACAAACTAATCTGGCCTTGTTTCTTACAATTTTGTCATCTTCATTGAGTTTGTTTCTATAGACCCATTTAGTGCCTATGACACTCTTGTCTGTAGGCCTTGGCACTAATTCCCAAGTTTTATTTTTCTCTATCTGGTTCAACTCCTCATTCATTGCCTTGAGCAAACTAGTATCTTCACAAGCCTCTACAACTGATTTGGGTTCAATGTGAGATAAGAGAGAGAACATCTGTTTTGCTTTTCTTACCTTCCTTGTTTGCATTCCAGCTAAGGGATCACCAAGAATTAATTTTTCAGGATGATTCTTTCTTACTCTGCTTGAGCCACTTCCATTCTGCCTGTCTGCCTCAGAATCTGACTGCTCTTCTCTTTCTTCTGTCTCAGTCATAGCTCTTTATCTTTGCACATTTGTTACATCCTGCTCTTTTTCTGTTTCATTGTCATTCTGCTCACTGTCCAGGTCTTCAAAGATAGGAACCTCATTATTTGACTCTGTAGGAGAATTCTTGTGCTCATCAACTCTCACATCTGCACTTTCAACAATTTTGCCAAGTCTCTTGTTGTAACATTTGTAAGCTTTGCTAGAGATAGAGTAGCAAAGAAATATTCCTTTATCAGTCCTATCATCAAACTTTCCTAGACCATGACTGGTGTTTTTGATATAACACTTACTACCAAACACTTTAAAGTGCTTTGTTGTGGCCTTCTTACCAAACCATAATTCATAGGGCGTCTTGTCTTCAAAAATTCATGAAGAAGGTAAAATTGTGGACTCTATCTCAAGTGATGATGAAGAAAGAAAAGGATATAATTGATGGAGGTGAAGGTGGGATGACTTACTTCTCTTCTAGGATGTAAATCAACTCCAAATATGGCCTACAACTCTTATAGGATGTAGGTGAAGAATAAAATTCCAACTCTTCTAGGATGGAATAAAACTTCTTCAAGGTTTCAAAGGAGAACTCTTCTAGGTTCAAGAATTGCACTTAGGCAAATTTCATTCATAAGAATCACTTCAAATTGTCTCTGCAATACAAACTACTTTGGTGGCCTTTTATAGGCATAATAGAGAAAATAAAAAGACAATCATATCTTTAAATCCAAGGGCTAAAAATACAAAATAGAAAACAATAAATGATAGATTAAAAAAATAGACTCTTCCAATGCAAGGGGTTACTCCAATGAGTATTGATGCAAGTTCCAAAGTCTTGATTCAAGGTCCAAGGTATTGATGCTAGGTTCAATGTCTTGATGCAAGCTCTAATGTAGAGAAGACTCTAAAAACATTGAATAGAAAATGCCACCTCATTATCCACTAAAGACTTGAAAGGTCACCAAAAAGGGGTTGGTTTTAAGGAGCAAGGGTCAGGTTCATTGGTTCTTTTGTAGCTTGGTTCATACCTTGGCCTTGGGCCAAATGGGCTTTGTAAGCTTGGGCTTTGATGCGGGCCGATCTTCGTAGTTGGACTGCATCATTCCCCCCTTGTGAGAAAGAATTCGTCTCGGAATTCAAGTCTTCTTCATTGGTAGAATCACCCATAAATAGTGTTAAATGACGCACATTGAAAACATCATGAATCTTCATATGGAGTGGAAGCTTGAGCTGATATGCATTGGGATTAATGCGTGCAAGAACTTCAAGAGTTCCAATCTTTCGATCACTAAGTTTGTTATAGCTTCCAACTGGATGTCGTTCTGGTGGCAAGTAAGCCCAAACATAATCACCGGGTTCATAGATTACCTCATGGCGCCGCTTATCAAAGGTCTTCTTGTAGAGCTTTGTCTTGTCTTGAAGCTTTTGGTGCACACTTTCATGGATTTGTCTCATTTCAGAAACAATATCATCAACTTTACCAATTGATTTTTCCGGAAATGGAATGGGTGAGAGGTCAAATGCCGACTTAGGTTGTCTCCCATAAACAATGACAAAGGGACTATAACCTGTAGTTCGATTCACGGAACAATTAGAGGCAAACTCACCAAGTGATAACCAATTTTCCCAAAAGCGGGGATTGTCATCGATCAAGGTCCGCAATAAGTTTCCCAAAGATCGGTTGACTACTTCAGTTTGGCCATCGGTTTGAGGGTGAAACACCGTACTAAACTACAGTTTGGTGCCAATGCTTTTCCAAAGTTGCCGCCAAAAATGACTAAGAAATTTCGTATCTCGATCAGAAGTGATAGTCTTAGGGAGACCATGCAATTTGTAAACTTCTTTAAAGAAAAGATCGACGATACGGGATGCATCCATTGTTTTGCGACAAGGAATGAAGTGGGCCATCTTTGAGAATCTATCAACCACCACAAAAATTGAATCCATGCCTCGAAATATGCGTGGCAATCCAAGGACAAAATCCATAGATATGTCTTCCCAAGGAGCTTGTGGTATGGATAAGGGTAAGTAGAGGTCTGCATTGGTATTTTGTCCCTTGCCCACTTGGCACTTTCGACACTTCATCACATGACGGTGCACATCTTTCTTGAGGTAGGGCCAAAAGTACTTAGTTGCAACTAAGTGTAGTGTCTTGTCTCTCTCAAAGTGTCCTCCGTTATGTATCTCTTCAATCACCTTTTGCCGTAAGGAACAATCTGGAATGCATAAGCGATTTCCTTTGAAAAGGAAACCATCACAAAGAGTAAAGTCGACAAGGACCTTTTCTTTTGCATCTGAGAAGAGTTTGGAGAAGTATTCATCCTCTTCATAAAGCTCTTGAAAAGATTCAAAGCCAAGTACAGTACTACGCATCATAGAGAGCAAACCCTTCTTGCGACTAAGAGCATCGACAACTCGATTTTGAACACCAGCCTTGTGCTTGATATGGAAGTTGAATTCTTGAAGATACTCCGCCCATTTTGCTCGTCGAGAATTGAGCTTTTGTTGACCTGAAATGTACTTTAGAGCTTCATGGTCAGTGTACAAAACAAACTCCCTATGAATCAAATATGACCTCCAATACTCAAGGGTACGAAAGAGATTATAAAACTCTAAATCATAAGTACTAAAATGGAGCTTAGCACCATTCAATTTTTTGCTAAAGAAAGCGACGGGACGTCCTCCTTGACTCAAGACTCCTCCAATACCGGTTCCGGAAGCATTACAATGTACTTCAAAAATAAGATCAAAATTTGGAAGAGCTAAAACAGGAGCAGTGCTTAACTTTTCTTTGAGTTGCTCAAAACTTCGTTGGGCTTCATTGGTCCATTCAAAGACTCCCTTTTTTATGCAAGAAGTGAGTGGGGCTGCTAAAGAACTGAAATGGGCAATGAATCGCCAATAAAAGGATGCCAATCCATGGAAACTTCAAGCATCATGAACATTGGTTGGAGTTGGCCATTCTTGAATCACTTTAATCTTTGCATTATCAACGAAGATGCCATCCTTGGAGATGTTGAAACCTAAGAAGAGAATTTCCTCCACCATGAAGTAGTACTTGTCAAGGGCTGCATAGAGACTCTCCTTCCTTAGGGTAAGTAGCACTTCTTGGAGGTGCTGCAAATGCTCATTAATAGTCTTACTATAAATAAGAATATCATCAAAGTAAACCACAACAAATCTTCCAAGGTAAGGCTTCAAGATTTGGTTCATAAACCTCATGAAAGTGGATGGGGCATTTGACAATCCAAATGGCATTACTAGCCATTCAAATAGTCCATCTTTGGTCTTGAAAGCCGTCTTCCATTCATCTCCCGGTTTGATTCGGATTTGGTGATAACCACTTTTCAAATCAAGCTTTGAGAAAATGGTAGAGCCAGATAGATTGTCTAAGAGATCATCAAGGCGGGGAATGGGAAAATGGTACTTGACCGTGATCTTGTTGATGGCTCGACTATCAACACACATCCTCCATGTTCCATTCTTCTTTGGTACTAAGAGTGCAGGCACAACACAAGGACTAAGGCTTTCTCGAATGAACCCTTTAGATAAGAGTTTTGTGACTTGCTGTTGCAACTCGGCATGTTCGGTTGGACTCATCCGATAATGAGGTAGATGGGGGAGAGGTTCACCGGGTATCAAATCAAGTTAATGCTGAATTTCTCTCATCGGAGGGAGACCTGAGGGTGGGTCGAATGAAAATACATCTTGAAACTCACTTAATAGTGGTTTCACTTGGTCTGGGATGGTTGACATTTGTACATCATACTCCAATTTGTTTAGCATTATATACACAACATCTACCCCTTCCATAGCACCCTTTACATCCTTTATTGTGAGCAAATTTGGGGTTGGGGAATTTTCCATCATTGGAGACTTGAGAGGCTCCTTACTAGGTGCCAAAATAATTCTTTTTTTATCAAATTCAAAAGAATAAGTGTTATTCCTCCTATCATGAGTAGTTCTCCGATCAAATTGCCAAGGACGACCAAGAATGATGTGACTAGCATCCATGGGCAATACATCACACCATATTTTATCATAATATGTAGATGCAATGGAAAGATGAACAAGGCATCGTTTGGAAACGGTTACCTCACTACCGTGCTTTAGCCAAGACATTTTGTATGGTGTAGAATGTTCTTTTAAGTCCAATTTCACATTTCGAGTCGCCTCCTCTAAAATTACATTCTTACAACATTCGGAATCAATGATGAGTTGGCATACTTTACTAGAAATGGTACATGTTGTGTGGAATATATTGTTATGTAACCATCGGTCTCCATTTTCTTGCTTTGGGGTGAGAAATATCTTTCTCATCATGAGGAGTTCTCCGATATCGGCATGGAGCACTTCTCCATCTTCTTTATGATCTTCCTTTAAAAGATCATCATTATCGACATCCTCAGCATCGAATTCATTTTCTTGGTCCTCAAAACCCAACAAGGCACCTTTACCGTTATGAGACTTTTTGAAATTTTGACAATTACTTGCTCGGTGGACAATTTCTCCACAAGAATAACATTTTGTACCGGCAGAGGAACTTGAACCGGTTTGGGCAGTAGGATTAGTAACATTTGGTTGAGTAGACAACTTTTCCATATTTGAGGAACAGTCCAAAGAATTACTTGGTTTAGTAGTACTCACTGGATTCTGATTTGATCGATTGGAGGTAAAAGTAAATTGTTGTTTCCGACCTCGAGAACGTTCCGCCTTAAGGGCTCTTTGATGTGCATCTCCCACATCCCAAATGTCAAGGACTTCAAGGGCCTCTTGAATGTAAGATTGGAGCCCATTCAAGTATTTGTTTACAAGTACATCTTCCGGATCTATGATGTTATTACGAATCACCAACTCATTGAAATCATTGGTGTATTGGTCTACCGTGTGTGTACCTTGTCTCAAATATTGGTACCGTTGATAAAGCTCTCTCTTATATCCCTTGGAAAGGAAGTATTTTTTCATCTTGTCTTCCATCTTTCTCCATGAAGTGATGGGAGCTTTGTCAATGGATTGACGTGTTTGCTTCTCACGTCGCCACTAAGCAATGGCCTTGCCTCGAAGGCGCATGGAGATGATGTCAACCCGATGATTGTCTTGGACATTTCTATGCTCAAAACTTCATTTACAAGAGTTAGCCAATCAAGAATTTCATCAGGAGGATCAGTACCTGAAAACTCCAGAATATCCCTATTGACTTCTTTTTCCCAGTCCCGTTCTCGACCTCCTTGAGGGTAGTGTGAACAAAACCCTTTTGTTATGGGTTTGGATCCTACTGATAAGGAATCATCAGATCTATCTTCTCTTTAATTTGGTGGATTGTTACCTTCTCGTAGTCTCTAAACCTCGAGAGTAAGGTTCTGAATTTGTTCTTGCATTTGTTGTTGTATTTGTAAGGCTTGTGCTAATGCATCATCATTGATGGTGGTAGTGCGACTACCTCGGCCACCTAGACTACCTCGACCACCTCGAAATTTTGGACCCATAATATCTCTCGTCCTTTGCTCTGATACCAAATGATGTAGGCCGATTTCGGCTTACGAAAAAATAATGGATCGGGATAGTGGATTTATACAAAATCAAATGAATCAAAAAGGAGGTGAAATGCAAAAATAGATTTTGAAATTTTTTAAAGGTAAAGAAAGAAAATGATATAATTGATAGAAGTGAAGGTGGGATGACTTACTTCTCCTCTAGGATGTAAATCAACTCCAAATGTGGCCTACAACTCTTCTAGGATGTAGGTGAAGAATAAAATTCCAACTCTTTTAGGATGGAATGAAACTTCTTCAAGGTTTCAAGGGAGAACTCTTCTAGGTTCAAGAATTGCACTTAGGCAAATTTCATTCATAAGAATCACTTCAGATTGTCTCTGCAATACAAACTACTTTGGTGGCCTTTTATAGGCATAATAGAGAAAATAAAAAGACAATCATATCTTTAAATCCAAGGGTTGAAAATACAAAATAGAAAACAATAAATGATAGATTAAAAAAAATAGACTCTTCCAATGCAAGGGGTTACTCCAATGAGTATTGATGCAAGTTCCAAAGTCTTGATTCAAGGTCCAAGGTATTGATGCTAGGTTCAATGTCTTGATGCAAGCTCCAATGTAGAGAAGACTCTAGAACCATTGAATAGAAAATGTCACCTCATTATCCACTAAAGACTTGAAAGGTCACCAAAAAGGGACTGGTTTTAAGGAGCAATGGCCAGGTTCATTGGTTCTTTTGTAGCTTGGTTCATACCTTGGTCTTGGGCCAAGCGGGCTTTGTAAGCTTGGGCTTTGATGCGGGCCGATCTTCGTAGTTGGACTGCATCATTATTTGTCATGTTTATCAAAGCAAATCTTATTGCAATTAAAATTGATGAAAAAGAAATTGATTCAAACTATTTTTTAAAATCATTATTACCCTAATTTAAATAACTTTTGAAGTATAAACGTAGATGTTGGAAGAAATGGAATGTCATGTGAAGCAAAACGAAAAGGTGATGAGTTATAAACCAGCTTCAAGCTCTATGGTGCAGATTTTGTAAGGAAAAAAAATTTTAGTCGGACTTTCTAGATATTCTTCTTCCTGGTTTTGGAAGATCACTGCAAATGTAGAGAGCCACTGAAACAGGGGTCCTGCTGAAGAGTGGGATCAGGTGCTGAGACTTCTATTTGGGATCAGACATGGATATTGAATTATGGTGATGGACCTGATGATTATATTACTTCCACAAAGCCTGCTAAAACTTCAGATATTATTTTATTTTATTTTATTTTATTTTTTAAAATTTCGGGTCTACTTCATCCTTATAAAAGATTCTAGAATTCTGGGAAGTTGCAGTCTTTTTTTCCCTTCTAAGAATCCAAGAGCTATTAAGGATATTCTATCCTTACACGTTATTAATGGATAATCAATTCCCAATATCAAGTTAAGAATCAAAGAATTGTAACCGAGTTTTGAGAAACTGACATACCTTATGTACTGAGAAGGAAATGTCAGGACGAGTGAGTGTAACACATTGAATCGACTTTCATTATGTTCGTCAGCTCGTTGCCCAGATGTTACTAGAGGTTCGGTTCATCTCCACTCATGATCAGATCACAGATATCCTCACAAAACCACTATCTCGTAGTCGATTCGGTATCCTACGTGACAAGTTGAAGATCAGTGCAAGATCGACTTTCACTTGAGGGGGGATATTAAGGATATTCTATCCTTATACGATATTAATGGATAATCAATTCCTAATATCAAGCTAAGAATCAAAGAATTGTAACTAATTCAAACTCTATCCAAACGGATGAGTTTTGAATTATTTTGAATTTTGAAATTGTTACAAATGGGTTGAGTTGTAACCACCTGCCACATCAATAGCTCTTAAGATCATGCAAACAATTAGTGTAACCAATTCAAACTCTATCCAAACGGATGAGTTTTGAATTATTTTGAATTTTGAAATTGTTGTAACCGACAAGGTATCTTGTATATATATGTACGTATCCTTTATTCAAAATATATGAAAGATTGAGATTATTCAAATTGAGATTATTCTTATTTAATAAGAGCTACAATCAAATTCTGATATCTTCCAGGGAACTGCAGACAAAAGGATTTGGAAGCATACAAAATCTGGTTGCTTCTCTGTAAAATCTGGTTACTCTTGACGACAAATAAAAGGGAACATGTTGCTCATGTTGCATACTTAAGTCAATCAGCAAGATTTTATAGGGATTAAAAAAAAAATGAGGCAGATCAAGGCTCCTAGGGTTAAAGTTGCCTTGTGGAAATGCTGTTGATATTGCAGTCTATTAAAGACTAGTTCACCATAAATAGTTTGCTGATTTCTCATGCCAAGTATGTGGAGCAGAAGACAAACACTGTCTTGCTCGAAGTAAAAAAGTATGGATCAAATTTGGCCTTAAGAACAGATGCTATCAGAGCCATAGATATAAATGACTAGTTTAATGATTTTAGCCCCTCATGGACTATGACTTTTCAGCAGTAACCTACTGGGCAATAATGTGTTAGCAGATTCCGAAGGTTAGACAACAATATTTGAATTTTACCAAAAAAGAAAAAAAGACAGCAATATTTGAAGGAGATGTACCTGACCCTATCAAAAGATTATTATAAAAACACAAGAACATGTACAGGCTTGTTTCAATGCAAATTATTGTGCTATTAAGCCTACTTCATCGAATGATTGGAGAAGGGATATTTTAAATGACATTTCATATAAATCTGAATTCAATTTAATTAATTGTTTCATATGAAGCATAAAAAGCTAAAACCAGTCAAACTAGTCTAGACTCAGTTAATCAGAAGAGCCTTCTTTCCTATGAGTACTCACCTTTAATGGCTGAAACCATGGCACTGGCTCAGGGTTTAAATAAAGGTCATACTGAGGTTCTGCTTATCGCCTTGAATAATCTGATGCAGCTCCTGATCCGGAAGGTTTCTTCCCTTAATTGTGGCATTCTGAAAGTTTAATTTCACCTTTGAGATGTCACTGCAGCTCACCACTTTCCCAGGCCGGGGATCTGGGTCTTTATCCCTTCTTGTGGATCAGTGGATGGATACTCCTCTCCTTAGAAACCAAAAAGTAACTGTACTTCAATTACATTAAACTAACCTAAACAACCATTTCTTCAACAAAAAAAAATATTGTTAAAATCACTAATGCTCTGTTTGTTTTATGAGCATTAATTAACCTCTTCCTCACATGCGTAATACAATAATGGGAGAAGGTTGATGGAACAAGACAGACATATGTACCTAGAGAGGAGGACAAAATGAGAATGGACTTAATTAATAACCCCAAAATTGACTTTTCAATAATTATGCAAAGAGCTGAAAAAGGAAATTAATGTGTATGTGAAAAAGGAAATTAATCTTACCGATTACCTTTATCAAATTCAATGGCAACTAACGCACTGTGTTCCTATGTTCAAGAAATTAAAATGGTGGCGGATGCACTGTCACGATCGACGGTTCGTACATAATCCTTTAATGTTTTGGCTCTCTCCTCTCCTGTTTGTTCCAATGGTGGTAGCCTGGGACGCCCAGGTTCGTCTCTGTTTTCACTTCAATTAAGGTTTTCAGAGGTTGTTGGCCCCTTCCCTGCTCATGACAATGCCGAAGATGGGGTTAGGTCCCTCTTTAGTTTGTTTTTAAGCCTTTGATTCTTTTATAAATTCTTTTCATATCATTATATTCATTTATGATCTTTAGCAAAAAAAAAAAAGGTGTATGAGTCTGTGTGTGTGAGAGAGAGAGAGAAGTTAAACCTGCACCTTGGAATGTACTCAGATAATATAACTTGCTGATTTGTAGAACAGATTCCTCTTGTACCAAAGCTTCCATTATGTTTGGTGTCCAATCGAAGCAAATAAGTGATAACTAATAGATACAACGGTAGGCAGCTGATCAACTGAAAATATCATACAAATGCCATATTGCATTTTTAAAGAGAAGAATTCCATGTGAGAAAAGTTTCCATACTAGTAATCATCTGCTCTTCCTCTGTGTGCCTGTTGTGCCATTCAGTCATGCACTTCGTATCTCGTCATTCTCCTACAAGGAGAAATTGCTTTAAATTAAATTTACACGTACATCACATAAAATAAAGATAGAAATCATATATTTCTAACGGTAGAAGAAATACCTTACATAACACAGATCAAGATTTGTTACAATTCTTGGCCATCTATATATACTCTAGGTATCTGGGTAATCTTAGACCACTCTTCTCCTTCCTTCGCATGGTACCGTTGTCTTAGCATTGGACAGTTCCGGATATACACACCTTCAAGAGAAGTTAGATCAGAGAGTCCATCATATAGGGATTCAAGAATTGGACAGTCGTTGATGTAAAAAGATTGAAGCTTGGTGGGAAGCATGCCCTTTGGAATGGAAATGAGAGCAGGAAATCCACCAATGGAGAGAGATTGAAGACTGGTGAGATGCCCACAGAGGATGATTTCTTGACTCTTGCAGCCTATGAGAGAAGAGCATTCTACAATCTTCAGATGTCGAAGATTCATGAGTTTATGTAGTCCCTTTGCTAGGAAATCCAGATTCTTGCTATCTCTAATCTCCAATTTTTGAAGCATAGTGGGTAACCCTGTTACCTGGAAGGATACAAGAGCAGGGCAATTTTTTATTACAAATTCCCGTAGAGACGATAAAGTGTGAAGCTCCTTGGGTAGTGACTCCAGATTCTTGCAATCTCTGATCTCCAATTTTTGAAGTGTAGTTGGTAACCCTGTTATCTGGAAGGATACAAGAGCAGGGAAACTTTCAATTACAAGTTCCTGGAGAGACGTTAAAGTGTGGAGTTCCTTAGGTAGTGACTCCAAATTTTTGCAATCTCTGATCACCAAT
The DNA here is from genome assembly GCA_028583415.1 of Protea cynaroides. Lineage (NCBI taxonomy): Eukaryota > Viridiplantae > Streptophyta > Magnoliopsida > Proteales > Proteaceae > Protea > Protea cynaroides. Next base: position 47,160,613 of record CM053269.1, on the reverse strand, counting down.
TTTTGAAGCGCACTGGGTAACCTAGTTTCTTGGAAGGACACAAGAGCTGGGCAACTTTCTATTATAAATTCCCAGAGAGACATTAGAGTGTGATGTTTCTCAAGTAATGACTCCAAATTCTGACATCTTGATATTCGAAGAAATCGGAGGGACGTCAGGTTTTGCAGCCCCTCAGACAAGGATGTGAATCCTTTTGCCCCTTCAATTGTTAGTTCTTGAAGACAATTGAGGTTGCACATGCTTTGTGGTAGGTTCCCTATGTTGTCACAATCATGGATGCACAAATGCTGCAAGCTTGAAGGAAGGAGATCAATCCCAATCTCGTTCTGCAGAAGAACTGAAAGCTCTCTACAATTTAAAATTTTTAATTGTTGAAGTGTTGTCAAGTGTTGCATAAATCCATTAGATAGCGATTTGAGATCTGACACTTCATTAATAGTCAGGGAGACAAGTGATGAGAGTTCAAGCAGCATTTTGTTGTCTGGTGCCGTCATTCCCTTGCACCTTTTTAACTTCAACTCCTTGATAGATGGAAGCATGGGATGGAAACAAAATTCTTTGCAATCTACTATCTCAAGTGACTCCAACAAAGGAAGGGTGCATGGTAATTCTCTCAAATAAGGACAAAAAAAATGGATAACTTTTTGAGGCAAGGGAATGAGTTTTGTACACATGTTGCTGATCCTGATGTTGATGACGATGATGGGTGGTTAGAGTTGGATAATGTTGTTATTTGGTCACAGCCGCTCAAATACAACCACTCAATGGATGGAAGACTTGGAAGTACCACCAATTTTGGACATTTCCAAATAGAGAGCTTTAGTACCGAAGGAAGAAGCCGCGGTAGTTCTCTTAGGTCACCACATTTTTCAGTTCTCAGAATCACCAAGCTAGGAAAATGGTGGGAGAATTTCTTAAGCTTGGGACATTCTTTTATAGTCAACTCGTAGAGGCAAGGGAATTGTCCTCCTCCTTCTTCATCCACTTCTGGCCAATCCTCCCACTCTTCCATACTTTCAATATGTAATGTCTCCAATGATCGAAATTGTTTAACATTAAATGATGATGATGAGCTATCCCCATATAATTCACTTCCCACCATTTTCATAGCACAATTGCCTTCGATCCGTAAGTGTTTTAGCAAAGGTAATTGCTTCAAATGAGGCAAGAATCTGCATTTGCGGCAATTAACAAGATACAAGGTCCCTAAATTAGAGAAGGAAAAAGGATGCTCCATCCATCTTGGGAACCTCGTACCACCATAGTTTTCAATCCATAGTGCTTCAAGATTAGTATGAGGCTTTAATTGGTCAAGTACATTCTCTTCTAATTTTTCATCTTTCCCCAAATAACTCCAACGCAGCTCTAACCCAAGAATGTGCGGCTTGTTCTTCAAATTTAAGTTGCCCACCATGGTTTCTGCCCCATTAATATTGCCAAAATTTTCCAATTTTGAAATTTCCAAACTTCCACGGAGTTGGGAAAATTCCCTCAATGCACTACTATTTTTTGAACTGGCAATGAATTGATTCAACGTTTGAAGACCTGTTAAGTTACCCACTCCTAATGGCATTTTATGGAAATTGCACCCTTCATAATAATAGTTTGTGGGGAGGCAAAGATGTCGAAGGTTTACGAGGTTACCAATATCTTCAGGCAACTCTTTGAGCTTTGTGCAGCCAATTAGTATCAAAGTTTGTAGATTGTAAAGAGTTGTAATTGAGTCAGGTAACCTCTCAATATTTCTACAATATATGAGATCAAAAAACCTTAGATGTTTCAACTTGCCAATTGAATCAGGCAACTCACGAATGTTACGAAATCCGAAACATAGCACACGCAAGAATTGGAATTGGAAATGAATTGGAATTCGCCTAGATTTATGAACCACCCCGATACCAAAAATGGTGCGTAAGCTTTTCAGGGCCTTATATTCAGTCGCCTCAACTGTAAAATTCTGTGTTAGACAGGACAAGTGGCGGGTGGTTGTACGAACCTGGGATGAGTCAATATCATGCTTTACTCTTTGGCAATATATTCCACCAGAAACAAATTGTGCTAAATCATGGATCATATCATGCATCACAAATTCATATCCTGTATTAGTACTGGATGACTCAAAAAATGACTTATCGATCATATATTTTCTAACCCATTTTGTTTTTGAATAAGTTGGCTCATTAGAAAGCAAAGATAACTCAAAGAATGACCTCATAAATAGCTCATCAAAATACGAAGCCCCTATATCTTCCAATCGTTTCTTTCCTTTTGGATCTGGTAGAATAATACCTTCTGCCATCCACAACAAGACTAATTTAATCTTGTAGAATACATAGTCTTTGGGAAACAAAGCACAGTATTCAAAGCATCTCTTCAAAAGTGGCGGAAGATGATGGTAACTCAACATCAATGATGGAAGGATTTTAGTCTTATTCTTTGTTAAATCCCATATTTCGTTCTCCAAAATCTCTTCCCACTCCCAATTTTCCTTTTTGACCCGCAAGAGGCCAGCAAGTGTCTTTACCGCCAAAGGTAAACCTTTACATTTCTTCACAATTTTTTGTCCAAATTCATCCAACTTTCGATTCACTTCAGATGAATTTCTATCCATAAAAGCATGCCTTTTAAAAAGTGCAAAACAATAATCATCTGATAGTCCTTTTAGATCATGATCATGATCATTCGGATCAGTGCGTACAATTGATGAAACTTGTTTGTTCCGTGTTGTGACCAAAATCTTGCTTCCTGATTTGGCGAATGCAAAAGGAATCCTTAAGGCATACCATTTTTCATAGTCATCGTTCCACATGTCATCAAGAATCAATAAAAATCTTTTCCTGCTCAATGTTTCTTGAAGTTTCACCTGCAGCATGTCCAATGAATCCGAAGTATGGGAAGATTTAGTGGCTGAGTCAAGAATTTCTTTGGTTAACCTGGCCTCATCAAAGTTGTCCGATACACAGACCCAAGCTTTGAGATCAAAATACTTTGAGTTCTCAACTATCTCATCATTATAAACAAGTTTAGCAAGGGTTGTCTTTCCAGCTCCACCCATGCCAACTATGGATAGCACTGAGAAATTATTATTACTAGAACTTTGAGGAGTTCTGAGCAACCATTTAACAATCTCCTCCTTATCATCATCTCTACCGAAAACTTCAGATATATTCACTACAGAACTAGTCTTTTGACTGTATACCCTGGTCTTTGAGGACTCAGATCCCATGCCCGAGTTCAAACCTAAGGCAACTCCTTCTTGTGCTTCAATTTTTAGCCTCTCGTTGATATCCCTTACTTTTGATTTAAACCCTTCAATTCCCAGCAACTCCTCGATGATGTTACAAACCGTAGACTCTGTACCAGACTTCAAAAGAAAATAAAATAAAATAAAAGACAAAATACTACTTTCACTTGGGACTAACGATAGTGTTTCTTAACCCCAAAAAAAAAAAAAAAAAAAAAAAGAGAACGAGTTGAAGGGTCACGTACCTGTTGGACTTGGTGACGGTGGGTTTGATATTCGTACTCCAATTTCAGCCGTAGAAGTTCAGTGGCAAACCCATCCAGTACGTCCTCTGCATCATAGAGTAATTGTTTGACGTCATCAAGCCATAGTGTCACAGCATCGCTAGTGAACTGCTTCATTTCAGCTTCATCAGAGTACGCCTGAATTTTGGCTGAAGTCCGTTTCAGTGACTTCACTTCGGCCAAGTCGATACTCCATCGACGAACGAAGCTCTGCAACTCAGGAAAATCAAACCTATCGAAAATCACCTGAAGGAAGGACGATCCTCCCATACGTTGTCCCACAGAAGACATCTTTTCCTTTCAGAGAGAGAGAGAGAGAGAGAGAGAGAGAGTTCAACAACAGATGAAGTAGAGATTAGACAGAAGAAGAAGAAAACCAGATGGGTGTTGTTAGAAACCAGAGACGCCTACAAAAATTGCTCTTCCATCCGGATCCACACGATTTCCAACTTTATTGTCTTTTTCTTTTCAATACAACAGTCCTTCATGTCTGGTTTCCTTTCCATGTGTGCTGGTCCTACTTGGATACTCGTTGCCTGTACAGAATGTTGTCATTTTTTTGTGACTGCTTTCGGTGGTTTCTTGTTTATATATTTTTTTCTCATTATTTAATATTTGATATATAATATATGTCTCTCTTTTTTTCCAAAAAAAGTATATGAAAGGAGAACTCTTTTTTTTTTTTCGATAAAAAGGGGGACCATTTCTAAACATATTCGTGGTAATTGTAAAATAATGCTGGTTTTTATATAAGACAAAATGTCACCTTTTTCAATTTTTTTTGGTAAAAACGAAATGTCACTTCATGACTTTTGCGGATACATTTTTTTTCCGCGTTGGATATGTTATGACGACACGTTTCATGGCTCAAGTGTTTCCTTTTAGATTTTCCTCATCTTTAAATTTTAGGGTTCTAGTAGCATCATTACGTTGAATTTTTCTTCCCATCTAATCGTCTCCTCTTAGAAGGGTCGTTTTCTCCCATCAACATGGGTGTCAGTTGGATCCAGGTCTGTAAGATTCGTAGGCATTGTTTCTCATTAAACTTGATCCAGTTAACCTAATTTATTAACAATTAAAATATAAAGGCCAACAAAGAAGACCCCAAAAATGGTGCAATGCTTCCCATAATCTCATATTGGTTACAACACTATTAATAATTCTCATTCTTCATTACTACTGAATGATGTTCTATTAGTACCTACTACACAGAAAAATCTTCTTTCTGTTTCCAAGCTAACATTTGATTATCCTTATTCGTTTAAATTTGATGATAATGAGATTGTTATTAACGATATCAAGACCAAGGAGATTTTGGCATCAGGGGAACGAAAGGAACAGACTCTATGAACTTGCCCATATATCTGATGTCATAGAGGTCGAGCATACTATTGATAGAGCTAGTGATGGAGCTATTGCTACTGTTTTCTTCTCCAACCGATTTACTTCTGCTTCTGATAAAGTGTGGCACATGCATTAGGACATCCACAGAAATTGATCATTGACACTCTCTCTTGCACTGGTGCCGTTTCAATTATAGGTTTTGTTAGGGGCAAATAGATACCCTCAAATGGATGCACGACACATGTAAAGTGGCAGGCAACTAGTCAACAAAACTCAAAAGACTACTCCTCGAATAACCAACTGACATGTATGCAACAAGGAGAAGACTAGTCAACAAGGGCAAAAGAGAGAAGAAAAAGAACAAAAGCGGAGATTATCAACATTCACAAGGGCAAAGACGAAATTACGCGGTGCATGACGTCAGCCATAACTATGGCTATAAATACTTCTAACCACCAAAAGTCAAATCACGTCAATATTTTAAGAGCTTGTTCCCTCACTTGCTCTGACACTTTTTTACTCAGCCTCGAATTGGTATTGATATAACCTTTCTACCATGTTTAATATCTAAAGGTCAGGCTTAACCCTGATTATCTGCAGCCTAGTACCCTAACTTTAGCATCGGAGAGGTCACGGGGCACACAAGCCCGACCCCATCTTTGCCTTGTTTTGTCTTCTACAGGTCGAACCCATAGCGGAAGACCTAGGTGCAGATTCTAGCGGCAATAGGTTCTAAGAGTTTTACCATTTGTTCTAGACAAGCAAAAGTTGTATACTGCCTTTTATATTGTCTTTAATCATAGTACAAGACCTTTATATATAGGATACATTGTGATCTTTGGAGTCCTGCCTTTGTAACTTGCATTTAAAACTATCGCTACTATGTGATTCCGATTGATGATTTCTCGATGTATTCCTGGTTTTATCCTTTGAAGAAGAAGTCTGAGTTTTTCCATTTTTTTGTGAATTTCCAACCCACGGTTGAGCGGCAGTTTAACAGAAGTCTTTAAATGTGATGGAGGGCGTGAACTATCCAGTACACAATTCCTTTCTCAACTTCAATCCAATGGAGTTTCTCTTCACATATCTTGTTCAAGGACTCTAGATGAGAATAGCATTGTTGTTTGTAAGCACCAACATCTTGTTGACCTTGGGCTCAAGATGCTATATTAAGCATCGGTTCCCATAAAATATTGGTTAGTATTAGGAATATTCCCACATTGCTAATGAGATTGGAATCTTAGGGTTTTATATATGGAGAGTCCCTCCACTTTGTAGTTCGAATTTTTGAGTTAGAAACTTAACATGATATCAGAACTCCAGGTTTCCTTTCATAGTAATCCTAAAAAAGGATAAATGCACAAAGAGGGACTATGATCACCAAAGAGGGACGGTCACCCAAAAATAGACACGGTCACGGATATGTCACCTGAAAAGAGGGACCAAGTCACATCAAAAGTGTCATGTATTTCCACATATACTACCACACATACACCATATAACGGTGGGGTTACATATGAGGGGGAGTATTGGGAATAGTCCTACATTGCTAATGAGATTAAATCTTGAGGTCTTATATATGAAGAGTCCCTCCACTTACTAGTTCAAACTTTTAAATTGAAAACTAAACAATTAAAAGTTTTCAGTTCAACAGAATTTTTGATTTACCATACTCAGAGTTAAAATTGGATACACGATTACATGTTCTGTTTGATAAAATGTCAGTCTATAGCATGGCTCAATGTCTAATGCCACTCCAACTGATGGGATGGTTCTTGGTCCAGATCGATCCTATTGATTTTGCACCTCCTTAATGCACTAGCCTGTTGGATCTTACTGAACAGAAGTAAGGAAAGCAAGCGAAGAAAACTACGGCAGCCGTTAGGCAGCCCGCTGTTAAAGCAGGCAATCTTGGTTCCTTTTCTTGATTCACTCATAGCCTGAAACAATTTTCTACCAAGTGGCTAAGGGTTGCCGGCTAGTTGTTGGTTGGGCCAGTAGTTGATGTGTCTCGGGTCCTATTGTTTGAGGGTTGTGAGTGCTTCGGGGTGAGATGTGTCTGTATTTCTTTGGTTGGTGTCCTGCTTGGGTCTTTTTGTAATTTCCTTTGCTGTTGGGGTTTGCTTGGTTTGTTCGCCTCTCTCTCCTTTTAGGGAGCTTGTTGTGTTCCTTCTTCCTAGGTTAATAAATTATATACTTACCCCCAAAAAAAAAATTCTACCAAGTGGAATGCTTTCCTTACCAATGTGGTTATGAAAAACAGAAATTTGAACATCGGTCTATTCCTTGTTGTCTTTGGGTTACAGCAACAAACACAAAGGGTATAGGTGCTTCAACAATTCCTCGGGCCGAGTTTTCATATCCAAACATGTCGTATTTAATGAAGAATATTTTCCTCTAGAACCAATTTACAGCAACAGTCTTGGTCTTCCACTGCTGCAAATATACGCTCTTTTTCAGTGTCTGCCTCAGTCTCCTTCAACTTCCCCTTCTCCACCTGCTATACAAAATCACACTTCTACAGGTACTGCTAATGAACACTACATCATTTCATTCTGTTGCCTCTTCTTTTTTTTTTATCTACCATCCTCTTTAATTTCTTCTTCTTTACTTTCTCATTCTGTACCTGAAACTCCACCACTCTGTTCCAATCCTTCTCGTGTTATATCTGTTCAAACCAATTTTTGTTGTGACATTCCCAATTTTCCCAATTTTCCTATTGAAATTTCTAAACCAGTTTCGGTCACTAAGACTTTGTCTTCTTATCATGGACAGTTAAGTCCATTTGGTTCATCTACTATGGCCCATTCAGTTGTGTTAGTGTTAGCGATATCATATGCCACTATGTGCACGTGACCCCATTAGTCTCACTTTGTTATTTATGATTTATTTAGATTAATTGGTATGAATTCCTTTTATTGTTAAGAATTATTTCTTAAATTGTCTAGATTTATATTCTAATTAATTTATAATTGTAATTAAGGAAATTCTTAAACTATTACTTTTCTCTTTATTATAAATAAAAGAATCATAGGAGGAGGATGATCCAATCGATTCTACCTCTCCTTTTCTTCTTCTTTTTATCTTTCTCATTCTCAGTTTACTACTTTGGTGCTTTTATTCCAAACTATTAAAAGTTGTTTTAGACTCTGATCAGTTTGGTCCAATGGTTTATTTGAGTCTTCTGCCTTACAGCCTTGTGGTTCTGTGTTAGATTCTGGTCAAGAAGAGTCTTCTGATTCTGGTTTGACAGGTCATCCCATGTTGGCCCGTGCAAAGTCAGTCATTGTTAATTAACCGCTACTACAGTCCCACTTGAACCACAGTCTACTAAAGAGGCACTTACTGATGTTGGGTTGGAAACCAGCCATGGACCTGGAAATGGCAGCACTTCCCACTAACAAAACATGGATTTTGGTTCCTCGGTTACCAGAAATGAATATTGTAGGGTGTCGATGTGTTTTTAAAACTAAGCTTTGATCCAACGGTACATTGGAACGTTTAAAAGTACGGAGGGGATTGATTTTTTATAAACATTCAAACCTGTAATTAAATCGGATCCAATTCGTTTAGCCCTTACAGTTGCTACGGTTCGCGGATGGAAACTTGGTCAACCAATGCTTTCTTTCATGTTTTTTTCTCTAAACCTGTCTATATGAGTCAACCGGCTGAATACATTGATGTGTCTGAACCCAAAGCAGTTTGTAAGTTGAGTTCAATTCGTCTCCAATTATTAGAGTCTTCAATCGTTGATACAGCTGTTGGAGTTAACTGGGTGCGCCTACCAATACATCGATAGGTGTGCCTGATTAACTCCAACCGCTAGATCAACGATTAGAGGCTCCAATAATTAGAGATGATTATAATAAACTACAATGGGCTCCACGAGCCTAGTTTGACAGATTTAGCTATTTTTTACTTGAGTATGCTTTGATAGATATTTTTATCACCAAGGTGAGCTCTGCCTTTGCCATGAAAAACTTAATTAGGTCCTCTTCACTATTTTCACGACGTAGCAGCTCAACACATTTTTAGGGTTATTTTTGTCACAAAGTAAGTTTGCTACTAACATACTTTGGCGTTCTACTCTGGATACAGTAAAGCCGATTGCCACTCCTTTAGCCACTTCCATGATTCCTTTTAGGGAGGATGATGTTGTTAAATTTATTTCTAAATCTAGTTGGTCGACATTATTTACTTGCCTAATCTACTGGTGGGAGTCTGACATTATTTGATAGGCTGGTCTAAGCCACGGATTGTCAATTACCAAAGATAGGACTTTCCTTATTCATTATGTGAATGAATTAGGGTTAGTAGTTATGTTATAAATACAGGAATAGTGAGTCCCTGCAGCAACTGTTGAGATCTCTCCATTAGCACCCATAGCAAAGGAGAAGAAAGGTCCAGTAGAAGGTTGTGAAAGACTCTTCTCAAGGGTTACTTTAAGTAACGGTCGAAAACCAATCGTCTACAAGAGGTATGAAATATTCTAACTGTTTATATTAATCTCTTTGTATTCTAGGTATCTGTATGTGGGATAGGGTATGTAATGGAACCCTATCAATATTATTTCTAACAATTGGTATCAGAGCAGTTCATATGGACCTAGAATCGATGAGATCTAATTTAATAAAGTTTAATTGAGATGATTGGAATGATTAAATGAATTTTTTTTTTTCATTTTGGTTTTGATCGAGACCCGTGGGAGATCTATTACGATCGAAATTTTTTGGACCGTCAAAAATGAAAACTTTTTATACTGCGGATCTTAGAGAGGATGATATGATAATAAAACCAGAGAAGGTAAAATAAAGATTTACTAGATCACATAAATATGTCATTTCATCCAATCATATACTATACCTCATAGTGGATGTTTTTGGTAGTGGACAAAAAGTAAAATCCCAATAGTTTTCAGCAAGCTAACGGTAAATATATTGCCCTAGAATAGATGATAGTATATAAGATTTTGTGATTCCAGTGGGAGAATTAATCGTTATGAAGCAAAACTTGTAGCAAAGAGGAATCACACAGGTAGAAGGCATTAACTTAAATTTGTTGGTCTTTATTGTGCCACCCAAAGGTGGCATTGTCAAGATTAAAAGGTTACATACACTTGAAAAATAGGGATGTTTGGCTTAGGGGTTTCATTCGCTCAAAGGTGGTGTGATTTTCGACGTCATCATTCTTTAGCGGTTTCGCCCAGATATTTGAGAAGACTAGTGCATCCTTGTCCCAAATGATAAGTATGTAGTTCAGTTGACTCTTGAAAAAATATAATAATTGTTTGACAGTTTTGCCAAGATAAAATAGAGGACCAGTGCATCTTTGTCCCAAATGATAAGTATGTAGTTCGGTTGACTCTTGGATAAAGAAATAATTGTCTGCTTATTATGTATTGATAGTTTAATTTATTTCCTTAGATATATAAGTCATGGATCTATCACTATATGTATAGCATTGTAAATGAACTCATCTAGTGATTACTATCTCAGATTTTCACTCCCTGGTATTACTCTTGCTTCATTTTCTTTGTTTGGATCAAATTATAGAAGATGTATAAGGCAGTTAAGAAACAACTAGGATTTCTGAATTCAGACCTAGTTCTTAGAGAGGATAAAACTGTTGCACTTACCGTTGAGAGTAGCATTCTCCTACTAAGGTAATAAAAATGGAGAATTAAAAATCTTCCAATAGAAAATCCATGTAGCTTTTGTGAAAATCAGTTCCAGAGGCTATGCAAGGCAGTATTATAGTAAAAAGATACTGCCAAGGAATACATAAAGGAAAGTTAGACAAAATTTGAAGTGATTAAAAGGGGTTGAAGAGTCATCTTATATTTAAAATGACTGAATCACATCTTGGAACATTTCAAAAGGTTATTTAAAGAAAAATCAAAAGAATATTGGAGGTTTTTAAAAAGGGGCGGAGAAATGTTTATTACCGAAGCCCATCTGTACCACTTTAAATGGTAATAGAGTGTGAGGAAGCATAAGTTGGAACTATCAGCTAATACTGATAAGCTCAAGGATAAGAAAACCTCTGAAGATGATTCAATTGACTTTTATATTCTCACTAGAACTACTAAGTCAGATCCTGGTAACCTATAACATCATAAAGAAAAGGTAAAACTAAGGCGAAGGTAATAAGGATGGAAATTCGAAGAAAAGAAATGAAAACACTTTTTCAAATAAATGTTAGAGACTTTATGTCAAAGAAAATGAATTCTTGTAATGTAACTTAGAAGGGACATGTATAGAAAGATTATAAGGTTGGACAGACTAAACTGAAAAAGAATAAAGTCTATGAAACTTCTGAGTAAGAAGGGCGCTGGGTTTTCGGAGACTTAAATACTAATTATAATCCAAACCTATAGAAATAGTAAAACATTTATTTTGCTTTAGGTAGTTTACCTATTTTAGAAGGTAAAGATTAATGATTTTCTAAAACCCCTAAAGTTTGATATCATGTATATATGTGGAGATTGTTTAATAGAAAAGAAAAATAAACCATTCGCAACAAGAGATTTTTGGACTTGGTAAATAGTCTTTATCAAAGGATTAAAATTGTTAAATCTGAAAAATGAGATAAGTGTTCAGGCAGACCATAGCATACTGATCTATACACTGGTACTTTTGCTCAAATCTTTACTGGTGTTAAGACTTATGACTTAGGAATCGTACTTGAGATTTAACAGCAAAAAAAGTGACAAATAAATGAGATCAAGAGCATAAGATTGCATTTGATTCTGTAGGAGTAATGAATTCTATATTTTATATTATTAATAGAGTACCAAGTAAGTCAGTCCCAGTTTAAGAAGTATTCATGCTTGGGATTGCAGAGCAGAAACATGATTTCATAACCCTCATGAGAGAATGGTTAGTTTTAAGACATTGAGCTGTTATTTTCTGGAATGCTCAATAAGGTTCAAAGAATTTTGGTTTTATTATCTCAACTCAGAAAATGAGATAGTATAAATCAATCATGCTAGATTCATTGATGGTGCTAGTGGTATAGCCAAGAAACTAAAAATTTGACAAGACCTCATGGAAATTGTTGTGGAACAACCAGTTGAAATAACAGAAATATTATTGGAGGATGATATGATAATAAAGCCAGAGGAGGCAAAATAAAGATTTATTAGATCACATAAATCTGTCGTTTCATCCAATCATATATTATACCTCATAGTGGATGTTTTTGGTAGTGGATAAAAAGTAAAATCCCAATAATTTTCAGCAAGCTAACGGTAAATATATTGCCCTAGAATGGATGATAGTATATAAGGTTATGTGATTCTAGTAGGAGAATTGATCGCTACGAAGCAAAACTTGTAGCAACGAGGAATCACACAGGTAAAAGGCATTGACCTAAATTTGTTGGTCTTTATTATGCTGTCTGATTTAGAACTATATCAAATAAATATAAAAACTATTTTTCTCAACGAAATGATTCAATCAGAAGGTTGAAGTAAAGGATAAAGATGGAACAGTCTTAAGAAAGCTTCCAAACAATGATGTCTAAAGTTTGATCAGGTTGTATCAAGCTATACATTCTTTCAATTTTATTGAGAATGCAAACATCCAAGCATATATCCCAAGATCAGTGGGAGCATGTTTATTTTTCTGATCTTGTATGATGATGATATACTATTTACCAATAGTGACGTGGCATTACTTGTAGAGACCAAGCGTTTTCTGTTAAAGAATTTTGTGATGAAATGTATGGATAAGAGCTCATTCATTCTCGGTATTGAGATCAGACTTGACAAAAATCGTAGACTGCTGGGGCTATCTGAGAGGGCCTTCATTGATCATGTACTCAAAAGATGTAGAAAGAATAATATTGAAAAGAGATCTATCAGACAATATGTGACTGCGATAGAGAATCTGATGTATGCACAGTTTTGTGGACAACATCGCCCTCGTAGTGAGCCTGCTGGGACGGTTTCAGTCAGATGCAAGGATTGCTCACTGGACAGAGGTTAAGAAGATTCTGTATTATTTACAGAAGATAAAAGACTACATGCATATGTATGGCAATATTGATAACCTAAAAGTGATTAGATATACTAATACAGATCTCAATATATATACTGACGATAAGAAGTCCACGTCAACATATATTTTGTGATGGCTAAAGGAGCTATTTCATGGAAGAATGCAAAACAATCTATTCTGACTTCTTCTATTATGTAGTCAAAGTTTGTGGTACCGTTTAAGGCTACAAAGGAAGTGTTTTCGTTGATGGACTTCAATTTTAGGTTGAATATTGTAAATACCATCTCCAAACCGTTGTTGTTGTACTGTGACAACAAGTTAGTTGTATCCTTGTTAAAGAACAACAAGAAATTAGATGCTTCTGAGCATATAAAGATCAAGTATCTAGTGGTAAGAGAAAAAGTCAACGAGAATCACATTTCTGAGGAGTACATTTCGACAAACAATATGATAGTTGATCCTTAGTAAAGGCGTTACCAATGGAAGTTTTAAAGGATCATGTTTTTAGTATGGATGTCGTTGAGTCTTTTGATGTGCTTGTATAGACCTTTTATATTTTATTGATACTTGATTGTATTTATTCTTTTGTCCGTGGATTTTATAGGCACAGTTAGTTTATACCATGGTTTGATTTCATGATTCAGTTTTTATTTAATTGCTAATCTAGATATAATTTTTATGTGTTTGACATGTCAAAACTTCAAAAGACAATATTTAGCCATAATGACAAAAGCAGTATTCAGCCAAGAAGGACAACACGGTGGTATTAAGCCAAGGTTTAAAGGCGGTAAGTCAGGTTCTGTTGTTCACCCAGGTTAATCGCTCTACGCTATGGTATTGGGTAACATCAAGTTAATAGCCTATAAGGTTTTAAAGGCAATTGGATCGAAGGTGATTCGATCAGATTATGGACTCTCATGATAAAGTTACTTTCATGGTATTATCTTGAGATGATTCATGTCATCAAGTAGACTTTTATTCGTGATAACAGAAAGGGTATACCGTATATTGAAGCATATTTTCTACTGTTGTTCGATATCAGTCTGGTTGTTGATTGGATCAAGGTTATGACAATTCATTTAAATAATTGGACTCTATGGCCACACTGGTTGATGATAGTCTTGTAAATTAATGTAGCCCAAGTGGGAGACTGTTAGATTTATTTCTAAATCTAGTTGTTTAACATTATTTACTTGCATAATCTATCGGTCGGAGTCTGACATTATTTGGTAGGCTGGTCTAAGCCATGGATTATCAATTGTCAAAGATAGGACTTTCCCTATTCATTGTGGGAATGAATTAGGGTTAGTGGTTATGTTATAAATATAAGAGTAGTGAGTCCCTGCAACAACTGTTGAGATCTCTCCATTAGCACCCATAGCAGAGGAGAAGGAAGGTCCAGTAGAAGGCTGTGGAAGACTCTTCTCAAGGATTACTTTAAGTAATGGTCGAAAATCAATCGTCTGCAAGAGGTATGAAATATTCTAGCTGTTTATATTAATCTCTCTGTATTCTAGGTATCTGTATGTGGGATAGGATATGTAATGGAACCCTATCAATATTATTTCTAACAGATGTTTCCTATCTTGACATGCATGGATCACTATTGTAGTATGGTTGGCTCCCTCCAGTATCTGACTATGACAAGGCCAGACCTTTTCTTTTCAGTTAACCTTGTCTATCAATTTATGCATGCTCTGACCATGGTTCACTACTACACACTTAACCGAATACTTCCTTATGTTTGTGGTATCATTGACTTTGGATTACATATTGTTCAAGATAGCTTATTGGATTTAATTGCATTATTTGACGCTGATTCTGCCAGTTGTCCCGTAACTCATTGTTCTACTAATGGCTTTACACTTGTTTTGGGTGTTAATTGTATTTCGTGAAGTACAAAGAAACAATCAACAGTTACTCGCTCCAACACTGAGGCTGAGTATAGAGCAATGGCCACTACTCCTGCAGAGTTGACTTGCTTTTTCATTCTATTTCATGAAATTGGTGTTTGTCAGCATCTGCTGCACTATTTTGAGTGCTTTACATTTATCAATGAATCCAGTCTTTCACATTCATACCAAACACATGGAACTCAATTATCACTCTGTTCGAGAAAAAATCGCTCTTAGTCTTCTTGAAACTCGGTTGTATCTTCTCATCAACAATTAACTGGTATTTTCACTAAGCCCTTAGCTCCAAAGGAGTTCTCTTCTATTTGTATCAAACATGGATTTTAGATCCATCTCCAGTTTCATTTGAGGGGGGATACGGAAGATGATGGACCTTGAATGACACTGAGAGGGGGGGTGAATCAGTGTGAAAACGTTTTCCTTAATTTTTCCTTACTGCCCAGCGTTGATGATGAATCTGACTGTTACAAACATATAAGCGTATGCAAATCTACCTCGCTACCACTCAGTGGCCAAGTCTACCAGATTTGCACACCCATCCTGCAGTTCATTCCACGCACTTCATAAAATACAGAAATAAAGCACCACAACACAGAAGAATTATGTGGTTCACCACCACAGTGTGTGATGGTTAATCCACGAAGTAATGCCCAATGGGCTCTGTATTTACTCAATACTAAACTTTTAGCCCTTGACAGGACAATGATACTCACCCTATGTTTTCTCAGCATAGAACTAAGAGGGAAAACACTGCCAAGGTTCAAGCTATTCTAGCCAGTGTCCAGCACCCACTGAACACAGATCAAAATGGTAGACTTTGGGGCTTATAGTGATGCCCTACAATAAAAACCCAAACTAGCAAGACATTCAATATTCTTTTTGCCTAAGCTAGCATACAATAGGCTCCCATACAAAGTAGGCATTCAATATTCTCAATCTATTCTAGCATACAAGGCATTGATTCAATAAATAATAAGGGAGTTGAGAAAGTCTCACAACTGATGTTTTTCGACATCTGAAGACATATGCAGTGTTTCAGCAATTTCAATGGAACCTCTCACAGCCATTAATGTTGGAAGAACTGATCCCTTCAAATAATTTCTTGCTCATACATCACCTCTCCTTCTGATAGTCAAACAATCTCTTGTTGTATTCAAAGAAACTTCACCATCCTTCAAAAATCACAGCAGTGCACCAACATGGGCACAAATAGAGATGATGAATGATTGTTTTCCCTCCTCCAAAGCCAGAATGAATCCAAAATCACTAATATAACTGTTTTTTTCTTCTAAAACTCTTTTTCAGATTTTTTTCACGCGGCCACCGACCTCCCAGACATTCTCAATTGATAGAGAATCCAAAACCTAACTCGGAGCAATTTTGATCATCGGATTTGACCTCCGGATGGTCAAGTTATGACAAAAACAAGTTCGGCCAATAACATTAATTCAAACAGAATCTTTAAGCTTCATTTGATGTAGCCGCGAAGCACCGAAGCCGCGCCGCCGCTGACATGGCAGGCGTAGAGTCGAGATACGATTGGATGATGAGGGATCTTCGATTAAGACCGTAGGATCAACCTAAAAAAGGTGGGATTGATTTAGATTCAGTGGATCATGTCAGATCCCGTCAGCGTCTGTCGGCTTTGATCTCAACCACTGGATCGAGATCTTGATCCGTCATCGTACCATGAGCGCACCACACCAAATCAAGGCGCCACCTCATAAAACGCGGCATACACTATTAAACTGCGCCCAGCCAATGGGCTTCTTCGCGGGAGCATCAACTAATGCCGACGGAGAAGCACCTTAGCCCGTATTCTTCTTGTCCGTGAGATCGGAATTTTGCATACGTGGCTCTCTCTTGGCCACGGATTTTGCATTTTCCTCACATTTCATTTCCCAAAATACCCCTGAAATTCATTTGAATGGCCTCTGTAACCATTCAAGAGTTTGTTAAAAACTCTACAGGGTCGATTTCCAAAGAGGTTTTCACTCTCCTGGAAATTCATC
This sequence comes from Protea cynaroides, assembly GCA_028583415.1. Taxonomy (NCBI): domain Eukaryota; kingdom Viridiplantae; phylum Streptophyta; class Magnoliopsida; order Proteales; family Proteaceae; genus Protea; species Protea cynaroides. The sequence continues at coordinate 47,143,816 of CM053269.1, read as the reverse complement.
AAACACCTGGAGACATGCTGCATGCGGGAGGGAAGTGGCCAGCAAGCGACTGTGCTGCCTTGCGGCATGGCTTGCGCGCAGCAGCTGTGTGCGTGTGCCATGGCTGCCTGCCTGTGGCTTGGCCTGCAGGCCTTGCTGCTGCTTGCCTGTGGCTTGGCCTGCGGGCCTTGCTGCTGCTTGCTTGTGGTGCCATGCGGCTGGCCATCTGGCTGGCTGCCACTATGGTGCCGCGGCCCTCGGCCAGACTGGTTGCCATGGTGGCATGCCACCTAGGCACAGTGGGTCCCACCCGTACCTGGGTCCCTTAATTTTCTCTCTCCTCTCTCTCTCTCTCTCTCTACAGGCTTCTCTCTCTACAGACTCCCTCCATTTTTCATGCTTCAGAAGGTATTCAACATTGTGATAAGCACTGTCACATCACCTGTAACAAAGCCACGTCGTCTGTTTCACTGCCATATCGCCTGTAGGGTCCGCAGACACTATCTCATCAAACTTGGCCCAGTTTGCCTAATTTGCCAACAATTACAATACGAGGGCCAACAGAAGATAGTTCTGATAAGTCTGGCCCATACTCAGGTTGTGGTCAATAATACAATAACATTACGTTTGTAACATTTGTACTAACGTGTCGGTTTCTAGTAGGTTTCTAGATGCTTCTTAAAGGTTACTCCTCACAACACACATGGCCTATAGATTATACTAGCATAGGAACTCTCTGGAGTTCTTGTCATTTTAACAAAGATATTACATTTGAACGATGTTTCCCAAGAACTATCAAGAACTCCAGTGGTTTTACATCTTCACCAGTACTTGACCTTATGAAATATTATCATAAAAGCATAAGAACATGTATAGGCTTACTCCAAAAGGGATAGCTCAGTCGGTAAAGACCAGCACCTCAAAATAAAGAGATCGTAAATTCAAATCTCCTTAGGGCCATCCAAAAACAAAAAAGAACATGTATAATCTTATTTCAATGCAAATTCTTCTTCTACTAAGCTGACTACATCAAATGAGTGAATAAGGGATGTTTTAATGACATTTCAGATAAATCTGAATTCAATCTAGTAGTTTCTTATGAAGCATAATGACCTAAACCAATAAAACTAATCTGGCTCAACTAATCAAAAAGTGGGGAATTCTAGGGCTATGTTTGGTATCATTTTTGTTTTTTATTTTTGTCTATTTATAAATCATTTTTGAAAACCATTTTTGATTAAAAATAAAATATTGTTTGGTAACTATAATAAAAAAATAAATTGTAGAATGAGAAATGGATTTGATATACCTATGTCTAAAAATAATTTTTATAACTTTTATAAATCCATCTATATAGTATACCAAGAAATTGATCTATATAGCATACCAACATATAATAGGTTAAAACAAGAGAGCACATTGGATTGTCTTTCTAATCAAATAAGTTAAACCTTCTTGATTAGGGAGCAGAAACTACAAACACAAATATATAGATTCTCATTACACTATTAGAAAAACCTTGCTCAATGTTAATCAATCTAACAGATGGATATAAAAGGGGGAAGGGGAACCAGAATTCATCAATGATGTATAACCAGCCTTGTCTTCACTCCTTTTTCAGAATTCATCAACAACGTATAGCTCATCACACACACACACACACACACACACACAAAACTATTGAGTTTAATATCCAATTAAATCAAAGTAAGATAGGTAACAATGGATTTTTTTTAACTTATATTCTTGCTAATTCCAACCAGGCCAAAAATCCATTTCAATTTTAAAAATTATAAGTGCGTTACCACTTACTTACCACAACCTGGGAAGAGAGAAGAGAAGATAAGATATCTGGGTTTGATTGGAGTCTACAAAGTGGTTAGGAAGTAGGAAAAAAAATTATTAATTTTCAGTCATTAACTTATTTCATTAATGCCAAGTTCTTGAGGTTCGAGAGACTTGAGTTGGAGATTTGAATGGCCTGAACAGAAAGTGAATGAGAAAGTTGCAGTGGAGAAAAAATCTGTAAAACTGAAAAGCCTAAGAATTCCTATCTCAAACGTATCCCCATCAATCTTTGATATTTCTCATCACTCGGATTAATGACCCAAAAATGACAAATCTACAGTCAAATTGAGTCCAACCCAAGAATCAGAATTTCAAGTCTTTCTATCTGAAATTTCTTATAATGGGAGTTCCAGTTCTATCGAGATGGGGTTTAGCAAGAAAGTTCTCAGGTTTCCGTCAAACTTGTTATATGGTGAGGTTTTGATTGTCTTTAAATGCATTTTACATTTTTATCCTTCATATTTAGAGCTGTTGGAGACAAAAACGTATGTGCAACTTAAAGTTGCACAAAATGGTTTCAAAAATTATTTTTAGCCAAAAATCAAAAAGTGGTCTCAAGTTTTTTTTTGAATTTGAGCCTGTTTTTATTTTTATTTCTCATAAATAGTGCCTGAAAATTATACCAAACACTTCTAAAATCAAGAATTCGAATAAAAATCAAAAACAAAAATGATACCAAACATAGCCTAAGACTCTTTTTGGTATTATTTTTATTTTCCTTTTTTTCTGAAATATTTTTGTTTTTTTAGATGTTTGGTATGATTTTTTTGATGTCGTTTATGAGAAGAAAAAACAAAAATAACCCCAAAAACAGAAAGAGTTTTTGTTTGATTTTACATAAAACTTAATAAGCATGTGTTTTAAGTGAAGAACCAATATTTTTTTTATAACATTTGCTTTTCATCCATTCCTCTTTCTTTCGCCTTCATTGTTTCAAGGATTTGGCCACCCTAAAACACTTTTCCTAGCCATCCAATCTTCGACCTGTTTTGTTGGATGTCAAGTATAACAAAAACAGTACGAGTTCCCAAATTTCAAATCGATCGGAGAAAGAGATATCACTAGATTTCAAGATTTGAAAAATTCTCCAACTTGAAGAAATTCAAGTCTTGTTCTTAATTTCGGCCTCCTTAGTTATAATTTTCTAGTAGTTCAACCTCTGATCAGATCCATTGGAAGTCAAAACTGAGAAAAAAAAAGTAAGAGTGTCCGAATTTCAGGTCGATTAGATAAAAAGATCACAAAATATCAATACTTAGAAATTATGCAACTTTAAGTAATCCAACTCTTGTTCTTGATTTCAGCCAGTTCAATTGTACTTTTTCAGCCGACCAACCTCCGATCAGATTCGTTGAATGTCAACGCCAAGGAAAAACAATAAGGGTGTTCAAATTTCTTGTCTATGAGATAAGGGGGTCACAAGATTTCATGGTTTGAAAATTTGGCCACTTGGAGAAATAAAAACACATTTTTATTCTTAATACAATACCAAACTTATTTCTCATTCTAAAATTCATTATACATGATAGTTACCAAACAATATTTTATTTTTGATGAAAAATAATTTTAAAAGATGCTTTTTGATAAATAGATTAAAAGAGAGAGAGAGAGAGAGAGAGAACCTTAACTACAGGATTGTGATTTTTTCCCATCACCCTCCTTTAATGGCTAAAACCATGACACCGGCTCAGGTTCAAATAAAGGTCATATCAGAATCAGAGGTTCTGCTTATAGCCTCGAATAAATCTGATGCAGCTAGAAAGGTTTCTTCCCCTACTTGAGGCATTCTGGAACTTAAATTTCACCTTTGAGAAAAAAATTTCTGGTTTTCAAACACAGATATTGTCACTGCAGCTCAACCTTGGTTTGCATGTTTCTTCCAACTTTATAATTTAAAATCCAGATCCATCTCTGTTGAAGTTATTATATTAGTTGAGATCCTCCAAAATCCAAACTAACAAAACAAATTGATGGCTGTAACATAACATGAACAAAAGGTTTCTTAGCATTCAGTATGTTGATAATGTGGACTTTGTTACACTTGAAGGACTGATTTCAAGGGATGACTAGGTAAACATATCAATATGATCTTCGGCTTCACACCCACACAAACGTTTGGATATCCATGCAAATTATTCATGACAATCTAAGCTTCTAACGATTAGAATGCAAGCTTTGTAAATAACTCTCAACATTGTCAAGCCCACATAGTTTCTTGACAACAGGCATAGTTGCAGGTGTTAAGATTGAGAGTACGTAAAACAAGAAGAATTTAACGTGGTTCAATACCCCATCGTGGGATGTCTACGTTTACACCAGAGAAAGATAGATTTCTTCATTCCCAAGAAAAGTCTACATTAATCTCTACCTGACATGTTTATCTCTTTTGTCAATCCTTACCTAGGTTTTCCCCCACAGAGATAATTTATAGAGAAACCTAGAAACCCTAATCCTACATAATTATAAGTTTACCCCCATACATGTAATAAACCCCAACCTTAATACAAGTACAAACCTAATAACCGTATAGACCCCACAAAATACAAGACACAAAACCCAACAAATCTCTATTTGATTTGGATTCTGTAAATCACCTTGAAAAAGAACTCGTTGATGTCTATTCTACAACTTGTCCTTGTCAAACCGCTACACCCAAACCGGTATAGCCCACACCCCAAACAGGTATCCCGCGCAGTTTGCCGCCATACGATGTGAAGTGACTCCGTCTCTCCCACTGTTACAGCATCATCGGAAAGATCACCGTTGCTCATAGTCATCTTACAACTCCAATTGCACCCGGAACCCAAACCTCTCACCTCTACACCTCTAATGCAGACCTAGATATCTGACTCCTTGTCCCAACCCACCAACCCTTCTTGACCCCACGGTGCAACATCAACTGGCCATGATACGCATCGAGCCGGGATTCAAACCCGCCGACCAAATCCAAAAACAACTGCCATCATCCCATCAAATTGTTCAGGATTTCCGAGCCATCGCTCACCATCCGCTCGACTAACAGTAACCAGGCCTCTACTACGGCTGCCCTTTGACGAAACCTCCTCCAGAACCACCTTGGGAAAACCCTCCCCCACATGCGATAATGGATCCGACCCCCTGTTCGACAAACTCCACCGGGCCTTGTCCAAACTGACAATACACCCTGCTGCATCTGTCGATCCACCGGATCCTCTACTGCAACACTATTCGGCCCTACAACACCAATCGCCCTCTGCCCAACAGCCTGAACCAGACTGGGTAATACATCCTGCCGAACTGCAAGATCTGTTTCTAGCAAATCATCATATGAAGGAGCACCAAACACTCTCCTTTCATCATCCCCAATACAAGCTTTCGATTCCCACAGTGCATCCACCATGGCATCATCAACTATTGCCATGTTTGGGACATCAACGATCGCAGCATTACCCTTGGGAGTTTCGTGTCTCATATACGAAAACATTTTTTTTTTTTTTTTGGGTAAATATATACGAAAACATTGCATACACCGTCTGCCCCAGATTCAAAAGGAAACCACCAGGATCTACCATTTGAGTTTCAAATCTTGCATCACAAGAAAATCAGATCCAAAGATAACCTGACGTCGCACGCTCCTCACTAGAGCTGATGCACATGATCCCTCGCGGAAACTATAATCTGCCGGCACCCACAGAGGCATTCTCAAACCCCATTCGGCGTATGCATGGTTTTTAGAAAAACCTCCGAAATAACACCATCACCGTGCATTTTTTTAATTTCATTACGGTTATCAAAGTTCCCCCTTTTTGTTTTTTTCCCTTCCTTTCCTTCTTTAACTTGTAATGGTAAACTTAAAAGCAATCATTTGATGGGCCTTTTTTTTTTTTTTTTTTTAATTCTTATGCGTTTTTCAAAAAGAAGGTCAGAGTAAAAAAAAAACTACCTTTTCTTCTTTTTCTCCGTTTCTTCGTTTTCTTTGTAATAATATATATTTTCTTCTTTCTCTCGTATCAGTGATTGATTTATCGAATCTTAATTTTGATACCATTTGTTAAGATTAAGAGTACGTAAAATAAGAAAAATTTAATGTAATTTAATGCCCCATCGTTGGATACCTAAGTCTACATCAAAAAAAAGATAAATTTTTTATTCTTAAGAAAAGTTTACAATATCCATCTGACAAGCTTATCTCTCCTATCAGCCTTTACCTAAGTTTTCTCATACAAAGATAATTTATAGGAAAACCTAGAAACTCTAACCCTGCACAATTACAAGTTGACTCTTGTACATGTACTAGACTCAAATCTTAATACAAGTATAAACCTAATAATCGTTTGGATCCTAAAGAATACACGACACCAAACCCAAAAACAGTACCTGCAGTTTTAATATTGAATAATTAGAGGAAAAAATTGTTCGTAGCTTTACAGTCTAGCAATACTACTCCTGACGACTTACTAAAAAAAAAGATCCGAATCGTCTCCTCCCTGTACTTCAGGGAGGAGGGAGACACCCTCGTCAGATGGCCGACACGTGGCTCTTGAAAATATCCGAGCCACCCTCCTTGGATGGCCGACACGTGGCTCTTGGAAAAATCCAAGCCCCACGTCCGAGCCAATACCCCCTGTCGGCTCGATTGTAGGCTGAGTGTCCGCTCAGACGTGGGACTCAAATTTTTTTTGAAAGTCATGTGTCGGCCATCGAACGGGGTCTCCCTCCTCCCTATAGTACAAATAGGAGACAATTTGAATCAAAAAAAAAACACCACTCCTAACGGTTGAAAGTATATCAATCAGATCAATACTGCTACACATGAATGCTACGAACAACCCCAATCCATATGCTTCAGACCCATTCCACCCAAGGACTGGCTTTATCTTGCCACCACAAACAATGTGCGTTAAATTCAAAGCACAAGACAAATAGGGTGACAAAAAGGGAATGATGCAGTCCCAGGTCGTAACACCTGGGCCCACCCTGGAGATATAAAAACTCAAATAATAAAAAGATGGGAAAAACTATAAATAATTAGAAGTTCAGAATCCTCTAGTAAGGACAAAGGACCAGTGGCAGAATCATAATTTCTGAAACCAATCAGCCCTAAGAGTAAGAGAGGAGGGTATTCAAATCCTCTCCTGCAGTCCTGCCACCTGCCAAGGGCCGGATTTCAGCCGGCCCACCCCACAATGTATTGGCAGGCGGCCAGACTGAACCCAGCTCCCTTGGATCGGCCTGCCGCAGGAGACGATTTGGATCCAGAGAGGAGGATAAGGGACAAACCAAGAATTAATATAAGAGGTGATAACAAATCTAGATCTGGAAGTTTGAGTACAAGGAGACTGTCAACCAAAAAAAAATTCTGGAAATCATGCCTTACTCGCAAATAAAAGAAAGAATTACCTGACCTATCTTCATCTCTCGAGCGACTTAATTCCAATGAATAAAGAAAGAAAGTCTTTTTTTACTTTTCTATTAAACAGAAATACGAGACACAAGGTAGAAGATTGAATTGCAGCCTTGGGAAGCAGGTTTCCTCAAGCAAAACTGATTAGAGGGCAAGGATTAATTCAATCGATTCCATTTATTTAGGATAATCTTTTTGATGAACTTGATATGACACTGAGAGGGAGGGTGAATCAGTATCTGAAACTTTTCACTGATAAATTCACTGTTACCCAGAGCTGATGGAGATCTAATTCTTTACACACATACAAGCGCATGCAAATCTACCTCGTTACCACTTAGTGGTCAGGTCTACCAAATTTGCAAATCTACCTCCCTACCCCTTGGGAAGCAGGTTTCCTCAAGCAAAACTGATTAGAGGGCAAGGATTAATTCAATCGATTCCATTTATTTAGGATAATTTTTTTGATGAACTTGATGTGACACTGAGAGGGATGGTGAATCATTATCTAAAATTTTTCACTGATAAATTCACTACTACCCAAAGCTGATGGAGATCTAATTCTTTACACACATACAAGCGCATGCAAATCTACCTCGCTACCACTTAGTGGTCAGGTCTACCAGATTTGCACATCCACCCTGCAAACCATTCAACGCACTCCAAAATATATCAGAAAAATAAAACAATTAACACAAAGATATTATGTGGTTCACCACCACAGTGTGTGATGACTAGTCTACAGAGTAATGCCCAACGAGCTCCGTATTTACTCAATACTCAACTTTTAGTCTCTTACAGAAAAAGATACTAACCCTAGCTTTTCCCAACATAAAATTGAGAGGGCAAACAATGCCAAAATTCAGGCTTAACAGCCAGTGTTCAGCACACGCTGCACACACCACGCTTAACCCGCACCCACGGGAAGCGAATAATAATTTTTAGGCTTATAACAATGTCTTACAATTTTTTCCCACTAACTAGGTATTCAACAAATTTTACTTACGCTAGCATACAATATATTGAAAACAATAAATAAATAAAAAATTGAAAAATCTCACAAACAATACTTTCGAATGGCAAACAATATCTCTGAAGCTTCATACTGCTCTCAAGAACACTTCGACAGTCTTTAATGATGATAGAAATCGATTCACAGAGCACACTTTGCTCACAAGCTTCCAATCTCTTCCACACAACCCATAATCACTATGAATATAAAAATAAAAGCTCTACTGACCTCTCATAGGGATTTAGCACTCCATTGATGCACAGAGAAGATGTAGTTAGTGAATGATCACTCCCACAGGGCATGAAACCCTAGAAAACCTTCTGTCTGCCTTCAAAATACTCTTTTTAATTTTTCTCAATGTTTTTACGACTCCCAACACCACCCAATAAATAGAGCATCCGAAAATATGAAAACTACAACTTGAACGGATCGATTTGGAGCTCGGATGACAAAGTTATGTCGATTTAAAGTTTGGCTAACATAATTAAGAGAAATGGAATCTTTCGGACTGTTACCGTGCACCCGCGCCGCACTCAATCTTCACAGCCTTATGCGTTGTCGATATCTCATTGGCGGAGACAGGATCAGCGTCAATCACCGTTAGATCAACTTCAAAAAGGCAAGATTTGACAAAAGCCGCTGGATCTACATCAATCGCGTCAGAAGAAGTCGACGCCAATCATGGCCGCAAGATCTGGATTTCTTCTGCTGTCGTACCCAACACGCGCCACACCAAATTGAGGCCTCTACTTTATGAGATGCAAAGAACAATATTAATTTTCTTTCGGCCAATCAAAACCTGCGCGGGAGAATCAAGGCACATCAGACGTGATGCACAGGATACCGCACTTTTTGTAGCCGCCAGATGCAGATATGAGAGATGAGGATCAATCCTCGCCCTGGATCTTGGATCTTGGATCTTCTTCTTTTTTGCTTGACGAAAAAACCCCTGACTTTCTTCAAAAGGACCTCTGTAACCATATGTCGTACAAAGAACCCTATAAAGCGATCTGGTTCCCAAGAGAACTTCTCTCTAATCCATTTGCTCACTCTCTCTCTAGGAAAATCAACAAACAGTTGGTTGGCATTCGGGAGTGCTACGCACATGCCATGCGCTGCAGTGGGCCTTGCGGGTCGTGCTGCTTGTGGGCCTGCTGCTGCAAGGCATTCCATGGTGCTGTTGTGGCCTTGGTCTGCCCATGTGGCTAGCTGCCACTATGATGCCGCAGCCCTCAGCCAGGCTGGCTATCATGGTGGCATGCCACCTAGGCACAGTGGATCCCACCCACACATTCTCTCTCCTCTTTCTCTTTCTCTTTCTCTATGGTCTCTCTCCTCTTTTTCTCTCTTTATGTAATAATGTATATGATGCCATGGCGATGCCAATAATCCCATCAAAATTATGCCACATCACCAAAAACCGTACTACATCACCAGTGGGGTCCGCAGACATTATCTCTCATCAAACTCAATGTAAAATCTCATTCAACTCATTGTAAGTCATCTGAAACACATGTAGAATACTATAGAACACACATATGAGGTTGCTCCAATTTTTCCACTACACTGACACTCTCTCTCCTGCACTGACACACTCTCTCCTCATTTCTCTGACTAAATGTTCATAAACATTGTCACATCAGTCAAGTTGCCGACAATGACAACATAAAGTCCAACACTGGTTGTTTTATGTTTTTTCATGCTAAATCTTCAAGAATTTGGTCAACACATAAAAATTTTGTTAGGAACATATATATATATATATATATATATATATATATATATATATATATATATATATATATATATATATAAACCTTTCCCCAGACCCAGGGTGATGGGAGTCTCATACACTAGGTACATCTTTTTTTTAGACAATAGGCATGGCACTGATCCTGATCATTCTCAAAGGTAGGATTTCATATATCGATGAATCTTAAAAAGACATAAAGTCATTTAGGCTTTGTTTGATTGCAAGGGGAATTGAAGGGAAGGGAAGTGAAATTTTTATATTTTAAATGGAAACTTTTGTAATGATTATAGCACATGCTATCACATTACTATCTAATTAATTCTAAATTATTCCACATTTAGTTATTAACTTACACTTCACTTTGCATTCAAATCTCTCTCATTTGAAAAGGAAAATAAATTTTACATTTTATAAGTAACATTACTAAATATGAAAAATAAAATAAACCTTACATCTTATACAATCATATTGTGTTACGACTACAAAAGTTTACCTTTAAAGTATAAAATTTTCACTTCTCTTCCCTTCAAGTCTCCCTTGCAACCAAACAAAGCCTTAGAGAATTATCTAACAAAAAAAACCCAAAATCCATTTTGTCGTTCAAAGAGTGCATGTTTCACTTGATCTGCATGCAATCCGAGGTTGAGTATGTTGTTTTTCTCAAAAGATATGAGAAATCTGAAAGAAGCAAGATTAAAACGAGTGTCTATCGGAAGGAAAGACTACCTAGATGGATTCAGAACAGAAAATAATGGGTCAAATTTGGGTAGATATTTGCAGACTTTATAATCTTAGATCGGTGTCCGCTGGATCAGCACAAAACTCCCTAACCCTCCCATTTCAAATTCCGAAAAAGAACTCTGTATATTGTGGTTTCCATGATAGCTCAAGGAGCGTTAGCCCATATGATGGAATATAAGACTTCCTACTCCCAACACTTAGTTGGTTCATGAACAGATTCTGTCTGGATTAGGTTCTTAATTGCACTCATTCTATGGTTGTGATAGTAAAATGGACGGTGCTAATTATAATTTGGTGAAGAACTATAGCACTTTATATATCATTTAGAAAAACATCTGCTAGATGTACGACGGTATAAAATGGAATCTTTATAAGCGTCACTAATCACAACTTATCATGGACTCCTTATAAAACGAATGTCCAATAATACCATCATCTTTATGACTTTCAAACTGAAATACCCTTCAAGGTAAACTGCTCGTCATGGTCGTGCCAACCAGCAATCAAGACGTAAGTAAAATTGTCCAAGGAATAGCTACCATCCCAATAATTACTTTTCACTCAGTTATCAGCCACATGTCAACACGCCATTTGAACCATACCTGATCCAAAACTATTTGCGCTCCAGCAATTCTGTATCCGATACTCATTACAAAAAAATAGGTTCATATGTGAACAATGCCACTTATCCCAAAAAAAAGTTACCAGCTAAAGCATAGATTGAAGATTGATCATTTGGTCATTCTAAGAAAGGCTACATGGAAAATTTAGTAGTATCTCTCACTGTCCTGTCCACCATGGGCATGATCTTTTAGACTCACTCAAATTGTCTCCTGTCACTCAGTATCGCTGGTGCCTCGCTGGTGCCTTTAATGCCATGAGAGGATTTCTATCGGTGATCTTTTCCCTTGTTTGTCAATGGTACCTTTTATTCAAAGTGTAAACAGAAATCACTTTCCAAACAATTTTCTGCAGCATTATTTTGACGAGTATGGAGGTCAAATAAAACTCAATATCAGCCAACCATGATCTAGATGACCGGAAAATCTAGCCCTAAGTGTGTAATAGACACGCAGATGGATTTCCTGCCATTCAAGGATTTAGTAATTGATATCAGCTGATGTCAAAAACGATGAGACAATGAATCCATCGTATAGCCAATCGGTATCAACTTTTTTATACCTTTATTATAATACATTTTTTTCAATGAGAGTAAAATATAGTCATTTTAATTTCCAGAAAAGAGCAAGGAGAGAGAGTCAACACGGTGAAAGGAGGAGACAGAATCACATCTGCTTGGCTGGTCTTCATGGCATGAGGTGCTGTCAAGCGTTTGACAAACGCAAAAGAATAAAAATCATATCTGAACTGAAGGATCCCATTGATCGCCCTCCAAACAAATCCTCTCCAGCCAGCCAGCCAGCCTGCCACCCAAACATGGGACAGGCTGGGATACATCAGTAACAACTAAAAGAAAATTACAAAATGATGCACTGTATAATAAATAATTAAATATGTTTTTCCTCAGAAAGCTTAGAATTCATTTCTCTAGACATAAAGCAGAAGATAAGGCTTGATGGCCTCCAAGCTTGATTTAATGAAAACTTACGACAGCGTTGAGTGGCCATGCCTGGATACTGTAATGAGATGCATGATATTTACTGAAATGTGGATCAATTTTATGCTCAATGATCAAGCCACAACCAAAGTCACCAGTTTGTGGGTGCATGGGAACCCCTATCTCCATCCTTGCCTATTTTATGTATGGAAACACAAATGCCTCTCAACTGATTCACTCAGAGGAATAGCAAGATCTCTCAAGTGTAACAATTCTGGTGGAAGAAGTATAAACATGGATGTTGGAAGAAATGGAATGCCATCTCAAGCAAAATGAAAAGACGGTATGGTTTCTGGAGCTTTGAAGGTTTTTATCTTGCTCTGTGGGGTAAGCAAGGGTGGAGAGTGATAAACCAGCCTCAAGCTCTATGGGTGCAGATTTTAAAAGGAAAACATTTTATTTTGATTTTTTTAGACATCCTTCCTCCTGGTTTTGGAAGACTACGTCTCTGCAAATATAGGGAGCTTCTGAACCAGGGGTTATTCTGGAGAGTGGGATCAGGTTCTGAGACTTCCATTTGGGATCAGACATGGATACTGAATTATGGTGATGGACCTGATGATTATGTTACTTCCTCAAAGCCTGCAAAAGCTTCAGTAGTTTTTCTTCTTCTTTTTTTTTTTTTTTTTTTTTTTAAATTCAGGTCTACTTCATCCTTATAAAAGATTCTAAAATTCTGGGAAGTTGCAGAATCTTTTTTTCCCTCTAAGAATACAAAGCTACAATCAAATTCTGATATCTCCTAGGGGAACTGCAGACAAAAGGATTTGAAAGAATACAAAATTTGGTTGCTTCTCCGTAAAATCTGCCTACTATTGACGACAAATAAAAGGGAACATGTTGCTAATGTTGCATACTCAAGTCAATCAGCATGATTTATGGGTTTTAGAAAAACAAAATGAGGCAGATCAAGGATCTTAGGATTAAAGTTGCCTTGTGGAGATGCTGTTGATATTGCAGTCTATGAAAGACTAGTTCACCATAAATAGTTTGCTGATTTCTCATGCCAAGTATGTGGAGCAGAAGACAAACCAATCTGCTACACTTTATTTAACCACTCTCTTGCTTGAAGTAATAAGTATGGATCAAATTTGGCCATAAGAATAGATGCCATCAGGGCCATAGATTTAAATGACTGCTTTCAAATGATATTGGCCTCTCATGGACTACGACTTTTCAGCAGTAACCTATTGGGCAATGATGTGCTAGCAGATTGGGAAGGTTAGACAGCAATATTTGAAGGAGATGTACCTGACACTATGAAAGATTATTATAGAAGCACAAGAACATGTACAGGCTTATTTCAATGCAAATTCTTCTGCTACTAATCCTACGTCATTGAATGATTGGAGAAGGGATATTTTAAATGACATTTCAGATAAATCTGAATTCAATCGCTAATTGTTTCATATGAAGCATAAAGAGCTAAAACCAGTCAAAACTATTCTGGAGACTCCAGACTCAGTTAATCAGATTCTGGGGAATTCTTAGCTGCAAGAACCTTCTTTCCAATGTGAAATCTCCTTTAATGGCTTAAACAATGGCACTGGCTCAGGGTTCAAATAAAGGTCATATCAGATTCTGAGGTTCTGCTTGTGGCCTTGAATAAATGTGATGCAGCTACTCATCAGGAAGGTTTCTTCCCCTAATTGTGGCATTCTAAAACTTCGATGCAGCCCACACTCCAACCCATTTGGCCGTCCCCAATCAACTCTTTGTTCAAGTGGGCCAACCTCTTTTAAAATATCAAATCATATTCAAGCCCAGGCCCAAGGCAAAACCCAAGCTCAACTCATGGTCCACAAACACCACAAACAATTTTGGAACCAGCACAACCAAGTCTGGACTAGCCAATGGTCTATGCTGTAAAAATCAATTTTTAACACATGTAATGACTTCAAGGGTATTTTAGAAATATTTTCATTTTGATTTTTAAAATACTCAAAACATGAAAATTATGGCATTATGAATTAAACTTCGTGTGGTTTTGATATGAGCTTAATCCAAGCTATATATAGAGAATTATAATTTTTTTTATTGAGCATGTGCAGAACAGTCTTTCATGTGCTTTGATAGATGATGATGTGAACACTCTTCTTGAAGTTTTTTTTTATACATTCTCCACCAAAATGACTCTTCATATAGGTTGATAAGAAGTGTTTCTAGAGTTTTCTCATTGAAACAAATTTCTGTGCCTAAGAATAAGAATCAATACATTGAGACAAGTTTTTATGTATTAGAATTAATAAAACAATCTCAGACCTAGGATTATAAAAGATAGTTGAGATTGTTTAAAGATATTTAAAAATTCATAAGGCCTATAAATGGTAACTAATCTCATGTAGTAAGTAGTTGATTATTGAATGAAATTCTCCCTTGTTGCCATAAATATCTTTGAACCAAGATTGAGTTCATCTTTTTATTCTAAAACCTCCCTTAGTTTTAAACTTCAATCTAGAAGAATTGAAACCATAGATAGGCTTGAAGAGCAATTTAAATTAGCCTTGAAGAGTCTGTAAGTTTCCCTCCCTCAACAATCTAAAAGAATTAATTTTGGAGTATTATACCTTGAAATTAGAACACTTCTCCTTGAAAATTGTGAAGAAGTTTCATTCCATCTTAGAAGAGTTGAAATTTTATTCTTCACCAAAATCTTAAAAGTGTTGTAGGCCACCATTGGAGTTGATTTACATCCTAAAAGAGAAGTTAATCACTCTATCTTCACTCCATAAAAATTATTTTCTTGTTCTTGAATTTTTGAAAATTTTTCAGAATCTATTCTTACATTTTCTATCACTTGAGATAATTTCATATGAGGAAAAAGACAGTTGCCTTCCCACTACTATGCTTAAAAGACAAATGCCCCCAAAAGTTTATGAAAAAGACAAACATCTCATACTTTCAACGACTCAGGTTTTCTCTCTCCTCCCAGTCTTCTACCGCTTCATTCTCCTCCCAGTCAAACTGTCCTTCCATCTCAGAGCTCCAATATTCTTCTACCTCACCTAGCTCGCCAACTTCAAGCTCTTACTCTTCGATCAACCCCCTTATCTCTCTCCACCAAACCTACTCCATCTCTCCTCTATTTCATCTCCATTGCTTCTCTTCCCATCAAAATCAAACAACATCCAAATTCAAACCCATCTCAGATCATCACGTAGTTTCAGAACTCGGAAAGGGAATTGGTTGATTCGAGCGATGCCAAGTTTTACCGATTCTTGGGCATCGGTGCTAGATCGGTTTTCCCTAATTCCACATCAACTTTTCCGTTACTAATGACTCTGTCGATTTTTCCAAACGATGGCAGAGGGTTGCTTGACTGAAGGAACCGTAAATCAATCCAAAAGGGTTTCATAGTTCGAGGAAGAAGGGAAGTATGGGAAGCGGTTGAATACAGCGAAGAAATTGCTGTAAATTGTGGCTGGAAAATTACACTCGATGGTTGAACTTCTCTTTAAGATCATTCCTCTCTCTCTCAATAATTCCTCAAAATAGCCCAGACTGCCTAGTCAAGATACGATTTGGGCTTTCTGAAACTTGGAAACTTGTAAGGTGTGCTTATAGTGGTTGTTGGAGAAAGTAATGGCGTCGATGAGGCCGTCATTGCAGCCATGAACATTTGATCAATTTAGATGGAGACGTACGTGGTCGACGGAGTCGCGGATGATGCCTAGATTGCCGGAAACGATGTTGTGAATGTGGAAGTTGGTGAGGATGTATTGGAGGACGATGCCAGCCAGCATTGTAGGCGATGTGGTCGCGATGGTCCTGTTGGAGGTCACCATGAGGCATGAGCTACTCGTTTAGCCGAGGGTGCCGGGCTTGGTGATTCGATGCTTGTGCTCTGCAACTTGGGGAATAGTGAATTACACTATTTCTGACCGTATAACAATCTGCACGCAGGCATCAGTTTTGCATAGATCGGTCAGAAGAGGAGTCGCTGATTCTGTCGTTTTCGAATCGGTTTATTAGTTTCTTGTTTCTATTATTTCATTTTTCTTGTAATAAATAAATCTCAACCATAGCATCTTTAAGGGTGCACCGGTGCAGGTTTGAGATTAATGGTTTTCCTCTTTGTTAAATCTGTAAGAATGTGTTGATTAATGAATTAATTTCATTTTACACCATTTTGTCCTTTTTTAAGCTTTGAAGAGCTTTGTTTCTTATAGCCTTTTAGTGCAATGAGTAATGCTTATTACAAACATGTTCTGCAACTGATTTGCATTACTCATTGCACTTACCATGGTTTGCATGTTTCTCAGGAACTTTAAAATTTAAAATCCAGATCCAATCTCTATTGAAGTTATATTAGTTGAGATCCTCCAAGGCCAAACTAAAAAACACAAATTGATGGATGTAACACAACATAAACAAAACTACAAAAGGTTTCGTAACATGCAAAATGTTGATAATGTATGTAGACAATGTTAAGAGTTGGACATCGGGTTCATAAACCAACCCACACAAACGTTTGGATATCCATGCAAATTATTCATGACAAACTAAGCTTCTGTCGATTAGAAAGCAAGCTTTGTAAATAACTCTCAACATTGTCAAGCCCACAGAGCTCCTTGACAACAGGCATAGTTGCAGGGACCTCCAGTTGGAATGTTGAATTAGATGCATCAGACCCATTCCAGGCAAGGACTTGTTTTCTGGCTTCTTTAATAGCTGCTCTGGTTGCACAGTGAACTGAGACTGCCAAAAGCAAGGGTGGTTCCCCGGAAGCTGCATAACAAAATAATATTACCATACCAATCACAATTGAACACTTAATAATGATCTGGAATTACTTGAAGGCTTTGCTATTTCCAAACACTTTTGGTAATTCACACCTTTTTAATCTTAGTATTTGCATCGGGCAGAATTCCCTTCCACTTGCCACCACTGGAAATAAACGTACATTGTGCCTTGAATTCAAAGCACAAGGGGCAAATAGGGAAACAAAAAGGGACTGATGCAGTCCCAGGTTGCAACACCCTACTTTGGGATTGCTATTGGCCCACCCCAGAGATATATAAGCTCAAATAATAAAATGAGAAGCAAAACTATAAATAACTAGAAGTTCATAATCCTCTAGTAAGGAACAAGGGACCCAGTGGCATAATCATAATTTGTGAGACCAATCAGGCCCTTAAGAGTACGATAGGAGGATAAGGGATAAACCAGGAATTAATCTTTGAGGTGAGAGCAAATCTGGAAGTTAAGTACAAGGAGATTTTCAACCAAAAAAAAAAAAAAGAAAGTACTAGGAGATAGAACAGAAAAGATTTCAAAAGGGAAGGGCTTCGGTGGAATTCTGGAAATCAGGCCTTACTTGCAAATAAAGAAAGAATTACCTGCCCAATCCCCATCTTTCGAGTGACTTCCAATGAATAAAGAAAATCTTCTTCTACCGTTCAATCAAACAGAAACATGGGAGACTCAAAGCAGAAGATTGAACAGCTGCCTTGTGAATCAGTCTCGAACAGCCCTAAGACTCATGAATCTTAATCTCAGCCGTATCTCGGTTTCGAGAAGGCCGGAGACGATAAGAAGAAATGGGTATCGACAAGTTTCGACAGGTTTCGATGTAGAACTCAAGGGTCCCACAGGTTTCAACACAGGTTTCGACCTAGGTAACAAAATTTCAAACAAGGTTTCTGTTAAGATATAAGGGCTGTTATTGTAAGGGAATGGGTCCAAGTAACTTAGGCCCAGTCCCCTCTTCTAGCTATAATTAATAATGTAAGTAATGGGCCTGATTAGCAGGCCCGTTACCGATTGACTTTATTTTATTATGTTTGTAGTAAACCTAAATTCCTAAATATAAAGGCCCATTGCCGGTTGTGTGTCTTAAATAGACTAGGAATTGGCCTTGTTGACTAGGTCTTTCTAACTAGTTGGATTGTAACTAGGAGAAAATTTTAAGTCCTGTTTTTGCTCTTTTTCTAATTCTATATAACAGCAGTAGGAGGGTTACTTACACAATCTCTCTCTCTCTCTCTCTCTCTCTCACGTTTCTGAGCTTGGGTAGCTTTCCTTTTCTATTTTGTTACAGTAACGGCATGGGTTTCAAATTCAGCCCAGAAAAACCCATCTCAGGTTTCGATAACCCTGAGATATCTCAATTTCAGCGGGTCCAAAACCAGCCTCCAAACCAAATTAAGAACCTCGCGAAGACACCAGATTTAGCATCGCCTAGACCTATTGGGCTGATCCAACCAAATAAACAATGATTAAACAGAAATATGAATTGGTTTGAACTGGTTTAGAATAAAAAAAAACAGGGCAGATCTGGTTTCGTTTCGTTATCTCACAATCCATGCAAGCTTCTGCAACCACATTGTACAAATAGGGTTGCCCCGGGATAATTATAAGCATATCAAACACGAAAGCCAAAGAGAGAGGGATCGATCAAACTCTTCTCAGCCCAGCTGGTTTGGTAATAACAGAAAGAGGTAAGAAAGCAGAATAGCAATAAGGAATGAAGAAAAAGAAAAAGGAAGAGGAAGAAAGGGCTCAACTGAATGAAGATGAATTGACCCAGTGAGAAACAGAAAGAACAAAGGAATCGCAAGGAAGAATAAGAGAGAGGGGGGGGGGTGTAAAGAACCACAGCTCGCAGCTGCCTAGGCCATGGAGACACCACTTCAACAAACAAAATTTTCATTCCAATCTAAACTCCAATCATTGAGTACATGTGTATATATAAAGAAACCAAATTAAAAATAATCTAACACTCGACTGAAAATAAAATACAAATCAAGTAGGACTAACAACTTTCTAACAACTAATAAACATAAACAAAAGACTCTTACATATCTAACTACTACTTCCCATAATAAAGTAAAATGTGATTACAAGAATAGCCCAAATAAAGTAAATCAATAAATATACCTATCCATATCTTTCTCTTCTTGCAAGTTGGGAACTGGATCAGGGAATGGGTTCTGGTGGATTCTGGCTTTTCTGTTTCTAATTTAAATATTTCAAAGTTATTTTTGTATTATTTAGATAGTATTACGTCTGGTAAGTAACAAAACTATAAAAAATAAGTTTTTTATTCTTTAAATGTTTTTGTGGTGTGCCTAAGTTATGAATATTAACTCCACATATTATGTTTAGGAGTAACTAAAGCTTTTTATAGGAGGTTGGCATGCACCCTCTGCTCCTATTTAAGATTTTTTTTTTATTTATTTATTAAAAACTACATGTGTATGTGCAATTACTTCGTTATGAGCTTTTGTTTTAAATGTTTTTATTTGTAATGCACCAATTACAAGGCCCAAAAGTGGGGATCTAAGGGGGAGTACGAAATTAATGTATTAATTAAGTAGTTAGTATTAGTCGTGGGGTCCATTAGCTATTAGTTAGGATGTTTACCTTTTAGATGGCTTTTAGAAATCATTTATGTCTTTTAGTCTTATTTTATTATTCTTTGATTATCCCTTTAGGAAGTTCAAATTGATGAGCATCCTAGTTGCTTTTTTATTTAAAGATCATAATCCCCCCCCAAAAAAAAAAAAAACCCAAAACCCCGTTTTGATTAATGGAATGAATTAGCTGATTTGTTGGAGGTTGTTTTCTCTCTCTCTCTCTCTCTCTCTTTTCTTCAGTTACTATTCTTGGTTTCTGTTCACGGGCACTGTTCACAGTCCTAGAATATCCACTTGTCTCTTTCCTTTCTTCTTTCTTCATCCTCTCTCAATTGCCCATCACTTTCTGATCTCTCTTTAATCTGCTTTCCATTAACAAATTCAAGCCATGCAAGAGAAACCAAGCTTGAATCCTAAGCTATTGGTGCCCTATAAGCTTATAGGACACACTTACTAAATGGATGGTCAAACCCAGTTGGGTGAATTGGTGCTCTACAGGGTTTGAACACCCTTAATGCACTCTGCTTGATTCCTATGTGCAATTTCTTCCTCTACTTATAAAAGTTATATACAAAAATAAGCTTATAAAATCCTTGCGATCAAGATTTGAGGTCTCGATTTCAAGGCTGGTTTCAACTGGCCTTGAAACCAAGTTGACACTAGGTTCAGTTGAAACCTGAGATTTTTCCCAGGTCATCTCGAAACTTAAGTTCCAAGGCGCATAAATTTTATTTTATTTTATTTTATATTATTTTTTGGGGGGTTTTGTATAAGCATCTTTGAACCAATTTAAACCTATTTCCCAATTAGTTAAAAAAAAAATTCAAAATGTTATTATGTAGTGTGGACCCAATTTTGCTAGTGTACACTGAGATCTGGGATTGTATCTAGTGTTAAATAGGCAACATTTATTTATGCCTTACTTAAGATATTATTCATAAATAAACAAACAACCCCCATTTGAATCCACTAAAAATAGTCTAAAATTCAAATTCCAAAAAGATAAGAAGTCAACTTTCCAATTAAGAACAAAAATCAAATTTTCGATAGCGACGATTTTCAACTTTTAAATGAAAGGTTTTTTCTCAAATCTAAAAATTCCATAAATCTTATTAGAGTAATCTTATTAGAGTAAAACATCACCAAAAACCAAGAATCCGCCAAAAATAATCTCTTGATTTGATGTTAAAGAAAGTATATTCATTCAAGACCACTTTAAACAACATTAGTGCAAACGAAACTTCAATATAATTAGGATTCAAGCAATCTCGGATTTATTGCAAAGCTAGCATAATCAGCTTTCCAAATGTTAAACTGTCCACACGATAGGAAATACTGAACAGTCCACACAGTAGAAACTGTGAGGAGTCCTCATCGTGTAGGGCTGCTTGGTTATGCTGCTGAGTTGGAGAAGGACTTTACAATCCTTGGTTTCTTAGTTGGAGAAGGACTCTACAATCTTGGTTGCTATGTTGGAATAGGACTCCACTGTCCTATCTAGTCTACAATTCTAATTAGTTTGCTTTATTAGTTTCCTTTACCAATTGGGCTTATTAGTTTCATTTTCCTATTTAAAGTTTACTTTGTCTTTAGTTTGTGACTACGACTCTAACTTGTAGAGTCCTAGATCTTATCTAATAATTTTTTTCTATTTTCTATAAATACAAGCTACAAGGAGAGGAGCATATACACATACATACTCTCTCTTTCCTTGACACATCAATTCTCTCCATTTTCTCTTATTTTCTACTTTGTTACACCAATAAATCCAAAACTGCTTGAATTCAAGCTACATTGAAGGAGTTACGCTTCAATCAAACGTTGTTTGGAGACACGAATGTTGTTTAATGTCACCCTGGCTGAAATAATTTTTTGAGCATCAAAACAAGAGATTATTTTGATGGACTATTGATTTTTAGTGATGTTTTACTCTTATAAGATTTATGGAATTTTTAGATTTGAAAAAAAAAATCCTAGCATTTGAAAGTTTAACATCATCCCTGCAATCGAAAATCCAATTTTTGTTCTTGAACTGAAAAGTTGACTTCTTATCCTTTTGGAATTTGAATTTTAGACTATTTTTATTAAATTCAAATTGGGGGAGTTTGTTTATTTATGAATATCTTAAGTCTTAAATGATCTAATAAGTGTTGTTATTGTGTATTGTTTCCTTGCTATTTTGACTTGTAAGGTCGAAACCAAACTCTGGGTGTCGAAACAGATAGGTTCGGAACCTATGCACTTTATAAGGTGGTTTGGTTCAAGTGCTTGTCGAAACCTGTTGAGTTTATGAATATTTTGGTACCGTATTAAGGTTTTGATTCTGGAGTCCTTGAACTATGCTTGTGACCAGAATGACAATAAGAGAACAGGATCTAGATCTTTCAGGCCAAATAAAAAATTGCTATATCATCCAGAAAAATTCCATGTCTAAGATTAAATTTGAACTGAATCTTTGGAGCAACCAGAGACTTCTAGAATCCCATTAAATATATCAAAACATCAAGAGGATTAAGTGGACATGTTCTCTATCCATTCAACATGGGAAAAAACCAAAAAAGAGGGGGACATTGATAAAGGTACTAGATGATATTCATCCCATGATCACCCAACTCTGAACATTTTGTATGTAACTGATTTTCAACAACATTCCCCAAATTCACCAGAATCAAATATGTTCTTCCATTGGAGAAAACAGAAATACAATAACAAGAAGGGATAGAAACAGGATGTCAAGCATAAGCAGATGAGATGCTGAGTTTGTAACGAGTAGCAAAACCACCCGTATCTACTTTCATCAACTGAGATTGATATGTCATGTAGAATGGAAGAATGAATGTACCAGCAGAAAGGAGTGATCCAGTGGAAGTTGAAGGTGCCAAAAGAATAATATAAAGCCTGGCTTGAGTAGTTCAAGGCCACACTCAAAAAGGATGCTAGATTGCCCACCTACTTCCTTTCTTTTTTTAAGTTTGGTTGGCCATGGCTAGAGATTGGAATGGATGTGCTCATTTTGTAAAGGTTGGAAGGATGCCTATAAATATTATTAGGTGGGTTGGGACCTGATTTGCAAACATAGATTGTTGGAAAACCTTGGATATGCCCTACTAATCAACCCAGATTAGTCAAAGCAGGGTAAATGGCTGCAGCACTACAGAAACAATAAGAAATGCTTGCAGAATAAGTCCGTAAAACCTAAGAAGTTCCAATGGTTGCAATGCCCTTAATCTTTTGATTTATAAAGAGGTTCACAGCCTTCAAAAAAATAATAAATAAGCCATACAACAGCCCTTCATCATTCATCTATCCAGAACCTACTGAAATCCCATCTAATCCCTATTCTGAGAACCCTTTTCTGGTCAGTTAAGCTTGACATCCTACATAGAATTTGGCTGTTAGAACTGCAATATGATAATACGACCAGCATAGATACAATTTAACTGTGGTTGGAGTCATTTAATGTTTATATCCTCAGGCATAGCTATCAAGGGGGGTGCATTGGTCCATGCAAATGCACAAGCAGCATATGCACCACTCATATTTATTAGACCATCTTTGGGGAGAAGTACCTGCAATTTCCCATACAATTATAGAGGTGGTAACTAGAGACAGTACCTTTGGAGGAGAGAACACGTCTCTGGTGATGCCCACTGTTCAATATCTCGACATTGAACTGTTTGGGTATCGTGTCAATTGTTGGAATCTTATATGTCCAAGTACCCTCAGATACAACTAACCCATCTGAGTTTGTCAGGTACTCTTCCAGCATGAAAAAACCAATCCCTTGAACAAAAGCACCTTCAATCTGCAGGAAGTAATTTGCACATATGAGGAGGCTAATCACGTGTATGGAAGACAGGAAACTTAGACAAAGCATCCAATGGATCATCCAACAATGTCTATGGATTAATGGATCCACCTTGCAGATATCCAAAACCGAAATTTACCTGATGAGTATACACATTGCAAAACCCTCTCGACAATTCCAAACTTATTATGGACTCCAAAAGACCGTTTGGGTGATCAAAACTATTCAATTTGGTAATTAACACAGAAAAAGATTTTCCAGTGGTACCAATAGAAGAGTCAGTCTCACATGCTTCCCATCTACAATAGGTACCAGCTGTCAATTGTTGCTTCTTTTTGCTATTTTCAAAGGAATTTCAGTGTATATTTGTATTAACTTGTTATCACAAACAGGTTGGAAGATAACAAACTCTAATGACACATACACACAAGAGAATATCACCCTCCCTATGAGAAAAAAAAGAAGAAAAAACAATAACTTAAAAGTGGAAGTATATTGCAAATAAGATTTGTAGTTGTGCCAACCTGTCCCAAATCAACAGCAGGGTTCAGGCTCTGTCCACAGTCATAGATAATATCTGTTCGCAGAATCATGGTTGCTCCAGTAAGAAGGTCTATCTCCACCTGTAATGCTCATAACTATTACATTAGCATCCTAGCAACCTGACAGTCACAGATTAGCTACAAGATAACCACCAAATCAACCATATCATATGCAAGCTGAAATTGATTAACACAATAACTAAACATCAACCTCAATCATTAGGTAGGGAGTCCACTTCCAGGTTACTACCAAAATAGATACAAACATTTATTTATAGATTAATCACTGTTACAAACCATTGAATAAAAACCACTCGGTAAATGTCTTGAGCGAAACAAAGAGGTACTACCAAAATAGGTACAAACATTATTTTATAGATTAATCACTGTTACAACCATTGAATAAAACCCATTCGGTAAATATCTTGAGCAAAACAAAGGGGGTATAAAGTTAGAATATACTCAACAGTGTAGGAGCTCCTTACCACTTCAGCCACCCTCCCCTATTTTTATGAGCCCCATCATATTCAATTTCCCCCCACATGTAGCGCACAAAGTAACAAAACTTGTCGATTTGGATGATCTGTTGGTCACCAATCTTAACCACTCCATGTCTACCACTTTTACAAAACCACATTACATACATTTCGTTTAATCTTGATCATTCCGTAACCTAGTGATTCTTAAGAAACTGTCCGTATTTCTAACCGCCCATGTAACATTTCCAACACTCATCTATCAAAGTTATTTCATTGGAAAACTGCCTACACTATGAAACTTCATTAATATGCCTCAATTCATTTATAATTAGTGCAAAAAGGGAGGTCTCAATGCCAAACTCCAATGTACACCCACTGCATTTGCAATATACCCATTTCTTCCCCAACAACACTAGTTACAGATCCACCATACATATCCTTAACTATATTCATCAATTTACTAAGACAATTTCTTCTTCCAATGCACATCTCTTAATTTCTTCTTCCAATGCACATCTCTTTAAATACCCTATACCATATGATTGTAAGTCAGTTAAGATGATAAGATCTTTCTTCTTCTATCTACAGTTTTTCATCCATTGTCTTCGTAACTAGCTTTAGCAGTAGATAGTCATAAGCCCAAACTGATTTCTTAATTCTTATCATATAAGTTTTGTCACTTTGTGTCTAAATCTGATCTCATTCAGTCCGTTCAAAAGTTTCACACAAGGTGCTAAAACCTTATAGAATGTAGACCCAAATAATTCCCATGTAGCATTATCTCCATTAATATTGACTCGAGGAAATATTATAGTCGCAATAACCAGGTATTGACTAATAATATCTGTCCCCCTTTTTTTAAAATAGTTTCCGAATTAGCCAAAAAGCTATAATTGATGGAGATTTAGATACCCCAACCCGGATCAACAAGTAAAGTAGCTAAACAGTCCATTACAACAGTCGGATATGCTTGGATTATCTTACCTTTGACCACAGAAAACCATATACTAACAGTGAAAAATACCTTCACTTGGTTCTACCAATCAATGGGTCTGATTGGTCGCAAATTGACATTGAAGGATAAGTGATGAAGGGTGAGAATGATGCCAGAAAATGGGCTTCAACTGATGGTTGAGTCAAGAATAAACTCACATTGAATGACTAGTAAGATAACCACATGAACCGTAACCGTGAACAGTGTTTAGGCAGTAAAATCTCTCTCTCTCTTTATTTATATATATATATATATATATATATATATATATATATATATATATATATATATATATAAAACAAGAAAGGGGTAAAAATTCAATGAATGGAAGGAAGAAGGGATGGAAGGAAGGTAAGGGGATATGACCTTTAGCGTCTCACCTTAGGCCTTGGTAGTCTCTCACTACCAGAGGTTTCTCACCTCATGAGTCTCTCACTCAACTGTCTCTCCCAGCAATCTGAATCTCACAGACAAATTGTAGGCAAAGCCAATATTTCATTCAAATTCTTTCTTTTTTTTTTAAATGCTTACAAGGTAGCTCTTTTTATAGAGGGGTTGAGATGGTTCTGGACCTTCATTGGAACTTCCTCCTAGACTTAATAATTTGAATAGTTCCAAAGACTTACATTGGGACTGTTTCCAAGACAATTACTCTTTACATTTTCAAGGTCTCCACTCTAAATGAAATTAACTCCACTAATGACTCCTAAACTTTAAAATGACTTTAGACTTCACTAATGACTCTTAGACTTCTAAATTCGTATAGACCACTTATCACCCATACATGGGCTTTCAAAATAGGCCCAATACAAAAAAAAAACATAACAAATCCGAACTCATAACCCATATAACCCAATAAGCTACTTATTAATTTATTAGCTAGACTTTAGGCTTGGCTTGGGCTTGTTCCAACATGAATACTTGTGCTGGAATCTATCTACATCAATAATACAAAAACCTAGGCAGAGTAGCTCAACCACCAAGGATGTCTCAAATTGTTTTCTTAGTGTTGGCCATTTTGTTCAACAACTAGTTGGCCAAGATTATCCGTCAGCTCCCATGCAT
This sequence comes from Protea cynaroides, assembly GCA_028583415.1. Lineage (NCBI taxonomy): Eukaryota > Viridiplantae > Streptophyta > Magnoliopsida > Proteales > Proteaceae > Protea > Protea cynaroides. Next base: position 47,117,236 of record CM053269.1, on the reverse strand, counting down.
TTCTACACCTCAATTGAGATATCATCAGATCCTAACCACATTTCATCTTCTATATTTCCACACGTCCATTTAGGTCCAATCTAAAAAATTCCCTCCCTCACTAAATAATTCCTTCAACTAATGCAGTTAGTTTTTTTTTCTAAAGTTGTACGTTAATTGATATTATTCATTCCTGTTAACTATAAGGGAATGGACCCATTCATGGTGATCCATTCCCCTCTCGGTTCTAGCATCAGCGACACAAAGCATTAGGCTGGTTTGACTTAGTCAAACCAGCAGATATATCTTATCGGACAGGTAGCTGTGGATGCTACTTTCATTATATCTTTATAACTCTAGTTTCTATCTTCTTCTTTTTCTCATCTCATTATGTAATTGGGGATCCCTCTCATGTTGACATGTGGACTACCTCCCCTATCCTTCTATCTCTATTGTAAATAGGACTTCCTCTTATGGTGACATGAGGAAGTCCCACCTTACCTAGTGTACCTCTTCTAGAGATCACAGGGGAGGAGATTCTTCTACAGCAGAATCAGCATTCTTCTTTGTTCTCTTGATTAGTTAGTTCTGGTTTATACTATTTCAATATATGTTACAATTCCCTTAACCTCTACAAATTTATCTTTGGAGCTTTATTATTCAGATCCAGTTTTTGTTACTGATCTTCAGTGACCTCCCTCCAAACCACAATGACTATCATCCTTCCCATTTTTCTCTGTTCCACATCACCTTCTTCCATGAAACAAAGTTCTGCACTGGGTGACTTGCTTCAAAGCTTTTGTCTATGCCAGTGTTCCATGAGAACTCTACACACCTTATGCTCTCTGTGCAGGCCTACCGAAAGTAGCCTGTTCCTCTCAATGAAGTAAGCATTCTCCTGTTTAGCAGAAATTATCCCATTTCTAAGCAATGAGTAGTTTAGCAAAACAAGGATTTGGTCACCTCATATTTTGACTGGCTCTTAATTTCCTTAACAGTGTTACTTTTTGTAGAAGTAGTATATCGCAAGAGGCACACTAGTTCAGGATTCAAGCATTAAGATGGTATGGTGGTACCAATGCCAACTGACTTGTTGGAACAAAAACTAATTACACTTCATGGTAGATACAAGTAGCTCAAGGGGGGGGGGAATATTAGGGGGAAATGCGTCAATGTACTCACCTCACTCACAGCAGCACCATAGTTTAGATAGTGTGCGGAAGTTATGTCAGGAACATAGAAAGCACTAGACGATAAATTCACAGCTTGAAGATGTGCCTGCAGCACATAAATACATGGACAAATGAGGCACATGCAGAGAGATCGGGAGGAAGAGAAATACAGTCCCTCTTAACCATAATCGTAAATGCTCTGCTTTCTAAACATGAATTATTTTAATCATTCATTTTTTATATTTCTGTTCTATGGCATGTTCCAATTCCAGGTATTCTTTGGATTCGCAAGAACCATTGAAAGATTACTTTCCTTGACTATGTAAAAGCTTTCACAAGAATGTAAAATGCAGCCTAAGACAAAGGTTCTGCAGTTTTGCAAATTTTTCTAAAAATCAATTTAAATCAAAATGTGATGACCTAGGAATGTGTTCAGGATCTGAATAAAAATCGGTCCACAAAATCTAAAATGAACTCAAATCATGTTGATTGTGATCAATATGAATATTGTGAATTTCGGGATGTGGTCAATCCTAGAAATCCCTAGCATAGGGAAGCTCCAAACATAAAGCTGTAATAGTTTTCTTAAAGACTTGCATCTTTTGGTGCACACGCATTAAACTGGAGCTTTTCCTTTTCACAGGTTATTCTGCATAACTTTAAAAGTTATAAATAAAGTGAAATCGAAAATATTGGAATATAAAAGTGTTAAACTTTAAGAAAATTAATAGATAATAAAACAAGGATGAGGAGAAGTGATTTATTGCCTAAACTGCACATGTAGGATATATGTGGACTTCGCTGGGACTAAAACTGACGAGACCCATTAATTAGATCATCTTCATAGAAACAGAACATATAACTTGTGCACCCCAACTATGGATCAGATGATTACTATCACTGGAACTCCTAGGTGATGAGGACTCCAAACTGTGACTCCAAACCACCCTCAATCTGCATGCTTCCTCCACTATCAAATTTAAGAATCTTGGATCAAAGCGGAAAAAAAAAAGAAAAAAAAAACTCAGGTGTCTAATTTAGAAGTTGAAATAGTCACCTGTAGAATTAACATATCCCATGAAACTGTACCCATCTGCTCCTGCAACCTTTCCTTGAGAGGGATTAACCTTTCGACCAAGGCATTGCAGCAAAGGCGAACAGCTTCACAACTTGACTCAGATGTGGTACTTCCTGAAGTAAACCCTCCCTGAATTAGGCTTAACGTATCTGCTTGAATGACCCGTACTCTCTCCAACAAGTTGTTACTTCCATCAAGTAGTACTTGACCTAGAGAAAATGCGGCCATCTGCTTCACCTTTGTCCAGAGGCCCTGGCCCAGCTCAATCCCTCCAACTTCAACCACAACTGACCCATCATTGAGGATACTTACTTTTCCTGGGGTAGGCCTCACCATAACTGGATGGACAATAGGTATCCGAGAAATTCCCCTTTTCTTCCATTTGTTACAGCAGTTGAACTGTCTAATTACTTCAACCCTTTGGTGGAAATTAGAAGAGCTTACCAACCTATCCATCACATATGGTAGAGTATACTCAAAGGCTTCCCCAGAAGCTCCTTCATAGAAAACTTTAAGACTCTCAAATGTGTGGAGATTTTTCTCCCTGACAGAATCAACTTCCATGGAAAGAGTAGATGCTACATGCTCAATGACAGCCTCAGCAATATATGAACCCTGTACCTCTCCAGGTGCCCGCATGGCTGACTTACTGGTATGGTTTGTCCTGCAGACTTTCATATCAACAGATAAAGCACCCCAGTTGTACTTCTTCAGTGGACCAATCATATTATATGGGATCACTGGGCTTACATCTTCAGAAATTCCAGCATTAATTAATATATCTAGGTGTAGAGCTGTGATGATTCCATTAGATTTGAACCCCACACTGAAATTTATTTTCATAGGATGTCGTCCTCCAGCCATTATCATATCTGTCTTGCGATCAAGATAAATTCGGACAGGACGCTGAAGATTATGAGCTGCAAGTGCACATGCTGTGGCAACCTAAAACACAATTGACAGTTTGTAAGAAATGAAATCAAAAAAATTTATCAACAGAGACAAGCCGACTTGCCAAAGGAAACTATTGTGCATGAAAGAAGGCAAAAGAAAGAAAAACATCTCTACATTTGTTTAAAAGACCCATATCTAGATATCATAAAATAGGATACTCACAGGCAAAGACCTTATGGCCTTTCCACCAAATCCCCCTCCAACCCTCCTCGTAATTACGCGGACATTATGGTGAGGAATACCAAGGCATTTTGCAATCACAATCTGTGCATTCTCAGGGCACTGGGAAGAGCTGTAAACTACTATGCAATTGTCTTCATCTGGTACAGCAAAGGCAGTTTGTGTCTCCAAGTAGAAATAATACTGTGATCCAAGTCTAATCTGCAAATCACCATTCCAAAATAATCAAGAGGTAGTTAATACATTTTTTAAAATTGGCTTATATACAGTCAGAAACTTGAGATTGATTACTCTAAATACAACTAAACCACAAAAATTATCATAATACTGAGGTGTTAAGTAAAAGGGGGTACAAGATTAAAAACTGCATAAACTAGAAAGGAATTTAGTAGCTTTTCAAATTCAAACCTTGTAACTCCCTGTAACAGAAGAAACCAAAACTAAACCATATTCCAAAACCATAAAGATTCGCACTTCACAAGGTCTTGAAACTGGAGCTAGGAAGGAAACTGCTAAGCCAACTTAACAAGTGAATTCTCATGATTTAAGGGATTAATTTGAATGGAAAGCATTTCTACCAAAAAAAAAAAAACCTTGAATGGAAAACATTCAGTGTTAGGAGAACAGCTGCAAAAATAAAAGCTTTTTAGACATAAATTAAATATTTTAAAAAAAGAAACAGGAGAAGAAAATTCACATTAACTACTTGGCAGATTTCCAAGTTAGCTCATATTTGGTCCTTATTGGGTCCTAGTTGTGCCACCAGTATTCAGTCCATGTCTTAGAAAGAGAAGTATACGAGAAGCACCTCAGCTGAGAGGATCTTGTGATCTGATTCTGCCATTCCTTTGGAGAAATTGCCAATCTGTTTTGGGTTAAGGAAGGGAGGGATCTGAAAAAAGCTGGATTTCTTAACAGCCTCTTCAACTGTCAAAACAGGTGGTTCTAGATTTTCAGTGTCATACTCAACCACCGCACAGTCGGCAGCCATGTTGGCATGTTTCTGTGTATCTGCAACCTACACCAGCCTTTCCAGCGACTAAATTAGTCAAAAAAAATAATAATAATAATAAAGGAATTCCAGATCTTCCCAATTATAATTACCACGAACCCAATTGGCTGGCCTGCATACCGAGTAAGATTATCAGCAAATAGGGGTTCATCACCAAAGATGCTCCTAGCACCTACATTGTCGCCTCCTTTTGGGATCTCTTTAACAGTAATAACCCCCACAACTCCATCTGGTGGTGATGAAGACTTAAATGTAATACCCTTTACTCGTGCCAAAGGCCTTGTGCTATAAATGAATGCTCCATAAAGGCAATCCTTCGGAGAAGGAATATCATCCACATAAACAGCCTCACCTAATTATCAAAATATATGAATTCAGACTGAAGGCATATCCAACAAACAGAGGTTTCTTTTTTTCGTTAAAGAAAATAAATAAAAACTTTAATTGGATTGTGCAACAACTAAATAGATAATAATTGTTCTCTTTCCTAGGCTCAATGCAACTTTTTCTTCCCTTCCTTGTAAATAAACAAATTTAAAACAAACAAGAAAAAAAAAAAAAAAAGACTTATCAAAAATTAAATATATAGGCAACAATTTTAAGAACAGAAGATTATGATGGCATGAATCTGATAGGCTGTCTTATCATTTAATAAAAAAGAAACAGCAAGATGAAAAACACAATCTTTTTTTTTTTTTCCACAGGTAAGCAGCAAGAAACCTTTTTACAATGATGAGACAATCAGGGTAAGGATTAGTTTCCCTTACACTCAGTATAGGTGGAAAACCATCAAGAAGAAAAATATAGCAAAAATAAATTAGATGATACAAACCAGACGCTTGGATCTCAGCTCCAGCCTTTTTAATTGGTTCACCAACTGGATGATATTTTTTGGCAACTTCCACCACCTGCTTTGCAGATGAGAGAAAACTTGGCCTCATTGCATCATAAAATTTATCAGAATTATTCTCCACTTTGGCATCAATTTGAGGGCCATTAACATAACCATCCATCCCACTGTTGTCAACCAGAGGACCAAGAAAATCAAGAAGAAAACTAACAGCCAAACTTGACCTATAAGCAGGATGTGAAACATGGTCTTCCGGTACTATAATTCCCCGGAGCAATTTAATAGCCTCAAATAGAAGACCCAAACTAAGCAATTTTCCATTTAAAAACTCCTCAACCTTCCTGGCTCTTATGGCGTGTTTAGTCCCATAGGCACCAAAAGCCAACCGAAGGCCTTCCAAGATAACACCATCACAATCTTTGTATGTAGAAACCTGAGCAAAAAAAGCAGCATTGAGATAGGGCAGTGCATTTCCAAGGGGTCTTGGTGCAGCCCGATAGGTTTCAAAAAGCAATCTGCTTTGGATTTTGGAGGAAACATCTATTGTTTGTTCCAAAATTGGAATTCTAGCAGTCAGAAGTATGATTTTAAAATCAAAGGGAGGGCTCTCCAAGAATTCCTCCAATGTAAGCTTTATTCTTTTGGTACCAATCTGTAAATCTACCAATGCACCTGCAGCAAGGAGTATGGTTGCAATATCCGAAGGAAACTGATTTCTCTGTGCCATGACCAAATTACCCCCCAAACTTGCTGTATTTCTGATGAACTTGGACCCAATCTTATCCATATGATCAGCAATTTTTTTGAAAACGACTCCTTCATATGACTGAGGCCTACCTTTGCTTTCTTCCATCAAAGCTTGGATGGCTCTGGAGATTGACACGGCTGCTCCAATTTCAATTCCTGTGCTATCCCTTCTGATTATAGAAAGCTCAGGGATATGTCTTATATCAATGTACTTGTTGCAGTGCCCCAGCTCTTTGTAATAGCCCATTCCGGTGTTACCAACAACTAGCTTCACCCGTGTCCCGTAATCTGCTTCTTCTGATCCCAATAGGCTCTGCAGCTCCTCAACACTAACAGGAGTATACCAAGAATACTCTTCGGAATTAAAAAGGATTTTGTTCTTTATTTCCCTTTTCAAGAACTCAGGGAAGGTACAAATGTCATCTCTACGGCAGTAAAAAGGTAATTTACTTGCACATTCATTCTCCCCCTTTCCCCAAAAAGAATTAAGACCCAGATCTTCCAAATCAACATCAGCTGCAAAACTTTTGCAGGCATCAGCAATTGGTCGGTAACCAGTGCACCGACAGAGATTGCCAGCAATAGCCTTCTCAGCTTCTGATATAGTGAGCTTGGCAAAACCTGGAGGTGGCTCTGGCATTGAGGTCTTTTCAGAATTGCAAAGAGCGGAGAACAGGGACATGCACATCCCAGGCGTACAAAAGCCACACTGCGAAGCATGAAAACCAGCGAATCTTTGGTGAATTGGGTGGAAACCATCTTTACTGTTTCCAAGCCCTTCACTGGTGGTAATTGAACATCCATTTAAGCTGCACAGAAGAGTAAGACAAGAACTGATTGTGAAGTCCTCGACTTGATCAAGCACTGGGTCATACTTGGACAGAAGAACAACACAAGCTCCGCAACCACCTGCAACCAAAAAGGCAGGATATTTGTGTTTTTTTTAAGGCAAAAAAAAAAAAAAAAAAACCACATCTGCCCTGTGTAAATCAAGACATTGGAAACTCGTTTTCTCAAAATTCTACTCAGCAAAAACCGAATAGGTTGCATACCTCTTCATCCTTCATGAATACTCAAAAAGTCCCAACAGAAAACTTAACAATCTCGAATAGGAATAACTCCTTAACTTAATAATGAGGAAATCCAATCCGAAAAGACCAAAGCACAAAAATTATCAGCAGAACCAAATCAAAGGAGGAAAAACCAAATGTATGAATCTTTGTCGGATCAGTAGAACAGAAGTAAATGGGTTCAAGAACTCGACAAAGTAACTATAGTATCACACAGTAGAATAGCCAAATCCAAAAGAACTGGAATCTAAAAGAAGAAAATTAGCATAACCCAGCTGAGAATATGAATCCAGACCCAAAAGAAGAAAAACTCGGACCCCCTCGTCACGTTCGATTTCTCTAAACCCTCCCCTAATGAGAAAAAGTACAGAGAAAAAAGTAACCTTCGCCGCAACCAAGCTTAGCACTTCTGAAACGTGTCTGATAGCGCAAGAACTCAAGCAAAGTAGTGGAAGGTTCGATACTGGACAGTTCGAATCTCTCGCCATTAATAGCAAAGACCAGCTTCTTCCCTTCTATTTTGTCCATCTGTGAGTACAATTGAGACCAGATTCTTTCCTTCTATTTCATCCATCCTTAAATACAACTGACATACTCTAAGTTGACTCCTTAACGGGGTGTTTGATAACACTCCAGAAGTTGGATTTTAATTTCTGAAATATAAATGGAGTAGAAGTCTGTTTGGTAACCTGGTTCGAACTTCTGGAGAATCCATGAGTGAATCGACTCCAAATGAACTCTATAATCCAATTTTTTAGAGAATCAAATAGATGCTTTTCGACTTCAGAGCATAATTTTGGAGTAAAAATCACCACACACCACTACTACCACCAACTACCACCACCAACACCACAATCCACCAGCCACCAGCCACCAGCCACTAGCCACCACTGCCACCACTCTCCACCACCCACTACCGCCGCCACCACCACCACCACCACCATCCTCAATCACCACCCACCGCCACCTACCATCGCCACCACCACCAACCACCGGCCACCAACCACCGCCACCACCACCCACCGCCACCTACCATCGCCACCACCACCAGCCACCAACCACCGTCACCACCACCACCAACTATCACCCACCACCACCCCTCGTCGCCACCACCACCAACCACCCACCACCGCCACCACCATCCACTACCACCCACCGCCACCGCCACCACCACCATCCTCAATCACCACCCACCGCCACCTACTATCGCCACCACCACCAGCCACCAACCACCACCACCACCGCCACCTACCATCGCCACCACCACCAGCCACCAACCACCGCCACCACCAACACCAACTATCACCCACCACCACCATCCACTACCACCCACCACCACCGCCACCACCCTCCACCACCACCACCCACCCACCGCCACCCTTCACCACCACCTCCCACCTACCACCACCGTCACCAACCATCACCACTAGTGCCACCATCCGTCAACCCCCACCACTACTCTGGAGTCCATGACTAAATTAGGTTAACAAACATGTTTCTATTCCCTCATACTCTTGAATCCTTTTAAAGTTGGAGTAGAAATTTGAACCAGAAGTAAGAATTCCAGAGTTGAAGTTTTATCAAACAACCCCGCAAACGGCAGAAATATTTAAAAAATGGAGAAAAACCAGATACAAAAAAATTGTCATAAAGAGCTCGAACTAAAATACCTTAATTTGAGAGCCGAGGGGGGTTTAGGGTTTTCACATCCAATGATCTTGAGAATCCAAATTGTTTATTCTTTTCTTAAAATCTCTCTTCCATTCTTTTCCCCTTCCCCTTCTTTTAGTATGTTGGAGAGAATCCAACATTGTTTAATCCTTTCCTAAAGTGTCATTTTTATTCTCTTCCCCTTGGAAAAAGATCGTCTCCAATTCGTCCAGCTATTCAGTCATGGACGGACGGACTAGATTTAAAGGACACGCCCCCCCCCCCCATGTATTGGTATGTGTGTCCTTTTAATCCAGTCCACGACTGGACGGACTAGAGACGATCCAAGTCCCTTCCCCTCTCCCAGCAAACACTGTTTTTGTCATTTAAAAAATATATTCTTAATATAAAATAAATACATTCCAATAATATATACCAAAACAACCCATGTAGGATTGCAACACATTAGGTTGGGCCACGTTTTTTAAAACCCCAATCCGACCCTGAGTTTCTTAGTTAGACCTAGGTCTAGCTCGGCCCTAACTTAGGTCCTAAAAAATCCAACCCTAACCCATCCTCAAACCCAACGGAACTGATCTTGATTGTTCCTAACCAGGGGGAGGGAGAAAGGAGATGTAAAAGTTGGGTCAAGTCGAGTAAAAAAAGAAAAATAAAGAAGAAGAAGAAGAAAAAAAGATCCGGAGGAAGAAGAAAAAGGAAGAGAAGACAACAAGACCGAGCGGGTTAGACCTTTGACCTCAACCCTAACCCATTCTTAACTCAAGATTAGAAATTCTTAGTCCTAACCCACCTTCAAGGTGATGGTATCCCAATCCAAACCTTGTTTGGACTAAAGGCGGGTGGGCAGGCAGACTCAAGCTGGCCAAACTTGCACCTCTAAACCCATGCGTTGATCAGACCAGCACTATCGCTTATTGGTTTGGACATGAACACGACTCAGATTTAGGCGGAAACCAAATTTAGCTTGTAATGAACAACCCCCCAGCCCTAAACCTTACCTTTTTTTTTTCTTTTCTTTTTTGGTATAAAAAACCGTAATTTACATTTTCTCTCTCTCCCTAATCACTTAATTTTCATTATTTTCATAATTTTCTTTTCACACTCAAAAGGTTTGTAACTCGATCCTTGGCTTTTTCTTTATTTGAATCAATTAATTCTTCTTGAGACTAAATATTTAGACCCCAAAGTCACTGTACGTGTAGACGAAGGTGTAAACTAAAAAGTTCGATTTCTCTAAACCCTCCCCTAATGAAAAAGTACAGAGAAAAATACGCAACCAAGCTTAGCACTTCTGAAACACGTCTGATAGCGCAAGAACTCAAGCAAAGTAGTGGAAGGTTCAATACTGGACAGTTTGAATCTCTCGCCATTAATAGCAAAAACCGGCTTCTTCCCTTCAATTTCATCCATCCATGAATACTACTGAGACACTGTGTATCGTTCAAGTACAAATCCTCAAGTTGGTGATCGAGCTGCTGAACTCAGCAGAGTAAACTAGTGAAGCTGACTCCTTTGGATTCCCGCAAACGATAGAAATATTTAAACAAATGGAAAACCCAGAAGAAAAAAATTGTGTCTCAAAGAGCTCGAACTAAAATACCTCAATATTAGAGCCCAAGGGTGTTTAGGGTTTTCACATTCAATGATGTTGAGAATCCAAAGTTATTTAAAAAATGTTTCATTATTTTTATAATCTAGTATTACTTTTTATGTTCAGTGGGATTGAATGGTTATTATTCATGATTCCTAATTTATTATCATAAATTATATTTTATAAATAATTCATAAACATAAATATAAACTTTATCAAAGAAAACTTAAATCATTTCTTAAACTCCCTCTTTATTCTCTCCTCCTTCTCCCCTTCTTCCACTTTTAAGATGTTAAAGAGAATACGAAACTATTTAATCTTTTCCCAAATCTCTCTCTTATTCTGCCCCTCTTTTAAGATGTTAAAAAAAATCCAAACTAAGTTGTTTAATTCTCTCTTAAAATCTCTCCTTTATTCTCTTCCCCTCCCAATCAAATACAGTTTTTGTCATTTAAAATGTGTTCTTGGTATAAAATAAATACATTCCAATAATGCATACCAAAACAACCCATGTAGGACAGTAGGAGTGACAATAGGACTGCAATAGAGTCGAGTTGGGTCAATGATAAGTGCCCCTAAAACCTCAGGGCGACACATGGTGTATGTATGAGTATTCAAAAAGCCTCACTTTACTTCTGACTACCACTCGACACCCAAGTCCAGAAAACGGTTTATGGCCCGACTAAGAACTACGTGGCATCCGACTCAGAGGCAGTACTAAACCTCCGCCAGCAACCACATACAAAATCACTCAAAGATCGTTGCATGGGGCGAGCAAACCACGCACGGGTATGCCTCCACTAAGCAAACATGATTACGACAGTGAAAGCTATCCCACATGCAACCTAAGCCTATTTTTGAGGGCTAAGCACGATATTAAGTCGTATTTTTGCATGCTTAATCTCGAATAAAGCAGGCAGCTGTCCAGGGCATTGGATCGTGTGCAAGACATGTCAAGATGTACAGATGCCCACGAACCACGTGCACATCGCCTACGACATATGTGTCAGGTGTTACACCCACTCCATTAGCTAGCCTTTCACATCGGTGACACATTCTCACATCCATGCCATCTCATTCATCCACTTGGAACTGCATCAACGATAAGAGGGAGCTCTTCTTTTTTTATTTTCGCTCATTCCTGCTCTTTTTAGCACTTGTTCTTTCTGGTTTTACTTTTCAAGAACTATACACCCCACCCTCTATCGCTGATCTCGGCCCTTCTTCATCCGAGTTCATAACTACTTGATCCCATATTGACTAGAACGCCGGAGTGGTTTTTGGGTCACCTGACCCCCCCCTCCAACCCACGAGCTCTTTTCTTCCCTTTGCAGTTGTTGCGCTTCCAGGAAGAAAGCAAGTGTGGTATGACATCAACAGCTAGACTTTTAAAACCCCAGTCCAACCCCTGAGTCCTTACCTAGGCCTAGGTGCCACTTGGCCTTAACTCAAGTCCTGAAAAATCCATCCATAATGCATCCTCGTGCCGAGTGAGAATGATCCTAATTGTAATACACTAATTACATGAGGTATTGTGAGTGAGAGAATCTTTCTAGACCTTTTTTAGGTAATTCTTTAAGTTGTTAAGAAATAAGGGGCATTTTGATAAAATCCCAGCCTAACGTGACTTTATAACCTATTTGCATGTATTATTAATTTAATCATATGCTATGGTAAGTATTAGTATATTAATATTGTATTATTTTAGTAGATGAAAAAGTCATGAAAATGTTCATTTGTTGTTGGAAGGCCGAGTTGGCCCCATTAGAAGAGAGAGAATGGGAGGATTGGAAAAAAATAATATAAAATAAAGGTGGGTGGACTAACATGGGTTGGTCTGGCAGGCCTTGCCGGCCCACCCATAGTTAATGGATTTTGAATATAAAGACAGCTCAATAGTTGAGCTCATTTGATTGTTAAAAAAAATGAATGAAGGACAGCTCAACCATTGAGCTGTCTCTTGTGCAAGCAATGATCTAACACCTGTATATACAGGTGTGGGGAGTTTTGGAAAATAAAAGTTGAAAGCCAAGGGCCTTGAGGGAGTATCTAAAAAATTAAGGATGACCTTAGTAAATATATTTTGAGGCTTCCCAATCCCCAAGAGGGGAAGAAATCGTCTCCCGCCTGGTTTTATGCGGGGAGACACGGTTGCTTCATTCGGATGCGTCACACATGGTTGGTACCAGATCGAACGCTGAACAATCAAGTAATGTGGAAAACTAACTGAGTTGCATTCTATCAAATATCCCTTTTTGAATCTGAAAAGAATCGACAACTACATCTCAGTCTGCGTTTTGGAAAGGGAGGACAGAGGAAGAAGAAAGGGATATCCAGAAGAAAGTTGAGAGAGAGAGAGAGAGTAACGGAGGATAAAGGCGATCGAGGAAGACGAAATCGTTTCAGAGGGTTTGCTTTGGCTTTCAAATCGCGGGCAGTGGAAACTTGAGAAATTAGGGCGGTGGAGGTTTTGTTTCATAGGAGAGGGTTCGGGGTTTGCTTTCGGTTCCAAATCGCGGGCAGAGGAAGACGATACTTGATAGAGAGAGCGGCGGAACTGGGAAGCAGGTTTGTACATAAGGAGTAGCTAACTTTCTTTCCGCTGCTAGTCTCTTCAAGTTCATTATGTTTTTGCTACTACGGCTTTTGGTGCTTGAACTCCTCCATTTTACATTGTGAACGAACCATCCTCAGCTCTTTGCCCATGGATGTAGGCAGGGATAATCCCTGACTAAACCACATAAAATTCTTGTTCTCTTGTTGGCTTTCGATGTCTGTTTTGTTTCCGCATCTAATTGGTGTTTTTCTTGCGAACCTAGGGCATTTGCTTAACATATAATGGTTTATGTAATTGCATTTAGACAATCTGTAAGGGCCTGTTTGATAAAACTTCTACTTCTGGATTCTATGGATTCTGGCTCCCAGAGAGCCATTTTGGAGTAGAAGTACGTTTGATAAGTCTGGTTGGATTCCAACTCTCACATAGTGAACCGGATTCAAAATAGCTCCAGAATCCAAAATTTTGGAGTCATAAATACTTGCTCCAAACTGTTGGATCAACTTTTTGAAAGAAAGAAAAGAGTCAACTCTCACTTGACTCTCACTTCACCACCACCACCACCACCACCACCACCACCACCACCGTCGCCACCCACCACCACTGTCGTCGCCGCCACCATCCACCACCCACCACCACCATCGCCACCACCACCACTACCGCTACCGCCACCGCCACTACCACCACCGCCACCGCCACCACTGCCATCACCATAACCACCACCACCCACCGCCATCACCGCCACCGCCACCCATCACCCACCACCCACCACCATTGCCATTACCCACCACCACCATCATTGCCACCACCACCCCACCACCGCCACCGCCACAGCCACCGCCACCCATCACCCACCACCCACCTCCCACCACCATTGCCATTACCCACCACCCCCATCATCACCATCACCACCCCACCACCCACCACCCACCACCACCACCACCCACCACTGCCACCACCCACTACCACCACTCACCGCTACCATGACTGTTTTTTTAGACTTCGATTAGGGGGATAGTGTGTTATCAAACGTGTTTCTAATAAAAAAATGTTCTAGAATCCATTTTAGAATTGTGTTATCAAACAAGTTTTACTCCAAAATAATCCTGAAGTAGCTTGGAGTAGAATCCAAATTTGAACCAGAATCCAAAATCTAGAAGTAGAAATTTTATCAAACGGCCCCTAAACATACTGGCTGTATTAAAACAAGTTTTTTAAGTTGATGTTTCTTAGGATTTAGGGCGTTTCTACAAGGTCTCGGTGATTCAATGTGCTTGCAACTCTCTTTGAGATCCAAATGATGAGTGGAGCAACTTGTTGGCATTCTCCATCCTAAAGACATTTTTCTTGTCAATGTGCTCTCTTATCCTACCTCTCCCTCCCAAAGTTCAAAAAAAAAAAAAAAAAAAACCTAATCAATTGAGTTGATAAAGGAGACTCGTAGTGCTTGATCACATGGAGGATTACGTTTAGGAATTAGAAAGTGGTGCAAGGGTACTCTCTTGCCTCTCTGATATTATCCCATTCGAGGAATATAAATTATAAGATAGAATTTTGTTTCTGTCTATTTACAATCGCTTCTCTCATTTTCACTCTTTATATAGGTTTGTAGAAACTTTGTAGAATACAATCGCTTCACCCCCTTTTTTTTCATTGGTTTTCTGCAGCACCTCTGTTTTTGTTGAGACTTGCATCCTAATGCTTTTGCATGTCGGTTTGCTCCCATCCCAAATATTTTAGTGCTTAGTAATTTTGTTTAGTTTCATACTAAAACATTTTAGGAAATACAAATTATCATTATAGAACATATAAGTTGAATGAAATTATGCTTTGATTCTTTGATTGATTATGAAGTTGACTCACCTTAAAGCCTGGCAATAATCTTTATCTTTTTTTTTTCCTTTGTTTTCAATGGAGATCACTTTAAATTGCATGCTTATTTTCATAGGGAATGACCAGAAGAAAAACAAATAATATGTGTTTGTTTTTTATATTCCATGCACATTGAATGGATGTTTTGATAGGCATCTGCATATAGCATATAGGGTAGTGATTTTAAGATGGCTTCGAAATTCAAAATGTGAAAAGTGTGGTGCTCCCTGTGCCACACTCACAACAGCTCAAGGAAAAAAGTATTGGAGAATGGCAACAACTATTACAAACAAAGGACGACCATTCTGGTGTTGCCCATAGTCTACAGGAGTATGAATATAAAACCACATTAAGCTTTTGTCATTTGAATGAAAATGGTCTTAATATACAATGTTCTTTACAATTGTGTTTAATTGCTTTGTAGGTTGACAATCGTGGATGTGAGATGTTTGAATGGATAGAACAGAGAGGAGAGACTGTATCTAACCAAGAGACAAGTGAAAGCTCTCAATGTTCAACGTCCAATACGGCAAATGCTCCACTTCTTTCACCAGAGTATTTGAGAGGATATTTGAAAGGAGTAATTAGAGGTTATGGACATCGTATGAGATGTTGGAAGTTTGGTTAATTAAATCGGGCTATTTAAGATATGTTCCATATTTAATGCATGTCTCGATGCTTATACAATACGAGTAAGTAGTAACACATAACAAGACCATTACTCATAGCCCATTACACCTATGAGTAATATTTGGGAGTAGCAAGCTTGGAGTACCACATTTTTTTTATTACCATAAAATTTCTTTGGGAGTGGCATTGGACATGGAAACTGCCGTTCGAGCAGTGAAGAGATGGACAGAAATGAAGAATTCACCATAGATCACAAGCTCCCTTGCTCTATGGTGAATTTTTTCTTTATTGTTTCTATGTGTGGGAAATAGTAACTCTGAACGGTGTAGTGGGAGCTATGTCAGCATCCCTCTCTTTCTTTAACTTGGACCCTTCAAGTTCTTTGAAAGGCTATCAGAAAGGGGACCTTTTTCTTTTATTTTTCTTTCTTTTATACAAATCCTTGTCTTTGTTCATGTTGATGAGCCATTGATGACATGGAAACAGATTGTTGTGATTCACCACCCTACTTTGTTCCTTTAAATACAGCAACAAACTGCAAGATTTGCTCTACCACTGAAAACCATTCATTATTACCTATTATGTGGTTGTGAAGAAAATTTGTGTGTTGTAGCCTCAGATAAGAAATAGGAGACATTTCGAATAGGAAACAAGAGCAGATTCAATTTGTGCTCATTCACTGTACACTTGAGCTACATCTGATATTCATAATACCAGATAAAAATATAATAATTATCAAAACATGATAACAGAGATGTTCTTAAGTCCAACAACAAAACCAAATGTTTCATAGAACTAAACACAAAATGTCACAATAAAATTTGAAATGTATTGAATTATACATCCAAGAACAGAACCACCATAGTCGCAAATGTTTCACCCAAAATTATTGAGAAGAACTCTTCCTGCCGGGCTGTTTCAATTCGGGCTTGTTACAAAGAAAGACATTTGTAAGAACCGTCTTTGATTGCAAGGAAGCTTTTAGAAGTGCCAGACCCTACATATATATGACGAATGGAAAGAAACAATCAATCAAGAGTGCAAGTAAGATTATCATCTCAATCAATCTAAATGGTATAGAAAGAGAAATTAAAGACTTCTTGCTTACCTTATCCATATCCAAATAAAAAACTTCCTCTTGAAGAGAACCCAATTCCCTGACATTGAATCTGTTCAAGAGACTGATAACAGAAATGGTGGACATTGGTGTCACAGACAAATCATCCATGACCATGTAAGTCACCAAACCTTTCACATAGCCTCTTCCATCACTGCTTGTTTTCAAAGACCCATGCTTGGTATTTACAATCACACTCAATACTTAAAGGCAAGATAGAGTATCACAGTTCCACTGAATAGAATGAGCAGAAGTCCTATTTATACACTTGAATTTCTGCTACATGGCTCTAAACCAATCAAACAGACCTTTGTTGAAAAAACTGCAACCATCAAGTGCCTAGCACTCAACCAACAAGCAGACAAGTGTAGATATATAAAGTCTGAGCCTTTTTTTTCCTTCACAAAAGCGGGCAATACATAAAAAACTATCAAGGAATGAAACATTTTCATTTCCAAATACCATCCCCCACTTGAACATTTTCTAGTGAAAAGTAATGGAATATTTAGATTTTCGAATAATTCTATCAAAACAGTGACTCATCACCATTAGCACCACATTTTGCAGACAAAAAGAATCTATAGAGAAATATGGAATTTGCAGACAAAAAAGAATCCGGTCCCTACTGTAGTTCCTATCTCATTCTTCACCCTTTGTAGTTCCTATCTCATTCTTCAATCTCTTGGCTCTTCACCCTCATACCCATAAATTAAAGGTGGAAACTGAATATTCTTCCTAGGTTCCCCCTTTCCAATTGAAGTTCCTCTCATTACCCAACAACAATCTTAATACAACAATTCTAAGATTTCTCACCACCCAACACAACTTGATAGGAATTGATCTCTCCGTTAACAACTTGACAGGAATGTTCCCTACTTGGTTGCTAGAGAACAATAAAATGTTAGAAATTCTATTACTGGGAAATAATTCATTAGGTGGTCATTTTGTCCTACCATCCAATATCCAAAAGGCTATATCCAAGATGGACATTTCAAACAATGGTTTCAATGGATTGCTTCAAGAAAACATCAGTAAGAAGTTACCAAACCTAGGTGTTTTGAATCCAGGATCTCAAATAGGCTGTGTCCGTTTGCTTAAACCATACACATCCACAACAATAATCAGAGTAAATACACAATAGCGGAAGTCTTAAATATTAAATGAACTGAGAATCTAAATGTGATAAAATAAATAATTTAACCAATTATTTTCAAAAGGACTAAGACATAAACTTAAATAATTAATTCAAATACATTGTCTGTATAATTCAAATAAAAGTCTAATCGAAAACACAGGAGTTGCACTCGCATGTCGAATCATGCGACTCCATCATCACTTCAGCGTCCATCGCCGCAGCTTGTCCGTACACAGGAGCATTTATATAATCTTCAACAGTGGTACCGGCATCATTTAACTAAAATATTCGACGTCGAAAAGGGTGAGCACACATCACGGCTCAGTGAGCAAATAAAACAATGCAACAAACATATGCATGCATTCAATTCATATCTGTGGTCTGGTTTATAAGTTTACAATGTGTAATAGAAAAGTTCGGAGGCCGCCTTACCTCTACACATGAGTGTGTGAAGCCGCCCAATGAATATCGACATTGTCGTCCCACATGCACCCACCATGGAAACAGTGTACCCAATGAGTATCGACATTGTTGTACCACATGCATCCATACCAACACGTAAGCCCCTGTTGGCGAGGGCTTGCAAACTGGGCTCGCAACTAACCAATCCTAATGTCAAACAGTGTATCCAAGGCCTCACTCTAGCATCCCTCAATACGTCCATAGAGATAGAGCTAAGGCCCCCCGACAGAGTCAGAGACTACACGGTCCGAAACCACCTCCCATGATGCCCTACGACGTAATAGCTCTGCTAAGGTAATGGTGATACGATGATGTTAGTGGACAAGACTTGAGTAGAGATAGAGCTAGAGTCTGGTGACCAAGAAAAACCACAGTGTCACGTCCTCCCCCTGATGCCCTACTTGCATCAAGTACGCTAACCACACACAAACATTCACATGCCTATTCCTAGCTTCATCATCATCATCATGTTATAAATAAACAAAATTAAATATGCATGAACAGTAATAGTAGGAATATTAGATGACATGTTAAATGCACAATACACGCATACACGCATAGAATCAATCAATCATGGTATCAAACTCAATAAGCAAAAATAGCTTTTATTATCTAATTAGTTTAGGTCTTGTTCCCTCACCTTTGATTGAGTGTAGATCACCGTTCAAGCTTTAAGAATCACTTTTAAATCACTTGGAAAACCTAATAAGTCGATAAATTTTAATTAGAATTAATTCCAACAAATTTAGACTAGCTGAAATCATAGGGTCGCAGGTAGGATAGCACCTAGGGTCAGTTACCCAATCGACCCTAGGGTGTAGGGTCGGACATGGGGTCGGTTACCAATCGACCCTATGTGCGACCACACCCTCCCTGGGACTTTCCGAGGGTATGTGATCGATCATGTGGTCTCGTAGGTCCATTCTAAGATTGTTCTATGACTCATAACTATGATTTTTATACACTTTCCGTTGCCTATGATGATTACTTCCATGGATTCCTTTGAAACTCATCCATGGTTAGATGATTTGAGTTTCTCCTAATCCTAACTTCTTCATATTTCATTCTAGGATCTTAATTTATGAAGGGAATTAGACTCATACCTGAAGTTGGCTGAGATTCAGAGGTTTCTCTAAAGTTCCTCATCTTCGTTAGTCTTTTCTTCAATTTTTCTTCTCTTCTTCTCTTCCTTCTCTTTCTCTTTCTCTCACTTTCAATTAGGGTTCTAAAAGGAGTGAAAGAGGCTAAGAGACGTCCTATTTATAGAGAAAAATCCTATAAAATAAGTCTCATCGAGTTTAGGAAAGAACCCCTTGAAATTAGAAAAGTTTTCTAATTTACGATTTCTGTCTGTCATCTTAGGGTCGCACGTAGGGTCGCAGGATCCGTCGACCCTATGTTTTTCTAGTCATGCGACCCTAAGACTAGAAAATCATAGGTTGGACTTTTGTTGAGGTGGGGTCGACCCTACCTGTTTAGGCATGCGACCCTACCCTCATATTTACTGTTTTTGGGTCAAATTCATACCTAGTCTTGTGATTTCCTTCACACACTTGGTCCACTTGGCTCGACCATGATAGGTAGACCTAGTACAAGGTGGTAAGACCGGTTAGTTTGATAAGGGTCTTACATCACATGTGCCCCAACTTATGCCATCATATGTTGCAGTGTATCATATATAATGAAATTTTAATTCATGCCATCACATGCTGCTTGTGTAGGATATTTTATGAAGTTCTAACTTATGTTTTTGAATGTTGCTAGCTTATATCTTCACATGCGCTTGCTTTCCCTTAGTTGTTTTATATCATTATTTCCAATGTATATGTTATTATTGATGAACATGTTTAAGTTTAGATAGGTGTGAGTCCTTCACTGAGCTGTGAGCTCATACCTTCACATTTGATGAAACAGAGATGGAAGATGTTATATCAAAAACTTCCATTGAGCTAGAGTAGTCACTGCTAGAGGAGGGCACAATATGAGTTCTAGGATTCCTAGAGAAAAGATATGCAATAACTTCTAAGATCAGTAAATGTTTTCCTTCAACAGTTAAGTACAATGTATATATTTTAGAGAGTGAGTCATTTGTATAAATGTATTAATTCTTAAAGAAGGATAGTAGAAAATTAAGAACAGTTGTATATATATTTCAGTTCCAATCGTATGTTATAAGGGGTACCTTGGGAGGTTTTCTCCCTTTTTAGCACATAGTAGCTTCTGCTATAATTTGAAATTATCAGATTGTGAATAATATATGATTAGTGTTTAAGTTTAAACACATGAGGGTGTTATGTCTCAGCTAAGACTCAGTTATCAGTTTATGGAAAGAAAAAAAATTCAAGCATAATTTCCAGTATTATTCGACGAACCTTCTGATCCTAGTATCGTATGACGCCCTACCCTTGGGCTTGGGGCATTACACTAATTGGCCCTAACCATGGGGAGGGAGAAGGGAGATGCAAAAGTTGGGTGAAGTTGAGGAAAAGAAGAAAAATAAAGAAGAAGAAGAAAAAAGAACTAGAGGAAGAAGAAAAGGAAAAAGAAAACGGCAAGGCTGGGCCAGGCTCAGCCCTTGGCCTCAACACTGGGCCTATCCTAACTGAAGGCCAGAAATTCTCAGCCCTAACCCACCTACAAGGCCAGGTAGGGTTGGATGGACGGCCAAACTCGCACCCCTAAACCCATGTGTTGTTCAAACTAGCACCATTGCTGGTTTGGACACAAACACTACTCAAACCCACTTTAGCTTGTAATGAACCCACATCTCTCTCTCTCTCTCTCTCTCTCTCTCTCTCTCTCTCTCTCTTTGATCACTAAATTTTAAGGTCCTTAGAAATTTTCAATCAAAATGGTTCGCATAGACTAAAGTCCCCTAAGCAATTAGAATCCATTTGGATCGCAAGAATCAAATTTACCATCAAATATCTGCTTTGCAAAAATTGAAGATTGAATCCTATTGTAGTATTTAAAGGAAGGGGGTAAATAATCCATAGTTCCAGTCTCTCAGATCTAAACCTACACCCCGACTTTTCACAATTTTCTTCTCACACTCAATTAGTTCTTCTTGAGACTAAACGTCTAAACACAAAATGTTTCGAACCCAAACTCACCGTACATGTAGACGAGGATGTAAGCAAAAAAAAAAAAAAATCCGACCAAACTCAAAGGAGTATCACGGAGAAGAAGAAATACAAAGGATGTAATAAAAGATGTTAGAGTAAACATCGAGAAACACGAATAAAAAAATAGAAAAATGACTCAAGTAAAATTGACATCGAGATTTTAACGTGGTTCACATACCAATGCAATGTACTAGTCTAGAGGAAAAAAATAAAGACCATTCTCTATATCAGAATGAGATTACAATGAAGATTTTTTAAGAACAAGCTCTCCTCTTTTTCTCTTTTCTTTGTGTGGCTAAGGTTACAAGACAAAAGAAAAGAACACTGTATAACTCCCCGAAATCTGATTGCTCCGTCGGATCTGATCGAACGAGGAAAGCATCGGTGCGCATTATGGAGATGCTTTTACTCACTGTCACCGTTCCAACAGAAGATGATAGGGCTGTCAGCACTGTCCTCTTACTCTCCTCAACGGCCCCTACACAATTTGTATGTCCTCTCTCTCTCTCTCTCTCTCTCTCTCTCTTATTGGATCATGCTATATATATATATATATATATATATATATATATATATATATATGGATTTTAAATCAATTATGAATCATAGGCCTGATTAAATTGGACAGAAAGTCATGTTAAAGTTTGCAATTGTGGCGCATTTGGAGAGGTTAGAGGGCTAATGTCCATTGGGTAGTATTGGACTTTGTGTTGTCATTGTTGGCAACTTGACTGATGTGACAGTGTTTTTGAGTATACAATCAGAGAAATCAAGAGAGAGATTATCAGTGTAGGAGAGAGAGTGTCATGCAGTGGTAAAGATGGAGCAACCTCGTATGTGTGTTCTATAGTGTTCTACATGTGTTTCAGATGACTTGCAATGAGTTGAATGAGATTTTACACTAATTTTGATGAGAAAGTGTCTGTGGACCCCACTAGTGATATGGCATAGTTTCTAATGATGTGGCCGAGTTTTTAATGATGAGGCAATGTTGCGACATCTTGAAGCATTACATGAAGAAATAAGATGTAGAGAGAGAATGAGGAGAGAGAGAGAGGAGAGAGAGAGAGGAGAGAGAAAATGTTGGTGGGTCCCACAACAGGTTCATGGAAATTCGACAGTGGAAAGATGTAGAGCGTCGAGTTATTTTTCCAACGCAACTTGAATCACTCAATTCCGACGTTGATGAGAGAGATATCGCAGTTTCCGTCGAATCACTCGAAAAAGTCATTTCACAAGTTGTTTTGGGGTAATTTCGGCATAAAAAGAGGAGAAGATGCAAGATCAGCAGCCAGATTAAAGCCACGATGCTCAGATCTGCATCTAATGGCCCAGATCAAGGCGGGTTCAAGTCCAGTGCGGCGGCAGCGTCAAGATTTTGTCACGCAGGCTTTGATTGGCCGGTTGCATTATATTATAATGGGCCGCGATTTATTGTGTTAGCTCTTGATTCGGTGTGTCACATGTATGATGTGATGGCGGCGCAGATTCTCATATGATGGCTTCCATTAGTCTCGATCGCTGCTGACGCGATTTATGCGAATCCAATGGCGCAGATATAATCCCGCCATTAACCGACAGATCCAACGGCTCAATATAAAGATCCCTTGTGCGCCAATACGATCTCGACAACGCATCGGCGCGGCGCGGCTACGGTGCGGCGCGGGTGCGCGGTTACGAAAGAAAAGATTCTATTTTGAATGTTTTGGTTGACCGAACTTCAAACTGCCATAACTTTCTCATCCGAGCTCCAAATCGGTCCGTTCAAGTTGTAGTTTCCATATTTTTGGATGCTCTATACATTGGGCGTCGTTGGGAGTCGTAAAAAAAAAGAAACAAAAATTAAAAAAATCATTTTGAAGGTAGAAAGAAGGTTTTCTAGGGTTTTGTGTCATGTGGGAGTGATCAATCACCAACTACCTCTTCTCTGTGCATCAATGGAGTGCTAAATCCCTATGAGAGGTCAGTAGAGCGTTTATGTTTACATTCATGGTGATTATGGGTTATGTGGAAGAGATTGGAAGCCTGTGAGGAAGGCGTGCTCTGTGAATCGATCTCTATCATCATTGAAGGTTGTTAGAGAGTACCTGAGGGCAGTGTGAAGCTTCAGAGATATTATTGGTCATTCGAAAGCAGTTGTGAGGTTTTTCAATTCCTTATTTATTTGTTGCTTTCAATTTATTGTATGTTAGCGTATGTGCAAATTGTTGAATACCTAGCTAGTGGGGGAAAATCGTAAGGCAAATTTATAAGCCCAAAAAAATTTGTTATTTGCTTCTCGTGGGTGCGGGTTAAGCGTGGTGTGTTCAGTGGGTGCTGGACACTGGCTGTTAAGTCTGAATCTTGGCGTTGGTGCGTCTTCTCAGTTTTATGCTGGAAAAACCTAGGGTTAATATCATTATCTTGTTAGAGACTAAAAGTTGAGTGTTGAGTAAATACGGAACCCGTTAGGCATTACTTCGTGGACTAGCCATCACACACTGTATTGGTGAACCACGTAATATCTTTGTGTTCATTGTTTTGCTTTATGTTATATTTTGGAGTGCGTGGAATGACTTACAGGATGAGTGTGAAAATCTAGTAGACCTGGCCACTGAGTGGTAGCGAGGTAGATTTGCATGCGCTTATGTGTGTGTGAAAAGTTAGATCTCCATCAGCTCTGGGCAACAGTAAATAATTAAGGAGAATTTTCAGACACTGATTCACCCCCCTCTTAGTGTCATATCAAGTTCATCAGGTAGGTCAAGGCCAAGGGGAAAATCTAAACCTCTTGGCTGCTGTATGAACTGGAAGAGGAAAAGGATAAGGATAAAAACAGACTAGCATTTTGATCTTGCCATGGCGAGGACTTGGTGAGGAGCCTTTTCTCTATTGATGCATGTTGTAAAAGATTGGTGACTTTATATGAGAATCAACTTTTCTAGTTAACAAATAAAATCAGTTAATATAGATAGTGAAGTAGCACTCAAGATGAAGAAAAAAAATAGGTCAGGTCATATCACGATGGGTACTACTGTCTTAAAGTCAGTATTTGCCACCACAGGTGCAACTGGATGATGATGCAAATCTAACTCTAAGATAAAGTAGTCTTGGCTTCCGACAGCAAATTAACATGCATTTGTTTGAAGCACTCCTTAGAGAAATTCGGATTTGTGGTAAGGCCAAATGCAAGATGTAAAATCAAATTTCAGTAAAGACAGTGTTTTAAATACCATGGGAATACCAATGGTGTCCACTCACAGAAGGGAGAGGGAGAGGGAGAGGGAGAGGGAGAGAGAGTTAGAGAGAAGACCGGTAAAAAAATGTGAATTGATAAGGCTTCCTCGATATGTCTATACAATGTACCCCATAGTAAGGGTATACCATTTCTAATCAATGGCTCAGATCTTAAGATCCAAATTCAATGGCTCAGATCTTAAGATCCAGATCTAAGAGATAGATCTATACAATGTACCGTTTTTGACCCAACTATTGTATAAAAAAAAATACGACACATCCAAGATCCAAAAAATAGATCTTAGGCTTGACCAACACCATGCCAAGCCACGACCAGCCGGCTCAACATGCGCGTGTGTGAAAAGAAACTTGGATCCACCCCAGACACAAGGGAGGAGAGATTATTTCTTCTAAATAATCATATCTCTTATAATTCCCAAAACAATATATATCCTGCCTCAGAATCTCTTTCACATCCCATGTAGGATTAAAAAAATAGAATTATGTTGTTCAAAACAAGTACCAAGGGGGTTTAGGTTTCAACCTCACCAATCTCACCTCACAAACATAACACCGAAGAAAAACAAAACAGCTAGCATTTTAGAAACTTTAAAATAGGATAAAGCAGGACAATGCATACATAAGTACACAGTGTATATATACCAACCTACGAAATGGTGTTGTTTTTGTTGGGAATAATAATTTTAGGTTTTAGGATTACATCGTATTGGTGTCATTATCTTCCATGCTTTTTCTACACTTTAGGTTTAAAAAAAAACGAATACACACAGCCGGACAAATATAAAAAAAAAGCTCCACAACCTCTAATGTAACCCACACTCATCTCTCTTTTTCTTTCTGGGTCGTCCCTGTTGAAGATACTGATTCTTGTATACTTGTTTGTGCTCTGCGAGAAATTTTCCCTACAACAAACCCTCTCTCTATGTATGTTTGAAGTTCTAATTACATAAATTTAAAATATTATTTATTAAAAAGCATAATTAGGAAACCATTAAAAAGTAGCCAATATAACAAGCAAAAGACGTGTGAAAGGATCAGTCTTTAATTAATTAATTAATTAATTAATTTTATATATATATATATATATATATATATATATATATATATATATATATATATATATATATATATATATATATATATATATGCAAAACTCTCTCAATCCACCAGCGTGAAGATTCAATATCATCAGAAGAATCCAAAGAAAAAATAAATAAAATTTTCTGCTAGTTGTGACAAGGTCTTTTCACCAATTAGATTTGCGGCAGTATCTCCCCAAATGAAATATCAAAACTATTTCTTCGTATATTGAGATTTTCATAAGACCCAATTAAAATACATTAAAATGAAATTGGTTGTAACTAATTAACCATACACGTTGCAACAACTCTTGTTACATTCAGACAAACCCAAAATAAATTTGAGTGATGATCTTCTTTATTTTTTTTAAAAAGTTTCCAAAAAATTATATTTGAAATGAAACTTTTATTTTCAATATATTTTTTACATTTTACATTAAAACAAAAAGTGAAAAATCTATTTTTTTCACATATATGAAAAAAATATATATTTTCCACCTTTCCACATGATAAGAAGTGGAACAATACTATTAGAGAACTCAAAGCACAAATAAAACACTTCTAACTAAGTTGAGGATGAAATAGCCAAATGGCACTTGTAATTACCAAATGAAAATGACAAGCTCTTTTTCAATCGTTGGTGTTCTTTTGCTTCTCTTTCTAAAATGAAAATGAGCTCATTTAATAAAGGATCCAAAGTTCACTTACATATACGTGTATTTTTTCTGGGATTCCATTATCGTCCATATCTAATGGATCCCACACTTTATAGACAGTGATAGAATCCCATAAAAGTAAACGTATATGTGATGGTAGCCCTCGTTGGATCTGAATACGTATATTGAACTCCTTCCGATCCCATGAATTCATCTTGTTGTCTTTGGCTACAAACTCATCAAAAGTGATATTGCATAAGAAATAAACCGATGAAGTTGCCTTCAAATGTGGAATGACTTCAATGATGAGCCAAAACATGGGTTGCTGTCAAACACATTATTAGAAATTCTCTATGTCTCATGTTCATAGTAGAAGTCATAGAGAATCAATTTATAAGTTCATTTCTATCATTTGTCTCCTTCACTCTAGCGAAATGATTATCCACTATTTAGTTAGAAATTTCATGGAAGACACTTATTAAAGCTAAAACTATTGGAAAAAGCATCCTATAAGAATTTTAATATTATATCTAATATCATATCAATACTGAAAATCTATTACACGTGTCATGTCACTTGTTTAGTCTAAGAAATTAAGTAGAATGACTTACTATTTTTTGATGATTTAAAAATACCTTATGTTGAATAACTCTACCTTTTGTTGAAAAATTTTGTATGATTATTTAACGATGCTACTTGATATCCAAGGATCTCATAAGCAATTTGGGTGTTCACCCAGCTGGACAGGTATACCATAAAATCCTCCCCTTGCCTGTATGACTTTGAGATATTTTTATATCTCTAGGGTAGAGATGACCAGCCATAAAGTCCAACCTTAAGTGAGATGCTAGCCTCCTAATGCCATATCCAGATTGTCTTTTGGTATACCTTGACAATTACCACAAATGCCCCTAGATAATAAATAGAAATAAAAAATACAAAACTTTCTTTTTTCATAAAATAAAAAAATATCATCGATTTTGCAAAGAAAAATAAAAATAAATCATATTTTATATTTATAAATAAAAACATTTAATGCAAAACCAAAAACGATAAATTTGTTCAAATTGGCAGTTTATAGGTACGTGTACACTCTTATAATTGTCAAGTTAATGGCAATGAACATTAGGCACTAAGGTCACCACTCAACGTACACGAGGTCTTTTCATAAAGGACTTCACAGACCCTATGTATACTTACCATCGAGAGACTAGTCCCCATATCTCTCATAGTCTGAGCAATTTTGACTTGCACCCCTCAAACCCATCATCGTCCAATCAATGCCTATGTAAGCATATAGTGCATCATGATAGATGCGGTCAAGTCAAAGACCACAAAGTGGCTCATTGAAATAATCATCCACAAAACCAGTCTATATATACAATAGACCAAAAACAATGGCACCATATAAACAATTTATAAGCCATAAAATATGCAAGCAACATGCCACATATATATACCTAAAAATAGAGATAAAAATGCCCAAAGAGAATACATAAAATCAACACAATAAATCTGTGTCGGGCCACACAATTCCAACAAAAGTTTATAATCGATCTCATGGAGGTTAGCTGCTTGCCCATTGTACTGTATCTAGCTCACTATTTCTTTTGCTATAAGGTCATGATTATATTAAAAAAATGAGAATAAAAAGTAAATTACAATCTAAAGTTGTTATGGAATTCCACCTTCGACATTGCCATCAGCAAAATTTCTAACAACTTAAATGACTTGACTAATTACTGATTGAAAAGAAATCTTGGATGCTCAAACGCATCCCAAACTCCATCCCTTGCAATGAAATCCGGACAAGCATCACATGTATCAGATACTAGTTCTGTAGCTGCATCTGACTCATTAAAAAGGGCATGTGCTTGCATTTGCGACTATGTACATTTTAATGAGCTCATCGGCGACTTATATACTATAGAAAGAGAAGGGACTGACAAGAATTAAACTCATTATCTTTTGAATGCCTATAGTCAATGGCATAGCAACCACCATTGCCTATCCTAACCAGTTGTTCACATTTGTATTTCAAATAACCATCAATAAACAATGGCTTCTTTAGGAGGAGGGCTGGAATCTGGATCCTTCCAAGTGGGTATTCTCCTCTTGGTCTCAGTCAACATCCTGTGGGACTCACAATCCATAGATAGGTCCCACACAATGTGAGACCGAGGGAAAGGTAAGGTACCCATGTGGGGGAGAAGATCCAATATGAATAGAGCCAAAACATGAATATATACAAATATGGCTTTGTAACACTCCACAAGATAACAGATCATCAATAGTGGTGCCAATGTGCAAGTTTTACCCTAACAACCCTAACTAGCCCAAGCCCGCCCTGAACCCTGACAGGGTTGAACCCGACCTGAACCCTAATAGTGTTGGGTTAGGGCTTAATTTTTTATCAACACTGGCAGGGTTGAGTTGGGTTAGGGTTGACCCCTTGGGTTGAGCTTGACCCGGCCCGACCCTGTATATATATGAATATACTCTGGGAAGTGTTGCCAACTCTAAGAGGCTTTGAGACATTGTCTGAGAGACTGAGAGTCGACTGTCGAAAAATATTAGGTGAGAATCGAAATCTCCTGAGTAGTTTTCCTTGTTTTGAATTAAATATTTTTTATAGTTTGATTGTTATTGTTTTGACTTCATTTGCTAATCTATTAGAAAACTGTAAGGAGATTTTATTTTGTTTTGAATTATGTGTTTTCAATCTTTCTGTTGTTTTTTTACAGATTGAGTATGTTGTTTGATTTTTGTTGTTTCTATTTTATTTGTTGATCTTTTAGAGTTCCCATCGGTTTTGGCTACCAATCTTGTTCATATTTTGTTTATATTTTCATCGGTAAAGATTTATGATTCTCATGAGTGTTGAAATGGACAATCAAAAACATGTTTAATGATCGACAGGAGATATCTATTTGAGCTAAGATCAAATGAGTTTTAAATGAATTGTAGATTGATATCGTTTATCCTCTTTTTTTTTTTTTTCCTCCTTTTACCTACGAGGATCTTTTTTTTTCTTTTTACTTCCTCCTGAATCAGGGTTAATCAGGGTTAACCTGGCCCAACTAGGTCCTATCAGGGTTAATCAGGGCAGGTTAGGGTTATGCCCAACCCTGCCAGGGTCAGGGTTAGGGTTGTACATTTTCAGACCCTGACAGGGTTAGGTTGAGTTAGGGTTAAGTTTAAATAGTCAGGATTGAGATTAGAGTTTTGAAAAGCTCGACTCAATCCGGCCATCTTGGAGCCCTAGGTGCCATCCACATGAGAGAGAAACAATGGCTCGTCAAAATTTTCAATTTTTTCTTGTCAAAATATGGTTGATTACAGTCCCAATAACACCATGGGTCAATGGTCGGTGATAGGAAAGATACTAGTCTTTCGAAAGTAAACACCACCATTGCCACCTTTCACAATAAGTATGTAAACACACTAAAAAAAGACAAAAAGAGAAGAGAGAGCACTATAGAGATGTAAATAAAAGGCAATCTGAAAGAATCTTCCAATCAATATAAAGGGTTTTTAAGATAAGTTAATCTATTAGAAATAAAACTCTAACGATTTTTAAGGTAAGTAAATTTATTAGAAATAAAACTCTAACTACCGTTAACTAAATAAATTCTATTTTTTAATTCATTTTCTTTAGGTAATTGATTTGGTGAATTGACAATCACGATTTTAAGGTAAGTTAGTCTATTAGAAATAAAACTCTAACGATTTTTAAGGTAAGTAAATCTATAAGAAATAAAACTCTAACTACTCACCATTTGATAAAACTCTTAACGATTTTTAAATTTTTTTTTAATTTCTATTTTCTTTTATCCATTACTTCCTATTTTAATGGTAAGCAAACTAAATTAGTTTTTTTTATTTGAAAAATAAAATCTTTCTTAATAAAAAATCATATTTGAATATTGAGAAAAATTCTTGATTATCTAATGTTGTTAAACCATTGGGAAATAAGCATCAATCCAAGGTTCAGGATAAAGAAGATGATATTCCTTCTTTTTGTCATGATTTTCCCAACGGGTTCACAACTTCCTCTTAGGTTTTAGTATAAGAAAATGAAATCAAAATGAAAGGGGAAAAAACATCAATCCAAGGTTCACGATGAAGAAGATGATGTTCCTTCTCTTTGTCATGATTTCCCCAACGAGTTCACAACTTCCTCTTAGGTTTTATTTAGTATAAGAAAACGAATTCAAAATGAGAGGGGAAATTGAGGAAGAAGACTTGCAGTTGACAGGGAATATGTTCTTGTTTATTCTTAGATTTCTTGAGTTTTATTTCTCCCAATCTCCTTTTGATTCAATTGTACATGCAGTTTATCCGGCCAAGAATTATGATTTATTATCATAATTTATTTCTCCAGGTTTGAATATATAAAAAAAATAAAAAAAAAAAAGAAAGAAGAAACAACAAAAAAAAAATCGTGAGAGATTATCTATCAATTCAAATATGATTTTTAATTAAAGAAGATTTTATTTTTCAAAGAAAAAATAACCAATCTATCATTTCAATTAACTTACCTTATTAATAGGAAATAATGGGAGAAAAAAATGGAATTAAAATAGTGTTTATCTAATTAATGGAAGTTAGCACCGTTAACTCCATAAGACACTTGTTGTCTAAAGAGCGTACTATAACGTGCAGTGATCCAGAC
The DNA here is from genome assembly GCA_028583415.1 of Protea cynaroides. Taxonomy (NCBI): domain Eukaryota; kingdom Viridiplantae; phylum Streptophyta; class Magnoliopsida; order Proteales; family Proteaceae; genus Protea; species Protea cynaroides. The sequence continues at coordinate 47,086,387 of CM053269.1, read as the reverse complement.
TCTATCTTCTCTACTTCATTCTAAAAGCTTTCCAAAAAATTATATTTGTAATGAAACTTTTATTTTCAGTATATCTTTTTTACATTTACATCAAAACAAATGGTGGAATTTTATTTTTTTTTATAGATAGACCCTATTTGTTTCATTGTAAAATTTTACATGCAAAAGATATTTTACATGAAAATTTTCCTTCACGTAAAATTTCTTCTTTTTTAATATATTTCTTTGCATTTTACATGCAAACAAACAACCGAAAATACTATTTTATACGAAATTTTTTTTTTTTCATTATTTTACAAACAAGCGGAACCATATGGAAAAACCCTTTTTCTTTCTACTTTGTGTGGTTAAGGTTACAAGAAACACGAAAAGAAAATACCATATAACTCCTCTAAATCTGATTGTTCCATCGGATCTGATCGAATGAGGAAAACACCGTTGTGCATTAAGGAGATGTTTTTACTCACTGTCACCGTTCCAACAGAATATTATGCTAGGGCTGTCATCTGTGGAAGGATTTGCCTGGAAAGATTCAACGGGAGGTTTTCGAGACTTGGGTCCGCATTGTCCTCTTAAGGGCTGTTTGATAAAACTTCAACTCTGGGATTCTTATTTCTAGTTCAAATTTCTACTCCATCTTCAAAAGGATTCAAGAGTATGAGGGAGTAGAAACATGTTTGTTAACTTAATTTAGTCATGGGGTGACGGATGGTGGCACTAGTGGTGAGTGGTGATGGTTGGTGACGGTGGTGGTGGGTGGGAGGTGGTGGTGAAGGGTGGGTGGTGGTGGTGGGTGGTGGTGGGTGGGTGGTGGTGGTGGTGGAGGGATGGTGGCGGTGGTGGTGGGTGGTAGTGGATGGTGGTGGGGTGGTGGTGGTGGTGGGTGGTAGTTGGTGGTGGTGGTGGCGGTAGTGGTGGGTGGGTGGTATTGAAGATGGTGGTGGTGGCGGTGGCGGTGGTGGGTGGTTGTGGTAGTGGCGCGAGTGGTGGTGGCGGTGGGGTGGTAGTGGATGGTGGTGGCGGTAGGTGTTGATGGTTGGTGGTGGTGGTGGTGGCGATGGTGGTGGTGGTGGTGGTGGTGGTGGTGGTGGTGGTGGTGGTGGAGGGTGGTGGCGGTGGTGGTGGCGGTGTGGTGTGGTGGTGGTGGTGGTGGTGGTGGTGGGTGGTGGTGGTGTGTTGTGGTGTTGGTGGTGGTAGTTGGTGGTGGTAGTGGTGGTAGTGGGGGTGATTTTTACTCCAAAATTGTGCTCTGAAGTCGAAAAGCATCTATTTGATGCTCCAAAAAATTGGATTCTAGAACTCATTTGGAGCCGGTACACTCGAGAGGGATTCGAACCCCCGGTATTCCTATCAATACTTTGGTTTTCAAGATCGACTCTTTCAACCGCTCAGACATCCATCCCTCCCCCCCCCCCCTCTCTTGTGTGGTGGTTTTTTTGTGCTTCGCTACGCTTGCCACTCATTTGGATCGCCGGTTAGCGACACTTTTCGTGGATTCTCGAACGCCGCTTGTTTCTATATGATAATATGCACCTTGGTTGCTGCGCTCCCTGCGGGTAATAGCAAGAGAGTGAAGAACGAATGATCCTCCAAACAAAAAGAGTGATTGAGTCCGACTCAAGCGAGTGAGTTGGATTCTCCAGAAGTCCGAACCAGGTTACCAAACAGGTTTCTACTCCATTTATACTCCAGAAATCAAAATCCAACTTTTGGAGTGTTACCAAACACCCCCTTACTCTCCTCATCGGCACCTACACGCTTCTATGTTCGCCCTCCACTCTCTCTCTCTCTCTCTCATTGGATCATGCTAATTATATATATGGATTTTTAATGTACTATGAATCACAGGCCTCGTTAAATTGGAAAGAAAGTCATGTTAAAGTTTGCAACTGTGGTGCATTGAGGAGAGGGCTATTGTCCATTGGGTGGGTCAGGGCCAAGAGGCAAAGCTGAACCTCCCGCTACTGTATGAACTGGAAGAGGAGAAGAAGGATGAGAACAGACGAGCATTTTGATCTTGCCATGGGGAGGACTTGGTGAGGAGCCTTTTCTCCGTTAGATGCATGATGTAAAAGATAGGTGATTTTATATGAGAATCGATTTATCAGCTGGTACAGCAAATAATATCAGTTGATGTAGATACTAGAGTAGCATTCAAGATGAAGAGGAAAAAAGGTTCAGTCGTACCACAATTGGTACTATTGTCCTAAAGTCATTATTTGCCATCACAGTGTAACCACCGGATGATGATACTAATCTAGCTCCAAGATAAAGCAATCTTGGTTTCCGATAGTAAGCATATACTTGTTTGATGCACGCTTTAGAGAACTTCTGAGTTATGATCAGGCTAAAGGCAAGATGTAAATCAAATTTCGGTAAAAATAGTGTTTTAAATACTGAGGGAATACCAATGGTGTTTGCTCACAAAGAGGGAAAGAGACAGAAAGATGATCGTAGTCCTTATGTCGAAAAAACGTGAATTGATAAGGCTTCCTAATAGAGGAGGATATGTCTATACAATGTACCCCATAGTAAGGGTGTACCCTTTCCAATCAACGACTCAAATATCCAAATCCAGATCTAAGAAACAGATCTAGACACTGTACCGTTACTGACCCAATTATTGTATAAAAAATAATTCCGACCCATCCTCCAAAAAAATAGATCTTGGGCTTGACCCGCACCATACCAAGCCACGACTCGGATCCACCCCAAACAAAAGGGAGGAAGGATTAAAATAAAATTACCTTACTTGAAGGAAATACCAAAGGGTTCTTGGATTTCAACCTCACCAATTTCACCTCATCACAAACATAACACCAAGCAAAAACAAAAAACTAGTATTTCAGAAACTTTAAAATTGGATAAAGTACAACAATGCATAAGTGCAGAGTGTATATATACCAACATAAGAGATGGTTGATGGGAAGAATAATTTTAGGTTTTAGGATTAAATCGTACTGGTGTCATTATCTTCATGTTTTTCCTAAACCTTCGGTAAAAAAAAAAAAAAAATCACAATTGGAAAAAACACTACTCGATCTTTTGAGAAAAAAAGTTTCCACAACCTTTAATATAACTTACACTGATCATCTCTCTTTCCTTCACTTTGTGGGTCCTTATTGAAGATATTGATTCGGCTAACTTATTTGTACTCTGTGAAAGATTTTCTCTACAACAAACCCTCTCTCCTCTATATATGTTTGAAGTTCTAATTACATAAATTTAAAATATTATTTATTAAGAAGCATAATTAAGAAACCAAAAACAGCCACTATAACAAGCAAAAAAAACATGTGAAAGGATCAGTCTTTAACTACATATATAGGCAAAACTCTCTCAATCCAACATGAAGATTCAACATTATTTAGAGAATCCAAAGAAACTATAAATGGATTCTTCTAAATGTGACGAGGTCATTTCACGAATTAGATTTGTGATAATCCTTAAATGAAATATCAAAACTATTTCTTCGCATATTAAGGTTTCCATCTAGGCCCAATGAATGTTCATTAAAAGGAAATTGGTCACAACTATACATGTTATAACAACCCTTATTACATTTAAACAAACCCAAAATAAATTTATAACCCTTGTTACATTCAAGCAGACCCTAAATAAATTTATCTTCTTTATTTTGTTCTAAAATTATATTTGAAAACAAAACTTTTTTACTTTTTTCATTATATCTTTTTGACATTTACATCAAAACAAATGGCGGAAAATCCTTTTTTTACACATGGGCACTATTTGTTTCATTCTAAATTTTATGTGTAAATGATATGTTACATGAAAATTTTCCTTCATGTAAAATTTCCTCTTTTTTCAATGTATTTCTTTTCATTTTACATGCAAACTGAACAATCGAAAATATTATTTTACAGGAAAATTTTCTTTTCCATCATTTTACACAAAAGCAAGCGAAAACAATATGAAAAAAAAAAAATCCTTTTTCCATCTTTTCACATGATAACAAGTGGAACTCAAAGCATAAATAAAGCACTTTTAACTAAAGTTGGGGATGAATTAGCCAAATGGCATCCGTCGTTACCAATTGAAAACGAAACCCTCTTTATCGCCCCTTTGCTTCTCTTTCTAAAATGAAAATGAGCCCATCTAATAAAGGATCCAAAAGTTCACTTGCACATACGTATATTTTCCATGTGATACCATTATCGTTCATATCTAATGGATCCCACGCTTTATAGACAATGATAGAATCTCATGAAGAGTATACATATCTATGATGGTGGCCCTCGTAGGCTACTCTACTGTGGCTAGATCTGAATACCGAACTCCTTCCAACCCATGGAGTCGATCTTGTTGTTTTCTGGCTACAAACTCATCAAAAGTGATGTTGCATAAGAAATAAACTGATGGAGTTGCCGTCAAATGTGGAATGAGTTCAATGATGAGCCAAGACATGGGTGGCTGTCAAACACATTATTGGAAATTCTCTTTTCTCATGTTCATACTAGGAATAGGAAAAGTCAGAGAATCAATTTATAAGTTCATTTGTCTCTTTCACTCCGGCAAAGTGATTATCCTCTATTTAGTTAGAAATTTTATGGAAGACACTTCTTAAAGTTAGAGTTTATAATCGATTTCATGGAGGTAGCTGCTTGCCCATTGTACTGCATTTGGCTCCCTTAAAAGGGCACGTCCTTGCATTTGCGAGTATTTTCATTTTAATGTGTTCATTGGCAACTTATATAGAGTTTGGATCACCTACATGTAAATGTATTTTTCATGGGATCCCATCACATCGATGTGGTGTGAAATCTACCTCTAAAATGTGAGGCCTATTAAATATGGATGGTAATGAAATTTCATAAAGAATATAAGTATATGCACAAATAAACTATTCATACTTATATAAGGGAAAAGACTGACAAGAATTAAACTCATGACTTTTTGGTTGTTCTACACGTAATTGGTAGAACAACCACTAATTACCCATCCTACATTCCTTCCAATTGTTCACATTTGTATTTGGAATACCCATCAATAAACATTGGTCTTTTTAGAAGGAGGGTTGGAACCTGGATCCCTTCCATGTGGAAACTTTCCCCTTGGTCTCATCCGTCAAGATCCTATGGGACCCACAATTCATAGATAGGTCCCACACAGTGTGAAATCCAGTGAAAAGTAGAGGTATTTATGTTGGATCAATTTTATTTATTTATTTATTTTGATGAGATAAAACTAAAACATGAGTAATACATGTGTGGCTTTGTGACACCCTACAAGATAACGGAAACGTCAGTAGTGGTGCCATCCACATGAGAGAGAAACAATGGCACGTCAAATTTTCAATTTTTTTCCTGTCAAAAGATTGTCGCTTACAGTCCCAATAACACCACGGGTCCATGGTCGGTGACAGAAAAGATACTAATATTTGGAAAGTAAACACAACCATTGCCCCCTTTTATAATAAATATGTAAACAAACTAAAAAAGACACAGAAAAGAGAAGAGAGAGCACTGTAGAGATGTAGATAAAAGGCAATCTGAAAGATTCTTCCAACCTAAATAATGGGTTTTCATTTTACTTTTCATTATCACAAACCCAAGAAAAGAAGAAAAGATTGGGTTATCTAAGGCAGCTTGCAGATGAAGTTAAGCACCTTTGTTATCCCTTCACCCCCCCTTTCCCCCTTCCTTACACCTAAGAGATCCACTACTCAACACCATCTTACTTTATATCTCTCCTCATCTGCCTCTCTCTCTCTTTATAACCCATCACCGTTTACACACTTACCTTCTTCCTCTCTCTCCCAGAAACTCACCATCACGCCATGCAAATAACCTAACAGTCGCCATGACTACGATTCGGAAGCTCATCGTGGAGGTGGTGGAGGCCCACAATCTCCAACCCAAGGATGGTCACGGAACTTCCAGCCCCTACGTTGTTGTTGACTTCTATGGCCAACGCAAGCGAACCCAGACAGTGATTTGTGACCTGAACCCAACATGGAATGAACTGCTAGAGTTCAACGTGGGAGGCCCGTCTGATGTGTTTGGTGATATGCTTGAGCTTGATGTCTACCATGATCGTAAAATTGGACCTAGCCGAAGAAACAACTTTCTGGGTCGGATCCGGTTGAGCTCCAGTCAGTTCGTTCGTAAAGGTGAGGAAGCACTGATTTTCTTTCCTTTGGAGAAAAAGAGTTTCTTTAGTTGGGTTCAAGGTGAGATTGGTTTAAGGATTTATTACGTCGATGAGGTGGTCCCACCGCCGTCTCCTCCTTCTCCACCACCACCACCACCACCACCGCCGCCGGTGGAGGAAATCAAGGATGAGAAAGAGAAACCAACAGAACCATCGCCATCTGGGGAGCCAGCAGCACCGGAGGGAGAAAACAAGACTGATACTCCGACGGTAGAACCACCACCAGAATCCAATTCTGCATCGCCTGAAGAAGCAGCGCAATCAACTCACGAACCTGCACCGCCCCCACCGGAAAACACCCCGCCGCCCCCACCGGAAAACACCCCTGAAGCAACAAAACCACCGGAACCTGAAGAAAGTGAAAATCTGGTGGACCCCACCCCACCAGCAGAACCCACGCCTCCAGATACTGAAAACGAAGTGAATTCCCCAGAAGTGGTCCCACCCATTGAAGTTTTTTCGCAGGAAGTATACGCATCCACCCCTAAAGTTAAAGTAGCTGGGTTCAATGCCGCCCGGCCGATTTTCAGTCAGTCAATGCCGGGGAGTATGAATTTCACGTCGGAGCCATCAGAGAGGATTCCAAACGAACGGTCCTCGTACGATCTGGTGGAGAAGATGCACTACCTGTTCGTCCGAGTCGTCAAGGCTCGACGCCTACCCACCAAAGGCAACCCGGTCGTCAAGATCGCCGTTTCCAGCTATCAGGTCCGAACAAAACCGGCCCGGAAAAGCGCATTCTTTGAGTGGGACCAGACCTTCGCCTTCGGACGCGACTCGCCCGAGTCAGCTTCCATGATGGAAATCTCCGTGTGCGACGATCCCTCGTTGTTGTCCAACTCGGATCCGACAGCCGACGTAGGAGGGAAATTCCTCGGCGGGGTTTGCTTCGAAGTAACGGATATACCGTTGCGGGACCCACCAGATAGCCCATTGGCTCCACAATGGTACAGGTTGGAAGGTGGAGCCTACAATTGCGATCTGATGCTTGCCACGTGGATTGGCACCCAAGCTGACGAGGCATTCTCTGACGCGTGGAAAACCGATACAGCCTCCAATGTCAGTTCACGTTCGAAGATCTACCTCTCCCCGAAGCTTTGGTACCTGAGAGCAACAGTCATCGAAGCCCAAGACATTACGCCGTTGACGGCGTTACGGGAATCCAGCTTTTTAGTGAAAGCTGAGTTAGGTTTCCAGGTACTCAAGACGAAAGTTTCCGTCAGCCGTAACGGATCGCCGTCATGGAACGAAGATCTGATTTTCGTCGCTGCAGAGCCTTTTAGCGATCATCTGGTTTTCTCACTGGAATACCGCCATTTCAAGGAATCTCCTGTTTTGGGGATCGTCGGAATACCACTAGCGACCATCGAACGACGTGTGGATGACCGGAAAGTGGTATCACGGTGGTTTAGCCTAGAAGATGCTACGGATGAAAAGAAGGCTTACAAGGGTCGTATCCAACTCCGCCTGTGCTTCGATGGAGGGTATCACGTGATGGACGAAGCAGCTCACGTGTGTAGCGATTTCCGTCCTACTGCAAGACAACTCTGGAAACCCCACGTTGGTACGGTTGAGCTTGGTATCATTGGATGCAAGGATCTTCTCCCCATGAAGACCATCAACGGTAAGGGATATACGGATGCTTATTCAGTCGCCAAGTACGGCCAGAAGTGGGTCCGGACCCGTACGGTCGCAGACAGCCTGGATCCTAAGTGGAACGAGCAGTACACGTGGAATGTGTACGATCCTTGTACGGTGCTGACTATAGGAGTCTTCGACAGCTGGGGAGTCTATGAGATGGACGGCTCCAAAGACCACCCCATGATACGACCTGATTTCCGGATCGGGAAGGTTCGGATACGGATATCGACATTGGAAACGGGTCGGGTGTATAGAAATAAGTATCCTCTGCTCCTACTGTCACCGACGGGGGTGAAGAAGATGGGAAACATAGAGCTCGCTGTACGGTTCGCCCGTGTGGTTCCCACGCTTGATCTGATGCAAGTCTACACGCAGCCGTTGATGCCGCCAATGCACCATGTCAAGCCACTTGGAGTGTTTCAACAAGAGATGTTAAGGAACGCCGCATCGAAGATCGTAGCTCAACACTTGTCAAGATCAGAACCGCCGGTGAGGCGTGAAGTGGTACTTTACTTGCTTGATGTTGATTCGCACGCTTTCAGCATGAGGAAGGTACGAGCGAATTGGTACCGGATCATTAATGTCATAGCTGGACTGATCGATGTGGTCCGATGGGTGGAAGATACACGTACATGGAAGAATCCAACGGCTACGCTGCTCGTTCATGCACTGTTGGTGATGCTGGTGTGGTTCCCTGATCTGATAGTCCCCACGTTTGCTTTCTATATGTTCGTGATTGGTGCATGGAACTATAGGTTTCGGGCACGGGACCCACTGCCTCATCTTTGTCCAAAGATCTCACAGGCTGATGTAGTGGATCGGGATGAACTGGATGAGGAGTTTGATACAGTGCCAAGTAGTAGATCATCGGAGGTGATACGTGCGAGATATGATAAGTTACGGACGATAGGGGTGAGGGTGCAGACAATGTTGGGAGACTTGGCGACACAGGGGGAAAGAGTACAGGCGCTGGTGACGTGGAGGGATCCAAGGGCGACGGGGATATTTGTGGGGTTATGCTTTTTGGTGGCGATCTTATTGTATTTGGTACCTACGAAGATGGTGGCAATGGCGATGGGATTCTATTATCTGCGCCATCCAATGTTCCGAGATCGGATGCCCCCACCAGCTTTGAATTTCATCAGGAGGCTTCCTGCATTGTCTGATCGTATCATGTAAGGTGGATAGTAAGACATGTTGTCTATAAACAGTTGCACTTGTACGTACTGGATCAGTTGCAGGGATTCTCTCCTCCCCTTTTTCTTTTCCTTCTTTTAAATTTCTTAGAATTTTTTTGTTTTGGTAAACAAGAAATTCATTAAACAGTCGCAGCCTCAGGAATTACATAGTCTTGCAAACATAACTCCTTAAGCCAATCTATATCCCCTTTCTACCATAGCAATCTAGATCATAAGTAAGCCTTCTGTGCAATCTTATATATGGCCCACCTGATTTTCATCCCGTGGGACATAACAAAAACAAACATTACAAATATTGGATCGATACAAAAAGATGATTGAATCACAGTGTTTAAAAACATATCCACCGGCTGGTTGTGTTGCTTCCCTAAAAGATTCACCAGTTCCAGATTATCAGATTCCATAATAACCGAACGAAATCCTTGTGTGGCTGCAAAAATTAACACACCTTTCAGATAGCCATAGCTTCTCCCAGGATTGCAGAAGAAAACACAAAGTCCTCAGCGACAGCAAACAGCACCGAACAACGAAAGTCCCTACAGACAATACCAATAGCTCTATAAGAATTATCTAAGGAGAGAGCCGCATCAGTGTTGATTTTAACAGTCCCAGGATCCGGAGGTCTCCACCAACCCTGCCGCACTGAGATATGTTCTTGAGGAACAAACCAAGGGACCTGGGGGAGCTTATTTGATGCCCAATATTCATTGAAAGCTTGTTGTGCCTGTTGAATGATTATAATAGGTAGCAGTTCCTGATTTTGAAAATAAAGTTGATTCCGAGACAGCCACAAATGCCAACAGATCGATAAAGGAGAGAAATAAGAAAAAACAAGTCGTTGATGCAATTTATCCCAATGACTCACGTAGGCATGGAAAAACTCCACCCATTGAGCAAAGGTCATTGAGGGATTAAAAGGGACTCTGATAGTTAGAGAGCAACCCAACCATACAGCTCGAGCAAAATCACAATGAATAAGAATATGAGATGTATTCTCGTCTGCTGCTGCATGACATCATCTGCAGATGGCATCAACAGGTATATTTCTATGAAGCAGATTCGTAGATGAATGTAAGCCTTGAGCGCAACATTTCCAGAGGAAATGTTTAATCTTGGGTAATGTTCTACACGTCCAAATCAATTTCCAAATGGAAGTAGGCACTGAAAACCAGGGGTCCCAATTTCTCTCTAGGAATACTTCTAAAATAAACCTAAAATGTAAGAGTAGATAGCATGTGATAGGCGCTTTCAAGAGAAAAAGATCCGGTCTTAGATGCCTTCCATATCAACTGATCTGCTGAGGATATCACAGACAGGGGAATAGTTTGAATGGCACGAACTTCATGAGGTTGGAAAAGGGCAATGAGAACATCCACTTTCTTATAATTCACTTACTCCTTAGTTGTAATGTTAGGAACCTTTTTTGTATTGAAATAATACCGAAATATATTAGGTTTTATCCTTTTATATTGTTAGGATCGGAGACGCAAACAGAAAGAAAAAACACGAAGATTAACGTGGTTCAACACCCCATGTGGGATTTTGTCCCCGGGGAAAAGAGGGGATTTTTTTTTGAAGAAAATTTTTTTTTTTTCCCCGGGGGGACTTTTTTAAATTTAAATTTTAAAATAATTTTTTTTTTTTTTTTTTTTTTTGTAAAAAAAAATGAAAAAAAAAAAAAAAAAAAATTTAAAAATTATAATTTTTTTTTTTTTTAAAATATTAAAAAAAAAATAAAAAAAAAAAAAAAAAAAAAATTTTTTGGGAAATTGAGAAAAAAAAAAAAACAAACAAAAAACCCCCCCCCCTTTTTTTCCCCCCAACCACAAAGAAGCCCCGAACCGCTACACCTAAACACATAGCCTACACCCCGTCCGGTGTCCCGACACCACCCGCTAAAGACAAAGTGATGTGACTCTACCTCTTTCACCGCCACAAAGATCACCGGAAGATAACATCACACACACTCCGCAACTCCGGATACACGGAACCCGAGTCTCTCACCTCCGCACCTCCGCGCGACCTAGAGAACCGACTCCTCATCGCAGCCTTGCTATTCCTTCTTTACCCACTTGACAAAGATCAACCGGCCATTATGTGTACCGTGCCGAATCAAATCCCCCTTTTTTTTTTCTTCTTCTTCTTCATCATGCGTACCTCCTTCGTCTTCAAAGAACCCTAGCTCGATACCACTTGTTAGGATCGGAGAAGCAAAACGAAAGAAAAACACGAAGAATTAACGTGGTTCAACACCCCATCGTGGGATGCCTCGTCCACAGAGAGAAAGAGTGACTTTCTTCTATTCCCAAGAACAGTTTACAAAATTCTCTACCCGACAGCCTATCTCATCCGTCGGCCTTACAAATGCTCCACTATCCACCGCCCGAGGAGAATCCTCAAAACCCTTGAGCCTTTTTTAGGGTTTTTTCCCACAGAGACAACATATATAGGAAACCTAGAAATCCTAATCTCACTACAATTATAAGTTTATCCTATACATGTAATAGACTAAATTCTAATACAAGTACAACTCTATTAATTGTGTGGACTCCAGTAATACAAGACACAACCCAAAAATCTCCACCCGGCTTGAATTCCGCAAACCACCTGAAGAAGAACCCGTTGACGTTGAGTCCGTAAACCCGTCTCTCGTTAAACCGCTACACCTAAAGCATAGCCTATACCCCGTCCGGTGTCCCGCATGACTCACCGCAAGACAAAGTGATTGACTCTACCTCTTCCACCGCCACAAAGACGCGAAAGATAACATCACACACACGCCGCAACTCCAGATACACTGAACCCGAGTCTCTCACCTCTCGCACCTCCGGCGCGACCCAGAGAACCGACTCCTCATCGCAGCTTGCTATTCCTTCTTTACCCACGCAAATCAACGGCCATTATGTGTACCGTGTCGAATCAAATCCCCCTTTTTTTTTTCTTCTTCTTCTTCATATGGGTACCTCCTTCGTTCTTCAAAGAACCCTAGCTCGATACCACTTGTTAGGATCGGAGAGCAAAAAAAGAAAAACACGAAGATTAACGTGGTTCAACACCCCATTGTGGGATGCCTACGTCCACGGAGAAAAAGAGAATTCTTTATTGCCAAGAAACCTCTACAACTCTCCACCGACGGACCTCACACTCACAAAGCCACCCACCTTTTTTTTTAGGGTTTTTTTCCACAGAGACAACATATATAGGAAACCTAGAAATCCTAATCTCACTACAATTATAAGTTTATCCTATACATGTAATAGACCAAATTCTAATACAAGTACAACTCTATTAATTGTGTGGACTCCACAGAATACAAGACACAACCCAACATATATATATATATATGATCGAGGATCATAATAGTGGGATAGAAATCATCTCCTGTCAGGGGTTCAGTAGGAGAATCGACTATATTCAGTCGATGCCCAACACGTGGGTGTTGGCTGAATTCGAGCCATCCATCCCAGTCGATCACCGATGGTGCATAAGCCGACACCTCTCTGTGTTTCACCTTTTCGGCTGGGATGGACGGCTCGGATCAAGTCGACACCCACGTGTCAGGCATCGATTGGATTTAGTCAAGTCTCCTGCCGAACCCTTGGCAGGAGACGATTTGGATCCATAATAGTGCAACTTTAATTTCTAATAAGGCATGTTTAATTTGTTGGCAAAAATTTTGTTATGTAAATGATATTTTATATGAAAATTTATTTTGAAGTAAAAATTTTCTACTTTTTTAATACTTATCTTCGCACTTTATAAATAACGAAATATCTTATTTTACAGGAAAATTAAATTTCCCACCATTTTAGTCATCTCCTTAACTTTTGCGGTCACATTTTATTTATTTATTTATTTTTTTCCTTTTTGTCCCTCTCTCTCCTCCATCCCTCCCTACTCCCTATTGGAAGAATTGCCACTACCTATTGTTGTCGGTGGAATTTGTTCAGCTTCTTCGATCCTGTCACGTAGATGAAACACCTACACAACAAGAAAGGGGGCCAGATATACCCCGGGACCACTTTGATGCTAAAGTTAGAGACATCCAGGGACACACAGCATGGAGCTCTTTGTGGAACACTAGAGCTCCTTGAAGATGGGGGTTCCTTGAGATATTGGAATCACCACCATCTTCCCTTCCTCTCCGATGAAGTGAGATCTTAGAACCATATAGAGAGTAAAACATTAGAGGATTAATACCTGGTTAGGATGTTTTTTTCTTAATTATGACATGACAATTCCAAATCCCCTTGCAATTGATATCTTTTTGCTATATATAAGTCCCAGAGAAAGCTTTCCAGACAAGCCTCTCCACACCTACCACCATCTCGATCATCAGTCTCCTAGGGAATAGTAGGTTTGAGAGGTTACGACCCCTTAGGGCGGTGCTGGGACGTCTTGTCAGCCGCTTACGACCCCCCTTGGCCTTTTTCGACTCCCTTACAGTCCACGTCCTCCATATTTTTTGATGCTTGTCTCTGTCCTTACACTTTTATCTAGTGTCTTGTCCTGTTTTTTGCTGATTCGGTCCATGATTTGATGGCTTGGCAGGTCAAATTGGCCTACTTGGCATTTATGGTTGGTGTCAGTATTTATGAATCATTAATGGTGGTCCATTAAATGCCCAGCTACCCCCATCAATTGATCCCATCATGTCTGAATCACCATGGGGGTCGAATACGAGTTTCTTTTTTGGACATCTCTTATTCTCATTCCTCGCGCCTTAGATGCATGCCACGTGTCCTTTTCTCAAGGATCATCTTAAATTCCCCATTGACGGTCAGATTTGTATCTATTATTATTTTCCCCCAACACCTATCGTCAATCTTTTTAGGATTCCTTCCATGCTGGCGGTGTGGCAACCCCTCCCCTTCTAATAATTTGTCTATCATGTTTCCACGCAATTAGATGTGACAATGAGAGAACATAAGGTGTAGCATAACTGTAAGTAAAATATTTTTCTTTTCTTCAAATAGAATAAGATGAAATGAAGTGCACCAAAATGAGTATATTTTTTTTTGATAGTGGAAAATTAGTATATGGAAAAAAAGGTGTGGTAAAGTGAATAGGCAATTGAAAAAAAAATATGATAATAAAATCAACAAGTGGATAACTAGGGGTGCAAGTTTTACCCTGACAATCCGAACTGCCCAAACCCACCCTGAATCCTGGCAGGATTAAACCCGGCCCAAACTCTTATAGGGCTGAGTTATGGCTCAAATTTTTATCAACCCTGGCAGGGTTGGGTTGGGTTAGGGTTGAGCCCAGCTCGGCCCGACCCTATATATTTATGTGTGTGTGTGTGTGTGTGTGTGTGTGTGTGTTTGTTATATCTTTAAGTTATAATTGTTATATGTATGTTGTTTGACAATTTGTTGTATGTTTAAGGGCCAATCAGAGTCAATCCGACCCTAAATCAGGGTTAATCAGGGTTAACCCAACCCTGTCAAGGTCAATCAGGGTAGGTTAGGGTTAAGTCCAACCCTGCCAGGTTCAGGGTTAGGATTGTACATTTTATGACCCTGACAGGGTTGGGCTGGGTTAGGGTTAAGTTTAAATAGTCAGGGTTAGGGTTAGGGTTTTGAAAAACCCGACCCACGCCGGCCCTGTTGCAGCCCTAAGTGAAATCCAAATAAAGAGAAGAAAGACGCTCAAACTCAAAACTCTAATTTTTAATTTATAGGTAATAATTATTAGAACTATGACAAATCTCCACGGAATTTTTTTATTGACACCTCTTAAGATGTCAAATAATTTGGAGGGTCTTGGTTCCTCACCGATTCTCAAAGAAGATGGGGGGGAGGAATATTGGGGGCACTGAAATTAAGGGGTATTATAGGCAATTTATAAATAGGGGGTATGATGAGAACTTCGTAAGGGGGGAGAGTTTTGCACTAATTTGATGGGCACCAGAGTCCCTGGGTCAATGGAGCATTGATACTAGATTGGTGTCAATAAGAAAAAACCCTAATTTAGAACCTTACATTCTTGTTGACTTATTATAATATATTTGTTTTTAAGTGATGCTAATTTTGGTAGTTTCTCATGTCTATTAAAAAATTGTATGAGACAGTAACCACTCTTAATAGTGACAAAATGGTAAATCATAACATTCAAATAGTTTGTCAAAATTCATTTTATCCTTAACTTAAAAATCCTTTTGAAAATAAGTGTTCTAATGACAACTATATATGGGAAAAAGATCGTTTCAGTCCGTCCAATCGTTCAGTCGCGATCGGACGGACTGGAATTACAAGACATGCCTCCCAATGTATTGGTAGGCGTGTCATTTGATTCCAGTCCGTCCAACCACTGGACGGAATGGAGACGATCTCAATGTGGTGTCATACAGAGTCCCTTGTGTGTATTAATAGTAGATTCCTAGAAACCACTTTAAACCACTATCTAAATTCTAATTATTAGAATTTAAATAGATCACACCTCTTCATTTAAAACAAACAAAAAATGACCCTTCTAAATAAAATAAAGGATGCTATTTTATATATATATTTTTTTTTTTTGGTATTTCAATTTAAGTCAAGATGTAAAGGATGCTATTTGCTATAGCGGAAGAGGTGAATTTAGCGAGTTGTAACTTTCTTTTAATTGTCTTTTATTTTATTCCAAAAATTATTTTAAGTCAAAGGTAAATGAGGTTTTTCAAAAAAAAAAAAATATATATATAAAAACATAAAATGGTTTTTCAAAAAATATATTGTGATACTTTCTAGAGTATCATTGTCATTCACGTTTTTTCAAATATACATGTGAAATGACTATATTTCACTCATATTAAAAACATAAAATGTGTAATTCTAAAAGAATAAAAAAGTAATGCATGTTACAGTATCTTTTTCACCAACTTTGATTAAAACCAAGTTGGATAGCTTTGTGAGCGGACTTCCATGCATGCAATTTATACCATTTAGGGTTTATATATGGCCTACCAAATGGCTAAGTCAAGGTATGTGTGTATGATCCATGTTGACTTAGGTTGTTTGGTATCATTTTTGTTTTTATTCTTTTGACAAATTTTTATTTTTGTAGGTATTTGGTATGATTTTTTAGTACTATTTATGAAAAAGAAGAAAAAACAAAAAGAGGCCTAAATTCAAAAGAGGTTGAGACATCTTTTTGATTTTTGGCCAAAAATCACTTTTGATTGTTTTTGCGCAACTGCAAGTTGCACATGCGTTTTAGGTTGGAAAATAAGGGGTAAAAACGTAAAATAACTTTATATTCATTTCCTCACCCTTTTTTGCCAAACCAAGACCTTCCATCTGCGTCTCTCTTCTCATCTTTGTTCTTTGTTCTCGTAAATTTCAGAGTCCAAACCTACTACCTAGTTGGCAAACTCATAGACCTCGGAATGGCCTGGTAGCAGAGCATCACCACCATCGTCGTCGCCAACATCATCCTATTAGTCTTGCTGGTCCTTACGGGACACCCGGGGACTAGCTATGGCACCTCTTTTCCAGTGGTTAGGATCAGAGGTGCCCACTGCCCATGTTTCCAGTCTCCTGCGAGCTTTGGTTGGTGGCGGTTGGTTCGAGATCGAAAACTGGATTAGCAGTAAAGCTATCTTCCTCCCACCCTCCTTCCTTAAGGACACTTCCTTTGACCCGTTCCCTCTCATGGCTGGGCACCTCCACTCTTGAGTTCACATGTTTTCTTGCCTTCTAGATGGCCCAGATGGCCATCATTTGGAAGGTTATTGATGGTATTTAGGACCTAGAGAAGTACTCTGCACCAATTCTCATACTGCTTAGTTCTTCCCTCCTCGATTTTCCCCCTTCTCTTTTATCTCTTCTATAGAATAGATCAAAATACAGGTGGAAGGAAATGACGATGAGTTCCCACCCTAATTTATTTGATTTCAGATTTTTTCTTGATTCATTAGACTAGTGATCATCAAAGTTTGGGTAATCGATCTGGTACTTTGGGCAGAATTAGTTTGCAAAATTTGTAATGAAATGGATTTGTGATTTTGTGTAGAATATGAAATTGATGTCTCTTTCGTCCGCCTCTTTCTTCATCTTCAATCTGGACGTTAATCTGAATCAGAAGACCTTTAACCTTTCACATGAAAAGTTCTCTGGAGTTTTTCCCATGTTCTGGTTCTTGGAGTAAGATGCACCGAGGAGATAGATTAAAAATTATTTTTCGACTTTGTATACCAAATCTATTCCTCATTCTGCAATCTATTTTTTATTGTAGTTACCAGATGACTTTTTATTTTTGTTCAAAAATGGTTTTCAAAAATATTTTTAAAAAAAATAACAAAAATCAAAAACAAAAATGATACCAAACTCAGCCTTAGTCTCTTAGCCAATGTCTTTTAGAATTGTGAGAGCAGTTTCATACTTACATCCTAGGATCATCTATACATATAATGATAAACCTAGTCCTAGGAATATATTCAAACATCTAATGCATGTCTTCAATTTTTTCACTTGAGATGCTTGAATCTTCATGAAGTTGGGGTGATGTAGATCTTCCATCTTAGGCTTGCAACTTCATGATAAGTGTCACTTAAGCAAAATAAGATCTTTGATCCATGAAATCATCTTGATCTTCCATTTGAGACTTAGGCTCAATGGCATGCTTTCCAATGCTTAGGTGTTTGTTCACTCAACATGGTGCTTGAGGTTCATTTAGCTTTTTCACACAAGGATAGATTGTTAGCACCAAAACATATATGCAGATTATAAGCATGCATGGAATGTATACCTCAACGTTTATTTCTATGACTAAGCTGTCATTTAATCATATGAAGGTATTGCAATGAACCCATCAATGTTATTGTATCCATGTATTGTTCAGCTGTTCATGCACCCTCCGTAGTCCCTAGGTTTGTTAGTTTTACTTAATTAGTTGGTGAACTTTTTTTTTTTTTTTTTTTTTTGGAACAAAGAACCCATGGCCATATTTCGGATCGGATGAACGCGAAAATCACTTGGTCTATGCAAACCCTACCGTCCACATGTACCAAGTCAGGGCCGTGAGAATTATCAAACCTTATGTGGGTAGCCCAAGGGGTGAAAGAAGAGCTGATGAACTCATGACCTCTACTTCTTGAGGCATGGTTTCTTGCCAACTTAGACTCGATGAAATTTATTTGAGTTGAAATTAATTTGATATATAAGCAAAGGATATTGGGATCTACTTACCTACAAAATTTATGCTTCATTCAATCTACCAAAAACTTATGAAGATGACCCGTCTTGGATAAATTTTCCACAGCCTATTATTATTTAAAACAACATACTTTTTTCTCAAAAATAAGTAAATGAACATATAATCTGATCTAATTTTCGTGTGCTCCAATAACTTAAAATGGGCACTGCTCAAAAAAAAAAAAAAAAAAAAAAGGGCGGAGCAAGGCAGTCCATTGCTATCCCTATGCGCAGGTGCAGTGTGAGTCATGTCTCATTTTCTGTGGAATAAGCAAGATATAAACTTAAAAGAAATTTCAGGAGGGAACACACAAAACCATATGCACATGCAAGCACGCACGCCCGCCTTCGCCCACAGTACATGCACCCACTCGCCTTACACCCGAAACCCCTATTCCAACAGACAAACAGAGAGAGAGAGAGAGAGATGCGTTGATCATCTTCTTTTCTTATTGGAGAGAACAACAAAAATTTCTGCAACACTTCAGACTGATAATTAAGTCCATTTAAGGTGTTAATGGTAGCTATGCAAAATGTTTAAGCTCTTTTTTTTTTTTTTTTTTTTTCTTTTTGTGGTAATATGCAAAATGTTTAAGCTAGAGGGAACCAAAAATGTTGATCAATAAATTCGATCTAAGCATGAATAGAAATAATTAGGAAGCATGCAATCAAGGATAATCTCTCTCTCTCTCTCTCTCTCTCTCTCTCTCTCTCTCTCTCTCTCTCTCTCTCTCTCTATATATATATATATATATATATATATATATATATATATATATATATATCACTACTTAAATCTTGATATATAAGAAATTGCTATAGGTAATAGCTACATGTTTATGAACCAGTCATATTATTGATTTATGATATGCAATATAATATTTTCTTTACAGAGAGTGATACCTTTCTCCAAACAGCACCTGAAGGCAAAAATAGAAAAGCTTGGAGGTGCATGTATCCATGAAACACCATATATGTGATGATAAGCACAATGATACAAGGACTACAAAATATGATTATGTGATTCTCAAAACCTTCAAAATATATATATTTTTTCAATTTTGTTGATTTCTCTAGGAAAATAAAAAAAAAAACAAGGAAAAAAAATAAAGCAATAATAAGAACTACTCAAGAAGTACAGAAAATAAAGAAGAAAGATGGTGTAACAGAAATAATTAGTAGAGTCTAGCTGCACAAGATAACATATTGACAATTAAGCTTCATTCCCATAGATCTCATCAAATTAGAATGTCTTAATTAATTAGGGCTAACTGTTGCTTCTCTGACCATAAAACCCTAAATTCATGATCAGTTTGGATGCATGCAGTCAGATATTATTCCTTCCAAAAGTGTAAGACAAACAATACAAACAATCGAGAAGCAGACAACGAAGGAGACAAAAGAAGAGGACATGCAAAAAAACATATAGTTGAGATGGAATTTTAAGCTAGCAACAGATAATAAAAAAAAAAACCCCATGAAGATAATGGTAATTAGTTTTCAATTCCTTTCCACTGGAGATAGGCATCACATGGAATGTTTCCCATATTTCTAAGTAAAAAAAAATAATAATAAGAAAAAGGAGAGGTTTAAAAGAGGAAAACCTCTTCAAATACCCAATTAGGTATTATAAGAACAGTTCTAATAAATATTAAAAAAAAAAAAAAAGGAAAAAGAAAGAAAAACAAATAAAAGAAACCCTAGCTAGAGTTCTCTAGGGACTACTGCAAGTGATAAGGGAAAACCTACAACCCTATAACCTTTAAGGATACTGAGAACTGAGTGGTGTTCAGTTCTACACTAATTATTAGGGCGTATATAATGAAAAGCTGAAGAAGCAGAAGATGAAGAAGGAGATGATGATGATGATCTATAAGCTACAAAGAGTTGTACAGGGTTGAACAGGGCTTGGATAAGGAGAAACAGAAAGATATCTTATTTCCTTTTGATCGAAGAACAAAACCATGTCCTTGAGCCTCTGGGCTGTGCTCTATTGGCTTCCAGGCACATATATATACAACATGCTCTTATTCAACTGCATGATGATCACAATAAGGTGTTACCTCTTTAATTTCTTTTCCTGGAAAGCATCGTGTGAGGAATGAAGCCTGGTCCGAGATCACTCCTCAATAAGATGGATATATGGAAGGATCTTGGATCAAACCTCATTCCAAACACCTACTTTCCTTCTTCTTCTTCTTCTTCATCTTCATCTCTCTCTCTCTCTCTCTCTCTCTCTCTCTCTCTCACACACACATTCATGATTCAATAATCAAACATACAAGGCTGCAAATTAAGCTCCCAGGTACCAGACCTAGTAGCTAGAGAGTGTGGAGAAGCAATAGTAAGTAAGGAAAAGCACATGATGGACAGGTCATATGGAGAATAAAATAAGGAAAAGCTGGTGGGTTTTGGGGGATGATGTTGTCTTCTTCTACGGCTTTTCTATGGGAGTAAAGAGAGTGCTGAGGCTTTTACAGGCTATCCCTGTGGAAAAAGAGCACTGAAAATAACGAGGAGAGAGAAAGAGAGACAGACTCCGGGCTCCATTTCTTTTTGTGCTAAAGTTGATGGACTCAGAAAAAAAGAAAGAAAAAAAAGCTAACAAGGAGCATTTCTCCATCAAGGTTAAAAAGGAGACATACAGAATCGATGCATGATATCATCGAATTCATTCATTCACCACTCACTGACTTACCACTAGGATCTCCCCTTCTCTCACTTAGTATAGTAGTAATAGTAGTCGTAACCTTCTATATAAGGTAACAAGTTAAATAGTAAATAGATAAAGAGAGAAACCCATGCCCATCAGCCCATCACTCTAAGCATGGTAATAAGAGAAAACAAAACTATGTTGTGGAATCCCAATAAGATAACCTAATCAGTTAGAACATCACTACTTTTTATGGGGTTATATATATATATATATATATATATATATAGAGAGAGAGAGAGAGAGAGAGAGAGAGAGAGAGAGAGAGAGAAGCCCCAAGCCCCTTTCCTTTTAGTAGTTTGTTAAACTCTTATTAGGGTTCAGGTAGAGTACTAGTCCCCTATGCAGATTCCTACCTACCGTAGGATATTCTGAAATTTGTCACCCTCTGATTTTCCACAGTACTGCATACTCTAGTTTGAGTCATTGATCCAGATGAAGGATTGACATTCACTCTAATAATTTCCCCAATAATGAGAAGAACTATTTAAACTACCATTGATATGTTGGGAGTTGGATGTCTTTGCTGTTATCTACCATTGACATGTTGGGAATTGGATGTTTTGTTACCGCTGATTCCAAAAAATTGAAACTCAGAAGGCCCAAGGAATCGGCCTACAATGCGTGGGGTCTGGGTGTGGCAGGCCTTGAGAAAAATTTTGTTTAATGTAATATGGGTATTTCAATAAATGTATATATATAGGTTTCCTTAAAATTAATAACGATAGAAATATCTGTAACAAGGGAGGAGTGTGGACAAGTGGCAATAAGTCTATTACCTTATTTTCCATTGAAGGTGAAACAATGACATAGGCTAAAAATCTTACCAAACTAGGTTAATTTTTGTGTTATGTAATTGTTGCTTTCTATTATTATGAAAAAAAAAATTGTTGCTTTCTGTTCATTTTACTTTTATTTAGCAATATCATGAGCTAAAGAAGCAACACTCCGTTCAGAATGTAAACAATATCTATAATCAAATTCGCATACTTTACTCCTAGAGATGGAGGTTATTTTGCCCCTAGACATCCTCTTGGGTTTTACTGTCAGATTTTGCACCTATCCTCGTGTTTAGTAAAACTAAAGTGAAGTAATCTAAAATTAGAACAAAAGTAAATGCACAGTTTTAGTACTATAATCAAGAATAATTGTATAACTAACTCAACAATATATTAAATATAAAATTGTCACTAAATTAATAATATACTAAATATGATAACCAAATTTTACCTCAATTTCCATCCAAAACATCACTTTATTTACTTACACAATTATTCTTGAAAATGCTAAAAATAATTTATGGGAAAAAGATTCCCATCATGGATCTCTTTCTCACAACTTCTTATATTCTGGTATTTTCTCTCTCCTCCTTAACCATGGGGTCCGGGGGTTCTCTTTTTTTTTTTTTTTTTTTTTTTTTTTTATGTAAGTCGGAAAAATTTCCAATAAAAAAAAATAAAGAAAGAACTATACAAAAAGAATAAATACAAGGTATTAATCGCCAACCCCACCTTCGAGATCAGGGAGAGAGATTACAACCTCTTATTGAAAACGAAAACGAGGATGCTCAGATGCATCCTAGTTGACTTCCCTTTTAATAATGGTAGGGCAATTAACCTACCAACTAGTAGCTCTAGAACGAGTAGCATGCCTCGCCAAAGCATTGACGACCACATTCCCCTCCTGAAAAGAGTGGGCCCTCCATTGGTTATACCATTTCTCACCCTTCCGTTAGTGTGTTTGAGAGAGATTCCTCCAATGTTGACATTATGGGAAACCCTCTCTCGTAACTTATTATTCTACTCTTCTTTTAATTTTACATCATATCACTTATTATTCTATTCTTCTTTTAGAGGGTGAGTCTTGATGTGATAGTAAGATTGTCATATTGCAACTTGGTGGTCATGCATTCAAAACACAGAAATAGCCTCTCTACGTGAGTAAAATTATATACATTTTGCCTTTCCCTAGGCTCTACAGTAATAGGAGCCTTATGCATTAAGATGCCTTTTTTTTCCATTTTACTTAACCACACGGATGGTTATGTTTTTTATTGTAAACAGCATAAGAAGCTTCCTGGGAGATTCAAGATTGATTTTGTGAGAGCGAGCGTAGAGGTTTTTTTTTATTTTTTATTTTTATGGAAGCAATGTATTTGGAATCATCCATCGAAGCTGATTTCTCCAGTCAAATGATCCCTTGGGTGAGAATCTCATCTCTTACTGAACACATGAGACGTTATTATAGGCTTAGCTAGGACCCACAAACCTTAATTATTTACCAAATTAAAAAATAAAAAATCATATTTAATTATTCTGTATTTGCAGAAGAAGGGCTTGCAAATATCATCAACTACAAATGATTGTCTTCCAAACAAAATAAAAGCTTTCTTGCAAATCTCTCTCTCTCTCTCTCTCTCTCTCTCTCTCTCTCGTGAAGGTTACTTTCTCTTCTCACTTACACATGCACCACGTCGGTTCACAGCTAGGGTAAAAAAAAATGGAAAAAGAACAAAAAGAAAGAAAGAAATTGAGATGATTATTCACGTCATTTTGAGCAATGATTTCACTAGCTTCTTTTTGGCACAAGAAATTGGGAGATCTTTGGTTCCATCTATTTAACATTTAATGGTGATTCCCAACCTCTGGGCCCACCAACTTTCGGTAGTGTTGGGAACATACATTATTAGTGTCTTACGTGGGCTCACTCACTCACTCACTCACTCACTCACTACTGTGGCTGCTGTCCCCTTGACACGTGTACGTCATTCCCGACCACCCTTTCTATCACATTAGACGCCCAAAAAGCCTTTATCCTAGAGGCCCAACTCAAACATGGCCTTCCAACTTTGGTACTTTTGGCATTTGAGACCTTGGCCCAATTTGGAAGGGAAGAATTGGAAAGATGCAATCTTCCTGCTTTTGACTGCCTAGGACCCTAGAGGCTTGAATCCTAGTTAATAAATATGGCTACAGAGGGAAAAAAAAAAAAGTACAGATACGGATACCTATACCTAGAGTTCAATATTATTTTAAAAAACTTGAAGTAAAAAATACACAAAGTAACAATATAGTATGCATCTAATACGTATTTAATATGATTTCTATTTAAAAATTTGGGAAGTAAAAATATGGACATATCTTTACTATGCATCATGCATATACATAATTCAAAAAAACAGAATAAGAATAATAGTATAATAGAATATGAATTTATCAAAAAAACAAAAAACAAAAATTCCAAATAAACATAATATATTAGCTTGTATAATATAATCTGGGCTTTTGACATTAGTCTTCTATTTGGGCTAATGGGCCCACGTTTGTACAATACTTCGGCTATTTTAATATAATTTTATAAAAATAGTGTTGACAAAATTGCAATGGCAGAAACAGTCGTTGACACTGGATCGATGTCAAATAAGAATATCCCTTATATGTAATAAAATATACGAATTTTGTGTGTTCAATATAGTTTTGTATAAAATATGTGAATTTTTTTTAATCCTTCAAAGAATCCGGAAAAATATATATATTTTTTCAATAATATACACGGATACACGTATTATACACGTTTAATATACATATTTACTAACCATGCTTGAGATTTTCAGGATTACCTCTAATAAGTTGATTAACTTCCCTTCAAATGGAGATCCTTGAGCCATTAGGTTAAAAATAGGAAAACTCTTAAACACCCCTTCAAGCATATTGGGACCGGCATTGATAACATCAATTTTCCATTGGTTTCTACCGTTGAACTCCAATCAGATGCACCATAATTTGCATGCCAATTCAGATAGTTGACAAACCAGAAAGGTAGAGCAATAATTGAACCTGAGGGCTGTAGTAGATTAACAAATTAGAAGACAACTGTTTATCAGTTGGTAGGCGTCCTGTTGGTGTCCTGTTGTACGTAATGTAATCTCACATGTTAGAGAAATGAATAATAGAGAATAAAATTATACAAGAAGACTACTGCTACTCTTTGCTCAGTGGGTTGGTGATCCTAAGAAAAACTTGCAAAGAAAGAAAACCATTGCTTGCTTGCTCAATTGGTTGGTCATCCTAGGAAAAACTTGCAAACAAAGAAAACCAGAAAAGTTTAGCCACGCCGGCATCTATCACTTCTTTTCTCTTTTCCCCTGGCCCAAATCCTCTCCTCCTAGGGGTTTGAGAGGAGAGAGGAGAGCCGGCTCCCACCAACTGATGCCCAACGCGTGAATGTCGATTGGATCCGAGTCCTCCATCTGAACCGATAAGGTGAGCCGACATAGAGTGTTGATTTATGCATCAACTGGGATGGAGAGTTCGGATTCAACCGACACCCACATGTCAGGCATCTGTTGGAGGGACCCAGCTCTCCTCCCGAACTGCTGAGAGGGGAGGATTTGAATCCACCCCAATTGGGAGCACAGAAACCCAGCCCTTTTTCTCTCCTCCCCTGCCCTCAATTGGTGAGCACGGAAAAAAGAAAACTCTTGCCCAATTTGTTAATAGCTTTGCCTTTTACCAATCGACCAGCCAACAACCTCACCTACAACAGGGAGAGTCGAAAGCACGACCTCTCCCCAGGCCAACACCCGGTGGGCTACCAACGGTCCTCACTAAAGTCATGGGGGAAAGCAGCTCCTTTTAGTTATCTTCCATCAATCATCAAATAAGAAATAGCGTCTCCACAGACATTTGGTGACCATTCACATCAAAGATCACCAATAAGTAGGCTCTAGAGTTCGGACTACCTCCTTTCACCACAGCCCCAAATATCAGCCTCAATGAACTAGTAAAAACAGGAGGAAAGCCAAAGGGATCAAAAGGCTCCCAAAACATAACTCCAAGCAGATACATGAATTACCCAGTAGAGTCGTATAGACTATTCTACACCCTCCAGTATCCCTCTCTCTCTCTCTCTCTCTCTCTCTCTCTCTCTCTCTCTCTCTCTTTCTCTCTCTCACACACACACACAGAATAAGAAGAGAAGATTTTGATGATGATTATGATGAACCTACCCTCTATGACAGTTGAATGTACAACCAGATCATCTGTACGAGAAAATTTACATCCAAGGTAGAAGGAAAAAAAAAATTGAGCCCAAAAAATCCCTAAATCTACTGGTTGGAGCTCATAGGACCTAAGAAGGATTTTTTACCACCTTGACGCTGCTATAGAAGCGCTTGAGGTCCTTCATTGCCTTCTCCTCTATCTGAATAGAACGGATTGATGAGGCTATGTCAACCTCTGGTTTGAACCAGCGACTGGGGTTAGTGTCTGATGGAGAGCCCTGGCTAGAAGAGAGAGTGAAGCCAGCCGTTTTAGTTTTTGGGCTGTGAGAAATAGCATGATGGTTTTTCTCCTGCATTGTAACAAAAATAAAAAAGATACAAAAAACCACAATACGGTTAGCAGTATGAAAAACAGAAATGATAAGTGAACAGTTTTTTGCTCATAGGTCATGTGCAGAAAAACCACCCAGATATAATAAGCTCAAAGGTTAAGTTGGGAGACAGCTATTTAAGTACACATACGAGTGTGCCTGAGGTGTGGTAGCTAGGGCTTTCAATTGATCGGATTTTGATCCAGATTTGATATGGATTCTTTCTGATCAAGAGTTTACACTAAGACTTCAATCCAATCCAATCCAATCCAATCCAATCCAATTAGGAGTGATCTGTTAAGTAAACGGATTAACCCGGATTTAACCCAATCCAATATAATCAGTGAATAATATATATAAAGGGATAATATTAGTAAAATGACAAATATATTAGGGGAAGTATAGTCAAATTACATGAAAATTTTGAAAAACCTTAATCCCTCTTACATCCCCCATCCCCATCGGTAAACACCTCTTTCTCTCTCGTCTGACCCTAATTACTGAAGTGCCGAACACCTCTGTCCCTCTTTTTCGTTAGCTAATCTGCCAGCGTGCTGCGCTGTGAAATTGGGTTTTGGGTGACTGCCTTCTACAACAGCCGCTCAGCCGAGATGAATATATTCTTCCATCAACCATGCATCTCACGGAGTTTATGGGCAATGGGCATGCCACCCTTCTTGTTCTCCTTGGCCTTACTGCTGCTTAAAAAAATCTAATGAGAAGTTTGCAGAGACCGATTTTCCCGAACTCCCATATTTCTTTGAATTCCTCCTTTCCCCAGATTCAATGGCATTACCCAGGTTACAAACACTCCTAAAATACTACCCTCTTTGCCACACTTCTTCCTCCTCAGCGTCATTCCTTTCAGCTTAATACTCATCATAGAACTTTTCTAACAGGATACTCAAATTAGCACTGCAAGTCTAGCAAATCAGATCGGCGATCAGACCAGGTCAGATACTTGATATCCTTATCAGATACCAGATCATCTCAGGCTTTTAATGATCCATCAGGTAACCGGATCGAGTCAGGTCGGACAATATGCTTAAAGCATTCGAATTGGAGTTAGTAAGATCCCTAGTGAGCAATGACTTTGAAATTCAAGAAATCAGAAAAATTATATCATTTCAAAAGTTAATAAGTTGCTATTTACCTATTGAATTCTTTCAGACCATTAGTTTCTTTCTTAGTGCTCTTAGTTTACTGTTTTTTTTATCGATCGGCACTTGGGGGGTTTCAATTTCAATATACAGACTAATTAATCAACTGCTATTTATTTTCATAGGCACTTAAATGGTTATTCTAAAGTGGAACTAGAAAACGACTCCGACTCTCAGTATAACATACTTATGCCTGATTAATTCCATAGATTGATAGCAAAGAGCATAAAATTATGAATACAGCTTACCTGCTGCAGCTGAATGTCCCTAAGAGATGGCCTGGAGAATATAGGAGAAGTCCCAGCAGCAGCCCAGGAGGGCATGCTTTTCTCGCCATCAGACATTGGTGATGGGTGAGCAGAACCCACAGGAATTGGGCTGGATACCGTACCCACCGGCATAAACAAGCCTAATCGGATTTGTCCACTACTACTTCCATCAACAAAATCTTCACCCAGATCCTTAACCACCCTACTTGGCCGACTTCCCTTTGTTGTGCTCTGCTCGTTCTGGATTTCACGGAGTGAAGCAGATCCCTTCGAAATCTTAGCCCCACCCCATACAGGGCCTTCACTTTTCGGAGTTGGAGGCGGGGGAGCAGCACGTTTGGGATCATCATCAAGGCCACCACTCAAGAACATTGAAAGACCACCCTTCTTTTTCTTCTTCTTGGATGTGGCTGGCAACTGGTTCTTGCCATCGCGCGAATCAGGATTTTCTTTCTTCAGACTATATAAAGGAGACTCTTCCCCAAGCTGGCTGCCATCAGCCTCTTCAGAATTTGTATCCTCCTATTAAAAATCACAATACAACAAAGTTAAGAATGTGAAGAGAATTTTCAGAAGGGGGATGGGGAGAAGAACATAAATAACGAGGGTCTCAGGATGAAAGGATGTATTGAATACATACATGCATGAAAACTTTATTAAGGGATGTAAGAGTCTCATTGGGTAGGCCTCATGGGCAAAGTAAAATGGTACGTTCTGGCAGAAGAAAAATTCACAAGTCAGGATTGCGGGTTGGATCAGAAGCTACTAATCCCAATCCGACATGATATTTTGAGGGGAGAATGGTGGTATTTGCATGTATCAGGTGGATCGATACCAGCCAATCCACCCAATCCTGATACTTGAAACTATAGTCAGAAACTGATAGCCATCCAATCTCTGGATTTTTATGGCTCACTTGCCATACTTTTCACCACTGTACAAAAAGAAATATGATAACCCAGCTCATAAGAAAAAACAAGGATGTTAACTTCAACCATGGAGATCTCCGGATATGAGCAATTGATCGATATAGACTGCATCCCAAGCCCTCACAGTTAGCTTGTTAGAAGTGCCAGTAATACTCAAGTTATACATGAATCTTCAGAAACCTAGATTTATCGCTCACATTTACCTAAATACCCATCGAGTATAGAATTATATTCTACTTTCATGATGATTGAAAGGGCTATGACAAACCTTATGGTTAGGAGTTTGAAAGATCTCAACACTGGAGAAACCCTTTACAGAGACAGGCTCTATTCCAGTTCCAGTGCTTCCAGAGGCAGCTTCCACCTGTGCCAATTTCTGTTTACTCTTTCTCCTCTGTTTTCTAGGAACATCAATCTTTTTCCCTTTCCCATCCAGCAACATAGGAGACGAAGCATTCTCTTGTGTCTCAACTAGAACACCAAGCTCAGCAAGTGAACCTTCAAGAAACGGTTTTGCTTGGAGTTTTGCAATTTGCTGCTCATCAAGAAGGTGGCCATTAGACTGTTTTATCTCAAGCACCTCAATCTGCTGCAACTTCTTCCGCAGATTCCGGACTGCTTTGAGGACAGCTGGGTCAGCACCATCTTTATTCTGTCGAAAATAAACCGATCCTTGGTACACCTGATTCTTTGAGACAGGTTTCAAGGGATTAGCACGAACCCTAAGGTATTCGCACTCATCCTCCTCCTCACTGTTGATGATGACAGGAAAAGTAGCTGTCGGGGTTGGCAGCCGACGGTAACTCCATGGCTCAGAGGATCTTGAATCCAATAGTTTCTCCAGATTAACAAGAATATCAGGAGATGCATTTGCAATAGCCTGTGTAGAGACAGTAAATATGTAGTCCAGGTTGCGAATTACCATCTCCTGTAAAAAAGCATGAGGGTATCTGTTAGATAAAGAGGATACAATCACTACCTACACAATTCAAGTAGCACACATGGACCACTTTATGGGCCACCTAAAATAAAGATTCATATAGTTAAAAACTGAAACAACCACAGCTGTCAAGGAGCCATCGTGAGACAAGGTGAGCACCATATTACAGGGTATATTTTCCATTTTCTAGGTGTTTTTCCTTATCCCAGGCATGTTACCATAGGTATATTTCCTTCCTCATCTAGATATGGAAACCTTGAAACATAAGGTGCCAGGGCATAAGGTATGCCTTGTTGCCTAAATGCCTTGGCATCACCTTGACAACTGTGATAACAAAGGAATCCACCACCTTATTATCAGCTGAGCAGGGAAAATAAGGTCATCTGGAAAATTGTCTAGAGAGCCAGTGGTATGGACTCATGTGTTGGATGTTCACCCTTCAGCACTTATAGGATGGTGAATCCCAGAAGCCATGCATGTTTGCCACATGAATATGATACAAGCAGGGAATTCTCTCATTCCATACAAGAACCCTTTGAAACCTCAATCTCATTGAAAAGGAAAAACTTCTGAGTAAATACAAGATACTGATGCCACAGACAGCCTATGTCACAATAGTTTAAGCAATTTCAAATAGAGTTAAAAATTTCATTGAGACAGAGTCCTGAAGCTCAGCATCACATCTCCTAAGGATTTTTGTTCCTGATGAATATCTTTAAGGATATTCAAGTCAATAGGTATTATCAATTATTACCTCACAATGGTTCCTCAGTTCATCAGCTCCCAAAGCTTCAGCAATTTCAAGCAGTTGTATAGCATTTTTTGCCTCCACTATAGTCTGCACTGCCACCTTTTCACACAAACTTTTTAAGCTTGGTGCACCTCTGTCATCTGGGTCATCCTTCTGTACAGTGGATGACATCTTCCTGTTTTCCACCTTTTCCAGATCAGAAAACATAAAATGTTCATCTAACTCCTCTGATTCATCAATAACCTCTAACATTGGCTCCTGAGGTTTCTCAGTCAATTGAGGATGACAAGATGGGTGATAAAGAGCACAAACAAGCAACATATGTGTTTCACCAACTGAAACTGATGTAACCCTCTTCACACCGTGAAGTCGGGTCATAACAGGAGGTTCATCCTTGCTTTTCTTTCCATCCCACTTGTAAACATCGCCTGTATCTGTAACCACAGCAGCCCAGTATTTGCCCGCAGATATACTGACCACATTTTTCTCACTGAGAGAATATAGCTACATGAAGCAGCAGAGAAAAATGACAAGATTCAGATATTATTGAAAGACGATGGAAAAAGGATAGGCTACATGGTAGCTTCCAATCAAAACAAACCTGTTGGCATCCTTCTGGATGGGCAGAATTCCAATAAAATACTGAACCATCAGCTGTGAGAGCCATACTATGTACCATCCCTGCAGCTATGGCAACCACTTTAGGTCGTCCAGAATGATGAAACTTAACTGGCCCACTGTTCCTACACTTGGCAATGTCTACTTTTCTCGGGTTGACTTGTCTATGTCCCCAAATATGCACCTGCAATCCATAATGATCCACAACCATATAAATTGAGGAATGAGAATTTTATTGACAAGAGGGAAAGATTCAAAAAAATTAGAAGCAAAATATCGCAATATAATTGTCATTTTAACAGAACAGAGGAATAAGCATAATAAGCATATCTGTTCAATTTCTTTTTCCTTAAATTATTTTGTACTTAAAAAGAATAAGAGAACAACAAAGTGAGCTTTGAGTTGAAGATTCAGTCATCAAACTATAAAAGCAAAAGCCTAGGAGAAAAAAGATTTACCGGACTAGGACAATAAATATTGTTTAAATCAAATAAGCATCTGCCGCACGTTACCTCTCCATCTCCTAATACAATTGTATGATACTTTGATGTCGATACTCCTGTCATACGTTTGAATTTCACCGATTCAACCACCCTTGGGATGTAGTTTGATGCAGAGTTGGAGGTACCATAACCAAGCTGGCCCTCCTTGTTGCAACCCCACGTGAAAACTTCACCAGAATCAGTAACCACAGCAGTGTGTTTGTTCGCAGCAGCAACAGCACTTACTCTTGGTTTGAGGGAACTCACTCGCCGTGGTGTTGGTTGGGTATCCACAGAAGTATAACCAAGCTGACCTTCTGCAGGATATTTTCGGGAAGAAACTCAATAATCTAGAAGTCATAAAAATATAATGACCAAGAAACTAACGAGCATTTCTTCCAAGACTCATGAACCAACAACAGCATGTACAAGTAGAACAGACTTTTCTCCCATTCCTTTTGTCTGACAGATGAGTAAAAGTGACCATTGACTAGGTATTCGAGGGTTGTCTTGTAAGTCCTAAGAAAACATCTAATTGTATCAGCACAAAAGGACCCCCACCCACCCAAAAAAAGGACCATTAATAAACAAAAATTACCCACAGTGTACCTCTATTGGATCCCCAAGTGAACACTTCCCCGCCTTCTGTTGCTATAATGGTGTGATGTTTAGCAGCTGCAATTGCCTTTACTCGGCAGGACCCTACACCAAAAGTAACCTGCCGGGGAGTAATAACTGCAGCTTGGCCGCTACAAACAATAAAAAAAAAATCAGCACCCCCAAAATGGATACTGCTCCTGGCCATTTTTGAGGTTTAAAT
The DNA here is from genome assembly GCA_028583415.1 of Protea cynaroides. Taxonomy (NCBI): domain Eukaryota; kingdom Viridiplantae; phylum Streptophyta; class Magnoliopsida; order Proteales; family Proteaceae; genus Protea; species Protea cynaroides. Next base: position 47,054,145 of record CM053269.1, on the reverse strand, counting down.
TGCATTACCAGGGATAAAAGCAGTATCCATAAGCAGTTTATAAATGCAACCCACATAACCATAAATAACACAAGATTATGAAATTGCATGCTTTGAGAAGTCACTCCCAAACCAGTGGGAAGATCTCAGTAAGAGAGAAAGAGAACAACTTCATAATTTCTTATGCAGCCTATTTTGACCTTTTTGCTTTTTAATAGCAAGGCATAATGATAATAAAGTAACCATTAGATTTCCTTAACTCTCAAACCAACCTTTCTTAAGCAAGTTCAATGATTTCCTTGCAGTTTAATTTGATCTCTCATAAGCCAAACACTGCACCTAGTTCAAAGAGCTGCTAGCTTATAGTCTCCTGATTCAGGGGAGCATTTCCCATTGCTTTGGCAATGACAATGCCTGAAAGACTTCTTCATCAATTCTCACCTCACCAACACAGGTTGCTCCACCTGAATGATCTCAGACTTGATTTGGTTTGCCCCTGGGTAATCCCTTTAGATGGTTAAAGATTTGATTTGGATTTCTTTTAGTATTCTTGCACAGGAATGTGCTTGAAATAATGGACCATCAGCATTGCAGTGATATAGAAAATGCCAGGGAAGCAAAGAGACATCCAAATTTTCATCATAAAGGCAAACCTACAAGATTATAAAGTTTTGAACATTCAATTACCTGTGGATATCAAAGTCAGGGTGTCCAAGCCGACCTCCCCTTCCAAATCCCCAAGTGTAAACTTCTCCACGAGTGCCAACCGCTACACTGTGGAACTTTGCTGCAGAAACCAACTTAACAGAAGAGCCTTGAAGTGAATCAACTTTGCATGGTAATTTCTGAATGTGTGCATTCCCAGTTCCCAGTTGGTAGTTAGCACCACTTCCCCAGCTAAAGACCTCTGTTACAGCTGAAACCACAAAAGATCACTCAGGACATCACTAAACCCAGTCTGTGCTCAATGGAAGAAAATACTCAAAAGTTGACACTCGCCACTAATTCACTGTAGCAGCATACCTGCTTTATGAACATTTCCAACAGCCTGCACCACGGGCCCAGAGAGGAGATCAACAGGTGTTCGACATTTGGAGTCCTCTAATGTAAGAGAAGCACCAGACTGAAGCAGAACACTTGCAGCAACAAGATGACCAAAATGGAGAGCCCTATGTAAGCTACTCCATCCCGATTCCCCATCCTAAAGAAAAAAGCAAATGGTCATACATAATGAGAAGATATATGGTTGCAAAGACAAACTACAAGAAAATAGGAGAATAGGTAGTACTTCAGAACCAGTATTTGAGAAGTGCCCAAATATGAGAACTGACACTGGTCCATTTTCAAATTCAGTATAAGATTGCTCTGAGTACTCTCTCTCTCTCTCTCTTGTGTGTGTGTTGGGGGAGGGCATTCATTATTCTTATCTGGGCATTAAAACCTGATCTTTAAATTGACTTGTATATTTTATTTTACTCTGTCTCACAAGACCTAGATCATAATGTAACAATCTAATATTGTAAAAGCACAGATTGGGGAATTTTCATTCTCTCCATTTACAATTGAATTATCAAAATGAATGATTTGGCAAAAAATGCTTCAGAAGATTTCCAGAAAAGAATGTTTTGAAACTGACCTGGAAAAGTGACTGGGTCCAGTAAATCTAAGCCAGACATATCCCAAAATCCCAATTGATCAAATGATATCAATGGTATACACACTACAACTCTATAAGATATACATGTCAGTAAAGTCTAACATGTCTAGTTAGTCATCAATGTTGGTGAATATGAAAATTCTCACCCTTTGTCAAATGGCAGACATGGGAGAGGAACCTGCTGCCTGTATATAGACTCACTGGTCAAATCTGAACCCAGAAATGACAATGCCATGCTAGCCTAATGAGTATATTTCATCCTACACTGCTTCTTCCTCAACTTCGCAACTTCAACTTCACCCGAATGTGTTGAGGCGGTTATCCAAAGTTGAGAAAGTTACAAAAATGCCACTGAGAGTTGCAATTTCCAAATATTGCATATAAATCCAACACCCATCCCCCACACTGGTAAACTTTCAACCAGGAACGGATCATCTATATGCAATTTCCAAAAATTTGAACCCATCTAAATGCAAATTACAAAAATTTGAACCCACTTTTCAAAGTCAACCAGTGAGATCGGTGTCGGATAATCTATCATATGAAACCACCATTGTATGCATATATATTAAATGCTGCCTTTTATCTCTTAAAATTTTTTTCCCTATCTGTATTGTGCAACTCTGACGAATTCAGGAAAACAAGTTCCCACTAAAAAAATCAAAGAAAAAAGAATCCATTGATTTGCAAATCAACTAGAACAACCTTCATGATTAAACATCAAGGATTAAAGTATTAAACATGAACTCAAATTCTTTTTATCACTCTATCAAAGTAAAGGATAATTCTGCCATGAATACAGTGTCTTAGAACATCTTAATGAGAAATATTAGAGGTAGGATCTATAGCTTTCATTAGTGTCATCAAAGGAAGTGAAAAATATAGTAACATTTTCAATATAAAAAAAAAGGGTAAATTTCATAAATTGAGATCCCATTACAGATTAAGCAAATGAATCAAATACCAGTTAAGCAGAGAAGCATAAATGACTTATTATTGTGATCTGTATCTAAGAGAGCCTAAGTACTTATTCAAATAAAATAAGACAACAAAGGAATAAATGACCAACAAACCCTGGCATCTAACTTATTCTTGTGATCTGTAACTGAGAAAGCTTAAGAACTTATTCAAATAACATAAGACAATAGAGGAATATATGGCAAACACACCCTGGCATCAGGATCAGCTCCAGCTGCAATTAGCCTCCTCACAATAGGAATGTGATTTCTCCATGTTGCAATGTGAAGAGGAGTGAGGCCAAACGCATTCCTTGAATTGATATTGCCCCCATTCTTTTTCAGTAGTGCCAAAGCTGAATCTACTTCGGATAATGAACCATCCCGTGTAACAAAACACAGATCTTTCTGGGATCCACTAGAAGACAATTTGCGCATAGGTGTCTGCTGACTCTGCTTTCGGACCAAATGTGATGTTGAAACCTCCATAAATATATTTTGCAAACACGATAATGCTCTCTGGTTGCCAAATTTATAGCTAAATTCTTCCAACGCCACTACCTGCCATGTAATATAATTAAAATTTTCCCGTCATCGAAATATTGACAACTAGAACCTCCATAACCCAGTAAGCAGTTGGTCAAGCTCATACATTACACCAAGTAACCTTAGCCCTTCAATTCGAAGGTCAGGCATCCATCGTATAGGAAGTTAGAAACCATAATGCTTAAATGCTAAACAACCATCACCATCTCCGTCATTATTGTACACAGAAACGAGCTGTGATAGCCATACCAAAAGCCCTGGCAGAGTACATGGCACATATTTATGTCTTTGGGATGAAAAGGAAGCTGCACAACACATCCAAAATTTCTTCTATCAGTATTTTATTCATCCAGATGTTCAGCAAAGATGCAATCTATGGCAGAAAAAATATATATATATTGAATAAATACATAAAGAGAAAACGGGCTGTATGAGAAGAGAATAATACAGACATTAACATCTTATTAAAACATGATTGGGTGCTTATGGCCAGTGCTTAGAGTTAAATCCAGAAAAAATAGGACTTGAAACTTCCAAAGACTACTCTTAATTTTTTCTTCCCTACAAAAAAATGTTCCAAAAACAGAGATTCTGCATGAACATTTCATGTTTCATCATTCATGACTCATGAGAAGGGGTTCAAGTGATAAACATAGACTACTATCAATTAGGATACCATAGTAATACCTCAAAGTGACGACTTTAGATACATAGGTTAAATCATAAACAAAGAAGGAGAAACAGAGGTGGTATTAAACATAAAAAAAAAAGAATAGGATGGATAAAGTAGAGAGGAACTTCTGAGTGTGGTGTGGTCGGTGCATACAACCAAACTCAGGGGAAATTTTTATAGGGCAACTATAAGACTAGCATTGATGTATGTAGCTGAATGCTGAGTGATGGAAAAAAAAAACATATAAACAAAACTGCTGTAGCTAACATTAGGATGGTGAGACGGATGAGTGATAAAACTAGAAGAGATAAAATAAGCAATGATCACATTAGGGTAGCTGCCATACACAACAAGATGAGAGAAATTTGTTTGAGGTGGTATGGAAATGTGAAACAAAAACCTCAGGATGCCAGTAACGAGGAGTAATATGATTCAAATTAGATGAGCTAAAAGAGAAAGGGGCATATGAAAAAATGACTTTGGGAGAAGTGGTGAGAAAAGACATGCATGGATAAGGTTTAAAACAAGTACAGCTTCGAATAGAGTTGAATCAAGGCTTAGTTCAATTGATTAGAGTATCTATTAGAAATTTTGACGTAGTGCGTTACCACAAAGAAACATATGGACCATACTATGTATAACACAATATGATCATGGATTTACACAATCAATTATAGTGGAACAGCACAATAAAATAGTCCTGTAAGAAGGGAGCCAATCAAAGAAAAAATACAACAAAATAGTGTAATCAAGAAAGATAAGATGTGTTCTATGTAATATTTTTATAAATTGAATAGGCCAGGGTAGTTATGTATTTTTTATCTCTCAATCCCCCAAGTTTGGTAGTACGGGTGGGTGTGCAGGCCCCCACAATGAACGTAGAATTAAGAATACTAATTCAAATTGTACAAGAATTACATTGCCAAGCAAATACTAAACCCTTACAGATATGGAACTGACGCCTGGTACTAAAGCATTTAATAGTTAAACCGGGGGATAACAAAAATGACATCTTGTCGACAGCATAAATATTTTGAAATGAAGAACTCAAGAAATGCATTTCCTGAAGAAATTTAGTTCACCACATGCTGACTGAAACACACATAAACTATTGCCCCCGTTTATTAGTAACTTCAAGAGCTGATTTAAATAAAGAAACAGAATCTCCAACAAAGGAACTACAAGTATCTCTTTCTATGGATTCTAAGACTCTAATTTTACTCTTCACACTAATTTCTCACCTGTCCATTAAATCAGAATTCAAAGCCGTTAAGGACATCAATATCAATAAGGGACGCTGCAATTCCACCAACCAAGTTAAAGCAATTGTCAACAGAAAATGAGGATCACCCCAATACAAAATGACGAAATACAACATTATATCCCAAAACCTACATCCAGAAAACCAGGAAATCAACTAATAACCACCAAACAGATCACATACAATAAACGGAATCACAAATACTCAACAAAATTTCTTAACCAAAGATAAGTAGGCAACAAATTAAGAATTACGAAAGCCTCAATACCAAATGAGAGCAATAAATACATCAAAATAAGAACTTTCAACAAACCAGCTTATCAAATTGCTCTTAGAAGATGAAAGAAAGAGGAGAAACTCGAAAGCATACCAAACGGTTAATAAACAAAATCAAAGATGTGAGAGGAAAAGAAAATCACCTGCAACTCCAGGACGACGATGAAATCATGATTCAGCAACGAAGAGAATAAATTTATGTGCTTTGCTTTCTTTTTTTCCCCTCTTATGCGGTGGTGAGTTCTGTGGAAGGCAGAATCGAGCATCGGAATATACCCACCAAAGTCCCCAACAGCTTAAGAGAGAGAGAGAGAGAGTTTCAGATACCAGAGGGAGCTGTTCGACCTTAGAATTCTCTCAAGGGTAATTTAGGAATTCAGCTTTCACTAACATTCAAATGACTGAAATACCCCTCTCTGGGTCAGAAATTCAGTTGTTATCTCTTATGTGACTTCTCGGTCTGGCATTTCCGTGGTATACTTTTCTTACTCATTTCGTCCACGTGTCAATATTGACGTGGCTATTTATTCAGTCAACAAGAGGCTATCTATTTGATCGACAAGTGGCATCGATGACGTGGTTCCATTAGTAGTCGCACGAGACGTGTTGGAACGACGGTCCAAATTTCACTTTTGCCCTTTCTGTTATGTTTCTATGATTTGTCAAACCTCGTAAGTGTCGAGAGGATTCTGTGAAGTCGTAAAACGTAAATTAGAAGTAAAAGACGAATCTATCATTAGAAAACAATCGAAAAGACGACTTCAGTCCATTTACAACTGATAAAGCGCAAATGGGGGTAAAACGGTCTTTCTAGTTGGGTTTTCAGTTTCCCATCGCTTCACACGTGAAGTCCTAACGACAATGAGTACCTACTCGGCCTTGCCCCAACCCTACACGTGACAAGGACCGCTAACAGTTCAGCGGTTTCGGTAGAGTGTCAAGCGGTTGGCTCGGTCTGGTTTGGATGTGGGTTGAATCATTTTTTGGTCTTGTATATTCAAGCTCAAAACCAAATCAGTACAAAAAGTTCGGTTTTATCCGTTGATTTAATAGATTTTTATTGGTATATTATTGGTTCGATTTTGGTTTTCTATATGTATTTTTGGTTTGAAGTTGCATTAATCTTGATTCGGTTTCGATTTTGCTTTTTTATATTTATATTTAATAAAATATTAGTTTAATGAACTCTTATTGATCTATTATTCGGTTGATTCAGTTTCAGTGGTTTAATAGAAAAACCTAACTGATATATAAAGGCATTCAAAATCCTAAAGTTTTTTTAATATGGAATTATTCTCCCCAAATATATATGACTTAATGTTTAATATATTGATGTATCTTATGAAATCATGTAGCAGAATTTTAAATTTTAAAAGAACAAAGAAAATCAAATCAAATAACAAAAATTGTTTCAATGCATTTGTTTAAGTGGGTCGGTCTCCATGACACCGGCTTGTTCGGAACTTCGGATCATCTGCATGTATATGTATTCTATGTGGGATCTCATCACTGTCGATGTGGTGTGGGACTCATCTCTAAAGTGTGGGACATACTGAATATAGAAGGTGATGATGAGATCACATGGAGGATACAAATATATACAGGTGAACTATTCTCAAATTTATAATTAAGAAAGGACATTGTGGGCCACTTCATTAATATGGAAGGAGATTTTGCTTAAAAGTGTCAATCTCTAAGATCATAGTATTATTTTAATATAAGATAGGTGCATGATGCATCAAATGATAGATATATGTCGTAGTGTTACATAACATGATACCCCGAGTTTCTTAAGAGACAAGAGGAGACTGATTCATCAATGGGTCATGCATCTCCGTCTTCCAATGTTTTTGTTTTATTATCTGGATGTATACGTATCAAGGGGAACTTGACTCTAAAATCGGCTTATAATGTCAAGGAATCCAATCTCAGGAAAAAAATAAAAATTGAAGGAATCCAAGACCATATCAACTCGCATATTAAATTTTTTATGGAAAATTTAGATCACTTGCATATATATGTAATCTTTAAGAGATCATATTATCATCAATGTGGTGTGGGATCCATCTTTAGAGTGTGGGACCCATTGAATATGGATGGTGATAGGATCCCAGAGAAGATACAAGTACATGCAGTTGAACTATTCTCTCTTATGAGGGGTAGGTTTTGAGGCACAGTTGCTCTGATACAACTGATGTGAATTTTAGAGAACTTAAAATTGATTTATAAGACGAGAGAACCCAAAACCATATCAACCCACATTTTGGGATTTCATCCGTGATTTAAGAATGTTGAGCCCTCTTGTTAGCAAGGTTTAAAAACTCAGCATCGATCAAAGGATCGGTTTTCATTGATTCTGATTCAAATCATCCAAAATTGACTAGGAATCAGCCCTAGTCATTCGAAATATCAACTCAATTCAGCCTGACTCTATCACACTCAATATGAGTCAAATCGATCGATTCTGTCGATTCTGATCCGAGTTTCAAAATTATGCACACTAAACTTGGGCTACCCCCAGCCTTCAACAACCACTGCATGAATCACAGAGCTTACCAACTGTGTGCCTTAATGCCTAAATTGAAGGCATGCAACACAAGCAGCATAGGATGATGCTATGGTAGACGAACAACAATCCTTATTTTTTAAGTATTTTAATTTTAAAATTTCCTTCCTGTTTTAGACTTCTAAGGGAGTAGAAGGATTATTTTACTCAAAAAACTTGAGATTGCTGATTGATTTTATTCAAACATATTCATGCCTTGCTCCTGCTTGAGAAACATAAAAGCCTTGAAGCAGGGGGGAGATTCACTTCACATTGGATGCACTTCTTGGAACTTTTCATCTAGATGAACGAGGTTCCTAGAAGAAAATACCTCAAAGGCTTAGCCAAACATGGATTTAGTCTAGTTGCTCTCCCCTACACGGGTTCTATTAGGGGAAAATAAGTCCAAAGCCAAATCAAATCGTTGATAAGGGACCAGAGATCCAGACATTGATAAGGGATCAGTGAAGATGTGTTTGGGGGAGTACACGTGGCACACATCTAAGCTAAGAGTGTACGGACAAGGAAGAATCTGTTCTAACAACAGTTGGGGGATGAGATCTAATTCGACCTCCCTCTGGGTAAAAGAGCGGTGATAAGACAGGTTGGATATTAATTGTTCTGTCATTAATGCTCATAAATATCAACAACAACCATAAATGTCAGATGGGCTGACTTGACCAGCCACGTCACCATATCATAGATCGAATCAGCAAAAGGCAAGATTTATGTTTGATAAGTGAGAAATGACAGCCACAGTTGTCAGAGGAAGTAGCTAAAGTGGATATAAGGGGGTCAAAGAAGGCCGAAGGGGGGTTGTAAGCGACTGATAAGACGTTTAGACGCCACCCTAGGGGGTCGTAGCTGCCTAATCCTAATCCTCACAGTCTGACATGATGGAGATGGTGGCAGGGGGAGGGAAGCTTATCCAAAAACTTCACTATGGTTCTATAAATACTGGAGAATTATCAATTGCAAAGGATCATAAAATCCAACCCAAAAAACACCTATCTTAAGGTATTATTACTCTACTAAATTTCCCTCTGAGAGATCACTTACTACTTACTATTCAACTTCCATATTGGGAAGAAAAAAGCTTAAAGGAACTCCCATATCTCAGGGAATCCCTTCTTGAAGGAGCTCTAGTGTCTTACTAAAAGTTTCATTCTGTTTGTCTTGGAGACCTATTGACTTTGGTATCGGAGTGGTCCTAGGGTAAAACCCACCCACCTCACTATCTTACCTGTCTTGCAGCTACTTGGCATCATCTGGAGCACCCAACGGAATCCATCGACAACAAGTACCCTCTCTATGACACCATCAATGTTCATGGGATGTGAGATACACAACAAGCTAGTTTAGGCCCGGACCGATTAATAAACGAACGTCCACAGTGTAGAGGTCTAGCCCGATGGTCTCTTGACCGACTATTGCCCCTAACCGAGACTGACCGATTATTACCCCTAACCTTAATACATAATCATCAATTTCCCTCGAATGAGATTGATACTCAACAGTGTCAATATATAAATCAGAACATGAATCAAGTACCAAAAATGTTCCTTAAATTATGTTTTGGGATGTAACCCTATCTGAATGAGAAATACCCCAAACGTATGGAACTTGAGTTCCTTATTATATGACTTGTTTATGCCATCTTTTATGGCCATTGAGTATTGGTGATTATATTAAAATTATAAATATTAAAATGTTTGTAAAATTTTAGTATTAATTTAGATGTCATGCATTCGAAAATTCGTTGACTAGGTTAGCCTAAATATGATTAATGTGTCCACGCCTCATGGAATGGTTAATAAGGATATCAATAGATAGTCGAAAATTCGGATCTAATTCGAATTCCCATCCATTTAAGGGAATCCGAATTCGAACAATCAGATTTGGATTTGGGATTCGGATAGCATGAAAAATCTTTTTTGCTATTTTCTATTATGGGCAACATTATCTTCATTACCTATTTTGACTGGTGGAATCCAATCAAGGATAATTGATTATCCATTACCAAATATAAATCAAATCTATCCTATTATGGGAATGTGATAGATTTGAATTCTAAAACATTAGATATATGGAGCAGGGTCCATATAGTCTCTCTGTGTGCATAATCAGGAGAACCCATACTTAAGGGAGATGAGACTATAAAAGATCTCTGCAGGAATCAGGTGTAAAGAAAAGATTGAAAAACAATCTCCTACGAAAAGGTATATCCTATTTATTTTAATGATTGTGTTATAACTCAGATGTATTTTACATTCCATATGGGATTCAAATAGAGTATCAAGTTTCTTTGGATTTAGTATTGAAATCCTACCGTGGTATCAAAGCCATCCCACATGGATTTAAAATCATTGAGTATTGAAACATGAAGAAAATTTTCTTAATTTTCATTTGAATTTTGGAGAAATATGAGAGATTTTAAAAATCGAATAATTTTTCGACCAGTAAAATTACATGAAAATTATATCAATTTGTAGATCTCACTGAGATGGTCACGGCGATATAAAAATCGCTGTCACCGGAGGCCGGGTGCGCCGTCACACGCCGGCCAAAGAGGGGAGTGAGATCCACTCGCCAGATTTAAAAAATAAAAAAAGGGGGGGGGGACCGGGTTGAACCGAGACCCGACCCGAACCAGGAGCGGGGGCAGGCCCGAGCCAAACCGGAAAGCGAACCAGATCCGAACCGAACTTTTGGACCCGACCCAGATTGTAATGGATCACCTGACCCAAATCGAAAACCGGACCAGACTCGACCTGAATTTTGTACCTGGCTCGGGATTGTAAATGGGTTGGCCCGACCCTAATTTTGGTTGACCCGGATAGGGGTAAAAATGGGTCAACCGGACCCAAGGTTTTGACCCGAACCGGTAAACCCGGTTCTGTTTCGGGCCGGAGTGAAATAAAACCAAACCGGACTGGGTTATTGAACCAAACCGAAAATCGGTTCAGCCTTAAGACCCTGTTTGGATCACAGGCAAGTGATCCCACGCGTCGACTTTAATCGATGCGTGAGGGTGCGTTTCAGGTCCGATTGACCTGAAATTTTTTCCGTTGATTTTTTTTTGATTATCTTCATTCTGGTATATCTGTAGTGTCATTTGTGGAATCTTAAAGCTATAATAATTGGATAAAGTTAGTTTTTCAAGCATTTTATAAGGTTTTTTGTAATTTTAAATGATAAAATGATTACCAGATGAGTAATGTGCATGTTTATATTGATTTGTTAAGAGATAATTCCTTATTTTCAATGTTTGAATCATATTCAATATGACCACATAGAAGAATTTACAGATATAATTGTGTAATAGAGTAAAACCCACCAAAGTGGCACACCTACTGCATGGTTATGTCTGCAAATTCAAGAATTTTATTTTATACAAGAGTAGTCAAGCATTGATAATGCACATCCAAAGGTGGCATTGTCCAGTTATGTTAGTAACATGCAGTCACTGATTAAGGATGATCGGCTAAGGGATTTTTCATTCACCCAAAGGTGATGAAATCTTCTGAAGTCATCATTCCTTGGCGGTTTTGCCTGTATATCAAAGAGGACCAGTGCATGCTTATCCCAAAGGATAAATGTGTAGTGCGATTGACTCTTAAGAAAAGAAATTATTTTAAGGATGTTCGGCTGAGGATTTTTCAATCACCCAAAAGTGATAAAATTTTGTCGAAACCATCATTCCTTGGCGGTTCAACCTGGATATCTAAGAGGACCAGTGCATGCTTATCCCAAAGAACAAGTATGTAGTGCGGTTGACTCTTAGGAAAGGGAAATATGCTTCACATCCATCCTATTTCACCTCTTATTTATTTATTCTGATGTTGGATATATTAAGTGCATATATGTTTTAAATGTAAACTCATATAGTAATTTTCATCTCAGGATGTCAATAACTGTAAATGTATTAACCTCTTTACTTGTATTGACTGGTTCTAATTACCAAAAATGGTATAAGGCAGTGGAAACCCAACTCAGCATGTTGGATATGGACTTAGCTCTTAGAGAGGAGAAACCTGCTCCAATCACTCCTGAGAGCTCTCCTGCTCAGATTCTAAAAATAGAGATGTGGGAAGCTTCTAATAGAAAATCTCTAATCTTGATGAAAAATTCTGTTTCTGAATCTCTTCGTGGTAGTCTCCAGATGAAAGATATTGCAAAAGAATACATGACGGAGATACAGACGAAATTTAATGTAACAAATAAAAGTCTCAAAATTAGTCTGATGGCAGCTCTAACTGGATCAAGATTTGATTCAAATGGTAGTATTCGAGAACACATACTCGGATTGGTTGCAAAAAGGAAAAAACTAAAGGGACTGGGAACCTCTTTGGATGATGATTTTCTGGTTTATCTTGCCCTGACTTCTCTCCCAAATGAATATAGTCAGGTTCATGTATCTTACAATACTCAGAAAGACAGTTGGAGTTTGGACGATTTGATTTCTTTTTGCTCTCAAGAAGAGGATAGATTGAAAAGGAAGAAACCTGAGAGTGCAAATTTGGTTCAGCACAAACCTTTTCCTAAAAAGGGAAGGGGAATTGGAGGTGTAGGACCTCAGAAGAAGAAAAAGTTTTCCAAGAAGGGAAATGAAAAACCCTATGATAAATCATATAGCTTAAAAAGAAATGATGACAAGAAAGACATGAATGGCGTGGAGTGTTTCTGGTGTAAAAAGAAGGGACACATGAAGAAAGACTGTCGAGGCAGGCAGGCCTGGTTGAATAAGCAGAAATAATCTGGTACTCATCTATCTCTAGTATGTTTTGAGTCTTTTCTAGTTGATGCTCTTGTAGATTTATGGTGGATTGACTCTGGGTCATCAATTCATGTTACCCATTCCTTGCAGGGATTTCTAAGCCGCAGAGCACCAAGCAGGGATGAGATTAGTGTTCGTAGGGAACGATGTAAAAGTTGCAGTGGAGGCCATTGGAGTAGTTAGACTGTTTCTGACTTCAGAAATTTTTATAGATTTGGAAGACACTGTATATATTCCCTCAATGAAGAAGAATCTGATTTCTGTGTCAAGACTAGTAAATAATGGATACAGTTTAAGTTTTAATAAGAATGATTTTGATTTATGTCTGAATTCTTTTGTAGTTGGAAATGGAAGGGTAGTGAATGGTTTATATCAATTGAATTTAGTATCTTCTATGGTTTTGAATGTGTCTTCTAAACGTCCTATGCTGGATGAGTCTTCCTCTACTCTTTGGCACAGGCGCCTAGGACATATTTCAGTGGAGCGTATGAAAAGACTTATCATTGATGGAATTCTGAAACCTTTACAATTTGATGATATGCCTGTCTGTGTAAACTGTGTCAAGGGAAAAATGACTAAAAACAGGAAGAAGAAGTCAGTTCGCAGCAATGACTTGTTGGAACTGATTCATACTGACATCAGTGGTCCTTTTCCCTCTCCTTCCATTGGAGGTCATCGATATTTTATTACATTTATTGATGATTATTCAAGATATGGTTATGTTTACATATTGGCTGACAAATCTAGTTCACTGGATGTCTTTAAGATATATAAAACGGAAGTGGAGAATTTTCTGTCAAAAAGGATAAAAGTTGTTAGATCAGATCGAGGAGGTGAATATTATGGTAAGCCATGTGATTCTACTCAACACCTTGGTCATTTTGCCAAGTTCTTACAAGAGCATGGCATTATTGCTCAATATTCAATGCCAGGAACCCCTCAACAAAATGGAGTTGTCGAAAGAATGAATAGGACTCTAAAAGACATGATGAGAAGTATGATTAGTAATACCAATCTTCTAGATTTTTTGTGGGGGGGAAGCTCTGAAAACTGCCACTTACATACTCAATAGGGTGCCAAGTTAATCTGTTCCCAAAACACCTTTTGAGCTATGGACTGGTAGAAAACTGAGCTTGAATCATCTACATGTTTGGGGATGCAGAGCAAAAGCCAGATTATATAATCCTCATGAAAAAGTTATGGATCCAAGGACAGTCAGTTGCCATTTTGTTGGCTATCCTACTAGATCCAAGGGATTTAGATTTTATTGTCCTAATTCTACTAATCGGATAGTTGAGGACTGTTCATGCCAAGTTCATTGAAGACTCCTGTGAATTAGTAGAACCAAAAAGCTTGGAATTTGATGAAATCCTTGTATTTTCTAATTCAGTGATTCTCAGCACTATTATGCCTACTGTTATGCATCCCTTGGTCCCACCAATGACAGAGCACATTACGGGGATTGAGGTACCTGATCCACCTATGGCACTAGTGTTGATTGCAGAACCTGAAGAAATGGTCAGGAGATCTACTAGACAAAGCAAGAGTGTTATTTCTTCTGATTTCATTCTATACTTGACTGAAGGAGAATTTGACATTGGTCAAGCAACAGATCCCTCTAGCTTTGAGGATGCCATGAATAGTTCTAATGCACCAAAATGGTTGGAAGCTATGAAAGATGAATTGTCATCCATGGCTAACAATGGTGTCTGGACATTTGTAGATTTACCTAATTCTTGTAAACCCATAGGCTCCAAATAGATTTTCAAGACTAAGTGTGATTCCAGGAGAAGAATTGAGCGCTACAAGGCCAGGCTAGTAGCTAAGGGATTCACACAGAGAGAGAGGGAGTTGACTTCAATGAGACATTTTCTCCAGTTTCCTCGAAGGATTCCTTTAGAGTTATTATGGCACTTGTGGCGCATTATGATCTAGAATTACATCAGATGGATGTCAAAACAGCCTTTTTGAATGGAGACTTCATTGATGAAGTTTACATGCGCCAACCAGAAGGTTTTGAGGTACAAAGCAAGGAAAGAATGGTTTGTAAGCTCAACAAATCCATTTATGGTCTCAAACAAGCTTCTAGACAATGGTATCTAAAGTTCCACCAGATTATATCATCTTTTGGTTTTGTTGAGAGTGTTATTGATCAATGCATTTATCACAAAATCAGTGGGAGAAAGTTCATTTTTCTAGTGTTATATGTAGATGACATTTTGCTTGCCAGTAATGATTCGGATTTACTTGCAAAGACCAAGCAATTTCTGTCAGAGAACTTTGAAATGAAAGATATGTGTGAGGGTTCTTTTGTACTGAGTATTGAAACCAGTCGTGACAGAAGACGTAGACTATTGGGACTATCTCAAAGGGCTTATATTGATCGTGTACTCAAGAGATTCAATATGTTAAACTGTTCAGCTGGTGAGGCACCCATCAGGAAGGGAGACAAGTTAAACAAGACTCAGTGCCCTCGGAATGAGATTGAAAGAAGGTCTATGACTGATAAGCCTTATGCATCTGCAGTAGACAGCCTTATGTATGCACAGATCTGCACTCTCCCTGATATTGCTTTTGCAGTAAGTGTTTTGGGACATTTTCAGTCAAATGCAGGTTTGGCTCACTGGACAGCTGTGAAGAAAGTCTTGCGATATTTACAGAGGACAAAAGATTATATGCTTACCTATGGCAGCAATAATACCCTTGAGATTGTGGATTATTCTGATGTAGATTTCAACGGATACCCTGATGACAGGAAATCTACTTCAGGATACATCTTTATGATGGCTGGAGGAACTATTTCTTGAAAGAGTGTGAAGCAAACAAAATTTTGGCATCTTCTACGATGGAGGCAGAGGTCGTGGCATTGTTCGAAGCCACGGCGGCATAACTGGCCGAGAAATTTCATTTCTAGTCTGAAGACTGTGGAAATCATCTCCAGACCATTATTAATGTATTGTGATAATCAGTCAACTATATCTTTCTCTAAAAATAATCAGAGAACTGGTGCTTCAAAGCACATTGATATCAAGTATCTGTTAATAAAGGAAAAAGTTGATGATAACCACATCATTGTAGAAAAGATCTCGACGGTATATATATGGTTGCTGATCCATTGACAAAAGCTCTAATAGTGGGAATCTTCAAGGATCATGTTTCTTGCATGGGCATAGTCGAATCTTTTGATCTAATTTTGTAAAATCATATATTTACATTGATACTTAATTGTATTATTTTGTCTGTGGTTTTATGGACATAGTGATTAATACAATTGTTTCTTTTCATGATTTAACATTTGCACTCTTGCTAGTCTAAGTGAAAGCTTTATTCAATTTGTCAAATTTCAAAAGACAGTATTAAGCCAAGTCACAGAAGACAGTATTAAGTCAAGTTTTAAAAGACAGTATTAAGCCAAGTCACAGAAGATAGTATTAAGCCAAGTCTTAAAAGGCAGTATTAAGCCAAGTCACAAAAGGCAGTATTAAGCCAAGTCTCAAAAAAGACAGTATTAAGCCAGGACACAAAAGGCGCGATTAAGCCAGGACCCAAAAGGCAGTATTAAGCCAAGTCACAAAAGGCAGTATTAAGTCAGGACCCAAAAAGACAGTATTAAGCCAAGTCTCAAAAGGCAGTATTAAGCCGAGTTTCAGAGGCAATAAGCCAAAGTCAAAATAAATAAGGAGACTTATGTTCGTAATAACAGAAAATTGTATGCCGTATAATTGAGGTGTATCTTCTGCTGTTGTTCAACATTAGTCTATTTGTTGGAAGGTATGAGGTTTGGGAGAATTCGGTTTTTTTTTTAATTAATGGTTTCCATGACCACACTAGTTTTTAATAGTCTTGTAGAATAATGTAGCCCAAGTGGGAGATTGTAAAATCTTTTTTGCTATTTTCTATTATGGGCAATATTATCTTCATTACCTATTTTGACTGGTGGGAATCCAATCAAGGATAATTGATTATCCCTTACCAAATATAAATCAAATCTATCCTATTATGGGATTGGGATAGATTTGAATTCTAAAACATTATATATATGGAGCAGTGCCCCTATAGTCTCTCTCTGTGTGCATAATCAGGAGGACCCATACCTAAGGGAGAGGAGACTATAGAAGATCTCTGCAGGAATCAGACGTAAAGAAAAGGTCGGAAAACAATCTCCTACAAAAAAGGTATATCCTATTTATTTTAATGATTGTGTTATAACTCAGATGTATTTTACATTCCATATGGGATTCAAATAGAATCAAGTTTCTTTGGATTTAGTATTGAAATCCTACATAGCAGTCAAACGGTTAGGTTTATATCCACTCCGTTTAGCCTAGTGTTAAGGCACATATAACCTTAGGTTTTAGGCCCCGTTTGATAAAACTTCTACTCTGAACTCTTTACTTCCGGTTCAAATTTATACTTCTGCTCCAAGAGGATTCATGAATATTTGGAAGTAGAAACATGTTTGGTAATGCAATTCTGTCATGGGACTCCAAGGTGGTGGTGGTGGTGGTGGTGGTGGGTAGTGGCGCTGGTGGTGAGTGGTGATGGTGGTGGTGGGTGGATGGTGGTGGTGGATTCAGGAGTATTTGGGAGTAGAAACATGTTTGATAATGTAATTTTGTCATGGACTCCTAGGTGGTGGGTGGTGGCGCTAGTGGTGATGGTGGTGGTGGGTGGAGGGTGGCGGTGGGTGGTGGTGGTGGTGGTGGTGGTGGAGGGTGGTGGCAGTGGTAGAGGGTGGTGGTGGAGGGTGGTGGCGGTGGTAGAGGGTGGTGGTGGATGGGGGTGGGTACTCCAAAATTTTAGATTTTAAAGTCCATTTGGAGCTGACTCACTCCAACTGGTTCACTTCGTGGGAATAAAGAATTCGACCAGTTTTACCAAACGCGATTCTACTCTATATTGGCTCTGGGAGTCAAAATTTGGATTCTGAAATTTTATCAAACTGGCCATTGGAGTGTTAAGAGGCATATAGCCTTAATGTTTATATAGTCATTTAAGGTTTCGTCTCTTATTTTCTTAGGATAGAGCCTATATATTTGTTTTAAGCTAGGTTTTTTTTTTTTTTTTGTCATTTTCCATACAATTTGTATTTTAATTTCTTTTTAAGGATTCAAATCGGATTTTAACCAGATATCTAGTTAAATTTTGAATATCGATTCGGATTTGATTTTTATTCATCCGCCAGATTTCGGATCAGATTCAGATCTAATAGTTGGTAAACGGATTCAGATTCGGATTCAGATAGTGGTGTATCCGATTTGAATTCAATCCATTTACGTCCCTACCAGTCAGCATGAACCTGATTATAGACAAAGACCAATCGGACCGAATATAAACACGTTCATGCCTTGCCTATGAGGACAGCTTAGTTAAATAGATCAATTACTTACAACCCATTTACAAACCAATTATACCAATTAGCATAGAAGTGATTATAAATCAAGACCGTCGAATCGAATATAAACAAATTTATGCCTTACCTATGAGGACAGCTTAGTTAAACAGGTCAATCACAATGGCACAATACGGAGGTTTACCCCCCCACCCCCCCAAAAAAAAAAAAAATCCAATGCGAAGTATTAAATTAGTGGCAACTAATTAGGAACATACCAATTGACACACTTAGATGGCGTCATGGCGAGGGCACCCATGTGGGGAGAGGATCCGGACTCACAGGAATTTAATAGAAATCACAACGTATATCTAATTCTCTCTCTCTCTCTCGCACATATGTTTTTGGCTTAATTTTGGAGTATCCTGGACCCATTCAGAAAACCACTAGTTGCCTAACCCATGACCTAATTCCGGAAGTTAAGGTCTCAGGGTTTCAGCCCAAACGTAGTCGGCCATGTGAAAGAATAAAGCTTCGAAACTGCATTAGAAAGTATTAAAATTCTTCTAAATCCATTAAATATCCAGCTGATGGTGCTAAAAGGAACCAAAAGATACTCATACACACTAGGCCCCTTTCAAGTACAAGTTAACACACTGTGCTCCGCTGGAACATTTCTAACAGCCACATGCACAGCATGTGCATTCCTCCCAGGTCGCTACATTAAACCAACTGCTAGCTGCTATATATATATATATATATATATATATTTGAACATCCTCAAAGCAATCAAGACCACTTAATCTATCTTCAGTTACACTTCAAATCAGCAAAAAAAGATTCCATACCTGAAGAAAGTGACATCTTTTAAAAAGAATCAAGTTTCTTGCCTGGTAACCTAAGATTCTCTCAGGTAATCTAAGAAGAACATCCTTATGCACATCATGTAAAATATAAGACTGTAAGGCTGTAAAGAAAGTGACAAAACTTATAACATTGTCAAACAGAAGTAGTTGTCAGAGCCCTGATATGTAGACAGAGTGAAGGTGATTCAAAGATCCATATGATCCTGGTTTTGTTAAAGAGATTCATAGGCTTTAGAATCTACTCCAACTTATCAGTTTCAGCAGACAATTATACATTTACTGCATTAAGACCAATCCTATTTAATTAATACTTTTCATTTATGATTGTGTATTTCAATTGCTTACCACTCCTGCAGATGAGAGATGCTTCTGTACTTATCCTCTTTGAGCATGAGGCAATTTGATTGGACTGTTCAAGTCCTGATCCTGGAGGGGAAATAAAGAAAAGATAGAAACCACTGGTATGGGGAGGTATGAGAGATTAATAGTTTGATGCAGCATAGACTAGTCTTTGAGAGGTGACTGTAAAAGGGTTGCCTCAATTGCCTGCTCTCATGGAAGAACTGCTATGTTAACCATTGCTTCTAGAGAATCCATCAGACACAACTCAGCAAATCAAAGACACCAATATGAGCTTCACTTGGATAAATCCTGCTTCAAAATCAACCTTCACAGACCCTACAACCTACTGCGCTCGGGTAATTGCCATTTCATAGGTGAAACCGTATGTCAAGCTCTGTCTTAACCATTTGGTGATGATCAAACAATGAAACAATATTGTATGCAATCCAAGTTGAACTATGTTCTATAAAAAGGCAAATTTTGTTTGGGTATTTTTTTTGTTCCCCTTTCTGTTTTTTCATTTTTTCTGGATAATCCAAACAATAGAAATGGAAAATAAAGAGAGCCCATAAATTTACACACTAAACACTACCCTATATATGAGGGCAAGAAACAATAAACTGAATTACTTATCTATAAGCCCACATAGGATATAAGCTACAAAATCAACAATAAAATGAATTACTTATCTAAGCCCCACAGTAAATAAACTACAAAATCAACACGCATAAATGGGAGATGTTACAAATTCTTCCACTCCTTCCTAAATGCACCTTGACATTCCCCTGGTTTTGCACATAAGCAGAATAAGGCATTAGGATAGTAGAATGGATTCCTTATGAGACAGCCAGCTTTATGCCACAATGAAACCATTGGATTACACGGCAATGGAAGAATCCTGCACGCAGTAAAATGTAAAGCATGAGATGACAAAGACATGGACAAATCAAGAAGGTGGCTGGATATTGATTCCACCTATACCACCAATAGAAAATAGGAGGCCCATAAATACAAAAGTTGTGTTTGAAAGTCACATGGAAATAAATTCATTTCAATTTAATTTTCCATGGCATCCATACTGTGAAAAAATAGAAATAAAGAGAAAACGGAGAGAATGAAGAAGAGAGAAGAGAATCGATGTGTGTTCCTCTCCTCTTAGCAGTCACTATTTATAGATAAAAAAAAAGAGAAAGTGATAAGTCTAGGACTCCACAAGAGGAGTCGTAGTTACATTAGAGGTAGTAATTCTACAAGTCGACATGACAAAGAATCCAAGATAAACAGCAAATCCTAGTTAGACAATAATACTAGTCGCCTAATTACATATTATAAATTAAAGATAAAGAGGACTAAGTCAAAAATAAAACTTAATCCCAAAGACTAAGAAGACCGCCAGCTTAGACAGCTGATCAGCACTAAGATAGGTGACACCTAGACAACAAAACCAAAACCGTACAATCTTCAACACATACAAATAAGGTCATCACCCAATATAGACGAGTCAATAAATAATTAGAAGAATAAATGTCATCATTTCTAGATTCGCATTCAACTTCCAAAAATGAATTTGAGCTGAGCTAGTTCTACTCCATTTGGCTTCAAGACAGTATCAGAAATCAGATACGATGAAACATTATTAGATTGCTGTGGTAAACGGTCAATCAGTAAGGATTACCTATGGTAATTGGCATCTATAAATGGCACAAGCCATATAATATATTTATCAACAAATGCATAAAGATCCAGCCACATTACCAGATCTCCAAGGGTAAAATCAGATATAAAGAATTGGGAAAAGATCCTCAAAGTGGCCCACTTAGAGGAACCCATTCAAATATTTGTTATTAGTTTTCTAACACTATTGCTCCGCTATTCTCCCTTCCCCTCTACTGTACGAACTCCCATCGCCCCTCCAATTGGTTATGCTTGGGGATTCCTTCCCAAGCCTCCAGCTTCGAGATCCCCCTCCCTAAAGAATTATAAACATATAACAGATAAGGTCCCACAGCTGAAGAGTGGGCCAGGGGGAATCTTCAAATGAAAACCTTAATAAAAGAACAAATAAATAATTTACACAGAAAACATATCCCACCTTTGCAGTCAAGTTTGACACAGCTAACTGGAACTTCTCTCTAGTTTTTGTACCTGCTACTTGCCCAGCCTTTGCCATCTTGTTGAAAGCGCCATTAAACCATGCTGTTCCAGCAACTACATACCTGTCCAGCCAGAACAGAAATTTTATTTTTAATTCCTTAAGGCATTCATGTGGGGTAGAGAGCTGCATTATATACTAGCAAGTTTTGAAGTATAACCCATCAAAGGGCTTGCACAACAGTCAACAGTGTCATAAGACCCTGTACATAACATTGACTTTTCTAGATGCCCCTCCTAGAAAAATGAATCAGTTAACCTATTGAATCAGTTAACCAGTTGCCCCTCCTACAGGGCGGCAGGAATACCATCATTATAAATTCAGGAATAATTTTGAAAACTGTCCATAAAAAAGCATGGATTGGATTGAATAATCTGATTGGCAGGTTTCTTAGCAGAGAGCTTACTAAGGCATCTCATCAAGAACCCAAGAATAATATGGCTATATGCATACGGCATCGACTGCAAGAATACCTTCAAACTGTCATATTCCTAATTAAACTCTTCAAATTAGTTCATAACTTTGTCTTCAGCAACGTATTTCAAAGGGAAAAAAAGGCAGGTAATTGCCTCAGGAAGCAAGAAGCAATAAATGACATTCTCAATTGCAAGAAAAATTGAGAATGTCATTAGTTTCTCTCTCTTTTAATAGTGTACACCACATAACAAGAATTTTTTTTAGGGCAGAACAAAGTACACATCATACCTGCTTTGTGTTACAGCAGATCCCGTGTCATTCAACTTTCTCTCAGCTGCAGTTAACGCAGCCATTGTTTTATCTGACACATGCAGCTTTTGATCAACAGATTTCACTTTCTCATTAACCACAGAGATGCCAACTGTAAATTTCTCTGTAAGCCCAACCCTCCTATCAAACGAAATGACTTTAGCAGATGCATTAGCTGTCAATCGATGCCTCTCATCAAATGCTTTAGCCTTATTCATGGCATCTTGCCCAATGGCTGAACCCTTAGCCAGCATACTTGTGACAACATCATGAGCTTTATCAACATATACCCGACCACTCCTGGGAGAGCTACTTTTAGGCTGCAAAGAGAGAGAGAACAAAATAACTCCACATGCACAAGCCTTCAGAGAAATAGCTTAAGGCACCATGTAGGACTGAGATTACATAACAGCTATAATCATGATGCACCTGCAGTATTCAGACCCATTATCTGATTACTCCTATTTTACCTGATGAGCTGATAAAATCAATTCAGTGATTGACTTTACAGAGTTACAGTACATTTATATAGGGCACAGAAGACTATGCAGATCATCTCATGATCTGCATTATCAATTAGACTCAAGTAGTTCACCTAAGAGACCACCAAGATGGACCCATCAAACTCCCCTAAGACCCAAGCAAGTGCACCATGTTCAGTATAACGCTACGCAATTGCAGTCCTTATGGTCCACTGATAGGTGAACTGGTGAATGAACTCCATAACACTGTTAAGCATGGGAAATTATACTGGAGCTTATTGCCACCTCAACATTCGGTCCAGAGTCTCCAGCAGACGCAATAGTCATGGCATTGTCTGCAATCCTTACTTCCTGCATGAATTACATGGAGAAAATCATAATCAATTAATGAAGCACTAAATTGAACATTCTAATATGCTGCCAATGAAGTTTACTCGCACCTCTACTTTCGGCATGTAGTTTTCTACAGGAGTTATACTCACAATCTGGTCAACTATTGTTGCTCCCTGCATGATTAAGAACAGAAAATTTAAGTATCACTACCAGAGGCACAAATATCTGTATGTCCACCCAACAAAGTATTAATGCAAAATTTGTTGTGTTCTACATAATCAGACTAATGATCGGCAACAGAGTATTGTAGAAAACTATCATTCCCAATAAGTTCAAAGGAAGGCCCAGGTAACTATCGAGACTTGTTGAAGCCAAGTCTTAAAATTTCTGTACCTTTGACTCAGTCAGCATCGGCCGACACTGATACCTTGAACCTTGCCAGATATAGCATAATATGTCTGAAATATACAGTTTGTGGTTTTTTTGGCATGAAAAGGGGGATATGAATAAGTAGAACTGTTCCTTCAAACTTTTGGTCTACAGGTTATTGATGGTTCCAGAGTTGAAAAGGTTTTGAAATTGGTTCACATTGCAGCCAACAAGAACACTGTTCCTGGGGATGTATCTGTCATGTTTCCCGGTGGAATCCGGCTGGGTAAAAGCTTCTTCTTCAATCACTTTCACCCCCTTTCAATTATATACATGACCTGTTGACCTTGAATGGTCCTCTGTCTTTGGTCATTCAGGAACCCCAGCCCTTACAACAAGAGGATTTGTTGAAGAGGATTTTTTTTTTTTTGGGGGGGGTTGGTGAACTTTTCAACCGAAGCCTATTGTGAGAACCCTCACAGGATTTTACAAACTAGATATGCTAACCTCTTCAACTCTACAACTCTTACCTTTTATTTGCCTTAATAATGCCTATTTCTTACAGATTACAAACTTGAAATTCAGATTTTAAGATTTTGAGGTTGTTAATTATCAAGGAATACATTGTTCCATTATTCTGCTCACAAATCAAGTACCGGACCATACCACCCATCAAATAAAAATTGTACAAGTTCATAACCCACGTGCACTTACACTATGACAACCGGAAAATATCCCAAAATTTTAGGCTCTAAGGATCCAAGTAACTCGATCTCACACAAACTGTGTCCTAACAATGGAACTCATGTCATAAGCAATCAATCCAAGACCAAAACTCTGTCCATGTCACTTAGTGCTTTTCACCTTATTTATTTAACCCCAAACTCAGACATTTGAATCCATGTTTCATATTTTTTTTTTAAATGGGTGACAACAAATATAATTAGGCATCCAAAATATGTACAACCTCAGAGTTCTTATAGCCAAGGAAAAAAGCAGGAACTCGTGCCAATAAGTACAAGGAGATCAAACACAAGTACAAGTAAATTCCCAAGAAAAGTTAAAGAACGAGGAAAATACAGATAATAGTAATGCGATTTCCAGTGCTTTCGGATCTTTGAAGGTGACGAATGCAATCTTCGATTGCCCAGCATCTCTGCACACAAACTTCTCACATGTTAATAGAAAGACACAAGAAATAGTCTAAAAAAGAAAGGAAACAACAAAAAAAGAAAAGAAAATTTGCATCGAAGATCGTGAAGGATCTATTTTCCTTTTCTTTTTCGGCGCCGGGGGGGTGACGAACTGCAATAGTTTTGCAGAAATCTGTAAAAATATCGCACTAACTATAAAAAGCTTTAAAGCATAGGAAATCTAAGAAATATCTCACGAACTGCAATAGTTTTGCAGAAATCTGTGAAAATATCTAACTAACTATAAGGAGCTTTAAAGCATAGGAAACCCTAAACTTAATGAGAAAGACCACAATCAATGATAGCATAACAGAAAACTTCCACAGACAAGTTGAACTGAAAACATAAAGAGGGAAAAAAGTGGAGAGGAAGAGCACCTTTGGATCTCAATGTGTTCGATTTCTCCAGAAAAAGAGAAAAATTCCTGAATTTCTCTTTCTGCTGCAAGATCTGATAGATGCCCTACTTGAACTGTTCTCGTCTGCAGAAGAAACAAACAAAAAGAAAATGAGAGATTAACCAACCATAGATCCACAAAACACAACCAAAAAGAACGAGAAGTAAAAAAAACACAACTAGAGCTTCAAATCCACCTGCATTGTTCTCTCTTCTCAGAGAAAAAATACTTCCTCTGAGCTCCACTCTCTCTTCTCACAGAAAAATACTCTCTCTTCTCACAGAAAAAATACTCTCTCTCTCTCTCTATCTCTATCTCTCTCTCTTCGGTTATTATTAGAGAGAAGAAACTCCAAAACAAGACAGAGCAGAATGTGGGCAGGAGAATGTGTTATAATCACAATAATACCCCCGACTTGACCAAATTCTCGGAATTCATAGATTCTTCTCCTTTGACGGCTTTCTCATTTGCCAAACAGTTGACTAGTCGTACTTCGAACTTTGGATGCTCTGAATCCTCTCATGCGTGAATCAGAATATCAATTGGGAGTTGGGACCCATTTCGGGAGTCGGTACTCGGGTCACGGGTTATACCCATTTTAATCATTGGAGAACCAAGTTTTTTTCAGGAATATCGTATCATATATTCTCATATACCCAAACAGTACCTTAGGCTGTTATTCATGTGAACATTAATCTAACGATTGACGTTTAACTATGGAATTTTGATAGGATCCAGTGCATTAGTATTGTATAATCGAACCCAAAAATTGATGTTATGAAAATCCTCAATCGATATCTCATTATTAGTCAAAAAAACAATTTTGGGTATAGCATTTTCATTCTTCCAAATTTCTCGTCTAAACATTGGAATCAAAATGTCAGTTAGTTGTTGGCGTGCCAATAGAGTGTTGGCATTCAGTTGGTCATGTGTTCGATTTTCGTATCTTCACCTTGAGTCTCGAAACGTCATTCTTTCCACCTCTCCCTCTCCTTGCTCTTTCTTCCTCCCTTGTAACTCTAAAGATGTAATTTAAAGTCCCACAGGACCGATATATAAGAAACAAAACTAGAAAAAATCGCCACCAATTCCAATATAAAGAAACAAAAAAAAAAACCTAAAAATTCAATTCTAGATCGGTTGAAATTGGAATCAATAGTGGCTAATTTCAATTTTAATCGATCGATTCAAGCGTTCTACGCTTGATTTTAGAACCATGCATCACGTGCTAGAATTTGAAAATCGAAACCCACCATCACTTAGGTTATGTTTAGATGCCAAAAAAAAGAAAAACATAATTTGAGAAAGACAAAAATGAAACAATGATTAATTTATGTCTCTAATGAAAAAAAAAAAAAAAAAAAAAAAATTTTCATTGCAGCATAATAGCCTTGTTTGGATAGGAGGGTAAATTTGATATTATATCGAAGTTCAAGACTATTCTGAATAACGGAATTGTGATTCTTTTCTTCCATGAGGAAGGATTCTTTAGTGCTGTCAAAGAATCAACTTTATAGGGTCAACCCGGGGATTCCGGACTGCCAACCGGAATTCTCTTTCACTTTTTCAAATTCTTAGCTTCATTTCGCCGGTTCCAACTGGCAACTGCCGTTGCTTAAAAAAATAAAAAAAAAAGTTGGGTTTTTTTAGTTTAAAATTTATATTTCTATTTAATAATGAGGGATGCCGAATACATTCTATATTTAAACATAATTCGCTTGTCCAGTTCTACTTGGCAAACTTGATCCAGCTGGCACACATTTGCTCGCATCGTTGGCTCTTTGTTTATTCTATTCAACCAGGGTCACCCCACCCTAGTATGGTAATTTAGAGTAGGACCCATAAAAAATAAAAAATAAAAAGTCTTGGTCCAGGTGAAAGTTTTGGTTTGTATTTCAAGGTTTTCCAATTGAACCCGGTTCATTTGGTGCAGGCTTTTCCGAGCTAAAACAGGAGGAAGCTCAGGCATCCATGGTTCAATTACAGGGAATCGGGGATGGGCCAATCTCAATCGATTATGTGTCAAATCAGCCATAATTGGTCAGGATCGGTGCAAAAAACCATAGAATCGGCTTCGTATGTCTGCAAATCGGCCTTACGTAGCTCTGGATCAAATGTGACTCATCATTGACCCTGGTCAATTATGAGCCGAATCGGCTAGCATCCTTTTTTTTCTTGACAAACTTCTATCAGAGAATGAGAATTAGAAGAAGAATCAAAGAGAGATATGAACCCAAAACCTGATAACAACAATTCAAGATCCTTATCATTGTGCAAGCAACACATTCATTTTCTTGAATATTTTGCTGAAATTCCATGTGACTCATGTGATATATTCCTTCACCTTATATCACAAAAAATATGTGAACCTCTATTATCTAATGGGAAAGGGGCTTCCTAGAGCATTAGCATGGGTAGGAAACCAAACCAGCGAGAGAGCAGGAGTAGGAGGATCTCAGTAAAGGGCCACATTTGTCAAAGGAGAGAGATTTTCTATGAGACGACAAATTTGTCAAAGGAGAGAGAGTTTTCTCTGAGGGGGCATCGAAAAAATTCCCCATTTCCCCTTATATAATACTAGAAATTAGCTATAGCAAGTAATGTAGATTCGCACATAGTTTCTATTAATACAATGGTACAACCTGGTAATATATATATTAATACAACGGTACAACCTGGTAATATATATATATATATATATATATATATATATATATATATATATATTTGTCACAGGAGATTGTTATTTTTTCAAGTGTTATAATGTATCTATTCTACCACGTAAGCAGAAAATCTGTCAATTCTCATTGTTAGATGGAGAGAACATGGTCTAGATTAGTCACTTGAAAACTTACAGTGTCAAATTTAATTAAATACCCAGTTTTGTATTGATATGAATATTGAGTATATCCATGCACTCTATCAATTTTAAGCAAGAATTCCATTTAAATAATAAAACAAAACTTTAAAAATGAATAATTTAGATTTGTGTTGTGATTCCTTAAATATCACATTTCATTGTTACATGGATAACTATCAAAAAAATAAATAAATAAAAATTCTAGTCTATATATCTAATTATACCATGTGGAAGAGTGATGTAATAATCCTAACCATTGAATATTTAATAAGTTTTTTTTCTTTATTTCTCTTTAACCTCATATCAATTTCAGCATCAAGTTCCATCGTATACTTTACCATGTATAAATTCATAAATTTTCAATGCTTTATTTTGTCACTTGATAAGTCCATTAAATTGATAGTTATGCTTTGATCTATTCAAAGAAAATCTTAATAAAACCAATAATCAGAATGATGATGGCATGTGTCAACAACAACCCGAAACTGTGAACCAAAGATTATGAAGTCAACTTATCTTATAAAATAAAAACCTCAACTAACCTTCACATAGTAATAAATGTGTTAATACCATTTAAAGTCATATGCTTATTTTTTTTTATTTTTTTTATCCATCTAGATTAAAAAAATCACATGATTTGTTGTGCAGGTCAAGGAAAGAACAAGTAATTATATATCTTTTATATTTTTTTAAGAATTTGAAGACATGGCAGCTAAAATCAGTTGGAATACTCCCAATGCATTAGCTCAGGTTGATATATCAATATGACATAGGCATGTTACCAACAATCTCAAAATGGAGACCCAATCCCATGTAAGATTTGCTCCAAATATATGTTTCCATTTCATTTGATTTTTAATTTCTACAATAATGTGGGTCTCTTTAATAATTCAAGAAACATTATTTTATACATTCAACAACCTTTTTTTAAGTACTATGCATCTATTTATGAGTTGGATAGCCTGACACATCAATACACCTAATTAAATTAGGTGAAATTGGAATTTTATACATTAGTAAGAAAAATGAAAGTACAACACGGATTTAACAAAGTTGGTTGACATAAATAGTTTTATAAACAAGAATAGAAACAGTTTGTTTATAAACATCAAAAAGTTATATATGAACATTTCTTTGGGACCAAGTGATTCTTTAGGTTTCCACATAGATGGAATTAAGGGAATAAAGTGGCACCAAATTTCTTTTCAAACCACACCCCCCTACCGAAAAAAAAAAAAAAAAAAAAAAAAAAAAAACTTCTTTTTTATTCAACCTATTAGAAGTTCAGTGGCTTTTTTATCAAATGAGTTTGTCCAACATTTTTGTGGGTCCTACTCTTATATTCCCATTGTCTCTTTTTAAATAGATTACAATGGAGGTTATTAGAATTGATGAAAATTCTTTGTAAAATACAAAGAGGTATGACGAAGAGAGCATGTAACTATTTGTCTATTGTTAGTAAAAACTCTTCTCCTTTGTTCCATGGATATAGGTGTTTTATCGAACAACGTATACCCTTTGCATTATCTGATTGTTTTCTTTCTTTTAAATTCGATTTATTTTTCTACATCATGATTAAAATTTGATTTCTATAGGTCCTTTCCATGCATGTTTCAAGTAGTTGGTATCGAAATGACCGATTCGTATCAATTTTGGACCTAATCAATCCCCGACCCAATCTTTTTTTATTATCATTATATATGATATTTATCACATATCAGCTTTTCATTGGATCCGTGTATCGATCTGAACTAAATTAAATTGATTTTAGACAAAGCCATATCAAATTCGATACCCTGATTTAGAAACTTGGTAAAAAGAAAAACCCAAATCACTTCTTTATTACTCACTTAACCTAAGAAACTGTCAGCGGCTTTATACTCATTCAATTTTTGTGGGTTCAATAGGTCTACCATTAGAAGACCTTATTTCTCCTTTCTCTCTGTCAGGCACCAAGACAGACATACAATGAGAGACCAGTCCTAATAACCAAGTGGGCCATAAACAAATTATCAGAAATCAAGCTTGTAACAAACCTATCTTTAAAATAAAAAATAAAAAATAAAAAAAAAATCTGAAAAACCCAAGACAGACTTACAATGAGAGACCAGTCCTAATAACCATGTGGGCCACAAACAAATTATCAGAAATCAAGCTTGTAACAAATCTATCTTTAAAAAATAAATTAAAAAACCCCACTATAATGACCAGTAAAATGATGACCCAGGTCCAGTGGGAAGGTCTTTGATCAAAGTGGAAAGTAGTGGCCTAATAAATGGTTGATAGATCAATTCTTTTTTTGGTAGAAAAGATGAAAAGCTGAGAAAAATAAATTCATTTTCAGTCTCAGTCAGTGTCTATCAGGGGTCCACCAAATCATTTCATAAGCAAATCCAAATAAAGGCACTATTTTATAATAAAATAACTTTTTTTTTTTTTTTTACAGATGATGCAACATTGAGTAGTTATGACTTATGAGAATAGCCTCCTTATTCCAACCATTAATCCACCACCATCACTCTACCAGAATTATTACCAAAAGAAAAAAAATATATATCAGATAAGTTCTTCGAGTGGATTGATTAAATTCAAAACGACTGAAAACGAAGGAATTGAAAAATGAAATACACATTTACATTTTCTCACTCTGTGATCATGTGGGTCTTTTTTAGACAAACTGTAGGAGACACTTCTTTGTATATGTTCATTGACTTAATTTAGAAGATATCAATACATGCAAGCGGCATGTAGATCCCTCCCCCACAAGTAATATATCCCTTCATTTCCCTCCAAGATATGTTTCCAAAGGGGAGAGAACCCATAGGCTAGACCTGTCAAGGAGGCTCAATGGGAATGGACTCGCGATCATGTCGAATGCCTCATCACACAAAAGAGGGGATGGAGGCACTTCTGTGGAACCTTAGTGGTGGTAGTTTAATAACGCCTCTGTGGAACCTTTAGTGGTGGTAGTTTAATAACGCCATTAAGGTTCACTCATTAACGGCTGTTTCAATTTACTGCCTCTAATTGCCAATTTTGCCACTTTTGGTGGCTGTGATATTTACTACTGTAAATTAATGCTATAGCTATGCCATTACAGGTGCTTAGGTATTTCCTACATCTAAAATATACCATTTGGAGGCGGTTTTGTTATTGTTGCTAAGTTGTTATTGTTTAGGGTGTAGTGTTTAACGGAATCTTCTTCCCTACAAATTAGAGTCCTTTTCCACGTCCTGCACATCCATTTTGTGTTCCCACGAGATCTCCCTCTACTCTCTCTACTCCATCATCTCTCCCCTATGGAAACACATATTAACACTCCTCACTCCTCACTCCTCTATCCTCTCTCCAACTGCTCTCGTCTCTACAAACACTCATCACCCTCACTCCTTTGTACCCTTTGTACAATCATCTCTATTATTTCCCAAGGAGAGGAGGGGGTGCTTACTGTTAGATGTTATCTATACACGAGCTTAATTAATTATTGAACCCATTGTTTAGTGGAAGTTCGAAATACTTGTTTGACCGGTTTTGGTTTAATTCGTCACGAGTTAGAGAAGCCAACCCTATCGATTGCGGGGATGAACTAGGGTTTTGGCACAATATTATAAATACTAGATCTAAATCCCCGCAACCTAAGTTGCTTTACTCTTCACTTTGTTCCCATACGCGGATAGAACGAAAGGGAATCTCTTGAGGACTGGAGAAGACTTTGGATCAAAACTTAAACTTAGATTCACATCAGCAATGAGTTTCTCTCCATACAAGTACGCATTCATTCATTCAATTGTTTATTTTCCATTATATTCTAGGGATCCTGTGTGGCATATTTGGGTTAGTCTAGAACCCTGAATTGAGATTTATTCTAACACTTACTATATGGTTCCATTCTGATACTAGACAGTAGTCACAAACTGATGCAAGCCCGAGCATGATTCATTAGGGTTTTGATGGACTCATATTGGGCTTGATTTGGCTGGGCCTTGCACTTTAAACCCATGACACCATAAAGTACTACTACTTCTCTTTTTTTCCCGGTAGAAACAACGTAATATTATAGGATAGGGTAAATGATATTTTCCCATATACAATGGGTTTTGTGAACTTTGTTTGTGTCAAAATTTGCCACATGACAAACAAGAGTGAGCCATATGTTAGAATAACATTCATTCCAAACAAACTGGTTTAGTTCAACCCCAAACTTAAGGGTGTTAAATGATGTTGTTTCAATTTAATGACAGGGTTCATTTCTGATGCAGTGCCTAATGGGGTAAAATCAAAATCAATCTTTCCATTAATCAATTTTGGTTATTCAATTTTTAAACAGTTTTACTTTTACTGCTGGGAGGGGAGGAAGAAAGAGAATTAATAATAAGGGTGATAGGAGAGGGAAAGCAAGAGAAAGCATTAAAACAATTTTAATCATATATGAAGGTGAGATTACAATTAGATGAAGTAGACTACAAAAAATATTAAAATAATTTTAATCTATTTCTACGAATATATCAACACTGAAGGATTAAAGTAAAGTTTAATCGATTTTAACGATTCCAAATTATCAGTTTTAAACAATTTCATTTTTAAAATCTGAATCATACCATTTAACTAAACATTTTTTTATTTTTGAAACCATGATCGAACCATTTAATAATCGAATTTACAGTTTCAGTTCATTTTTAACACCCTCACCCAAACTAATAGAGGTATTTTGAAAGTGAGTCCAAAATTACAAGGGTTTACAAAAATGCCACGGATTTCATATTTCATTACAATATGACAAGCATTGTTGAAAATTTGTGAAAGTATAAATTCTTAACCATTTTCTGTGCTTGTGGGCTCTTTACCATACAATGATCTTCGCGTAGAAGATCCAAGCTCCAAATCTATTTATAGGATCCGTGGACAAATTCTCAGTATAGCATTTTACAGACATTATAAACATGCATTAAGTGTACCAAGACCGATAAGAGCACTTAGAACTCGTAATTGTAAGGAGTGCTAAATGGATGAATCAAAGGGGGGGTTTTCAAGAAAAAGTATGGCATAGAGCTGTAACAGGGCCTTCCTTGCAGCCTTAGCAACTAGATGAGTTCTTGGCATTATTATAGGCTTGAAATCAGATCATACTGTACCAAGTTCAAATCAGTGTTGTTCTTACCGATTCTTGGAGGAACTCCGCATGAGGCAACAAGCATCGAAATCCCAGAATCAATGAATGGAGGTAGTCCCACTTCCATTTTCACTGCTCAAACATAAATGAATACCTAAAAACCAAGTGGAAAAGACTATCGATTACAGAATCAGAATACTCGCTCATTGAGATCTATCAACTTCTTTCATTTTACTGCACAATTTACAATCAGGTGACTACCATATTACACCATGCTATTGGTTTGGGATTCCACACCCCCCCAAAAAAAAAAAAAAAAAAAAAAAAAGAAAAGAAAAGAAAACTGAAACTTAACCAGCAACTGCCTTCTTGGAACATCACCAATCTTATAAGTACGCAGCTGAGGGTAACCAAAGGGTGGTAAGATATCTGTGAAAGTCAACTAGAATGCAATAAAAAAATTTCCATAGATAAACACTTCCTGCTGGCATCTGAAAACAAAACCTGGCCATGAGAATGCACATGGATCAGCAACAAAGTGCAATGGTTACAGTACAACCTAACAGTACTTCATAAGTATACCACATTAATAAAGTGTTTTTTTTTTTTTTTTTTTTTTGGTAAAAGCACATTAATAAAGTCTGTAGAAAAAATAAAAATCTCTTAAACTTACCACAATAGTTCACACTAAGAACAGCAGCCCCCTCTGTTTCTCCAGATTGTTCGACAAAAATGGTCCCACCTCTTGGCAAATGAGCTCTTTGCCTGTGGCTCTATCACACTAACCATGGTGCAACTATTAGCATTTTCATATATTGTAGTTACCTCTTCAACTCTTTTCCCAACAGATGGCTAGTGAAGCATTTCTCAAGTTGTCTCCTAAATGCAAAAGCAAAGGTCTCCAAGTATAGTGGCTATTTTTATTGCCAATGATATTTCCCCCACCGTCTAGGATAAGTAAAAGATCAGGTTCCAAAAGCAAAAGGACTTATTCCATTCCCAATGGCATTGGAATAGTAATCATTATAATTGAGACACCCCCAGAAACGACAAAGACCAAACTCTCCATGTTTTGGGGACTTCAGATAACAGATATATAGTTCTTCAAGATTTTTCTCAAAGGCTTCCTTGATGCTGAACACCTGGAATATTAGAGTGAATTAGTTCTCTGCCAAAAAATTAATTTTGATATGGAAAATAACAAGGAGAAAAACGAAAAGTATATAATGATAAGATTATAACAAAGTATCATTTTCCTATTCAGCTATGCAGTGCACTATGCTAACGCCTTCCTCTAACATAGTCTTTGTAGGTGCTCCAACTTACCAGGGAAAGACTCGTGATCTGCTTCAACACATAAGTGCCTTCCACGGGATCCATCCATGGATTACCTGTAATGCCCCAAGATTTTGGACCTAGGGTTAAGAGGCGTTTGAGCCTAAGCTCAGCCAATACTGTTAGGATCGTAGTTCAAGGCAGGTGAACAACATTCTTTTACCTTTCAAAGCAGCGGAAGTCTAATCTGAAATCATAATTTGAATTCACAATGGAGGCCCATTGGGTGGATCCTGACCTCTAGGGGCAAAATAAATATCAGATACATTAACTACTTCAAAGTACATTCTGAAATTTAGTTGCCTCAGTACATTCAATCACAGCAAATGGACAAGTAAAATCGAAAACTTTCTGTTTTGCATCCTTAGGCCGGGTCACGCTTGTCATCTGAAAAACATGTATCCACGAGGGACAAGCTCAAGAGCCCAGTGAAGTGAAACAAACTACTAGCTCACATCACAAACAAGAACACAAACACAATTTGGCAAATAACCTAGCTGTTAAACATAATTATCTCAATTAGCATTTCACGTCATTTCATATCATCACATGTATTTTAGAAACCATAGACAAAGCATAACATTTCATTTCATGATATCAAATATTTGTTGCATATCTTAAACTTGTCTTTCTTAGCATAACAAAGCATTTAGCATTTTAAAGTCTAGCATACCATTCCATAGCTTAAAATGACATTGCATGCATAACCCCATAAATCATGAAACATTCTTAATCAACATTCCATATATTAGCATTGCATTATTACATGTACATTATAATCCTCGTTCCATAACAATCA
Organism: Protea cynaroides; assembly: GCA_028583415.1. Lineage (NCBI taxonomy): Eukaryota > Viridiplantae > Streptophyta > Magnoliopsida > Proteales > Proteaceae > Protea > Protea cynaroides. Next base: position 47,019,179 of record CM053269.1, on the reverse strand, counting down.
TCTTCACATTCTGTTCATTAATCATCATTCAATTGACTCCACTGCCAGTCATCAACGGGGGTGAGCCATTAACATTATGGACCCCGTATGGCGTCTCTTTACATTTCATGGACCCTGAAGGCTGTTGGTCCCCGAAGGCCGTAAATTTATATTTTTTTCATCATTCCATAGCATACCTTTGCATATCATTTTTCTTTTACTTTCAACACATTTCATTTCATTTCTTATGACATATCATCATCATAAACATAGGATCTCACACACATCACCATAGCATTTTACCTCACTTCATAATGTAGCTTGACATACACATTCTTACTTAACATATCATTCATGTCCTCACTTAACAAAGCATACATACTCTTACATTGCATAACATTCATACATGCATGGCATAAATTCTATCACTATATTGTAACACATCTCAAGTCAAACATTACATTCACATAGCATAACAAACAGAGTAGTAGCGTGTCTCCCTCACCTATCAATGTATTGGATCAATATTCAAATGATACTTGCCGCGTCACTTTGCACACCTATATTCACAAGCAAAAACACATAACCTAACCTATATATACTTCTTTAATGTCCTCTTTTATGTCTAATAGGGTGCGTACAAGGCACCTAAAACATCTAAGCTAAGTCCTCAATTAGACTGGTTACAGTCCATGACAGGTAAGTCATCTTTTACTTGATTTTTTAATACTTTAGATGCTGATTAAGAAGAAGCCTATTTCTATAGAATTTGTAGATTGTTGAGTCTACTTTCAGATGTCACTGGAATCGCCTTAATCGAACATATAACGAACACATTATGATATTTAGACTGAGCAGAGGTCAATCTGCCAGTCCAAACAGTCTCATGACGTTTTTACCACTTTATTGCAATTTTAGACCATGGTAGAGGCTGATTTAGGAGAAGACTAGTTCTATAAGATTTGTAGATCTTCCATTCAAATTTCAAATGCCACCGGTATCAACCTAATCTGACTTTGTATCCAGAAAATTATGCTGTTCGGACAGAGCAGGGATCAATCTACCAATCCAAACAGTTCAACCCCAAGTTGGGGCTCAATCCAACTCAAATTAAGTTCTTAGGTCTGGTCATTATGGGTGAAGGGAAACTCCCTTCTCCCATCTTCAACCTCTAACACTTTCACATAAATAAACCTTCGGTTTCTCCTTTAAATCGGTAGTCTTATCTTCTTCCTTTTCCTTTCAATGTTCCATCTTAATTTCTAGGTTCAAAAATGGCATTACCTTTTTTTATTTGGGTCATAGTTAGTAAATACACATATAACGCGTACCGTTTTTTTAAACGAGTTTTTCCGGATTTTTCCAAATATACGTAAAGAGTCCTGTAATGTTTTTTTTTTAAATAATGAAACGTATTATACATGTTTAATACTCCATACGCGTATGAAACACGTATAAGACAGTGACAATTATTAAAAAACAAATCGTAAAAAAAAAACCCTAAAGTCTACTGTCGTCGGTTCTGTTCCCCAAAGTAAAATAGAACCCTTTGTCCCTTCCACGGCCGTTGGCAACTCTAGCGGCAAAGTTCTAAACTCACAATTTGTTCCCCAAATCCCTTCCCCGTCAACTTGTTCCCCAAATCCCTTCCACGGCCGTCAGCGTGCAAGGATCCTGCAAGCATATAAGTCGTCTGCAGCACCGCCAATTTGAGACTCTCTATGTATATTCGGAAAAAAATGAAAAATTTCGTTTAAAAAAAACGGTACGTGTATTATACGCGTATTTACTAACTACGAACAGGAGATTCAAAAGCTCTACAGTGTTTTTTTTTTGGTAAAACAAGCTCTGCAGTGTTGAACCCATAGTTAGTAAATACTTATTGTGAAAATTTTGCACATTTTATATGTGAAGACTTTTCAAAAGTGTAATATTTTAGTTTTTATGTTTGATGGGATGATAATTTTGTGTGGGATTTCATGGATTGGAAGGTTTTTTAATTTATAAATTATATTTATATGTTAATATTTTATTTGTTGAATGCTATAGATGTCTATTGCATAGTGAATATATGTCCGTATGTTCGGTTCCCATTTTTCTAGAGGCTACCGTATTAAACACGTACCGTATTAATGCCGTACACGTTTTTTTTTAAATCGATTATTGGTCCATGTATCAAAGTCTGACTTCGTTTAATACCCGTACGTATCCGTATCCCATTTTTTGCCGTATCCGAACTTACTAACTATGATTTGGGTAACCCATTAAAGGAGACCCAAGGTCTGAAATTTTATATTTTACAAAAGGAATTCTAACTAACATTCAAATAAAGATAAGGGTTTATATGAAAAGAGATTCAAAATCTTACCTTAGATTGCAAGATCTTGATATCATTGATCCTTGCTTCAGCTTGAGGAATTCTCTTCAATGGAGTCCTAACTTTCCCTTCTTCCTCTTTCTCTCTTCCCCTTTTCTTGTTTTCACTTTTGGTTTTGGAGAAGTGGAGGAGAAGCCAATGAATTGTACAGCTTATCTATTTCCTTTGTTTTTGAATCTTATTTTGATTTACAAATAGTCCATTATGCCCTTAGATATTTCTTAGCTTTTAACACTAAGCCACCGCATGTAGAGTCTCTACATTGAATGCTTGGTACCCCTAAAATGTAACTTTACTTTTATGCCATACACTAGATGACCTATTTACAATTGACCTTAGCCAATAAGAATACATTCATCTCATCAACCACCAATAGTGGCTTGACACATGGCATATGCCCACACCCCATGCTTACACCACACTCTTCAACCAATCCTAATTCATGCACACCTTGTCACTTGACATGTGGCTGCCCACATCCTCTTGTGGGATCCACCAATGCATTGCACACAAAATGTAACCCAAAAACAATCTTTTTAAGCTTATGAGAGCTTGAACTAAGACTGCCCCTTTGTGAAGCCTTGGCACCACCACTAGGCTAAGTGGCTCAACCTTGCACAACAAGTCCTAAACAAAACCCAATCAACTTGCTGTTTCAACTTACTTGCACATAGCACAACCCTTTTCACATAATAACAACCATTATACATCAAGCTAACAATGTTCTTATATACACATAATAAATACATTCCATCATTCAAAATTACTAAATAATAATTAATTACATACCTAATAAGGGTACGTCTATTGTCTAGATGTCCAACTTCTCTATAGATGTCTAACTTCTAGACATACAACTTCTCTGTAGACGTCTAACTTCTAGACATCCAACTTATCTCTAGACATCTAACTTCTCTCCCTTGAACATGAGAACTCCCCCTTGTGAAGCCTTGAGCCCAACTACTAGGCTAAGTGGCTCAAGCTTGCATTTTAAGTCAAACAAATCCTAAATATCAATTTGCCGTCTTCACATATTCACACATAATACATATGCTCCACATAGATCAACATAAATTACAGTCATTTACTCAAGGATATATAATAACACTATCTAATCACCTAGTTAAACATGAAAATTCAAATTAACCCAATATTTCAGGTGCGGGGTATTACAATACCTGCGTTACCGATGCTTGCACAGCCAGGCCAACCACGTTGCCATGCAGGTCACCGGTTTTCACCATTGAATACTGATTGCGGATCATTAATCAAAACCTTAAATCCATATTCTAGGCTCTAACTTTGCAGTTTTTTTTTTCTTTTTTTTTTGGTGGCTAACACGGGTATCCAGACCTTTGGCCTGACTAATCCTGCGGGCCCATACTGACCCCACAACCGCATGGACCGGGTCATTCCAGGGTTGAATGAGAACCATTTCACTTACACCTATAACAGGAAAGAAATAGCACTTAACACCCCCGTGTGAGTGGCCCCAAGGTAGTAAGAAGAGTTGAACTCAGTACCTTCCGCTTCCTGAGGCGTAGGCTCTAACATTGGTCATTTGGGTGTCAAATCGCTGTGTTTTATGCCAAAAGGTTGAGGAGGAACAAATCCAAATTTATTTGACTTCCAAATAGGTTCAAACAATAAATCCAAATCCAAGGATAAGTTGAATCCAGACACAGCCTAAAAGAAAGTATTCATCCAAAACACAGTTCAATGAATTACAAAAATTGATTTCACAGGGCAAACTGGGAGCACAGAGGAAAAGACAACATGGAAATCTCATCTTCAACAATGATTCAATTTTGTGATAAAGTGAAAATAGAGAGAGACGAGAGATTATTCTCTCAATAATTGTTCCATATGCCCTGAAAAAAATGTATTTACAAAAGGCATAGAAAAAAAGGTAAAGAATGGGGGGAAAAAGGGAGTCTAAGTATGGAAGAAAATCTATTTTTATTCAATATCTCTTAAGAATGTCTTGGGTCTAGAGCATAGTTAGTTAAAACGGGAACGGCAAAAAAACAAAACAGGACGGAACGGGTTTTAAACGGAGCAAAACAAAAACGGTACGGTCAAAAAAAGGTCAAACATTCCGAGAACGGCAAAAAAACAAAAATAGACAGTACAGGTTTTAAACGGATCAGATATAATATGAAAAAAAATGGCAATATACTCCCATAAATTGAATAATTATACCTAAATCAATGGGAACAAATGACATTTATGATGTGTCTGGCCATAAAACGGTGAGAATTATCATCTTTAATCAAGTAGTTAATTGATGTTTTATGTTTTTCAAAGACTTTAAACATGAATCCAACGGTTGCCTACAATATACATTTGTTATGACCCACAGCCCGCACCCCACTCTAACAAGTAATAAAGTAATGAGTTTGGAAGTAATAATGAGGAAGTGGCAGCCTTTAATCCCACATTGGTTACGTGTAGAAGGCAATAAGAATATTAAATGATGTGGGATTAATCAACTCATTACTCATTAAAGATGCAGGTTATATACGGATACGGTACGGTACACATTTTAAACACTTTTTAAACAGCAAGGCTTGGAGTAAGGAGTATTTTAAAATATTTTTGAGGTCAATACGGCAATACGCGTACTAAACGGTTGAGTATGGTACGGCAATACGGTATAAGTTTAAAACAAGTTTTAACTAACAAAGGTCTGGATACACGAATTATCTCCACCAGAAATTCCCTAGTTCTAAAAACCCCAACATACTAATGGAAAGAACAGGAAAGATGTGAGGTATCTCACCTGGGAAAAATTTATCCGAGCAAGCAGCCCTTCTGAATCTCCATGCTCTGATGCAACCCCACAAATATCCCGAGTAAGACAAGAGCGGAAATCAAGTGCACACTGCAAAATGCTCTCAATGATCCTAGCCACAAGCTGTGTTTCACCAGACAAGAAACATCTACGACATAAACATATTCTCTAGTCAGAATCATATGAAACTGAAAAATTGATGATGATGATGATGAAGGGAAAAATGTAAGCATATGAAAATCAATAAAAATAATTAAACGCCCCGAAAAATCATTTGATCATGGGACACTGAGAAACAATTCCCTAGAACAGTATCATGGTATTGTCAAAGGAAAGTAGTGAGAAAACACAAGAAAAGCATCCAAAGATTTTTTTTATGAATCAAATATAAATAATCTACAAAAGCATAAGACTAGTTAGAACAGCATTTGGATAAGATTTTTTTTTTGTACTCAGGAAGAAAGATAGTATCTTGTACCATGCACTTGTGTCACTTAGACGATCTATATAATATGTTATAACTACCTTGTCTAGATCATTCATGGGGAAGAATAAGATGGGCTTGTACAGACATTATTGTCCAACATCTTGATCCAATTAAGAACCTAGATCCAATTAAAACTAGAGAGTGTTTGGGTTCACAAATTTAGATTGACTGGATTGTTTTATGTTGTGTGCACCCCAGATAAGAAACTGTCAGATCCTAAAACAGGGTTGGTTTTGGGTTTACCAGTTCAGGCAAAAGGGGTTTGGTGTCAGTCACATAGTTGTCATGGCGACAAGGCGATCCAAGGCGTTTGAGGCCATCCTGGGCGCCTAGGCGCCGCCTAGGCGCCGCCTAGGCGACCAAGGCGTTCCCAGTGTATTTTTTTTTTATTTTGAAAATATTAATGCTATATTAATGTTTATATATATATATGCAGCATTCTACATAAATAAACATTTAAGACATAGCTTAATTAATATAAGAAAACCAACAAAGAAACAAATAATTGAGTTAAATAGGCAACACGTATTTATGACTAACATTCGCTTATTTCTAACATTCAGTCATGATGCAACCAGAAAAAAAAAAAAGATTTGATAATCAGTAACAAAGTATTAGCCCATTGTTCAACCCACGACCAACGTGGTCAACTTGTAGGCACACCTAAAGGCAAATGTTCTCTCCATGCCATCCCATCATATGTACATTAGTAAAACCGAAATTTTAGTAACAAGTGATTATCAACCCAAGCTGTATGAACCAGATAAACCAACCAGAAGTAACTTAATCAATATTTCATTTTCTTAACAAAAAATTTATAATTCAGAGGACGTTTTATGACATTCAGATGGAACAATGATGTACTGTAAATTAAACACACGTTAAAAGCCAAATCTCAGATTTCGAGCCATGGACAGTTCAACTTACATGTTGAGTGAATCAGCAAGATAAGCCATATGCACTCTCTCTAGATCCAACATATCTTTGACCTGTGAATAGGGAAAGCAAAAAATGAAAAACATATAGTAAGGTTCCCATAGTTGTTAAGGCGCCAAGGTGAACCAAGGCATTGGAGGCCTGAAGGATGATCAAGGCGACCGCCTAGGCAACCAAGACGACGCCTTGACAACTATGAAAGTTACTAAAGAAAGGCCAGAAAAAAATAATTCTAGAACATAAAACTACCATAACATAGACAGTATATGTTTACCTCTCACCTTAGACAAAGAAGAAAGGGGTAGGGGTCGGATGGCCCCAAACAACATGTCTCAATGTAAACTCAGCCAACTGATTCAAATTGTTAGAAAAAGGTAACTCATTCTCAGTGTATTTCTACAGTTTTAATGATGTAACATAAATGATAATTTCTCTGGAAAACCTAATAAACTCCATCGGGAGGAGTACAATCAGATGGTGCAGGTGCAGGTGCCACAGCCAAAGCCCTAGTGATTCCAAGGGAGACTCAATTTGAACATGCCACACAAGATGAGGACCATGGCGCACATACTGCTAGAGGGTACACTCGAGGTCCACACAGGCAGTTCAAACCTAAGAAGGAGACAGGCCGGATGGGGGGCCGATGGATGTATCAAGCTTGTCTGGCTTCAATGGAGGCCACGATTTTTTTTTTTTTTTCGTGTGTGTGAGTGTGGGGGGGGGGGGACTAGTATAAGATCTAGGCATTGGCGTGCACCATCCTTCATAGCAAAGAGTGAGAGCCCCAGTCCAACACTTCATGGTGATAATGGCTTCAAGAGTGTCGGCTCAACATCACATCCTAGGTATGGAATGCATGTTAGTGGCTATGCCTATGAGGGTGGCTATGGAGGATCTTCTACTTCAGTCCCCAGCACTGACTCATCTTTTGTACACTCCATCTTCTAGTATCCGACCCACATGCCTAATCAGGCTTTGCCCATGGAATAAAATCTCGACGAGATCTCGCCATTTTCGCCATTCTCGCCAGTAACCGAGACGAAAACAGGGTCGATAACCCTTTTCGTCTCGGCAGATACATGATCTCGCCGAGATCTCGCCTATTCTTGGTAAATCTCGGCAAATCTCGCGAGATCTCAGCGAGAAATTGCTTTTCATTTTTTTTTTCTCTTTATAAAAGAGAGAAGGCACTGTTCTCGGTCGAGAACTCGACCGAGAATTGCTGCTTCCCCTTTTTTCTTAGTTTTTTGAAGATTTTTTCATTTCTTCCCCATTCTTTCTTTGTTTGGACTTTTAACTTGCAATGGGTGGTGCTTCGGACTGCGGGGATTGCTGTAAGAGCTTCATATCAACTGTTGAAGGTAAGTTTCTTGCCGCAAAATGAGGTTTTTACATGAGACTATGAGGGAGAAAAAAAAAATTCTAAAATGTGATGAAATTTTTATATGTTAGATACGTGAGCCCGATCTACAAGCTCACGGTTTCAGATTTCGATTTCGGTTGTTGTTGGTATTTTTTTCAATTATTTGCATTTAAAAATGAATTTTCAGCAATTAAAATTTAAAATAATTATTATTATTACTCATTTGATGATGATGACCTATTTATATGTTAATCACCATTGGCCGATCTACTGTCCTACGATTTCAGATTTCGATTTTCGTTGTTGTATGTTTTTTTTTAATTATTTATATTAAAAAAATAATTGCCAGCAATTAAAAATTAATTTAAAAATGATTAAAATTGCTATAAAATAAGGAAAAATAAGGAAAAATGTTCTGATCGCATTTAAAATATGAGAAAAATTTTAAAATGTAATTTCTGCTGTGTTCAAGTTTGTAAGGTCATTGAAATTTGTGTTTTTTATGAAACAGTACTTGGAAATTATGTCGAGACCAAGTTCTGGGGCAGGCGATGGGGGCGACGGTACCGGTTCTGGCCCGACCCAGTGTAATTTTTGTGGGAAGAAGCTTCAGTCTGGCGGCATCACAAGGCTGAAGCAACACTTGAGTGGATTGGGCAAAGATGTTTCCAAATGCCCGCAGTGTCCTGTAGAGATATCCAGGGCCATAGGTGAACATTTGAGGGGAGGGAGGCAGAGGAGGGCAGCAATGGAAAGAGAAAAACAACAATTTGAGGAGGCAGTTCGAGGCACTGTACCAGAATCCAATGAGGAACATGAAGCTAAGGGATGGGATGTAGAAGAGATGACAGAGGCAGAGGCAAAACAGATGCGTCATGCGGCAATGGCTAGTAGAGAAACCCTTAGATCAGATGCAGAGAGGAAACGGACAGGAGTAGGTGGCAGTGGTAGTGGATTTGCTGAGCCTGAGCCACAGAGACGGAGCAAAGGGATTGGTTCTTGGTTTCTAGATCACGAAGTAGAAGGGAAGAACCTGTTCCTCAGCCACGGGGACGGGATGATTATGTTCAAGTTCTACAGCAAGATCCCGCAGTCTTTACGAAGCAAGGTAGTAAGCAAAAAAAAATAAAGGCAATGTTTGGGGGAAAGAATAGGGAGTCGAGGAGGGTATTCTTACTCTAAGTGGTCGTTTTATCATGGCATCCCAAAGAACGCCACCACAGGCCCTTTTTTTTCGAGAGAATCCTGAATGCGATTCTTTGGCGAGCACAGGGATTAGAGGGTCAAATCAATATGAGCTAATGGCTCATTATTTGCCTGAACATAAGAAGGAATTACAAGACTGGATTCGAGGCCAGAAAAAGAATTGGGAAGATTTAGGAGTAACTATTATGTGTGATGGTTGGACTGGACCTACCAGAAAGTCCATCATCAACTTCATGGTTTACGGTGATAGGAGGACGGTGTTCCTTAGGTCTATTGATGCATCAGCTGAAGTAAAAGATGCAGATTATATTTATGGGCTGTTGCAAGAAGTGGTGGTTAAGGTGGGAGCTCAGAACGTTATTCAGATTGTGACGGACAACGGCAGCAATTTTAAGAAGGCAGGGGAGATGTTAATGAACAATGCCGACTACAATCTCTTTTGGACTCCATGTGCTGCCTATTGTATTGATTTGATGTTGAAGGACATGGGCAAGATAAGTAAAGTCAAGAAAGTGGTTGAGCAAGCAAGACAAGTAACCACTTTCATCTACAACCATGGTTATTCCTTGAACATGCTCAGGGAGATATGTGGAGGGGACTTGGTCAGACCAGGCGTCACCAGATTCGCTACGAACTTCATAGCATTGAAGAGCTTTGAGGCAAAGATGGTCGGACTCAGATCGATGTTTGCATCTGAGGATTAGTTTTCGTGGAGACAATCAGCTACCCCCCAGGGAGTAGTAGCACAGAATACCATCGCTTCAGATGAATTTTGGCAAAATGTGAAGGTGGTAGTCAAGGTGTTGCATCCTGTAGTACAGGTGTTGAGATTGGTAGATATTGAGCGAAAACCTACCATACCACTTCTTTATGCTGTTGTGGACGCATTGAAAGTACGTGTTAAAGCTTTGATACCACGTGGCTACAAGAATTACATAAAGATCATCAATGACCGATGGGAGAGCCAACTCATGCATCCATTGCATAAGGATGGTGAGTAAATTTGATGATGTATTTACTTTAGTGTTACTTATGTACCAATATAATTTTTATTTGCTTTAACCATGTGTCCACTGTCAAATATTTCAACATACTATTTGAACCCCAAGTACCAGTATACGCATGTACTTGGGACGAACACAGAACTCATTGAGGCAGTGAAGCTAGTGGTTGCAAAGTTGGAGCCAAATCCCCAAGTACAAGCATTGGCAAACCTAGAGGTGAGTTGTGTGTTTCAATTACTGGAAATATGATCGCCGTGACACTAATTATACTGGTTACTGCTATTGCTAGTGCGACAAAACTATATATTGTAATTGCAAATATTTATAAGTTTTCGATTGTGTAGATTAAAACATTCCGAGAAGCCCGTGGGAGTTTTGGGTTCCCCGCTGCAGTGGCTGGACGTGACAAAAGTGATCCGTGTATGTATTACGATTAAATGACATACGAAATTAAATTATCTTATGTTTTATGAATTACGTTTAAATGACATACGAAATTAAAATATGTTATTGTTCTTATGCAGTTGAATGGTGGGTGTTGTATGGTAAAGATGCACCTGCTCTGAAGAAGATAGCAAGTAGAGTGTTAACTCAGACATGCTCTGCGTCTGGCTGTGAGCGAAACTGGAGTACTTTTAACCTCATTCATTCAAAGAGGCGGAATCGACTTGGCTCCCAACGGCTAAATGACTTGGTCTTTGTGCATTACAACATGAGGCTGAGGGTGCAAAATATGTTCCATGATAAGGAGGATGATACCACGCTCGAGCTCGCCAACATCTTCCAGCTTGACTCTAAAGAGGAAGATCCATTAGTAGAGTGGGTGCGGGACAGAGGAGTACCTGTGATGGACGAGCCCGGGGGGATGCCTGACTCCCATTTGGCCAGCCATTTGGATACTGATGTCGACGAGTTTTTAGCCTCGGAAGAGGGTCGAGTCCATACAAGGCCACCCGTGCCGTTTGACCCTCCTGCTGGCACTGATACAGATGATCCTGAGTGGAGTTGGAGTGGTAGTGGAGCTAGTGGTAATGATCATGGGGGTGGGCGTGGAGACCCAGGTGGAGGTCGAGCCACTATTGTCAATATTGGGGCTGATCCAAAGCCACGAGCATCACCTGTTAGATACACTGGGGAGAGCCAGTGCACTCATACAACACAAGATGATGACCATGGTGCACGTGCATCATCCTCATCACGTAGACCAACTTCGTATTCGCGTAGGCCTCGGCATCATTTCCATTCTCAACATGATAAAGATGCTGATTACAGTAGCATGATGGACGTCGACATTGATAGCCTCTTTACTAGCTTACGAGGATTGAGTGTGGAGGAGAATAGCAGTTACTACAGTGGACAGGAGCAGTGGAATTTTCCTGGATATAGCACTGGTTCAGCATACACCTCAAATGATTATGTTGATATCAACTTCGTCCCCTATCCCACTGCGACTGCATATGGTTCTTCCTTCGACGATGGTTCAGATGCAGGAGCACAGACACGGAGTCAGAGTGGATCAACCAACTTCTATTCCGTTCCATCAATACTTCCGCAAGAGTCTACGCACCAGAGTACTACTTCAGAAGTTTTTCCATTCTTCCCAAAGATAGGTATCCTTCGGACAGCTACTGATGTTATATTTATGAATCATCTGCAAGACTACCAGAACTACTTTGCATCAAGAATGTCATGGGAAGATTATGTTGCTCAATTGGAAGACAATTTGCGTCGACAACTTTCCCAGGTGTATGATGATAGTAGGATGGATCATCCACGACACTCTATGTATTACTAGACATTGTATCTGTATAAGGATTGTGGAATTGTGGACTATGGGCACAGGGGGACTATGGGATCATTCAATGTTGAATATTTGAACTATGATATAATGATTTATAATGAAGTGTTATTTTGTTTCTCTTTCCCCTAATGCATTATGTTATTGTCTCATTTATCATATTTGATTGAATATAATAGCTAATATTAACCTAAATTTACAACAGACTTCAGCGTTGACTGTCAAAACATGGGTGTAAACCCAAACAACCACAAATGGTCATTATTTTTACAATTTTATACTCTAAATGTTTTTATATATGTAAAAATGAGGTTCCCCTGAAGTTGGAGACCTAAAAAATGCATTTTGACCACCGAGACAGCCTTTTTAAGCTATCTCGGACAAAATGCACTGTCTCGGTGAGATCCGAGATCTCGCCGAGATTTCGGTTTCGGAGGAGGCCGAGACTCTTCCGAAACCCGAGATTTTAAACCTTGATCCATGGCTTGTCGCCATTCAAAGTGTTTAGCTGCCTCAGTATAACATGCTGGTTCCTGCGACAAAGATGAGGTGAGTACACAGGGAATGGGGTGAGTGGTGTGAGAATAAACCTTCTTCTTAGAAATACACGACTTGGAGCGTGTTTGCATGGAGCAAGTGGGGACCAGCGGTGGAGGAAGAGAGGGAGCAAGATGAGGGGCAGGCGGTGGTAGTGGATCCTCAATAATAGAGTCAGGTGCATGCAGCAATGGAGAGGGACGGGTGGGGGATGTAGGTGCTTGGGGACTGGTTGGTGACACAGGTGCTTGGGGAGCCAAGATGGCTACTTGTGGAGGTGACATGGGGATTGGGGAAGGCGGTATAGTGTGGGTAAGGTTTGATGGGGTTGTAGGTGGTGGGATGGTAGCATAGTTGTCAAGGCGTCGCCTAGGCGCCCAGACTGCCTTGGGTCGCCTTGGAAAATTGGGCGCCTTGGTCGCCTAGGCGGTCGCCTTGGTCGCCTTGGTCGCCTAGGCACCCAGTCAGGCCTCCATCGTCTTGGTTCGCCTTAGCGCCTTGACAACTATGGATGGTAGAGACTAACACCAAAAAAATCCAATACATGGGAAGTGGGTGGGGTCGATGGGTTTGGTGTTGGATTTTGAAAAGGAAATTGGTCTTCATCAAAGGTAACGTGTCTGGAGATGTAGAGACGGTGAGTTTGTAAATCCAGACATTCGTAACCTTTGTGGTGGGGGCTGTACCCCAAGAAACAACAACGAGCAGATCGGTTTTGAAGTTTGGTGGTCGAATAGGGTCTCAGCCAAGGAAAACACAAACACCCAAAAACGTGTAAGAACGAGTAATCGGGTTTGGTCTTCATTATTATTTCAAAGGGGCTGGTTGTGTGGTTGATGCATATAGGCATTCCATTGATGAGATATAGTGAAGTGGTAAAGTATTCTAGCCAAAATTTAGAGGGCAAATGTGCATGGGTTAGTAGAGTTAAGCCAGTTTCAACAATATGTCGGTGCTTACGCTCTATTACTCCATTCTGCTCAGGTGTGTGGGGGCATGAGAATCCTGAGTGATACCATAACTCGTCAAATAATTTTTAAAAATATTACTTATGAATTCACCACCACCGTCTGAACGAAACATAATAATGGGAAGCTGGAAAAAAATTTCAACTTTAAAGCGAAAAGCAACAAAAAATATTGAAGAAATCAGATTTAAAGGCGATTCGAAACATCCAAGAAAACCGAGAAAAGTCATCAACAAATAATACATAATACTTGAAATTAAAACAAGAAGCAATAGGGGCTGGTACCCAAACATCACAATGAATAATTTGAAGGGGCCGTTGTGACACCGATTGTAATGGGGAGAAAGGTTGTCTGTGACTCTTTCCCAATTGACAGGAGGTGCAGACATGCGGCTTGACTTTATTCGGCAAAGACATAGTTGAAAAAATTGATTGTTGAATGACTGTAGAGGGGCGGCCAAGTTGAGCATGCCACTTTGAAGGAGGAGCGAGAGTGCAAATGAGCTTGAGGAGGTCCTAATGAAGCAAAAGTGGATGGCCGAAATGGGTAAAGCCCATGTTCAACCGGTCTTTGGTATAGAAGTGTCCCTGTGTTCTTGTCCTTCACAGAAAAACCAGAGTCATCAAAAGAGAATATGCAATTATTTATCATATGAGAATTTATGAACTGATAATAAATTGGTGGATGCTTTAGGACAACATAACACGTTTTTCAAGTGAAAAGAAGAATTGGAAGAGGGAAAGGAAAGGGAACCAACATGAAATATGGACAAACTTTGGCCAGTTCTAACTCGAACTGAATCTGTACCATCATAAGGTATGGCATGATGTAAGTTTTCAATGTCAGGTGATTGGTTGCACCTGTATCTGTGTACCAAGTATCAACAGATGAAAAATTTGTAGAAACCATGGCCGCCAGTTTTTCCGGAGGGTATCGCCCTTGATAAGCGTAGTCCATACGGTGGTAGAAGTCTATGGCAAGGTGGCCCATTTTTTGACAATGCTATTTCCTTTTTGTAATGGCAATTAGCCACGGTTATTGGGGAAGGAGTGTTGTCTTTGGCCTTCTCTTCCTCCATGGTTATGACGTCCTCTGAAAGAGAAATTTTCACGACCAGAATTGGACTTTCCTAGACGATATGCAACTAGAACAGAAGAGCTCTCTTGTGGGTTTTCTTCAGCCAATGCAAGTTCTTCACAAATTAGCAATGTATGTAATTCTTCAAGAGTGAGATCAGAAGTTCGTGCTCGAATTCTAACTGAAGAGCCAAACTGTCGGTAAGAGGGGGGTAGTCTATCAAGAACATAGAGGACTAAATCATCATCACTAATAGAGGATCCACAAGCAGATAATTGATCAGCTATGTTTTTAAATTGCTGAAGATAATCAGTCATTGCTTGTGAGCCCTTTTTGATACGACTAATTTGTCTTTTCAATGACATCACATGGGAGAAGCATTTGGTCCTTCTCGAACCATGGAGAATCAACAGTGATCGGTGATGTTAGAGATTACCAATGCCATTGAGTAGATGCATCAATTTATCCCATGCAAAATCGACTCGAATAGGGATTTCCACAACAAGTAATTGCTTGAAGATAACTTAATAGGAATCAAGCTGGTGATGTTAGAGATTACCAGTGGTTGTGACGTAGCAGCTGCCACAGTAGGAGAAAGAACGTTTTCAATAGAAGGGCTGTTATTGTTGCTAGCTTCGTTGGTCGACATGATGTTGGATCGTTTTCAAGAAGCTGTAGAGCAGTGTGCTCTATACCATAAAAAATATTAAGAAGAGTAAATTGAGACTCAAGAGTTGTCATATTTGATGTTCTTGTTCAACAAGTATAACAATTTATATAACAATTGAACATGCGATAATGATCCCATGAATATAGTAACAAACTGATTAAACAACACGTATCCTAGAGTTTGCATTTCAAGTGACTCTCTCTTGATACCTAGAATATTCTAGAGGATAAGAATTACCCTTGGCATTATCTGTGTTGTTTAGGAAGCTTGAACGTTGACTTGCATGTTCGGTTGAAACTGTTGCTTGCATGTTCGGTTGAAACTGTTGCATGAGACTCGGTTGAAACTATTGCATGAGAATCGGTCTCAACTGATGCATGAGACTCATGTTGTGTAGAAGCTGTTGCATGAATATCCGACTCAACTTTATTAGGAAGAAAACCCATCACTTTGGGTCAACTTTCTTCACGATATTTAGAAGATATGACAAAATCAATATACTCAACATCTTGAGAAAAGTCAATTGGGGTTGTGGTATTCATGGGGACGATCTTATTCAATTCTTCGTCTTCCACAATTGCCTCCATAATACCGTGATGTTCGTCAGAACTTTGGTCGTCATTGTTGATCCATGGAGCTTTAGAAGAGGCATCAAAATTAGTCATATCCACTTTTGAGGAAAACCATAACCATACTGCTAATTATATGGATTCCATATGAATCTTCACCATCATCCGTGTCATCCGTATTAAGAACAGGAGTGTCATCACTTTGCGGCTCACATACTTGTGTATCTGAATTGGCCTCGATTGCAGCAACTAAGAGTTTACTTTTAATTTTTGTGGACAATCTCTAACAAAGTGACCATATGCGTTGCAGTGATAGCATTGCACATCCATAGCTGCTACCATGGGAGTTTTACCTTTATCCGTTGTTGGATTAGCACGAGATATAGTCCCTATGGCTTTGCCGTTTGGTGTGGGATGCTTCACTTCATAAGAACTGGAGGTGGGCTTCGATATTGATTTCAAAAGGTCTTCGGCTTGGAAAGCTTTATCAACACAGTCGTTAAGACTAACAATATCAACCACACCCATTTTTTCTCTAATTTCAGGTCGCAACCCCAAATGAAACTGAGATATCAGCTGATCATCATTATCCCGTGATCTAGACCGTGTACACAATTGGTCAAATTGATAGACATAATCTTCCATACTCATAGTGCCTTATTGAAGATTGTCAGTTGGTCATGTAACCTTCTTTGGAAGGACTTTGGCAAATATTTCTCTTTCAATTCTTCTTTCATCTCCTCCCAAGTAGTAGGTTTCATTCGTCTCTTCATGAGGGTATACTCATAATTAGGCACCAATCACGAGCACCCCCCATAAGTTTGGAGCGAACCAATTTCAGCTTTCAAGGTTCGAGAAAATTAAACCAATCTAAATAGTCATCTAAGGCATCCAACAGTCTTGAAAGGCTTCGGGGTCTTGTCTCTCATGAAACTCCTTGAGGTCCATCTGTACCTTATGGGTTTGGTAACGGATAGGTTCATCATAGTCTTCATAGGGTGGGTTGTGGTATTCCTCTCTAGGGACTCTTTGAGAAGCCCTAATAATACGTCTTGGCATTAGGTTGGCATTAGGGGCTTCCACTCTAGCCGGCCTAGGATGATTTAGCTCCTTCAAATTACTTATTCTTCCGTCCACATTATCCAACTTTGCATCTATTTTAACCAATTGTTGGAAAATCATAATAATAAGGTCATTGAGGTTGTTGGACTGATTAGGAGAATTAGAATCCTCCATTACAAAGCTCAGATACCAATTGATGGCAAAGGGGTTTCAACGCATCCAATTCATAGATCCCTTTGCTACAGGATCTCTATTCAGTCCAAACCCAAATTTAACAAACAAGAGTAATTGAAATTGAACAAATAATTCCACAACTTCAAATCCGTCTGTAAGGATGCTTCAAAAATAGGGATCCTTGATCCTTGGGATACGAAAAACAATATCCCAGAAGATGAGCTTGATCCAACGGGTGGGATCGAAACCAATCTTGCCCGTAGGTCTCAAACAGGTATTTAAGCAAAACTAGAATTATAAAATTATGGAAAAACTCACTTATCTTGAGATTCAGCCGTTGGAAGGTCTTCAAACTTGGAGGGGAAGTACTCTAGGATGTACTTGATAACATACCAAAATTTGAATGTGATCCAACCATGGATGAAGAAGTTATGAATTTTCGAAAAACCACTATTATTTGAAAACGGAAATAAACAAAATAGGACTTTCAGTTGAGTCTCACAACCAGTGAAACTCAACCAGAATTTAATAATAAACTCTGGCCAACTCTCTCTACTGCCGCTAGCCCTTCTTCCTTTTATTTATAGTTTGAAAAATTACATCAATTTGGAACGACAATTAACTAAAAAATAGGAAACTAAAGCTCCCTTTATAAAGTAGGAAGTTTCTAACAAAATAATAGGAAAATTCCTAAAACTGGAAAATAGAAAAGTTTCCAAAACCTCTAGGAAACTAGATTTAAGAAAAATCTTAGTCTCCAACTAATTGAAACTTCCTAAACTAACTAACCTACACTTTAAGAAACTAAATAGCATCACTAACCAATTAAGAAACAAAATAAACTCCTAACTAAAAAATATAGAGCTGGTGATATACTCTATAATTGGCGGTAAAAAAGATCTCTAAAAGAGACCTCGGCTCCTGCTTCTCGGCTAAAGTAGGTCTGGTTGGTTGCTCTTAATTGGGCGAGGCCCAATTCTTGATCTGCATCAAAGGAAGTATCAAAGATTGGTGGGGAAGCTGATCAAACTCTCTCTCTGTTACTCGCCTACTTATGTTGTAGGGGTAGTGAGCAAGTTTATGCATGCTCCAAGGAATGAACATATGGATGTTGTTTCTCGTATCCTCATATCCTCAAATACTTGAAGTCCAGTCCAAGAAAATGGTTGTTGTACACGACATAACCATTTGAACATTGAGGCTATATTGATGGTGATTGGGCAGGCTCTGTCTCTGATAGAAGGTTAAAATCAAGATACTTCACCATTGTAGGTGGGAACTTGGTTACTTGAAGGAGCAAAAAGCAATCTGTTGTGGCTAGATCAAGTGCACAAGCAAAGTTTGGAGCCATGGCACATGGAGTTTGCGAACTTCTATGATTGAAAGAAAATGGTTCAGGAATGGGGTTTGAACTGAGGTCTCCATGCAATTATATTGTGCCAACAAGGCAGCCATTAGCATAGCACATAACCCAATGTAGCACGATCGTAGAAAACACATTAAAGTTGATCACCATTTCATAAGGAGAAAATTGACTATGATTGTATCTACAAACCCTTTATGAAGACAAGAAATCAATCGTCAGATGTGTACACCAAAGGAATCAATTCTTTGCAATTTCATACCCTTTTGAGCAAGCTGGCATGTATGACATTTACTCCCTAGTTTAACGGGGAGTGTCAAAGTCATAGTTGTCAAGGCGCTAAGGCGAACCAAGGCGATGGAGGCCTGACTGGGCGCCTAGGCGACCAAGGCGCCCGCCTAGGCTGGTCGTACGATGGGAAATAAGCATGTAATAGGACCTCTCGGGTATGTACTTGTTAGTGTAAGGGTATTTATGTAATATTGTACCTTTATCAAATCAATGAATATAGAGGAGAGAATCGATCACTCTCCTAACTTTTCCAGCACAAACATTCTCCTTGTCATTCTCCCTTCTTCACATTCTTCTCTTCTTCCTCCTCCCTTTGTTATCTTGCTTCCATTTTAGTGTTTCAGCATATCCTAACTCTCTAAGTTAGAACTCTTATCAGCATCAACCTTTGTACATGTGACCCTCAACAGGCATTCAAACCCATCTAACCTAACCCCTCCCCCCTCCCAAAAAAAGAAAAAGAAAAATTAAGGATTCTATTTCTATCTTGTTAGGAGCTTATGTAAGAGTAGTTACCATACTTTCAAAACTGAACTCTCAGCATGTCTAGTTTGATGTGGTTGACTCCCATTTCTAGTGTCTTAACTCATATGGCAATGGAACTCATCCCATGGCTTGGTTATACAAACAATTTTATATGCAATCTCACAGAAGACAATTTTGATTCCCTTCAGACAAACACCGTCTTTTGTTTCCACCAGCAATGAATTTTTGTCTTGAAAACAGAAACATATAAACAAAAAATAGTTTTTCCATTTTCTATTTTGTTAATAGCAACAAGTCAAAATATACCCAAACATCCCCAACAGAATGGATGGAATTAGAATTTACCAAAAGCACGGGAGAAAAAAAATAACAATAATAAATGAATAGAAACAAAATAAAATCGTGGATTATTAAACTTCTGCAAAATAAGAAACAAGAGTTCAGAAGCCTGCAATTTAACTACAAGACAGCAAAACATGATATCAAGCATCAAGGATGCCTTTATACTTCACTCATTCTCAAAACAGCACCACAAATCAAAACAGTTACATTCTTCTATTTTATTTTTTTTTATTTTTTTTTTGAGGGTGGGGGTGGGGGGGAGGAAGGGGAAGGTAGGCCTCCAAAAAGAGTTGAACTCGTGACCTCTTTGAGGTGTTGATCTTTACCAACTGAGCTACCCTTTGGGGTTAAAACAGTTAGATTCTTTTTCTTTTTCTTTTTTGGGTAAGTAAAACAGTTAGATTCTTAATTACAAGTACAACACAAGAATATTTAACATCACCATAAACTAATAAACTATTACACGAATGAACTTTTAGCAGATAACAGAAATGAATAGATAGAAACATGATATGTTGCCGCCACCTGATGCTTAAGGGAGTCAAGAAACCTGCACCAGGATACATGCGATAACTGCGACTGCACATACTGCTGTAAAGTTGACACAAAGTAATTCATCTGGAGTCTGAAATACCACAGCAGAAACATAAAAATAAGTTAAAACATACAAAATAATTTCAGATAGAAAGCAACAAAAATATAAGCAAGATCTTAAAATTCTGGAAATTCTTAGTAACAGTCAAAAGATTCTTTGATGAAATCAATATAAGCTAAATACATCCTTGATCACTGAATCCAAGGGAAGCTTCGTGAATTATCGGTTACCCTACCCTGGGCTATGACCATACAGTAGGCCTAACATTGACAATGAAGGATTGAAAACAAATTACCAGGGATTAGCATGGTTGCCAAGGCATCAAGGCAAGCCAAAGGTACCTAGAATTTTAATTTCAAAGGGTGGTTTACATGTAAAATAAAGAATCTGATTCCTTTGACTTATAAATGTGAAAAAAAGTAATGTATGAAAGGGAAAATTATTGCCTTTTTATAAAGGAAAAAATCATTTATAGACAAAGCGAACAGCATCTTCTTCCTGTTCTACTTCTTGATGCTGGATGAACCAACACCAACTCCAGCAGATGATCAGAATATGGAGAGCAATAACAGGTAGGCATGGTTCGAAAACTTGACCGAGATGGGTCGAGATCTCGACCTTCTCGCTAGTCTCGACTAGATCGAGACGAGAATTAGGTTTGAAACTGGGTCTCAACCAGTTCTCGATTGGATCTCGACCAGTTTCGACCGGTTTCAACCAGTTTCAACTGGTTTCGGCTAGTTTCGAACTGGTCTCGACAAATCTCAACCCAACTCGACTTTATTGAACCAGTTTCAACTGGTTTAAGTGATAACATAGGAGTCTCGGTCGAGATCTCGACCGACTCGACCGAGACTCACCGAGACTCATTTTTTCCCTAAAATTCCTTATGTTTTCTTCTTCTCCTCCATTCCTTCTTCTCCAACCTTGCATCTAAGGTTTGAAAACCTCTGTTCTTAGCAAATCACTGCATCAAAATGCTGTTGGAGCCTCATTTTGACCTGTTCTTCGCAAATCTAAAGTTTAAGGTATGATTTTTTTTCCCTAAAACTTACTTTTTACATGAATATGTTCAATACATGTTGGTTCATCATGAAATTTATATATGTGAGAGTTATTAGACCGATATACAACCTCATCCGCTCGAAATTATTTTCTTGCATATATATTTTTTTATTTTAATTTTCTGTTAAAAAAAAAGGTATTTTCCAACAATTCAAAATTAAAAAAAATATGATAAATATTAATTAGATGGTGTTGAAAATATTGTATGATGAACACCGTTGGCCGATCTACGCGGCCACGGTTTCATTTTTTTCTGTATATGTATATATATATATATATATTTTTTTTTTGTTTAAAAAAATAAAAAATACATTTCATAAATATTAATCGGTTTACTTTCAAAATAATATATGTTGAACACCGTTGGCCGATCTACGCGGTCACGTTTTAGTTTTTTTTTTTCTGTACATATTTTTATTTTTATGAATTTTTTATTAATAAATCCTATTTTCCAGCAATAAAAAATTAATAAAAAAATATTAATACTTATTTGTTGGTGTTCAAAATAATATATGTTGAACACCATTGGCCAATCTATGGTTCCATGTTGTCGGATTATATTTTTGGAAAAAAAATTATTTTTATTTAATATCCAAAATTATTAATAATATCTAAATAATTATGAAAAACTAAGAAAAATATTCTGTTTTCTTATAACATAGTTTTAAAATTTGAAAAGTAATTTCAATGTGTTTTAAGTTGTATTCGCATATTTGATGTTTTTATGTTCTTCAATTTTAAGTTTTATTATTGTAAATCTATTGATTTAAATTTCTCTATTTGTCATCTTATGTAACAGTGTCTCGTTCTAAATATTATGGCTGCTTCGGGTTCTCGTGAGGGAGGTGATGATGCTGGTCGTACTGACATGGCTTGGCAGTATTGTACCGCCATTGATGGTGATAGAAAGAAAACCCAATGCAAATTCTGTGGGAAAAAACTTATGTCTGGTGGGATTACCAGACTTAAGCAACAGTTGAGTGGTACTTCTACAGACGTGACAAAGTGTGCTATAGTTCCTGTAGAGATTACCAGGGTCATAACTGCACAGATGAAGGCAGGCCAACAGAGAAGGGCAAAGAAAGAAAAAAGTAAACAACAATTTGAGGAAGCAATCTGAGACACAATGCGTGGTTTGGATGATGATAGTTCAGATGATGATGGTATAGATACCAAGGGTTTGACTGAGCAAGAAGCCAGAGACCTGAGACGGGCAATAATGGCTAGTAAAGTCAGTCATGAGATGGACATGGAAAAATTGAGGCAAAGAGCCTTAGGGGCAGGTGGTAGTGGATCATTTCAGCAGCCTGAAGAACTACAAACACGGAGTAAGGGGGGGTTGGCTTCTATGTTTAAAAGATCAAAAAGTACTAGAGCACAACCCCAGGCACCACCACCTACCCTACTGCTAGGGATGAAGATTATGTTGAGATTCTGCAGCAGGATCCAGCAGTTTTTAGAAAGGTTGGCGCCAAACAGAAGAGATTGAAGAGTATGTAGAACTGGAAGGGTACAAAAGAATTTATTAGGGATGCCTTTGCTAGGTGGTCCATCTATAATAGTATCCTAGCAAATATCAGTGGTGGCCCATACTATCAGTCTTTCTTTGATGCAGTTGCTCAGGCTGGTCCTGGTGTTAAAGCCCCCATTCTATATGAAGTAATGAATGTCTATCTCCCAAGAATTAAAAAAGAGCTAGAAGTATGGATAGAAGGGTTAAGGAATAACTGGGGTATATATGGGGGTCACTATTATGTGTGATGGTTGGACTAGTCCCAGTAAAAAGTCCATCATCAACTTCATAGTCTACAGTGATGGGAATACATCATTCTTGAAGTTTGTGGATGCATCTGCATGCACAAAAGATGTTAACTACATCTATGGATTGCTACAGACAGTGGTAGACGAAGTTGGTGCTACAAATGTGGTGCACATTGTAACAGACAATGGCAGCAACTACAAGAAGGCAGGAGAGATGATGATGGCTAACTATAACCTTTTTTGGACTCCATGTGCTGCCCATTGCATTGACTTGATGTTAAAGGACAAGGGCAAGATCCAAAAAGTAAGCAAATGGTTGAACAAGCACGCTAGATGACAACATTTGTATACAACCATGGCTATTCTCTGAACTTGCTGAGGGAGAGACGTGAAGGGGACTTGGTAAGATCCGGCATTACCAGATTTGCTACCAACTACATAGCACTAAAGAGCTTTCGGGCAAAGATGGTAGGCCTCAGATTGATGTTTGCATCTGAGGACTGGTTTGGGTGGAGCGAGTCCAGCTCTCCTGTTGGGGTTCAAGCACAGACTA
Organism: Protea cynaroides; assembly: GCA_028583415.1. Taxonomy (NCBI): domain Eukaryota; kingdom Viridiplantae; phylum Streptophyta; class Magnoliopsida; order Proteales; family Proteaceae; genus Protea; species Protea cynaroides. The sequence continues at coordinate 46,995,722 of CM053269.1, read as the reverse complement.
CTATAGCTTCAAAGGAATTTTAGAGAACACTGAAGGATGTAGTCAAAATTCTGGAACCAATGGTGAAAGTGTTGAGATTAGTAGATACAGCATTCTAGCCCACCATGTCACATTTATATGCTGCCATGGATATGTTGAAGGACCGTATAAAAATTGCGCTTCCTCGTGGAAACAAACATTTTGTGAAGATTATCAAAGATCGATGGGAGAGTCAACTGATGCACCCATTGCATAAGGCTGGTGAGTATATTTAATAATGTCTTTAATTTAGTTCCACTTAATAGCTAGTACTCTATTTTAATTTGGCGACTCATATTTTGCAGCATACTATTTGAACCCCAAGTATCAATATTCGCATGTGCTTGAGCTCAATTCTGACTTTATCGGTGCGGTAAAAGATGTGGCAAAATTAGTGTCAGATTATACTGTACAAGCACTGGTCAATCTGGAGGTGAGTTGTATTGTTTAAGTGTTGAATTATTTGAATATCCATATATTACAATGGCTAATGGTTATAAATTTTGAAATGCGTGTAGATTAAAAAGTTCAGAGATGGTCTTGGGAGTTTTGGAACTCCCGCCGCAGTGGCTGGACGAGATAAGACCGATCCTAATATTGAATTATGGAAATTGAAATTTTCAAGTAACATATCTTATTTAATATGTGTATTAAAATGTGTTCTTCTTCTTGTGCAGCTGAGTGGTGGTTGTTGTATGGCGAGCATGCAGTTGAATTGAGGAGAATAGCAATCAAAGTCCTATCTCAGACATATTCCGCATCTAGGTGTGAGCAAAATTGGAGTACTTTCTCCCTTATCCATTCAAAAAGGCGAAATAAATTGGGCTTTCAAGGGCTAAATGACTTGGTGTACACCCATTACAACATGAAACTGAGGGTACAGTGCTTGAAATTTGAACAAAGAAATGAACAAGAGCTGATCGAGCTAGCCGACGTCTTCCAACTATCTTCAGATGAAGAGGATCCCTATGTGGAATGGGTGAGAGACAGAGCAGTTCCAATGATGGATGAACCTAGTGGGATGCCCGATCCCACTGTGTCTGCTCCGATGGGTTCTAATCTCTAGCGGTTTATGTCCTCGGATGAGGGTAGTGTACACGCACAGTCGCCTAGACCGTTTGACCCCCCAACTGGTAGTGACCCAGAAGGCTATGATGATACAATGGATTAAAGTGGCTAATCAGCTTTTGATAATAGTGGTGATGATGGTATTTACCCAAAAAAAAATAGTGGTGATGATGGTAGTGGTGGTGGTGATGAGGATGGTGGTGGTGGTGGTGGTGATCCTAGACCGACTGTACCCATTATTAGATGGACCGGCGAGAGTCAGTATACATACGCTATACAGGATCCAGATCATGGTACGCTATACAGGATCCAGATCATGGTGGACGCGCATCTTCATCACGGCCTACGACTGGGTATACACGTAGGTCTCGTCAATGGGAACGCCCTTTGCAACCAATGGAAGAAGAAGATCGTTTCTTTGACATTGTTCCTGATCCTGATATTATGTCTGATGTTGAAATTGATAGCATGTCTACAAGCTTTGGAGGACTGAGCAATGAGGGTAGCAGTGGACGGGAGCAGGGGCAGTAGAGTGCTCATGGATTTGGCACCACTTCGGCATACAGTTCTTATTCCGATGATGATGACCGCATGATGGGAAGTGCATATGATTATTCCGCTGATACTAGTAATGCTACATCACAGACTGGCTCAAACTTTGTGGACAGTCTCTTTTCAGTCCCAAATTGGCAGAGAACCACACCCCCACACCAGCCAATATATGCTCACTTTACTCCACATTATAGTGAATTATATCTAAAGTTAGGTATCTTTAGAAACTTCCCGAATCATGTGTATGAGAAAGAAATATGTGGAAGACTACCAGACCATCTATAGCCGAAGGATGTCGTGGCAGGACTTTGTTTATCAGACCGAGATATTTTCTTCAACAAAGTCAATCTGATCAGATGGAACCTGCACGCCACTCTACATATGATTAGACATTGGGATGGACTGATAGGAATGTATTATTTCATTTTGAGTATTTAAGTCTTTCATATAATGAGCACTTACGAGTTATGTCATTTTGTGGGATTTATGATTTATGAATGTATGATTTTCCGACAATGTGATTACTTTATAGGCTTCAAATGTGTTTATATATGTTAAATAAGTATTTTTTTTACAATATATAACCTTAAAATGGCTTTAAAATGGCCTTACAACATCAAAAAATGGCTTAAACCATAAAAAAAAAAACTTATCGAACCTCATATTTTAACCTTTGGGAGTTTCGGCAAATTCTCGCCAAGTCGAGATCTCGGTAATCTCGGTTTTCTCAAGGCTCAAGACACCCTCAAGATCCGAGATTTCGAACTATGCAGGTGGGTACCCTTCTTCCTCTCAGCCACTGCTGGTCCGGCTTCCATGGAGACAGTAGGGATAGCTGGTGGTGATTACTTTTCTTCACTTCACACTCTTTCCTTTGGTGTGGGTGGGGGTTGGGGTGTGGGTGTGTCGTGAAAACAAGGCAACAGGTTGCCTTGAAGACCTATGGCTGCCTAGGTAATTCCTTGACTCCTATTGCTTTGGAACTTGAGGACAAACCAGTTAGGGGGAAAAAACTGGTACGAAACCAGACCTCATTTAAATGATGCTTTCTGAAAACATGTGACAACTCTGGATTTTATTTTTCTCTTTCACTTCTAAATATGCTTTTTAGCTTCCATCCTAAAGCCATTTCAGCAAGTACATAATATCCTAAAAACTCTGTGTCTCATGGAAGAGGTACAGTAGTTTCTGTTTCAGAAATGGTATTCATTGTGTTGCAGGACTTCTGTTAACTCAATTGACTGCAGAGTATGTGATACTTAAAACATTGGAATGACTTTCCAGATACGTCACAATCAGTAACGAAAAAAAAGAAAGCACATAAAGAGAAGGGAAATACCACCACTGTGCAGATGGTGAATCTAGTGAGAATAACAGAGATAAAATAAATAAAAGTAAAGATAATAACGATTGTTCAGTGTACCTCAGCTTCATTAAAACATTGAAATAAGCCAAATTCTGTACACCTATGCCAGGTTTACTATTCTTGCTCACTGAATGCACCAAATTCTGTCAATTAACAATTCATTATTTAATAAAGATTTGAGAATAAAACGTTCATACGAAATCTGAGGTAAATGAGAAACAGAGTTCGGGAAATCTTAACAAGCATGAAGAAAAAATTGAGAATTATAGATGGAAAAGATTCAAGCACAATCAGGCATTTATCTCCAGAAAATTGGGAACAAATGAATAAAAAAAGAAAATATAAAGATCTTGTAATCAACCAATGTTAACAAGATTCAGAATGGGGAGATCGTCTGAGTCTAAACTTTAAGCACCCGCTTTTAGATAGGGAGATTTGGGGAAATGGTTTATTTGTTGAAAGTAGTGGGGGACACTTTTATCAACCAGTGAATTGAAACTCTAGTTGTCGGAGGGAAACTCAAAATTGAACATTCCTGGCATCCTCATATAAGTCAATGATTAAAAAGATGGTGAAGTTTTCCTGATATGAGAAGTATGAGGTACACTGGTTTCACCAAGAGTGGAGGCTTTAACTCTCTAAAGATGTTAAAGGTGGATCATCTTATGGAGTAGAGGCTTTAGATGCCAGATGGGTTCACCTCTTTGTCATCCTATATGACTGAACCTTTTATCCTGTTTGCTTGCTTTTTTCTTTTTCTTTTTTTTTTGAATTTTTCTGGAATAAAAATATTATATCCTAGTGAGCCTTGGGGCGTCTTTATGTCTTAGCCACAGGTTCTAAGGAATATTGGTCACACTTGGAGGTGGAGCAGACTAGAATAAATTTAAAAATGTGTACATTCTGCCCCTCGCAAACCCTGCAGTAGTGGAAGCCTCGGGCACTGAGAAGCCTAAGGCTGTTAAAGGTTACAAAAATTGGGTCTAAGGTGTAACAATTATTAAGGATAGCTCAGTTGGCAAAAGACCAACACGTCAAAATGAAGAAGTCATGAGTTCAATTCTCCTTGGGGCTTTACCTACCCAAAAAAAAGAAATTTTTTTTTTTTAAAAAAACTTGTCTTTTATGGGTAATATTTAAGTTGTTGGTTAGGGGGCTATTTCTGCAATTTTACCTTGTTTCTCTTGTTAACATAAGGCAACCGAGAGGGAGAGAGTCAATTCACTCAATCTCTCTCTCCCTATTCCGTGCAGTTCCTACACTTCTTTCCTTTTCTTCTTCTACTCCTCCCATGTGCATGGTGTAACCACTTGTTCTTTACTACTGTTACATGGTATCAGAGCAAGTGAATTAGTAAATGCCTTCCTGATTGCTGGTTTGAAAGTCTAAAGGTGCTCATGGTAGTGTGTGGCAGCCTCTGCTGCTCTTTCTTCTTATGTAAGGCCTTCTCTTGTTTTTTGGAATTTTAGAAACAAGAACATTGTTTTCCACTTTCAGGTCGTTTTGATATGTTGATACTTGATATTCCTATGGATCTGCATCAAAAGTTTGGGACTGATGATGGTGAAGAGCTTGCAGATAAGCATCAATATAGAAGGCAGGTAGGAAAACCTAACTATATTATTGTGACTCGACCAGATATCTCCTTTGAAGTAGGGGTTAGCAGTTAGTCTATTGAGATGCCCAAACGGGCACATTGGAAAGCAATATGTTGAATTTTGCAGTATTTGTAAGGTGCTCCAGGCAAAGGTCTTATATACAGGCCGGATAAGCACACTAATCTTGTTGTGTATTCAGAAGCTGATTGGGTGAGTGCCAAAGGTGATAGGAAGTCCACCACTGGATATCGTTCTTTTGTTAGTGGAAATCTGGTTATGTGACAAAGTAAGAAATAGACCAGTGTGGCAAGGTCATAGAGCTGCACCTGAATTGATGTAGTTGAAGTTTTGTCTTCAGAAGCTTGGGTTTTCTATTACAAAGCTTCTTGATATGTATTGTGATAATCAGGCGACCATCCATATTGCTAGTAAGCCGGTACTTCATGAGAAGACTAAACACATTGAAATTGATTGTTACCTTGCACGTGATGTTAAGATGCTGAATGTTATCTCCACTCCTCTCAACAGCTCGGTGATAGGTGTACCAAAGCCTTGTTAATGTAGATGGGTACCAACACAAGTATTCACGTTGGAAGTTGGAACAAGCCCAAATCCAAGCCCAAAACCTAATCTATTGGGTTAATAAGTAGTCTAATGGGTTAATATGGGTTATGGGCTCAGATTTTTTATGTTTTCTCTGTATTGGGTGGTTGGGCCAATTTTGAAAGTCCATATACAGGTGATAACCATACGAATTAAGAAGTCTAAGGGTAGTTAGTGAAGTCTAAGAGTCATTAGTGGAGTTAGTTTCATTGAGAGTGGAGACCTTGAAAATATAAAGATGATTAATTATCTTGAAAACAATCCCAATGTAAGCCCTTGGAACTATTCAAATCATTAAGTCTAGAAGGAGGTTCCAATGAAGGTCTAGAATCATCTCAGCCCCTCTATATTCTATAAAATGAGCTGCCTTGTAAGCATTTGAAATCAGAATTTGAATAAAAATCTTGGCTTTGCCTACATAACTATGAGATATAGAGGTTGCTTGGTGAGATTCCTTGCCTTGGGTTAGTGAGATTCTTCCAAGGCCTTGGTAAGAAAACCTTGGTCATATCCCTCTTATCTTTTCCTTTTGCTATAATATTTTGAGATATTCACATATTTATTCCAAATGGTGTTTGGTTGCTGATCACAAGGAACAAACAATGCATAAACTGGTGTCAGTTTTATTTCTCACTCCCCTATGATCCAATCTAGAAGGATTTTGATTCTGTCACCAGGAAGAAACCAGGATCTCATCACTTGTTCAAGGTTGTGTTTCTTCATGGTTGTTCCAAGCTGGGCATAGGTGATATTTATGCTCCAGCTTGAAGGGGGTATTAAAACTTGAAGGGTACAAATATTGGGTCTTAGTTGTAACAAATATTAAGGGTACAGTTGTCTTTTATGGGTAATATTTAAGTTGTCGGTTGAGGGGCTATTTCTGTAATTTACCAAACTCTTTATTAATAAAAGGTAAGCGAGATAAGAGAATCATTTGATCCCTATCTCCTTTTTCCGTATAGTTCCTCTCCTTTTCTTTCTTCTTCTTCTTCTCCCTTGCACATGGTGTAACCACCTGTTCTTGCTACTGTTACAGAGCTCACACCAAAGATTTGAACAGCCATTTGCTCTTTCCTTTTTGATCCATCTTGTTCCTTAAAAACCAACCAGCTTTTCAAGGGATGGTGTAAATCAAGTATTCTTATACACTCCTAAAGAACTCTTTGATAACTCCTAGACATTTTCTGTCTTTGGGTGACCAATAAACCCATAACAAACAAAACCAATATTTTAAATCTTGGAGAAAATATGAGCATTTGTCCAAATATTTGCTTCTTTTTGTGTCTGTATCATAGTTGTCAAGACATTAAGGCGACCCAAGGAGTTGGACAGGTGTTGGGCATCTAGACGTACCCAAAGCATATCCAAGGCATTGTAAGGGTACATCTTATTAAGAGGATTTATACAAAAAAGAATGAGTTAGCGCATCGCGGGTCGAGTCCGTATCGCCGCGGAGCAACAGCAGCGTCCGGATCTGATCTATCTACTCGGCAATTCATCCGGTGACTTCACGGTCGCCAAAGAAGCCCCAAGAAGCATCAAACATTTCCGATGAGATCCATGGAGCAATTCTTAGATAGCAAGCACTAGCTCCCGGTGCGACTTCATAAAAAGCAATCAAAGATAAGATCGAAGAGAATGAAACGCACGTGGTGGTCATTATAGCAGTTCCTTCTGATCCTAGAAAACATCCGAAAAAACCAGCTACGGAACTACCGAGCAGGGGCAAAAATATGATAAGTAAATACATCAGATCGAGTGTTATTTGTTTTTCATATAACCAAAAAATCAGACAATGACAGGCGGCCCGTGATGGAGATTGAGCGAAACAGAAGGAACGGCGCACCAAGCAAGAAAAGCTGATCGTAGACCACCCTATATAACGGTGGTCGAGATCAGAAGAAAGGTTGGCCGTAGATCACTAACGCGCAACGGTGCTCGTAGATCAGCTTAGACATAATTGGGCACAGAAGCCTTGTCTTTGTTGTTCTGGTGTGTATTGTTTTTAATACACATGCATGATTCCATGCATTATGGTGTATATATGTACCATATATACAATAAAAATGCTACAAATGGCATTAATTTAAAAATAAAAAATAAAATAAATAAAATAAATAAAAAAAGAAGAAGAAGAAGATAAACAAATAAAACAAGGCGTGATACAATAAGGCGACTAATCGCCTAGCCCTATCTGACTCACTCGGTTGCCTAGGCAACGCCTTGACAAGTTTGGTATGCATGAATGTTGGATGTTGCCATGTTGGGGACAAACTGTGCAGAAATATATTGAGCATATTGACAACATATGCAACATTAAAGATAAAACGAAATGGAACAGAAAATAAAGAGAGAACTCAGCAGTTGATACAAACTCAAACAAATTGAAGAGGTAGCTTGCATGAAATATGTTGATAACAATACAAGATCAGCAGTTATAGAACTGTACCTTCAATGAACACCATACATCAGATAATGAAAAAAGAGCTAGCTTGACTTGAATCAGGAAACTGAATATCTGAGCATATATTTTGAGTGCATCAGGGGTCAGAACAATATTCACTGGCCAATCCATTCTATAGCCCAACCCTATAAAATCAAAGGAATGGATTCCTGCCATTTGAACCACAGTAAATAGCTCAATATCTTGAAGAATTAGAGGAAAAGAGATTAGCATGCCATACATGAGATTATGGAACCTCTCTTCCACAGTTTCACTAGAAGAAAAAGCTGGTATCAGGAGAAAGAAAATGCATACCCATAGAGGAAGTTGAAATGGGCATCATGCCCTGTCCTTTCGCATACACAAATAATCGTTCCTTGTAATGGTCTCTTTCACATGAAGACCTTTGAATTGCCAAATCAAGGAGTCCTTGGATTGCTGATATTCCTTGATTTGCCTCTGCAGCATTCCATTTCTGGTTTGAAGACCCAAAAGAGGTATCAGAAAGGCCATTACATTGATCGACTTATTAACATTATATAGTTAAAAGATACATGAGATACAATACATTATGCAAAAGAGAAGTAATGAACAGATCCGCCCAGTCTGCCAATTCCATTAAGTGATACCGCCGCAATGCCAAGAAATGTTCTTGCAGGTAAAATCCCTCCTCCAGCAATTTGATAGTGAAACTGCTAACATACTTGTATCTGGCAAAGTTCAGGAAAAGCAATACTTGTATATTCACCCAAAACATAAAAGGCAATACATGTGCTAATTTTTCTCTTGAAAACGGACCAATTAGAAGAAACCAAGATTCCCATAGGCATATTATGAACAAAAGGCAAATACTCAGTGGGTAAAAAGTCAATTGGCACCAGGAATCGACTTCAGACTGTCAGAGCAGAATAAGACAACATTATCACAGCCTTGTTTCATGAATTACTAGCTTTACTTAAAAAACAATCAAACAAATGAGACAACCTGACAAAAGGACACCAAACTAGACAAACTCCTAAGACTAAATAAGGAAAAACAAGACAAAAGATGCAGAAGATACAAAGTCAGATAATAGCGCATAAATTAAACTATTCAGGCATCACTAAAAAAAGTACATTCAGCATAGACTGATTAAAACTTAAACTCTTTTGGGTTAACGTCTCCCCCCCCCCCCCCAATGCTCATTTTCAAATGTCTGCACACCCACATTTAAGTGGAACACTAGATGTAAGTCATTTGAACTGATGTGGTGCAATGAGTTTCAAAGGTAGATCCTTCATGTACCGTGTATTTTTTTTTTTAAATTTTCCAAAAAAAAAAAGAAGAGAGTTTCGAACGTAGATCCATGGTTTTAAAAACACAGTCACAGTCTCAGGCACCTACAATGTCGATATCCTACTACTTTTGCAAGAATGCAAGGAGACTTGAATACCGGAAGGTAAAACCTTGAACATGGCTCAGTGGCTTTAGAACAGATTCTTGATCCAGTTTAATAAGGTATATTTTGCAATATCATGACCCAGCTCCACCTCTTGTTGACAAGGCTCATGTCTAACTTCACATAATACCCAGTAATACGAAGAGGTCTGTAAATTATAAGAGAGAAGTAAAGTGCAAGAGAAAGAGAAGAAGAAGAGAGAAAGAAACAAAGGGGAAAGAGGAGAGATCGATTGTGTGTTCTCTCCCCCCCCCCAAACATTGCTTTATATTAATCAATAATAGTATAAATTACATAAACACCCCAACTTAATTTACCAAATAAAGGAAAGCTAGTCAGCTACATTATGTAGCCAACCTCAAATATAACGGAAACTAAAGTAAATAAAACACATATCTACTAAACATCACCATACTTAATATCACAACACTAAATAGCACTGACACATAAAACAATGTACCCCCATGGTACATAGGTCCAATCTTCAATACTCTTCAACACTCCCCCTCAAGCTGGAACATGCTCCAGCTTACAACATACAAAAACAAATATGAATTGCAACTCCGGTCTTTAATATATGGTTGTCGGAGATGTCAGGGGCACATAGAGAACTTTTTTGTGGCAATACCAAATCATGAACTAAAATCACCAACAAACAAGATATGTGGTGGAGAATAACAACCATCATAGGCTCTTCTCAGTTCTCACTGAAGGCAGATACACCAATCACCATAGTAGCTTTGGTAGTTGTGAACCAGACAAACTGCATCACGTGCAGGGTTGTGCCTCGTGCAACTAATAAAAGTCTCTCTTCTTTGAGCAAATTTTGAGAACCGACTGACAAAAGAGCATCTCCCACGAGGCCACAAACAGACACGAACAAGAAACTCCAATACTAACATAGAGCAAAAAGGTAGAGGTAATAGGCATCAACATGAGCGAACACGATCACGAGCAAATATGTTCCTTAAAAGGTAGTAGGCTCCAACACGAATGTAGAGCAAATATGCTCCTTCTTCCCCTCACGTGGAGCATTCCACGGGGACAAATAACACAAGGGAACCCCAACGACAATAGTCACAAATAATAATCTTCAAATACCCCCTTCCGGAAACAAATAAAATCCAAGATAGGCCAGATACTCATTCCATGCAAGTATCAATGCTTCAAAATTGTAAGTACCAATCTGATGTGATATAAGGCCCACCGAAGCAATAAAGTGCAAACATATAAGTCCAATGGCAATCTGATAATTTACCCTTAAGGTTCAAGGGGCCATGGGTAATAAACAAAAGAGGAATGACAATACTATAAATAACCAGAACATTATAGGACCCTTGTGATAACAGCCTCAAGTCACAAATAAAGGTGACAAATAGAAGAAATAGATGAGATGTGGTGACAACGCTCCTGTCACAAGTCATTGTGACAAGTAGAAGAAACAATGTTGGAATCACCACAATCTTCTTCCTCTTGATAAAACAGGAGCCAGAAATAACCTGCCTCTATTCAGACTAAGAGAACTCTCGCATGAGAAATTCGATTGAAGTGAAATTGTAGACATTAATTCCAACACACAACTCTCTCAAATTCAACGAAGAACAACATGGAATAGCCAGGAGGAAAACAAGAAGAGACATCTAATATCATATCTGGCAGAAAAGTGAAGGCCAGATCTGGTTGGGGACTTGAAAGTCACGACAAAAGAAGATGAAAAGGAAGAGATTCTACTGCTCAGATCACCTACGGGAGGGCTTCCTTCGATCCAAATCTCAAGCTGATCTGATATGTGAGGAGGGAGATCCAATGAACTCTTTCTCAATCCAGCAGTAACGTCAAGTAGCAAAAACCAGTAGTAGCAAGAAATTTCAACAATCAAAGAGGGGAATAGGGTTGGAGTCAGACAAACAGTGTCGCCCAATCCTAGCAATTAATCCCAAACCAGAAAGCAGATTTGAAAGAAGATTTAAGTAGTGTGATGGTCTGACTGCAGAAAAACTCAGAAACAGAGCATGCTCTTAGTACTAAAGTTTCAGATTTGAAAAATTAGAAATCAACCTTAGAATTTCAGAGATACCTGAAATAGAGTCTCAGATATCAAATCTTGAAAGAAATAGAATTAGGATGAAGAAAGTACGAACAAATCAGGAAAATTGACACTTAAGTGAAAAACAAAGGTGCCGCCCAGTCTCAGAAGCAAGGGAGAAAACCATTCTTCATCAATCCAGAGATCAGAGGGGGAGAAAAACTTGATTTACTAAATCTCAGATCAGCAAACCATTTTCATCAAACCAGAGATCAGAGAAGGCAGCAGTGGCTGCAGGCCACAGGCCCACAACAAAGATCTAAAACGACTCTCAAAACGGAAACCCAGAGTTTAAAGCTTTGATACCATGTAAATTATAAGAGAAGTAAGTTGCAAGAGAAAGAAACAAAGGGGAAAGAGGAGAGATCGATTGTCTTATCTCTCCCACCGACGACATTGCTTTATATTAATCAATAATACTATAAATTACATAAACACCCCTCACTTAACTTACCAAATAAAGGAAAGCTAGTCAGTCAGCTACACTATGTGGCTGACCTTAAATATAAAGGAAACTAAAGTAAATAAAACCATGGAATAAAATCTCGGCGAGATCTCGCCGAGATCGCGAGATCTCGCCATTTTCGGTGTTTTCGTGACTAGCCGAGACGAAAATAGGGTCGATAACCATTTTTTGTCTCGGCAGTTACATGTTCTCGCCGTCTCCAGAGATCTCGGCAGTTTTCGCCAGATCTCGCGAGATATTGCTTTTTGCTTTTTTTTTTTGTCTTTATAAAAGACAGAAGTGGCTGTTCTCGGCCGAGAACTCGACCGACACTGCCCCTTCTTCTTTCTTCTTTGGTTTTTCAATTTTTTTTCATTTTTTCTCCCATTTTTTGTTTGTTTGGACTTCTAAATTGCTACAGGTGGTGCTTCGGACTGCGGGGATTGCTGTAAGAGCTTCATATCAACTGTTGAAGGTAAGTTTCTTGTCGAAAAATGAGATTTTTACATGAGGGAGAAAAAAAAATTTCTAGAATGTAATGAAATTTTTATATGTTAGATACGTGAGCCCGATCTACAAGGTCACGGTTTCAGATTTCGATTTTGATTGTTGTAGGTATTTTTTTCAATTATTTGCATTTAAAAATGAATTTCCAACAATTAAAATTTAAAATATTTATTATTATTACTCATTTGATGATGATTACCTATTTATAAGTTAATCACCGTTGGCCGATCTACTGTCCTACGATTTCAGATTTCGATTTCGGTTGTTGTATGTTTTTTTTTTAAATTATTTATATTAAAAAAAATAATTTTCAGCAATTAAAAATTAATTTAAAATTGATTAAAAATGCTATAAAATCGGAAAAAATAAGGAAAAATGTTCTAATTGCATTTAAAATATGAGAAAATTTTTGAAATGTAATTTCTGCTGTGTTCAAGTTTGTAAGGTTATTGAAGTTTGTGTTTTCTATGAAACAATGCTTGGAAATTATGTCGAGACCAAGTTCTGGGGCAAGCGATGGGGGCGACGGTACCGGTTCCCGAACTGACCCTCGCATAGCAAGATGCGATCGCACTTCGGGGTGATAGGAAGAAGACCCAAGTGTAATTTTTGTGGGAAGAAGCTTCGGTCTGGCGGCATCACAAGACTGAAGCAACACTTGAGTGGATTAGGCAAAGATGTTTCCAAATGCCCGCAGTGTCCTGTAGAGATATCCAGGGTCATAGGTGAACATTTGAGGGGAGGGAGGCAGAGGAGGGCAGGAATGGAAAGAGAAAAACAACAATTTGAGGAGGCAGTTCGAAGCACTGTACCAGAATCCAGTCAGGAACATGAGGCTGAGGGATGGGATGTAAAAGAGATGACAGAGGCAGAGACAAGACAGATGCGTCATGCGGCAATGGCTAGTAGAGAAACCCTTAGATCAGATGCAGAGAGGAGACGGACAGGAGTAGGTACATCCGGAGCCGGGTGGCGGTGGTAGTGGATTTGCCGAGCCCGAGCCACGGAGACGGAGCAAAGGGATTGGTTTTTGGTTTTCTAGATCACGGAAGTAGAAGGGAAGAACCCGTTCCTAAGCCACGGGGACCGGGATGATTATGTTCAAGTTCTACAAAGAAGATCCCGCAGTCTTTACGAAGCAAGGTAGTAAGCAAAAAAAAATAAAGGCAATGTTTGGGGGGAAAGAATAGGGAGTCAAGAGGGTATTCTTACTCTAAGTGGTCTTTTGATCATGGCATCCCAAAGAACGCCACCACATGCCCTTTTTTCAAAGCATGCCGAATGCGGTTGTTGAGGCGGTACAGGGGGTTAGAGGGCCAAATCAATATGAGTTAATGACTCATTATTTGCCTCAACATAAGAAGGAATTACAAGACTGGATTCTAGGCCAGAAGAGGAATTGGAAAGATTTAGGAGTAACTATTATGTGTGATGGTTGGAGTGGTCCTACCAGAAAGTCCATCATCAACTTCATAGTTTACTGTGATGGGAGTACGGTGTTCCTTAGGTCTATTGATGCATCAGCTGAAGTAAAAGATACAAATTATATTTATGGGCTGTTGCAAGAGGTGGTGGTTGAGGTGGGAGCTCAGAACGTTGTCCAGATTGTGACGGACAACGGCAGCAATATTAAGAAAGCAAGGGAGATGTTAATGAACAAACCCGACTACAATCTCTTCTGGACTCCATGTGCTGCTCATTGTATTGATTTGATGTTGAAGGACATGGGCAAGATAAGTAAAGTCAAGAGAGTGGTTGAGCAAGCAAGACAAGTAACCACTTTCATCTACAACCATGGTTATTCCTTGAACATGCTTAGGGAAAGATGTGGAGGGGACTTGGTCAGACCAAGCATCACCAGATTCGCTACGAACTTCATAGCATTGAAGAGCTTTGAGGCGAAGATGGCCGGACTCAGATCAATGTTTGCATCTGAGGATTGGTTTTCGTGGAGACAATCGCCTACCCCCGTGGAGTGGAAGCCCGGAATACCATCGCTTTGGACAAATTTTGACAAAATGTGAAGGTGGTAGTCGGGGTGTTGCATCCCTGTAGTACGAGGAGTTGAGAATGGTAGATAACCGGCGAAAACCAACCATGCCACTTCTTTATGCTGCTGTGGACGCATTGAAAGTACGTGTTAAAGCTTTGATACCACGTGGCTACAAGAATTATATAAAGATCATCAATGACCGATGGGAAAGCCAACTCATGCATCCATTGCATAAGGCTGGTGAGTAAATTTGATGATGTATTTACTTTAGTGTTACTTATGTACCAATATAATTTTTATTTGCTTTAACCATGTGTCCACTTTCAAATATTTCAGCGTATTATTTGAAACCCAAGTACCTGTATACGCATGTACTTGGGACGAACGCAGAACTCATTGAGGCAGTGAAGTTAGTGGTTGCAAAGTTGGAGCCAGATCCCCAAGCACAGGCATTGGCAAACCTAGAGGTGAGTTGTGTGCTTCAATTACTGAAAATATGATCGTCGTGACACTAATTGTACTGGTTATTGCTATTGCTACTATGGCAAAACTATATATTGTAATTGCAAATATTTATAAGTTTTCGATTGTGTGTAGATTAAAACCTTTAGGGAAGCCCGTGGGAGTTTTAGGTTCCTCGCTACAGTGGCTGGACGTGACAAAAGTGATCCGTATATGTATTACGTTTAAATGACATACGAAATTAAATTATCTTATGTTTTATGTATTACGTTTAAATGACATACGAAATTAAAATATGTTATTGTTCTTATGTAGCTGAATGGTGGGTGTTGTATGGTAAAGATGCACCTGCTCTGAAGAAGATAGCAAGTAGAGTGTTAGCTCGGACATGTTCTGGGCCCGGGTCGCGAGCGAAACCGGAGTACTTTCAACCTCATTCATTCAAAGAGGCGGAATCGACTTGGCTCCCAACGGCTAAATGACTTGGTCTTTGTGCATTACAATATGAGGCTGAGGGTGCAAGACATGTTCCATGATAAGGAGGATGATACCCCGCCGAGCTCGCCAACATCTTCCGACTTGACTCGAAGAGGAAGATCCATTAGTAGAGTGGGTGCGGGACGTGGGAGTACCCGTGATGGACGAGCCCGGGGGATGCCCGACTCCCATTTGGCCAGCCATTTGGATACTGATGTCGACGAGTTTTTAGCCTCGGAAGAGGGTCGAGTCCATACACGGTCACCTGTGCCATTTGACCCTCCTGCTGGCACTGACACAGAAGATCCTGAGTGGAGTTGGAATGGTAGTGGAACTAGTGGTAGTGATCATGGGGGTTGGGGTCGAGCCACTATTGTCAATATTGGGGCTGATCCAGAGCCACGAGCATCACCTGTTAGGGATACACCGGGAGAGCCAAGACACTCATGCAACACGGGATGACCATGGTGCACGCGCGCCATCCTCATCACGTAGACCAACCTCGTATTGGCGTAGGCCTCGACATCATTCCCATTCCCAACATGATGAAGATGTTGATTGCAGACGACGATGGACGTCGACGTTGATAGCCTCTTCCGGCTTACGAGGATTGAGTGTAGAGGAGAATAAGTAGTTACTTTGCAGTGGACGGGAGCAGTGGAATTTTCCCGGATACAAAGACCCGGTTCAACATACACCTCAAATGATTATGTTGATATCAACTTCGCCCCTATCCCATCGCGACCGCATATGGTTCTTCCTTCGACGATGGTTCAGATGCGGGAGCACGTTACACGGAGTCGAATGGATCAACCAACTTCTATTCCGTTCCATCGACTTCCGCAAGAGTCTACGCACCAGAGTACTTGAGGTTTTTCCATTCTTCCCAAAGATAGGTATCCTTCGAACAGCTACTGATGTTATATTTATGAATCATCTGCAAGACTACCAGAACTACTTTGCATCAAGAATGTCATGGGAAGATTATGTTGCTTAATTGAAAGACAATTTGCGTCGACAACTTTCCCAGATGTATGATGATAGGAGGATGGATCATCCACGACACTCTACGTATTACTAGTCATTGTATCTGTATAAGGATTGTGGAATTGTGGACTATGGGCACAGGGGGACTATGGGATCATTCAATGTTGAATATTTGAACTATGATCTAATGATTTATAATGAAGTGTTATTTTGTTTCTCTTTCCCCTAATGCATTATGTTATTGTCTCATTTGTCATATTTGATTGAATATAATAGCTAATATTAACCTAAATTTACAACAGACTTCAGCGTTGACTGTCAAAACATGGGTGTAAACCCAAACAACCACAAATGGTCATTATTTTTATAATTTTATACTTTAAATGTGTTTATATATGCAAAAATGAGGTTCCCCTGAAGTTGGAGACCTAAAAAATGCATTTTGGCCACCGAGAGGCTGTCTCGGACAAAATGCACTGTCTCGGCGAGAGATCTCGCCGAGATCTCGGTTTCGGAGGAGGCCGAGACTCCTCTGAAACCCGAAACTTTAAACCTTGAATAAAGCTCCTATCTACTAAACATCACCATACCTAATATCACCACACTAAATAGCAGTAATACATAAAACTATGTACCCCCCACGGTACATAGGCCCAATCTTCAACACCCTTCAACAAGGTCAATGATATTATATCAAAAGTTATGCTAAGTTGTATGTTATTCTAACATCCAGCTTTGCCCAGAGCTTCTTTCTTCTCACACAGAGCCCTTAAAAAGTCACTGGCGGTGTTCCAAACATGTTGCTGATTTGGCCTGTGCTTATTCAGGAGCTTTTCTTTAGTCTAGGATTCTTTTGAATAATCAAATCAAAAGAAGCAGCTGGGCAAGAACAAGAAGCGATCATCCGAAGGATGGATAAATATGATGAAAAGGCAGATGTAGAATGACCAAGCCCTAATTTTCAATTGGAACCTCAGTGTTAAGTTGTTAACCACCAATCAGGGAAACAGGAAGAAAACTACAACAAATATATGAATAATCATTGCTCCAAAATCTGCAGTAACAAAAGGATACTGAAGCATGATCTCTTGTAGCATGCATTTGTCTATGATGACATCAAGTGGCATCTCACCAGTAACACTTGAACTCTGTCTGTGACCTCCAGCATGGCGTATAATAATTTTACCAGAATAGTTCAGAGAACTTTCCCATTCAGCTCCACCAGAAACACGTGCTACAAGATCCACATTATGTGGGTTCCCCTTTGAGCTTGAAGATGAATATGTATAAGTATGAGGTATTTTGCCTTGATCCACTGTAACAGCTTCTCTGCTGTGGCCAAGTTCTCCATGGGATTCATTTGTACCTCCAGCAGCTACATTAGGCTCGCAAGAATATGAAAGTGCAGATTGAAATTCATGTTCAGGGCTGGCAAGATATCTTTCCCCATATGCCTTGCAAGGATCTTCAACCGATGAAAAATCAAAGTATGGGAGAGATCCTCTTTTGTCCATGCAGCTTTTATAGCCAGACTTGCTTGATGTATGCCACCAAGAATCTTTTGTCAGAACAGGGTTAAGATTTAGAAGATTGTAGTTGTACTTAAGTTTCCATGGTGGGAAAAATGACTTAGATGAAGCATCACTTTTATTTTCATGTTGACTCCTGCCAGTGGCTTGCCCCTGTACAAATTTGCTGGTCGGGAACACCTCACCAAAATATGGACATCCAGCCTTCAACACTTCCATATTTCTATCCACATCTTTTAGGTTACAGTGGTTGAGATGTGGAGACTCACCTCTGTAATTTTCATCAACATAAAAAGGATTTTTTGAAAGCCCTCCAAGTGGCCAACAGATATTAGAATGGTTATCTGCATATTGAATCTCTGACATCCTGGCCATTGTTGAGTCTTCTAACTGACAATGTGCTGAATTTATTTCGTTTTGACAAGTATTCAGTAAATCATTAACTGAATCCATTCTTTCATTGGTTTCATGAGAAGAGCATTCCAAAGCATGTAAATTCTCACTTTGAGGATGTTTTTGTAATAAATTTTCTGTAAGGAAACTTGTTGATAAATCTGAAGCAGAAAAATATCTAGGCTGCATCCCAATCAAACTATCAAGCTGCTCAGGGAGCCTCTCCATCTCACTTTGCTCTTCAAAACTATCCAAAGATGAAGATTCTGAAGATTCCAAGGGATCAACAAGACAAGAGGACCCAGCAGGGCTAGAAACATCAGAATCCTTGGTAACAACAGATCTGGAAAATTAGAATACAATTGTCAGCTTTATCCAGAAAATAATACACAGAAAAGCTAAGTAACAAGGACCTTCAAACTAGGAGCATCCATATCATTGTCGAGGGAAAAATTAGAAAATAAAAAATGAATAGAAGGAACTGCTGATGAAGTAACACATAAGAAAAAATATTAATGGCACTGGAATACATCTAATGTGTTTCTTTTTTCACAAAAAAGGAAAATTACTTCTTCAGGAAGGTGGGGGAGATTCAGTGTGCATGTGTGCGCATGTGCACACATACACATGTGCATATGAAAAAGAGAGAGAGAGAGAGAGAGAGAGAACTAACACATTTGAGTCTCCATCATCAGCAGTTGAGGAAGGGGACAACAACAAGCTCTCATTCGATGTATATGGAACCCGAAAATTTAGATTTCCCATCCCATTATCAACAAACATAGGGACAACCTGAAAAAAACACAAATTAATCTTCATAAAAGTTCCAAAAAAAAAAAAAAACACTTACTAAGATACTGAAAACATCCAAAGCAGCAGCACAACCTTAGCTTGAAACACAAGTGCAAATTGCAGTTTACTTAAGAAGGACACAAACAAGTGTGAGGAACCTGCCAGCAACTTTAGGAACCCCATTGAGAGAATCAATACAGTTTTATATATATATATATATATATATATGCAGGGATAATTTTCTTTTTGTCCGTTGCATGGGGAAAAAAAGACTAGAAAAAAGAAAACTAGTCTATCATAAGGAAAAAAAAAAAGGGACTAGAATGACCTCACAAATCACCATGTTTACAACGTGTAAATGAAACACAATTTCAGAAAAGGATACTTTTCAGAAAATTGAGTAGAACTGTCATAAAGATCAAGGTTGACACTAACACAGTGATAAGAGAAGGACTAAAATAATATTTAGAGGTGTTCATTTAGTATTTATTGAGGTCAACATGTCTTAAGCCTCGCTTGCACTGCCTTATCCACAGGTTGACATAACTCAAATTCTCAACTAGTCTACATTTCAAACAACTGCACAGCCTGAAATGTGTATGACCATGGCAACTTCCTCCATATACTAGGGGTCAGAAGATTAGTTCCCACTATGGCAGTAGCTCAACATAGACAGGGTACAAACAAGGACATTACCTAAAGAAGTAAACAAAATTTTTCTTTTATTCCTTGTTCACACATGCATAAAGTAATCATTTACAGAGGCAATGTTAATGACAAAAATATTTTGTTGCTTTGTAACTCACCTTTTGACATTTGGTATCTATTCCTGTAAAGAGATTTTGCAGTTTTTCCTGCATCGTCTTGTACATATTTTCCCTTGTAAGTATAATCTCTTCTATGCTTCTTTTGTTGAAATTCAACGAGGAAAAATAGGATATATTTTCGCTTGAAGAACCATTCCAGAAGGGAAGGATATCCTCATAATTACAATCTCCACTACCCATATAATTACATAGATCAAGCAATTTAATTAGCACTTGAAGCTGCTGGCCCGCTCGAAGAATGGGAATGCAAAAGTCTTTCAGAAAACAAGGTATAGCAACTCCAGCTTGTTCCTAAGGTTCAAAGTGCAGATTTGAGGAATTGAATTTTAATATTATTAGTAAAAGAGGGCTCCAAACGAAATTCTTACAGACATCAATAAATTACATTACCTTCATAAATGCCAATGAGTAATCATAAGAGATGCCGGCATTACCATGTGAATGAAGGGAGGAGTTTTCCACAAATTCTATGAAAAATTCCTTGTAAGGATCAGTAATCCTTGCTTGGTAAATCCATGATTTAATGAACCCACAGTATGGTTCACATGAGCAGAGAAAAAGAAACTTAAGAAGCGCATGGTGAACTGGATCAGCGTCCTAAAGAAGAACACAATACAAATCACCAAAAATAATCAAGAAACTGAACAAAGCTTGGAAATTATCTCATTATGCACAATACAAGTAGTCCACAGAGTCAACACATAAGCCCACAGAAGATACGACCAGGCTGTTTTAGTTAGTAAATAAAAGTCAACAATCATTTCCAAGGGTAGTTTTTGGATACTACGGACCTTTTCAATGGATCAATAAAGGCAATAATTATGGTTTTCTATTTCCATAATTTTCCCCAAAACATGCACTTTATTAACTTAAGAATAAGGCGTTGCAATGGCAGTAATAAGATAAAATAGACATCATACATAGACATTTAACGAATTTTCTGAATGCACAAATCAGAAAATCAAACAAACAAAAATAAAAAAGGAATAATGTATAACTTATCAGAAAAAAAACACAAAAAATCTAACATAAGTGGAAAATATAGAACAGAAATTAGTAACCAGATGAAGACCATAAACTTGAACTATACTTACTCGGAGCTGAGTATATAAGTATGTAAGCAAATTGCCAGCCATGGGGAAGTTACAGAACTCTGTGGTGGCTTCTGCAATCAAATCTTCAAGAGAAGATAGGGAGAAAACAGTATCTATATTCTTGAGGAGGCATATATTTCCAAGAGCCTCAACATGAGTCCTCAGTTCCTTTGTGTGCAGGTAAACTTCAAGGAGAGTAATTTGAGAATGCACCACTGCTGTGAGACAGCCTTCTACAGAAGGATCAGGTAGAGATGAATCCACATTCTTGGAAGAACGCCTAAGATCTACCGAAGCATATAACGTATCAAGTGCGCAGATGTAGCCTTCTAAGACTTTTCCAACTGCAACAGCGAATGCTTGATTAACAAGACTGTATCGAGGTTCAATCCCTGCTTCATCAGGATGATGAATTTGACTTCCCGAAGATTTTGAAACCACAATTTTCCTTTCCATATCATTGTCCTCTCTTCCTTTCCCTTCTAAATTTGAGTTTGTACAAAGAAAATAATCAACAAATCTGCGGATAAGGAGAACTAGATAACCTGACCGTCCTATAGACTTGAGAATATTTCCCAACGCTTTAGTGCTTAAAGACCGATGCCACAGGCTAGGAATTCGATGAGAGGTTCTATCAGATGGATCAGCACAGAACGCAGCAGAGAGCTTTTCGATACTATCAAGAGCTGACTGGACACCTTGTAATGCATTAATAACCAACCTCACCAAACTGAAATCCTACGGGGAAGAAGAAAAGAAAATCAAATTGTAACAACTGTTTGAATCATGTTACTTTAATGGTGAAGCATTAGCTCATATTTCTGGTGCATTTCACAATATACAGCTTTTTAGGATTTGAAGACAACAAGTCCTTCAAATGTACGTGAAAGAAAAAAATTGAAGCGGTTATGTTTCAAAATCATCGACAAATGCATCCTCCAAGAGAAAAAATGGGGAGGGGACAAACTAGGGTTGAAGAATAAACACTAAACCTATCTAAATTCGAACTTCAGGCGATAAAATTTGAACTAAAGATCTGAAATATAACATACAGAGACTGTCGACGGATCGTAGAGAGGTTCAGGGGATGAAGACGAGTTACAGCTCCCGGAGAGCAAGGCTCCACTTTCGCAAGGTATCGATTCCCAGGATCTAGAAGGCAGCCATTGATCATCTAACTTGAGATTTTGAAACAATGAAGCAAAATTCAAATCAACTGCCATTAGTGAACTCAGAAGAGCATCGACTCTCAATTTTTTCTTCTTTTATTCTAGTAATGACTTCAAAATTTTGGTCGTTGAATTGTAGCCGATTGAAAGGTGGGAGCTTTGATCGACTTCCCGCTTCTTCTTTTTTTTTTTTTTAAAGCTTCGTTGAGCAGTTGTCAGGTGCTGGCCCGGATGCAAAAAAAAAATCATCTAACAATCACAGTCAAATGAGGATCTGATCGTTCAAAGTGCATCGACATTTGTCCTCATGTACTTTTTGGAACCAAGATTCTTGGCAGTCACTACAAAGATCCCGTTACGCCGTAGATTGCAGAGTTGAGATCCTCTTCAATGGACGATGCAGATATATCCCTATTTCTCTTGTCCTCATGGGTAAAAATTTAAGGGTGTTAAACGATGTGGTTTGGTTTCAGGTTCGGTGTGTAATGAGTGAAACCGAAACCGAATTATTTATTAAACGGTTTCCAAATGCTAACTAAAATCAATTATTAATAGTGTGGTTCGATTTGCAATGAATAAAACCAAATCTAAATCATTTATTAAATGGTTTGGAAATACTTATTAAAACTAAGAGAGAAAAGAGGGGGGAGAAGAGAGTTAGAATCAAAAGAGAAAAAAAGTCAAGGAAAACATTAAAATAATTTTAATTATATATAAAAGTAGACTTATGATTTAAAAATATAATATGTGTAAAGTATTAAAAATAAAGGGAAAATTACATCCATCCCTGAACTTTATCTTTAATTCATCCAACCTCAAACTTTGCCCTATAATATCACCCGCCACGTCAAATATTAAATATATATTAGACAGGTCCTAATTTAACTGTTCCTAATTTAACAGACATGTCTGCTAAGTGACGAGGGGGAAAGTTTAAAAATTATATAATGCCGAAATTACCTTTTTCACTTTTTCTTCCCCTCCATTTTCCTATGAAAGCAAGAGAAAGAAAACCTAAGGAGACTGAGACAGAGAGGAGAAGAGAAAGAAGACCCTGGTTCTCCGCACATGCTTGAACTCCTCGATCTTCTGGGGCTCCTTGTTGCCTTCTTTGCTAGGTTCATGAAAAAAAAAAATTTCCTCACAAGGGGTGATCTTCTTCTTCTTCTTCAACTTCTCACTGATCCAAATAAATTCGGCTTCTGTGCACCTCCCCTGCTCAATGCTAGTGGATATAAACATCTCATAATCATTGAAAAAAAAATCGAACTCTAGTCTTAGAGTTAGGATGACAACATGCTTCAAATCGGTCACCCGATCAGCAGCCATCGTCGAGGCACTCTGCTTTCCAGTCCATGCCAAGCTTCAACACCGGCGATCTCAATTCCAATAGGGGAAGCATCATCAGTGTTGAATAAAAAATTATATGAGAAGGAAAAGTAATAATTGAGAACAAATCACAGTTGGAAGGAGGGGAAGTGGTGGGGATGAGGGATCAATTTAGATTAAATTAGATTAGATTGATTCCTTGTCTGTACAATGTTGTTTAATGGTGTTTCCCTCTCTATTCTTCTGCAACCGGCAATGGCAACTGAGAAAGTTGCAAAAGAACTAGAAATATAAAGAAAAGGAAGAAGAGCAGAAGAAAACAGAAGAGTAAAAAAACCTAGAATTGAAGAAATCAGAGGAAGAATCGAGCAGAGGAAAATAGAAGAAGAAATTGAAGAGGGATAAAAAAAAAACCTTGAATCAAAGAAATCGCATTTTTCCACTTGCACTGCAAAACAAATTTCACCATCAGCTGTCCTGAATTTTTTTAATCTAATTTACTGCTGTTCAAAATGTTATTCTAAGAAAAGTATATATATATTTTTGAAAAATTTTCATCTAATCCTCAAAAACTATGTGAAATTCGATCTAACCCTTAATAATTTCAAAAATCTCATCTACCACTCAAATGGTTTGCATAAACTTCAATCGGCTACAATTAATAGACAGACTTGACTGAAAATATGATAAGACATTGACATTAAAAAAAAGAAGATAAAATTACTAATTTGACCTTTCTTTCTGCATCCCCTCCTCACCATTGATTCATCTGCCCTCAACCCGAGTCATCAACGAAATAGTTTTGGAGGAGTTCAGCAGAGTAGTAGCTTTGATGATATAATGTTTTTTACACATCTTTATCATTTCTATACCCCTATCTCCGTCTCTATCCTCATCTATTCATCTTCATTCTACGCTCATCTCTTTTATCTCCCAAAGACAAGGCTTCCAATTGCATCAACTCTTTGCTGTACAACCTTTTCTACTCTTTCTCTCGTAGGATCTGTCTTGATTCCTGACTCATCATCTTCGATTTCTACTGCTTCGGAAGATACCCGAATTGAAACTCCCCATCATCTATTGATTCCTGAGGAGGCCCAGATCGAAATCCTTCTTGAAAAACTTTTTATTCCTTCGGATACCGATATTTCCTCAAGAAGCCTTCCATTGAAAATTGGGTTTTGAAAGGTTTTAACATAGTTCTTCGCAAGTATGCGAGGGACGCCCAGATAACGTAGGCAGATTTCGTGAAGAGCAGTATGCGGACGGAGGACTACCCTTCGGACGGGTTGCCTGAGTTTGCCCTCATTGGTTGCTCAAATGTTTCCCTATATCCCTAAGATCCCCAAAACGGTACCGATTGTCCGACCACCTGGGTTTTCTCATTTTAAGGAGTTTATAGAAAGTATAATCTGGTTCCCCCTTGAAGAAATCAGTCGAATCGTGCCCTCTGAATCGTTTAAGGTCTTACCTGTTGATGAATAATGCCCACTAGTTTAAGGTCTTACGATTCACTTCTCATTTGATTTTAAATTTGTTTAAGGCCCATATCATTTAAGGTCTTACCTATTGGATCATCGTTTAAGGTCTTATCTGTTGATGAATAACGATCTGAAAGAACGGTTTTGGATTCGAGATCTGGCCAAGGGAATCTGAAGAAGCTCCGTACAAAATACAGTGACGAAAAGAAGAAGAACAGAAGAGGAAAGAAGAAGAAAAAAGGGTAAAATGGTCTTTCACTATTACAATAAGGGCAGTATTGTCCCAAAAAATTTCAATTAGTGATAACGTCATCAACTAACGGGACTCTACTAACAGGTGGGTTCTATTTGATTAACGGTGGAAGGTGGTAAATGAGACATTTGGAAACTTTTGGGTGGTAGATGAGACATTTGGAAACTTTTGGGATTAGATAGAACTTGACATCCTTTTTGGGGGTTAAATGAAATTTTTTTCTATATTTTTTAAACTCAATCTAAACCAAAATCATGAAGAACCTTAAGGAGCAAAGCAGCACAAGTGCACAGACAGTCATGCCTTAGCTCAGGGCCTCAGGCCCAATTTCATGTCTTTTTCCATCCAACACTTCACTGCATGCTTCAATTTGGTTCAAGAAATCCGTCCCTTCATCAGTAGCTTGAACCAATTATTTGCACCCATCATCGTCCCCCTTGGCCTGCGAACTAGAGAGAGAATAACTTGATTCTTGGCACCCATCGTCATCTCCATCGTCATCATCAAGTTATTCGTGAGAAAATAACGAGTATATCATATTCACCGAAGGATCATTTGAAACCCTAACTCCATCGGCGAGAAATAAGAAGAACCATTTCTCAATATGCTCATCCTGCTATCGGATTGAACCATGAACGGATCAGCTTAGTCTAGGTTATTATTAATTTTTTTTAAAGAGAAATAAATAAGGGTAAAATAGACATTTTGAATTTTCTATTAATCAAACTTAACAGTAGGGATGTAAGTGATATTATTGGACAAGTTTGGAGTTGGATGAATTAAAGGCAAAGTTCAAAGGGGGATGGGTGAAATTTTCCCTAAAATAAAATTTAATTTTATAAATATAGACATTTTGCACTAAGGAATTAAAGTAAAGGTGTCGGTTTTGACGGTTCCAAATAATCGGTTTTAACGGGTTCATTTTTGAAACCATATTCGATTTAACTAAATTGTTTTATTTTTTAAACCAAAATCAAATCGTTTAATAATCAGTTTTACGGTTTCAATTTAATTAATTCGGTATGATTTCGATACACAGTCTAATTTCATTTTTTTATAACCTTAGGGAAAATGCAGGAGTGATCAACTCATTTCTCAATGATAAAAATACCCTTGATGTTTTTGCTCTGTTTCTGAATTTGAGATGCATTTTAGGTCGCGCATTTCATAGGATCTGCACTTTTCAAATAACTTGGAACATGTCATATAGGAGTATCTTCCATCACACCATCACTGAAATTACATATATGCCCAGTTTCAATCAATCCTAGGCTACTTTTGCTATGCATTCTTAGATAACACCTTCAGAATAGTAAATGTATTCCTAAATTAGAATGAGAATGGGTTAAAGAGCGAAGCACTTCCATTAATTATAGCCTCAAAATCCAGAATGGGTCATATTTTCTAACACATTTTATGATCCAATAACTAGAATACATATTAAAAACTGTTTTTGCCATCTCAAAATGTGTTCTAAGAATACATATCAAAGATAGCCTCAAAACAACTTCCCACTTAACAAAGTTCGAAGTCATTAAAATGCCCCCATGATACATTGTCCTCACGTCTGAATATGGCATGGATAGGTATCTGAAAGATATGAACTTGGTGGATGCTCATTTGGGTCATTTACAAAGAATGAACTAGTCACCAAAACCTAAACTCAGTTGCTTTTCTTTTATAATTAAGAATTCCATATTTCAATAAGTTTATATAGATCCAGGCCAGGGAAAGACTGTAGCTAGACTGGCATAAGGACATAACCTTTATTAATTTGTGATGTCTTTATTGCTTCTTTTATTGGTGGACCTGTTGAAACTATTCATCAGAAGAATAAAAGGGACACCAGCATTGATATATGTAGGTGAGGGTTCGGAACCAGACTTTATTCATCTTCAAAGGTAAAAAAAGAGAATACGAGGGTTTGTAAAGGGTCTGGAACAGGATGACTTAAAACCCATTTTCAAGGGCATGAAGACCCCACTTGGCTATCCTAGGAGAACAAGAAACAAAATTATTCCGTAGCTCTAAACTATCAAGAGCAATTGAGGCTTCCACAGGTGGAGGTTTCTTTTCGCACGCTGATGATGAACAAGAATTTGAGAGTCAGAAAGGATTGTCATGCACTCTGACACCATTCTAATAGTATATAGTAATCCTAACCTAATCACAAGAGCCTCACCTATGATAACCAATGATGGATGCATGTGGTCCGGTTGATTATATAGATAGTTTCATTTAAGGTTAAGTGATTAAATAACCTGATCCCCTTAACAGGTCTCTCTCTCTCTCTCTCTCTCTCTCTCTCTCTCTCTCTTACCATAAAGGTTTAGGTCTGATTGAAACCTTTATGGGCATATCTATAGGAATTTTCTTATTCACATCTCACAAGGTGTCAAATGATTTGATATCTTATCTTTTTGCCCTCTTAGTATTATTCACTTTTTTTTTCTCGAGTGAGGAGAATTTTTTGTTATTTCATACATATCTATTCGAAAAGACAATAACAACCTTTGACAATGACATAATGACAAATTACTTTCAAAAATTTTGTAAAAACCCTACTTTTGATCATTGACTTTAAAAACTTTTAGAAATAAAACAATGTTGGATTAAAAAAAAAAAAGTGGTATACACCAAAAGCACCTATATAGAGGTGTCATTCAACACTTCCCTATCTATATTTACTATCTAGTAATGAAAATTAATAAAAAGCACAAAAATGATCATATATCAGTAGCTATACAAATCACTAATAAGGTTTTTACAAGAAGCCCAAGATTTGAAGCCTTTCTGAC
Organism: Protea cynaroides; assembly: GCA_028583415.1. Lineage (NCBI taxonomy): Eukaryota > Viridiplantae > Streptophyta > Magnoliopsida > Proteales > Proteaceae > Protea > Protea cynaroides. The sequence continues at coordinate 46,968,014 of CM053269.1, read as the reverse complement.
ACATGCGTCCACATTTGTTTGGAAATAATGGCCTACAGACCAAACAGATCCTCCAGCAATTCATCATGGTACAATAGAGTTTGTTCTCTAGACAGCAATAGTTCATTATTCTTGCCATTGCACTCTCCCCCTTCTTCGTTTTGGAATTCTAAGATATCAAAGAAGTTAGAATTTATATCAGGTAAGTCAAGGTCACTCTGATTGAGATCAATAGTAAGATCAGAGGGATTTATTTGCTCTGGAATACTAAACATGAAAGATGACTTCCCATCATGAATGGGTTCTGATTGGATGGTATTGTCTGTCACACAGTCTCCAGATATGAAGTGTTCTAATGTTGCCCTAGTGTCTTGGTGTGATTCTAGAGAGAGAATAACCCTGTTGCACCTTGATGTCATTGGACGTACTACCAGTGAATAGTCCATTGTCTGTGTAGATGATGCTTCAATTGATAATGTCTTTGTTATGGGTTGCTGGTTCATCTTCTTGTTAGTGCTATTGCTGTTCTTCTTCTTCTTCTTCTTCTCCCCCTGCAATTCCAATATTTGTGTCATTAATGGTGCCTCAGTTTGTAGTATCCCTTTTTTAGGCTTCTTGTTCATCTTCTTATCATTATTATTTCTGTTGTTATTGCTGCTTTTGTTCTTCGTCTTCCTCCTCTTCTTCTTGTCTTCAGATCTGTTTGAGTGCTTTTGGACCCAAGTGCCATTCAATTTCTTGGACAAAGTAGTATTCCAGTAGTTCTCGATTTCATTGTCTGTTCGAGCGGGAAGTCTCCCGGCTATTAGCGACCACCTTCAAAGTACAAACAAGAGAAGATTATGCTTACAATCTACAAATCAAATCACTTAGCAAACAAAAAAACTTCCATTCTGAACTGGCAGGTGGAGGACTCTCATGTGTATAAAGGGGGCTGAGGACTATTTAGTATTCGGTGTGTGACTAAATTCTCAACACTTCCCGGATGTGTGCCATACATACGTACTACAGACACGAGGAGACTAAGACAGCCAAAGCCCGCTCTAATATCAAGGAAAGATTCCATCCCAGAAGTTCAAACTAGTAAGTAAAGGAGTCTTGGTGCATATAGGAGGTTGAAGACTATTTGGAAATCAGTGGTTGGACTAGACTTCAACACTGCCCAACATTGTTGAAGGAACAATGCGGATTGATGTAATACCTGTAGTGTCAAAAGTTGAGTAAATCAGTTTAACATTCTATTTACATCCATTGGTGGTGGTGGCGGTGGTGGTTATGGTGGTGGTGGTGGTGGTGGTGGTGGTGGTGGTGGTGGTGGTGGTGGGGTGGTGGGTGGTGAGTGGTGGTGCTGTGGTAGTGGCCGTGGTGAAGGTGGTAGTGGTGGTGGTGGGTGGTGGGTGGTGGCGGTGGTGGTGGTAGTGGTCAAGTGAAAGTTGACTCTTTTTCTTCTTCCAAAAACTTGCTCCAACAGGGAAAAAAAAAAAAAGCAAGTATTATTTATTCCAAAAATTTGGATTCTGAAGCCAATTTGAATTTGGTTCACTCCGTAGGAGTTCAAATCCAATCGGACTTACCAAACACACTTCTACTCCAAAATGGCTCATTCAGAGTCAAAATCCATAGAATCCAGAATCTGAAGTATTATCAAACAAGCCCTTAATGGACATGTTTTGGTCAAACCCTATAAAACTCGATACGGATTTGACCCGGACCGGACCATTGACACCCTTAAGTCGAGTGTTTGAATCTTGGTGCAGTTTCAACAGTAGCCAATCCAATGTATGATTCTTTCTTTTTATTTTAATAGTATTGGCCACGTGTCAATGTTCAATTTGAACAGTACCTGATCTAGATTGGTATCGGATTGGTTTCAATTTTGACTGATACTATCTCAGAACTGAAACTATGTTGGTGACTGAAGCAGCAAAAACCTTAATTGATCATTAGTGTTATTGAACAATAGATACGAAATAGCATTGGGTTGACTGGTCGATCGTGTCTTTTGGTATTTAATTTTTCATATTTCTGTTGTCGGAGAACTGCCTTGGACAATAGTAGATGATTTAAGTCCTTTGGAGTTTGGCCAACTCCAAACATGGCTCATTAATGATACGGTTTTGTGATAGATTTATTTCCCTTAAACTATGGTGTGGTCGTTGTGAACTGGGACCAGAGCATATCCAGTACACCTCCCTTCTCTGAGTCTCGAGCATGCTACCTGCCATCTTCCTCTACACTCACGACTATGTCTAAGTCAGTCAGGTTTGAAGTTAATGTGGCTTTTGAATGGTTCTTTGATTCGTGTAGTCGAGGATGCATGGAGTTTCGATTAATCTTGAGGTCAGATCCTTGTACATGAACTCTTCACGGGACCTTATCACTATACATTTGTCATTTTACCATGAGATCACCTAAAGAGATTCATCGTATGGGGAGAGGATCTGCTTCGTCTCCAACTCATGGATGCAAGAAGGCATGAGGACGAGTGACTGTTGTTAGATTCCTGTTGTGTGGGCTTGATCAATTACCTAACCAGTTGTTAAGTGGGAGTTCAATTACTGGTTTGATCGATTTAGGTCTGGTTCGTCACTAGTTGGAGACTACCAATCCGGTCCGCTATGGGAATGGTTCTGGGTTAGGGATAGTATTATAAATACTATGGTTATGGTCTCCGTAGCTATTGGTTTTTATCTCTCTGTTGCTCCCATACCCACAGAGGAAAAGGGGATCCCAAGAGGCTGTGGAAGACTTTAATCGAGACATTCAAGCTACAGGAAACGGTCGAAAATCAATCTACAGCAAATGGTATGTGTTCTATCATCTCTTTTAATGCCATTGTATTCTAGTTATCTGTGTGGTGGATTCGTTAGGGTTCATGGGAAATCCCATGGGAAAAACCCTAACTTGCATTAAAATTTCTAACAATTGGTATCAGAGCCACCCACACAATGCTAGGATCATAGGTAATGGACAGTTAACATGTTAGGACTGATTGAATTGAAAAAGGGAGAAATTTTTCTTCATAATTTTTTCCCACGAAACTGTCAAATTTTAAAACCCTTCGAAATTTTTTCAGACCGGTGAAATTCAAAATAAATCATACCAGGTTTTAGTACACTGAGAAACGAGTCGATCGACACAAAGATGGTAGTCAGAGGTGGCCGAACGCGCCCTCTCGCGCTTTCTAAAAAAGTGCGTGAGATCCACACGCCGGTAGATGGAAATCTTAAAAAAAAATAATTCTGACGGCGCCGAGTCATCACCGGGTCAACTCGGCGTCGAAGAGTAAACCCTAACCTGTTTGCTGGGGTGACTCGGGCCGAGTCTACCCAACCCAGGCCCGCCAGGCCCAGACCGGCTCTGCCAGGGCTGGCCCAGCTCAAGCCCAATCTAGACCTGGCAAACCCAGCTCAGGCCAAGCCTGCCCAGTAGTTAGAACCAGCCCAAGCTAAATCTAGCCTGGCCAATTAGAACCAGCCCAGGGATGACCAGTCAGTCTAGGATCGACCCAAAAACCCAAATGGTCGATCCGAAACCTGAATGGACCGGCCCACTAATTTGACCCAAAATCCGAATGGGTTAATCTGAAAACCCGGATAGACCGACCCGATGACCCGAATTTGGTTGACTTGGAAACACGACTTTTGACCCATAAACCTGATTGGTTGAACCGGGGGGGTCTGGTTTGGTCTGACCAGACCGATTTGGTTTGGTTCAGACCGTGGTTCATCCCGGTCCGGATTCTAAGGCCTGTTTGCCTTGCAGCCTTTTAACTGCATTTACAATCCGACTTTAAACTGGATTTGTAGGAGCTAAGAAGGTCGGATTGACTTGTGGTTTGTTCCGTTGGACTCGGTTTTCAATGCTTTTCAATCTGAAATATATATTGTTACATTTTGATGCATTGGGAATTATGTTTTTCCAAGTTAATGCTCTTTTAGAGCTCAATTTACAGTGTTTCTACTGGTTTTCCTCAATATTATTGTATTATAATGATTGTTGAGCTAAAGTGCATGTTTATTTGAATGTTTAGACTTATAAAGTTGATTTTTGAAAACATTCAAGGTTTTATATATCCCACTAGAGCTGCAATTTATGATTTGTTCATATCATGGTAGAACTTGGTGGATCCCACCAAAGTGGTATACCTTGTTTTGTCATGATGTGTTCAAATTCAAGCGACAATGTTTGTAAATGCTTTAAAGAATGACAGTGTTCACCCGAAGGTGGCATTGTCCCAGTTTATTCAAATTATGATTTGTACATGTTGTGTAAGGATTGGGTAGGACCACCAAAGTGACAAGCTCAATTCTATCATGATATGCTCAAATCCAGTATTTATGCATTTATAGACACAACAAAGAAGGATAGTGCTCACTCAAAGGTGATATTATCAAGATTTTCGCCTTTGTGGAAGCAGCAAAGAGCGGCATTGTCCACCTAAAGGTGGCGATGTCAAAGATCATGTATACTCATGCACATGGATGAAGGATCTTGACTTTAGAAGTTTCATACACCCAAAGGTGATGGAATTTCGAGAGTCATTATCCCTTCGCATGTTCTGCACAGATAGTAAGAGGACCAGTGTGCTCTTGTCCCAAAGGATAAGGGTGTAGTTTTGGTTGACTCTACACAGATAGTAAGAGGACCAGTGCGCTCTTGTCCCAAAGGATGAGGGTGTAGTTTTGGTTGACTCTTCAAAGGAAATGGACTTGCATATGTTTAATTATTGTAAGTTTAACTTATCTTGTGTGTATGTTTGCATTATATCACACATATTAGAGAACATATAATGATCAAACACTTCATGATGCCTGTTATAGTGGGCCAGTTCTATGAATTAACATGAAAAATTGAAGGCTAGTCTAGGAGTATTTAACCTAGATATACTCAGTAAAGATTGCATTCTGGTCTTTAGGAATACTCAATCCCTAAGATCAGGTAAAAAAAAATTCAAATAAGGAACATTGGAAATAGATGTTCAGAGTGAAATCCAAAGAAATTTTGGTCTTTAAAATGGGGTGGAGAGATGTTGTATTCTCAAGGTTGTCTATATCAGTTTTGAGGGTATATGATGATAATGGTGTGTGAGGAAACACAGGTTAGAGCTATTAGCCATCACTAATAAGCTCTGAGAAATGTGAATCTCTGTAGGTAACTGATTGGAATATTTTAGATGATTCACTTGACTTTTACTTCCTCACCTAAACTGCAAAGTTAGATCATGGTGACCCGTAAACCTAGTGGACAGAAGATGAGTTGATTTCCTTTACACTAAGGAAGAAATTTCAAAGAAAAGAGAAATGAAGGAATGCCAATGTCATGATGTGTGAGTCATACTCTGACAAATGCAGTAAGTGAAAGGTAGGGTCTTACAAAAAGAAAAATAATTTTTCAAGGAATAGTAAGAAACTTCTGACAAGAAAAATGATTTTATAGAGCTACAAGAACTCAGAAGGAACATACGAAAAAGGTTATACTGAAAGAAAAGTAGGATCATGAAACTTTCAAGTGAGAAGGTGATGGAGATTGGAGACTTAAGTAATAAAAGTAATCCAAACGTATAAGAGTAGCGAAAACCCTTATTTACTCTCTTTAGTTTACTTAGCTATAGAAGTTAAACAGTATATCCTAATTCCATCCTTAGCATAGATATTTAGGACTCTTATCTAAGGAAAGACTGTAAAAAGGTTGTAAAGAACAGAATTCTAGAAACCCCTAAAGTTAATGACTTGCATACTTGTAAGGATTGTTTAAGGGGAAGCTGACAAGATTAAGAAATATTAAAAGATATTTGCAACAGGGAATTGTTGGATCTTGTGGACATCAAGATTTTATCTAGGGAATTCTTGTGATAATCAGTTCACTGGATGAGATTCAACAACAAAAGAGTGACAAATAAATATGATCAAAAGAACTCGAGAATATATTCTACAGCCTATAGTATTAATAGGGTGCCATGTAAGTTGGTTTCAGTTCAAGTTATCTTCTTGATTGGAACTGTAAAAGTAACGTGTTTTATAACACTCGTGGGAGAGTGATTATTTTAGGACATTGAGTTATCATTTTTGGGATATACACTCATGTCTGAAGGATTCAGCAAGATTCATTGATAATGTTGGTTAACAGTCACATCCAAGAAACATAAATTTAATGAGACCACATGAAAATTATTGTGGAACAATTAGTTGAGGTATCAAAAATATTATCAGAGTGTAATGAGATAATTGTTAAAATTATCTTCATTCAGGTTGATGCATAGTCAAAATACCAGAGCTAGATAAGGCAATGAGGAGATATACTAGACCATGTAGATCTGTGTTTCATCCAATCACATGTTATACCTCAAAAATAGATGTTTTGGCATTGAACAAGATGAAGATCTCAATAGTTTTGAGCAAGTTGTCAATAATGAAATTACGTTTGAGTGATTACCAGTCATAAATGATGTATCATTATTTATGAACATCAACGAGATTTGAGATTTTATACTCTTGTCATGAGCGGTGTACTCATAGACTCAAAATGGATATATAAGAAAATATGTAATTTCAGTGGGAGAATTGATTGTTACAAAGTAAAACTTGTAGCAAAATAAAATCACTCAAAGAGAATGAAAAATATAGACTTCAAATCTTTGAGGTCTTAGTTGTGCATTTTATTTTGGAATTGCATCAGATAGATGTAAAGATCGTTTTGATCAGAGAAAAACTGGAAGAATGTGTGAGTAAGTACCTTTGTACTTGACATTGAGTTTTCTCGTGACAGAAAAAATGGAACTCTGGGTTTGTCTCAAAGGGTATACGTTATTCATGTTCTTGAATGATTGAATGTACATGCATATAGTTAATTTGCAGATGCTTAAATCAGTAAAGGAGACAAATTGACAGAGTTATGTTCAAGAAATGATGTTGAGAGAGAGCATCTGAAGTACAGAGCTTGGTGTATGCTCAAGATTATATTTATTCTCACATAGCCTTTGTTTACTACTACCACAAATGGTGGCATGAATCCCATCTCAGATTTTTGTTATGATGGTAGATGTACCCTTTGGGGAAAAATGCAAAGAAGTTTATCCATGCATCACCCTCTTGGTAAGGTAAATTTTATAACTATATGCGAAACTAATAAGTAGCATATCTGGTTGAAGAAATATCTTTCAAACCTAGAAGGTTGTAAGTTTTACTTAGGCCTATTGAGATGTGTTGTGATAGCGGTTCAGCTGTGTTGTTCTAAAAGAATAATGTGAAATCTAGTAATTCAAAGCATAATAGAGATTAGATTTTAAATCTCTTTAGGTGAGAGAAAAATGTCAAAGAATTTATATCATTGTAGAGCACATTCGTTGAATAACTTGATTGTAGATTCTCTGACGAAGGTTTTGTCAATGGGATTCTTCAAAGGACGGTATGTTTAATATAGAAATGGTTAATTCATTAAATGTGTTTGGTTAGTGGGAGACTTTTCTCACTTTGATAATGATTTATTTCATTATGTTTATTTACATTGCCTATGGTTTTGGCAAAGATATTTATTACCATGATTATTTTTATTTCAACATTCATTTATTACTATGTTGCATATTCATTGATATGTCATTGACAAGGGGAGGTATTTAGCCAAATGAACGGGGTGGTATTTAGCCATAGTTCACGACGGTGTGCCAAAGTACGATATTGACCAAAAGGGTATGTGGCGGTTTGCTACGGTCAATATCAAGGTTTATTGCCTCTGAGGTTTTATCAAGGCAATTAGATCGAAGGTTATTCGATCTGGACCCACATGAAATAATATTTTCATGTATACATGTCTCTAGGCGATTCATGTTATTAAGTAGACCCTTGTATGTAGCTGACAGAAGGTACTACACTAGATGTGTTGGAGTATTTTTCGCTGTTGCTTGATATTGGTAGGCTTGATGAGTGGATCAAAGTTTGATGACGATTTATTATATAATAGGATTCCATGGCCACACTTTTCGACGGTGGTTTTGTAATTAATCTAGCCCAAGTGAGAGATTGTAAGATTCCTGTTGTGTGGGCTTGATCAATTACCTAACTAGTTGTTAAGTGGGAGTTCAATTACTAGTTTGACCGGTTCAGGTCTGGTTCGTCATTGGTTAGAGACTACCAACCTGGTCCACTGTGGGAATGGTTCTGGGTTAGGGATAGTATTATAAATACTATGGTTAGGGTCCCCGCAGCCATTGGTTTTTATCTCTCTGTTGCTCTCATACGCACAAAGGAAAAGGGGATCCCAAGAGGCTGTAGAAGACTTTAATCGAGGCATTCAAGCTACAGAAAACGGTCGAAAATAAATCTACAGCAAATGGTATGTGTTCTATCATCTCTTTTAATGCCCATTGTATTCTAGTTATCTGTGTGGTGGATTCGTTAGGGTTCATGGAAAATCCCATGGGAAAAACCCTAACTTGCATTAAAATTTCTAACAACTGTAACTCTATAAAAAGAGAAATTTCTAATGATACTACAACAATATGCATTTTTGGCATGGAAACCGAATATCTTGGAGCAATATGACTAGGAACAACTTGGAGCCTCGAAAATTGAATATCCCCTTATTATATTTTAACCTGTTCTTCATCGACAACTTTACTAGTTAGCATGAAATTGGCTTTTCTTATGCCAATCATCTTCATGAAAACATCTAGACATGATAAGAAAAAGGGAACGACTGACTTTATCATCCAGATCCTCTGTTCATTCCACCGTGTCCTTAATGAGTCACTACATCAGAGGACCTTAGAAAGATGCCGAGAAGGCGAAGATATGTAACTAATCGCGAAGACGATAAACCAAGGATCAGAAACCTGCATAGAAATTAAACAATATTAAATACTTAATGGGACTTTGTCACACCTGGGTTTCGGGAACTATGTGTTGTACTAAAAGAGGGTTAGTTTAACAAGGTGGAGGGGAGGGGGAGGAGGGGGGGATCAGGGCCAGAAGTTTGGTGTAACCGGATCAGTTACATTCAAGTGGACTAGACCCTTGGGTAATAGTTTCATTGTAGTAAACATTAGAAGATAAACATGATATGAGGATTCATTTGCTACCTTGGGATACAAAGAGATACCATTTAATAGGCATAGTTGAGGGACGGTAGCATAACACAATAGAGGGATCTCCTAGAGTTCAAATCATCTGACTTGCATATACAAGTTATTCGAATGATTGATGCAACAGGGACTGCTAGTGCTACTGGAGTAATTTAGAACTCCTTCAAGCAACTTGAACATAATGCTTTGCCAAGAATTCAACAAGATCTTTCAGTACCTATCTTCGTTGTTGGCCAGATTCCATAAATACTCCCTAGCTCCTGCTATTAGCACATTAGAAGCAGATCAATAGGAAAGAGGATAAGAAGAGTGGGAATACTGGTAAGCTGTGTGGGGAGAGTGGGAATACAATTAGAGAACGGGTTATTAGAGAGGGGATTAATAGAAAAGAGCATAAGAAGAATTATAGTTGACAAAGAATTACATCCAACACATACCTGATACAATAAGAAAGAGGTGATGGTGGTTATTGAGTATGTGATGGTGATTGAGTCTCTAATGTTCTAAATTTGTCCGATAAATTGTGAAACTGTTGGGACAATTCCGCCATCATTTGGTCCTACCTAGCCATATGATCTTGCTGCCTGGCTAGTAATTTTTCTTGCCTACCTAATCTTTCCCTCATTTCCCGCATCTCTTGGGATTGACGTTCAAATTGTTGTGCCTTAGTACCATATGTTTGTGTAGGTTTTACTATAGGGCCCATGACCCAAACTCTACCATTATGTTCCGGTCCCATTACCTCTCTAAATACTTCTTTATGAACTATTGGATCGACTTGACTGTCCTGGCTCCTTTTTTGAAGTCCCTCATATAGGTTTTCCTACTAGTGTTTAGGCAACATATAAAGTCTTGTCATAAGATATCAGTAGTGACCATTAACTAAAAAAATATAAAACTAATTCATGCCATAGTAGTTGCAGTTTCCTTATTTGCAAATAATCCAGTCTTTTTGGATCTGTAGGTGATTTCGAACATTTCAATTCGAGTAGGAGGTTCATGATTTGGATTTGCACGTTGCTATGTCCCAAAAAATAAAAATAATATTGCGCATGTGCAATTTACAAACTCACTTAAAAAAGATATGTTGATTACCGTTTCCTTGTGTACTACAACAGTAGGAGTCCTTTCCATTGTATGCCGGAGATGTTGTTTCCCCCTGTGCTTCTTATTTCTTTCACATATGGCCTACATAAATAGCAAGAATTTGAAAAAGCAAGTTGCTAATTTTAGACAAAGAAGGTCAACTAAATCAGTGATGAGCGAAGGAAGAATATTTGATAAAAATTACCTTGTTCTCTGGCCTAACCCACATAGCAAACAAAGCATACCACTTATCTGGTGGCAAAATCGAAGTGTTGATATTTGCTTTTCTTTCTTCGTCAGTATCATACTTGTCGTAGTACTCTTTCTTAAGAGTATGCTTATATTTTCTCCATCTACTATTAAGCTCGGATACGGCCCATGACTTACTATTTTCTTGTGGAACAAATTTTTCCTGCAAATTATTAGCATTATGTAAATACATTTCATATTAGGTAAAAGGAAAGGAAACAAGGTTGTGCACTAAGATAACTAAAATGTATACCTATTTCAAATACACTAAATAGGTGTTACCTTGATTCTTTTCCATTCCTTTAGGTGTGAAGGTATAACCCTCCAACTTTCGAAGTCCCAAGGAAGATATTTCAGATCTCTTGCTACACAACCAATCCATGTAGCAACTTCGCTCGCTCAACCAACGGGATCAAGAGCCCCAGCTCGCTAGCGCACTCCTGAAAAGAAAAGGGTGGTCTACGATCACAAAGAAAAGCCTTACTCAACAAGCGAGAAAACTACAGGGCGCGCTAGCCGTTGCTTGTTCAGTTCTGGCGCGCGCCTTGTTGGATGTCTCCCTACTATACGGTTGGTGGTAAGCATTTACCTCTACATCGATGGGCTCTTTACTCTTACAAGTTGACGGGGTTAATGTTTTTCCCCTTTGGTCTCTCTTCATTTTCACTAATTTAATACAAAAAAATAGTGTTAATCTAAGAAGGAAACATTACACAACGAGATAAGCATAGATAAAGGACAAAAATATAGTTATTATCACCATTTTAAATGTAACATTTTAATTGACTTACCTCCTGCTAATGGTATGCCAATATTGGCACTATCACCCTCCTGACTCATTGATAACAAATATATAATTTGAATTCCAAACCTGTTTTCAATAAAATTGTTATCAAATGGTGCATAAAAATTAGTTTATCCCTAATAGAAGTAGCTAAGTAGCAATGATGTTGAACAAAAAATGCATTGTATATACATGAGTACAAATTACCAAGCAAATGTTAATAAAATAGGTCACTTACTTGGTTTTAATGATCAATCAATTCAATGAACTGTCAATTAAACTTTCCAATTGGTTAGTCAACTCATTAGGTAGGTTTACGGTAATGCCATTCACATCAGATCTGAACCAATTGATATTAGTTTCAGTATTAGCCTTGGTACAAAGGAAAACGCATGCCCCTACTACCATTGCTGCTTTCACTTTTGGGTAAAGAACACACACACTGTAAGACCCGCACTCTACTAATCCGGTCTAACAGTGTCGTGATAGGTCTCCCTATCATGGCCGGATCGAGCGGACCAAGTACGTGAAGAAACTACAAGGCTAGGTATGTAAATTGATCCAAAACCAGTCAATTTGGAGTGTGTGGTCACATACTTGAGCTGGTATGGTCGACCACACCTTAAGAAAAGTGAGACCACTCAAAATCCAACGTGTGGTCGCATATTTGGGATGTATGGATGACGAATTCTGCGACCATACATGTGACCACACAATGTTGAGACCGACTCTGAGTTTTTGAAAACTTTCTTAATCTAAGGGATCTCTTTCCTAGTTGAGGGAGAACTCTATATGGAGGTTTTTCCTCTATATAAGGGACATCCCTTAGCCTCTCTCACTCTTTTAGAATCCAAATTAAAACTCTAAAACTAAGAAAGAAAGAGAGAGAGGAAGAGAAGGAGAAAGAGATCTGAAGAGGCAAGCTGAGAGGAGGGAAGGATCTAGCCTGTTATAGAAAGCCAAGGTAAGGAACCATCTCTGTAGAAGTAGATTACATAGTATAGGATTTGCTCCATTGTAAATTTAGATGTGGAATTGATGTGGAATCTCAACCACAAGACCCCATGAACAAAAGTCAAGGGAGACACATGGAAAGTAGGTTATGGTGGATAACTTTTCAAAAATTATGAATTTAAGGCCATAGACCGACCATAGGAGGAACCCTATTGATAAACCAAGGAATCGACTCATGAAAGAATTGGATTGAGGATAAAAATCGACCAAACTTCATGTGGTCGCAGTTTCGACCACAGAGTGATCACATGTTTGACCACATCCTCTCAGGAAGATTCCAGAGAACGTGTGGTCGCTTGTGTGATTGCATGATATGTGACCATACATATCGACCAAATACCCTGTGGTCGCAAATACTGAAACCACAGGTTCAACCACACTTGCGACCATACAGTTTCAGGAAGCTTGTTTGAGTTTAGATTAAGTTTTCGACTACTGTAACTTGGTAAACTTGAACCCTAACTTAAAATCCATAAATTTCTTAGGTTCCCAAGTAGTTCAAAAGTGATTTACAAGCCTTGGAAAAGATTGAGCATTGTAAAAAGGTGAGGGAACAAGACCTCAACTAATTGGATAATAACAAATTATTTTATTTTATTTGTCCAATGCAGTGAATGATTCTTCGCTTGTATGCTTGTAATGTGCATCTCACATGTCATTTAATATTACTGCTATTTCTGCTCATGCTTATTTCTATCTATTTATAACATGATGATGATGATGCTAGGAATAGACATGTGATTGTGTGTGTGGTTAGTGTGTTGGATGCTAGTGGAGTATCAAGGGGAGGATGTGGCACTGTGGTCTCTGGCCTGGTCACCAGACTCTAGCTCTATTTCTACTCAAGTCTTGCCCACTAACATCGTCGTATCACCATTACATTAGCGAAACTATTACTTCGTAGGGAATCAGGGGAGGTGGTCTTTGACCTGACTCTGTCGGGGAGCCTAAGCTCTATCTCTATGGACATATTGAGAGATGCTAGGGTAAGACCTTGGATACACTTGGATGGCATTAGGATTGGTTAGTTGAGAGCCCAGTTTGCAAGCCCTTGCCAGCAGGGGCTTATGTGTTAGTATAGGTAGGGCATCAAGGGAAGTGTTGGCGGTATGTGATCCGGATACTTTAGCTCTATCTCTATTCCATGGTGGGGGTGGATGTGGGACGACAATGGTGTTTGATCCATTGGGTGGATTCACACACCCGTGTATAGAGGTGCGATGGCCGCCAATCCTTTTTATAGCACGGTTGCAAACTTAAAATCAGACCAATGATATGAAATGAATGCATGGATATGTTTACGCATTGTTTTGTTTGTTCACTGAGCCGTGATGTGTGCTCACCATTTCGACGTCGAATATTTTTAGTTGTTGATACAAAACCTACTATAGAAGAATATATGAATGCATCGACATATAGATACGTGGCAGCTATGGACGTAGAAGTTATGGAGGAAGCGCATGATCTGTTGTGCGAGTGCAACCTGTCACACCCCAACTCTAGACTAATCAATGGTGTGATGAACTATCATGAAAACCAACGGTTCAACCAGGATTTTGTATAGTCCATGCCCATCCAATTAAACAAGACACATTCCATAAGCATAATCAGATTAAATAAATAATAGCGGAAGTCTTTAATCATAATGAACTGAGTATCTAACAGTGATAGTAAATAAGTAAATCTAATTATTCTCTAATAACTCAAGACATAAAAATAAAATAAACAATTAAATGTTTTAAATAACTAAATTAGTCAATGACACATTGATCGCACTAGCATGATAGATCATGCACTTCTTCTATAGCTTCCACGTCCATCGTCGCTACGTGTCCATATGTCGACGCGTTCATGTAATCTTCAACAGTAGGACCTGCATCAACAAATAAAAATATTCGACGTCGAAAAGGTGAGCACACATCACGGCTCAGTGAGCAAACAAAAAAATGTACAAACATATGCATGCATTCAATTCATATCTTTGGTCTAGTTTTTTTAGTTTGTAATGTGCTATAGAAAGGTTTGGTGGCCCCCGCACCTCTATACATGAAGGTGTGAATTCGCCCAATGGATCAAATACCATTGTCGTCCCACATGCACCAACCATGGAATAGAGATAGAGCTAAAGTGTCCGAATCACACACTGCCAACACCTCTCTTGATGCCCTACCCATACCAACACGTAAGCCCCTATTAACGAGGGCTTACAAACTGGGCTTGCAACTAACCAATTCTAATGTCATTCAGTATATCCAAGGCCTCACCCCAGCATCCCTTAATACTTCCATAAAGATAGAGCTAAGGCCCCCGGTAGAGTCAAAGACCACACGTTTCGAGACCACCTCCCTGATGTCCTATGACGTAATAGTTTTGCTAGGTAATGACGATACAATGATGTTAATGGAAAAGACTTGAGTAGAGATAGAGCTAGAGTCTGGTGACCAGGCTGAACCACAATGTCACGTCCTCCCCCTGATGATCCACTCGCATCCGACACACTAACCATACACACACAATCACATGCCTATCCCTAGCATCATCATCATCATCATGTTATAAATAGACAGAAATAAATAAATAAAAAGAAAAAAATATGCATGAGCAGTTTTAACAGAAATATTGAATGGCATGTGAGATGCATATTACAAACAAACAAGCATATAATCAATTATTGCATTGGACTCAATAATATAAAACAGCTTGTTATTAGTCAATTAGTTTGGGTCTTGTTCCCTCACCTTTAACGATTTTTGATCTTCTCTAAGCTTTGTAAATCACTCTTGAACTCCTTGGAAATCTAAAAAATTTATGGATTCTAAGTTAGAGTTCAAGTTCATCAATTACAGTAGTCAAAAGTCCAATCTAGAATCAAGCAGACTGAGTGGTCGCAGGTGTGGCTGCACCTGTGGTCTCAATTTTTACGACCACGGGGTGTGTGGTCGATACATGTGGTCACATATTGTGCGACCACACATGCGACTATACCCTCTCTGGAACCTTCCCGAGAGCATGTGGTGGATCATGTATGCCTCGTGTGGTCGACCATAGCTGCGACCACATGAGTTTTAGTCGACTTTCACTCTCAGTCCAATCCCTTCATGATCAGATTCTTTGGTTTATCATTAGGGTCATTCCTATGATTGATCTATGACCTTAAATTCATCCTTTTACACAGTTCTTTACCCTAACTTACTCTTCATGGATCTCTTTTGAGTTTTTGTCTGTAGGTCTCATGGTTGAGATCCTACCTTGACTCAACATCTCAAATATGATGGAAAATCTTATGCTAGGTGTTCTACTACTACAGAGAGAGGTTCCATACCTTAGCTTGTTAGAGAACCAAAGCCTTCTCTGTAATTCTTCCTCCTAGCCTTCCTTTTCAAGTCTCTCTCTCTCTCTCTCTTCCTCTCTCTTCCTCTCTCTCTCTCTCTCTCTCTCTCTCTCTTTCTCTCTTTCTCTCTCTCTCTCTCTTTTAATTTGGGTTCTAAATTCTAAATGGATAGGAGAGACTATGGAACGTCCTTAATATAGAGAGAAACTCTCCATATAGGGTCCCAATCTAACTAGGAAAGAAATCCCAAAGCTTTGGGAAGTTTCCAAAACTCAAAGTAGGTCATGACATCATGTGGTCGCAGAATCCGTTGACCACACATCCCAAATATGCGACCACACGTCCCAGAATGGAGTGGTCTCATTTTTCTGAGGTGTAGTCGACCATACCTGCTTAAGTATACGACCATACATTCCTAATTAGTTGATTTTGGTTTGAATTACATACCTAGCCTTGTGGTTCATTCACGCACTTGGTCCTCTTGGTCAGATCATGATAGTAAGACCTGCTACGACATGGTAAGACCGGGTTAGTAGAGTGCGGGTCTTACAACTTCTCCTCTCTTATATAAATTTTGTCCTCAAAATTTGCACATACCTTCCTAATTGAAAATGTGAGGATATTGTTTCCGCATAGTGTTTTCTTCTTCCCATGTGATTTCTTCCACATCCTGGCTTCTCCAAGTAACTTTAACATAATAGATGTCGCGGTTGCATAGTCGTTGAACCTTCCGACCAGTAATTTCAAAAGGTACTACTTTGAACGTCAAATCTTTAGTCAGACCCGGTGGATCCACTGTTAGGACGTGTGATGGATCTCGGATGTACTTCTTCAGCAATGAGATATGAAATACATCATGCACACTCGACATGGATGGGGGTAGTGCTAACTGATATGCCACCTTCTCAAGTTTAGCTAGAATCTCATATGGCTCGACGTACCTTGGACTTAGCTTTCTTTTCTGTCTGAACTATTTTAAGCCGCGCATAGGTGATATTTTCAGGAACACTTTGTCACCCACAACTAACTCAAGGTCTAGACATCGATTATTTGCATACTATTTTTGATGATTCTGAGCTGTCTTAACTCTTTCCTTGATTACGTCCACTACTTTGCATGTTTCTTCAACAAACTCGGGGCCTATAATTTTTCGCTCTCTGACTTCATTCCAAAACAAAGTCGTTCGACACTTTCTACCTTACAATGCTTCGTAGGGTGACATCTATACAGTAGCTTGATAGCTGTTGTTATATGCGAACTCGATCAATGGTAACCTCTCATCCCATGATCCCTTGAAATCAATAACACAAGCTTAAAGCATGTCTTCTAGAATTTGAATAGTACGCTCTGACTGTCCATCGGTCTGAGGGTGAAATGCAGTACTAAATGTTGTTCCCATAGCCTTCTGTAATCCTTCTCAAAACTTTGAGGTAAAGCTTGGGTCTCTGTCAGACACGATGCTTTCAGGTACTCCATGCAATTTAACAATGTTATCTACATACAACTTAACTAACCGTTCTAAAGTATATTGAGGTCGTATGACAACGAAACGAGCTATCTTGGTAAGTCGATCCACAATTACCCAAACTGCATCTATTGATCTGGGAGTCAACGGTAACCCAATGACGAAGTCCATAGTAATGCACTCCCATTTCTAGGTTGGTTCAGGTAGTGGTTGTAATAAGTCTGCTGGTCTTTGTCTTTCCACCTTTACTTGTTGGCAATTTAAGCATTGAGACACATATCTGGTTACATCCATTTTCATTCCCCTCCACCAATATAGTTTCTTTAAATCATGGTACATCTTCGTACTTCCCGGGTGTATTGAATAGGATGTGAGTGGGCTTCTCTCATTAGTTTGTTTCTGATATCTATATTCTCACTTTCAGGTACGCACACTCTTCATTTGTACCTTAATATCTTTTCAGAATCCAAAGTAAAATTAGGAATGGTCCTTCCTTTCTCCAGATCTTCTTGTACTGTCCTTAGATAGGGATCAGATTTGATTGTTGCTTTCACTTCATCTAACAAATCGGGTACAATCTTCAGTGCCGTGAACATATTTGAAAACTTGTAAATCAACCCTAGGTTTGTCGAACCTCCTGGTTTATCGATAATGAATCGCTCATCACCATAATTAAATACTTTTGCTGCGACAGTTGTAAGACCCGCACGCCACGAACCCGGCCTAACCTTACATTTCGTGTCGGGACCCGTCTACATATCATGGTCGAGCCAAGTGGACCAAGTGTGTGAAGAAACCCAAGACCCAATATGAAAATTTACCCAAAAACAGTCAAAATGAGGGTAGGGTCGCAGGTTTTAACAGGCAGGTCCGACCCTCCCATCGACCCTCACCATCGACCCTCAACCATGGGTCGCAGGGTCTATGAGTTGTCTGACCCTCCCATCGACCCTCCCATCGACCCTCGGTATTCGAAAAAAATAGTACGAACCGAAAATTAGAAAACCTTCCTAATTTCGATTGGAACCTTTCCTAAACTCAATGGGACTTATTTTGGGAGGTTTTGCCCTATAAATAGGACGTCCCTAAGCCTCTTTCACTCCTTTTACAACCCTAATTGGATTGAGAGAAAGAGAAGAGAAGGAAGAGAATAAGAAAAGGAAAACTTGAAGAAAAGGCTAAGGAAGAAGAGGAAATTCAGAGGAACTCTGAATCTCAGCAAAATTAAGGTATGAATACATCCCCCATGATTTATTTAAGACTTTAGAATGGTTTATGAAGAGGATATGACTTAGAAGAAACCCAAATCATCCATCCATGGTTAGGTTTTCATGGAAAATCATGGAGGAGATCATTAAAACCATGTAAGTGAATAAAGTATAGTTCTAAACCATAGAACATGTATAGAATGGATTGTGAAAGTAAGCCATAGGACCCAACCATGAAAGAGAGAACGAAATCTGATATTTTTGACTTAAACCATGGAGGGTCGCACCTAGGGTCGATGGCAGATCTGACCCTAGCATCGACCCTCAGTGTTCGGGAAGTTCAGATTAGGGGGAGGGTCGCACCCAGGGTCGATCATGACTCCGACCCTACCTCCGACCCTCAGTTAACAGCATGGGTTTTAAATTCAGAATTAATTCTAATTAAATTCAATCGACTTTGTTAGGTCTTCTAGCAATATAATAACGTTATAAAGGTGATTCTAAAGCTTGGAAGAGGATCTATTAACAAGCTAAGGTGAGGGAACAAGACCTAAACTAATTGGTTAATAACAAACTTTTTTTATTTCTTGAGTCCAATACCATGATTGTGATATGCGTGTGTGCTTGTAATGTGCATTCAACATGTCATCCAATATTTCTATTATTACTGTTCATGCATATTTAAATTTATTGATTATAACATGATGATGTTGATGATGGTAGGAATAGGCATGTGAATGTTTGTGTTTGGCTGGTGTACATGGTGCGGGTAGGGATGGTATCAATCGGTACTTCGATGCCGTTCTCATCGGGGTATATTGTGCCATGGTCTATTCAAGTCATGTCCACTAAGCAAGTGTTAGTGTGCTTGATGCGAGTGGAGCATCAGGGGGAGGACGTGACATTGTGGTTCAGCCTGGTCACGAGACTCTAGCTCTATCTCTACTCAAGTCTTGTCCACTAACATCGTTGTATCGCCATTACCTTAGCAGAACTAATATGTCGTAGGGCATCAGGGGGGGGGGGAACGTGGCATTGTGGTTCAGCCTGGTCACCAGACCCTAGCTCTATCTCTATGGATGTATTGAGGGATGCTGGGGTGTGGCCTTGGATACATTGTTTGACATTAGGGTTGGTTAGTTGCGAGCCCAGTTTGCAAGCCCTCGCCAACAGGGGCTTACGTGTTGGTATGGGCAACCGGTACAGCCATGCCGTTTTCATGGGGTGTATATTGTCCATGGTGGGTGCATGTGGGGCGACGGTGCCGTTTTCATTGGGCGTTTCCACACACTCGTGTATAGAGGTGCGGCGACCACCTATCTTTTCTATAGCACATTGCAAACTTTAAACCAGACCAAAGATATGAATTGATTGCATGCATATGTATTGTTGCATTGTTTTGTTTGCTCACTGAGCCGTGATGTGTGCTCACCCTTTCGAATTCGAATACTTTTAGTTGATGATGCAGGTACCACCGTTGAAGATTATATAAACGTTCCTGTGTACGGGCATGTGGTGACAATGGAAGCTGAAGACTTAGTGGATATGCATGACTCCTCATGCGAGTGCAACTCATGCGTATTCGATTAGATTTTGTTTAATTTTATTAAAGACATGTAATTGATATTTATTTAATTATGTCTTAGTTGATTTATCAATAATTTGATATTTATTTATGATTATCACAGTTAAATTCTCAGTTCATTTACTATAATATTTTCGCTATTTACTTTATTACCTCTGATTAATGTGGAATGTGTTTTGGTTTATCATATGTGGGATAACCTATTTTGAGATCTTGGTTGAACCATTGGTTTGTTAGCGGTTCATCACACCATTCTGAATAGTACGGAATTGGGGTGTGACAACAGTCATGGCAGTACTCGAGTTGGCTTCTTCTTCTGACCTTGTCATTGTCCTTTGGCTTAGTGCATCAACGACTACGTTAGCCTTTCCTGGATGATACTGGATCACAATCATAATCCTTTAGTAACTCCAACCATCTTCTCTGTCTCATGTTCAACTCTTTCTAGTTAAAGAGATATGTAAGACTCTTGTGATCCGACTTGATTTGAAACTTTTTCCCATACAGGTAGTATCTCCATATATTGACGGCATGTACCACTGCTACTAACTCCAAGTCATGGGTAGGGTAGTACTTCTCATGTGACTTCAGTTGTCTTAAAGCATACGCAATTACTTACTCTCCTTTCATGAGAACACATCCCAATCCTAACCCAGAAGCATTGGTGTACAAGGTAAATGGCTCTCTTGGTACCAATATGGTCAAGATGGGAGCTGATATCAGTATTGCCTTCAGTGTTTGGAAACTATCTTCACATTTATTGGCCCAAACAAACTTTTCTCTTTTCTTCGTCAAACTGGTGAAAGATACTGCGATTCTGGAGTAATCCTCTACAAACCGTCTATAGTACCCAGCTAAACCCAAGAAACTTCTAATTTCTGCAACACTCTTAGGTGCTTCCCATTTTACAATGGATTCAATCTTACTGGGATAAACTTTAATTCCTTCTGCGGATACTACATGGCCTAAGAAAGAGATTTCATTTAGCCAGAACTCACACTTCTTGAATTTGACGTAAATCTTTTCTTTCCTTAGTTGCTGTAAAGTTGCTCTTAGATCTGTTGCATAAGTTGCCTCATCCTTGGAGTATATCAATATATCATTTATGAAAATGATAATCGAAGTGTCCAACATGTCATGAAACACTCGATTCATAACTTCCATAAAAGATGCAGGTGCATTTGTTAATTCGAAGGACATCACTAGAAACTCATAGTGTCCATATTGGGTTCGAAATGCTGTCTTTGGAATGTCACCATCCTTGATTTTCAACTAATGATACCCAGACCTAAGATTAATCTTGAAAAATACCTTCGCTCCTTGCAACTGATCAAATAAATCATCGATTCGAGGTAGGAGATGTCGATTCTTGATCGTGAGTTTGTTTAGTTCCCGGTAGTCTATACATAATCTGACACTACCGTCCTTCTTCTTGACAAATAACATTGGCGCTCCCTAAGGTGATATGCTCGGTCGGATAAATCCTTGTCTAATAGCTCTTGTAGTTGAACCTTCAATTCCTTCAATTCAGTTGGAGCCATTCGGTATGGTGCTTTGGATACAGGTGCCGATCCTAGCAATAGGTCGATAACGAACTCTGTCGCTCTATCGGGTGGCAAACCTGATAAATCTTCAAGGAACACATTTGGAAATTCTCGTACAACTTCTATATCTTCCATTCGTGGTGCTTCCTTGGTAAGGTCCACGACAGACACAAGATATCCAACTCCACCATTCTCAGGGCATCTTTTAGCCTTTAGTGCAAAGATGATGAGTTTTCGTTTATAAGGGAGTTTAGTCCTTGAAAAATTGAGTTCTTTACCGTTCTGGCCTTTAAATGTCATTTTTCTTTTCGTACATAATAGGTTTGCAGAATGCCAAGCTAACCAATCTATTTCTATGATGACGTCAAAGTTTGTCATCTCGAGTTGGATTAAGGTTGCATCCATCATTTTCTTGCCAATAAGAACTAGGCATGTCCATAACCTTTGTCTAGCTCTACTTCTAATCCCATAGGTGATAGTTCATGTAATTTATAGTCTAAGGTATGAGGGGTAGCCTTAGTTTCTTCTCAAACGACACAGATATAAAAGAATGGGTGGCCCTAGAGTCAAAGAGTACTCTGGATGGTTTGCCATTTATAGGTACGATACCTGAGATTTTCCTCTTGAATTAATCTACATGCTCACACAAGGTATCACAAAACAAAAGGGTCAGGTCATACATGTGACTACATCAGGTGATGCAGCAACATCTTCAACAGTCACCGCATAAACCTTGCCATGCTGTAGTTGCTTTCTTCGCTTCGGACAATCTGTTGAATAATGCCCAACTTGCTCGCAGTTGAAGCATTTAACTCTCGCATTTCCTTGCTTTAGTTGAGGTTGGACTGTTGGAGTAGGCTTGGCTGCAGCATTGAAGCCTTGAGTACAGAAGAGTTTGAATGTCCTTGAGTTTCCTCCGTTGAATGTATTCTCATTCGGCCTCTTAATACCCCTGTTTTGAGCAAAGTAACTCTCCCTCTGACTCGATTTTAGTACTCAAGCAATCTGTATAGCTTCATTATAAATCTTCTTTTTTAGTCCCAAAACGTGCTCTCGGATGCTTCCTTTAAGTCCCATGATGAACCTTCGAGTTTTGGTATCTTCTTCCTGCATGCTAAAGGGAGCAAAGAAGAATAACTCTTCATAACGCTGCTGGTAAGCGTCTACATTCATCTGCCCTTGATATAGACTCAAGAACTCCTTCTCCATCATGTCTCTGAAGCTCCTGGGAAAGAAGAAAGCCTCTTTGAAGATAGCCCAGGTCAGTTGGGTGTGCTTCGTCAATAGATAACCCCGAGTAGATTTCCACCAGTGATATGCATCTCCTTTCAGCATAAAGGTGACACACAATACTTTCTCTTCTCTATTGATGGTCATCATCATAAAGTTTATTTTCATCTTGTCGATCTAGTGAGCTGGCCATAGAGGATTCGACGGCTTGCCCATGAACTCCTTCGGTTTCATCTTCAGAAAACGCTCAATCATCCTGGAGTAGTCCATTTTATTTTGTGCTTAAGCTCCGTACATGGGCGGTTGGTACTGATAGTTACCTTGGTTATATTCGCCTTGCGATGCCTTAGGATTCTACACTTGAGCTTGTACTATTGGCGTTTGAGGTGCTTGGGGTACTGTATTGTTCATAGCAGATGCTTGGGGCACAGTATTGTTACCCCCGTGTATGGTACTAGCTTGGCTTGTAGGCATAGGTGTTGTGTTTGCAGCTGGGGGAGTAATTCCCATAGCAGCTTGCATGTTGACTTGCATTTGCTATATCTGCTGCACCTGTTGTGCCAAGTTCATAACAACCGTAGCCAAATCTGTTGGTAGGGCTGGAAATTTATTGGGTTGGCTTGATTGTTGACTCTTGGAGGTGCTACATTATAGTTTTCTAGGTTTTCCTCCTGTTCCTCAGGGTTTCCATTGGTATTTACCTCCACAGGTAGTGGTGGAGGTGGGCTTGGGTTTCGTCCTCTTCGATTTACTCTACACCCAGCCATTTCCTAGTTTCGATTGTGGTAGTGTCTGAAAAGTCAAGGAAACAGGTGAGACAAGTATAATATACGATGATCTCATGTTAGTGTTACAACAAATGAGGCAAATTTCAAATTTTTTGGGTCATTCAAATAAAACAGTACATTTTCATCGTGTGGTCGATAGGTATGGTTGCAGTATATGCGACACAGGGTTGCGACCACACGAACCCTGGCAGCTTACCGAGAGCCTGTGGTCGATCGTGAGGTCGATCGTGTGGTTGCACTTTTGGTCAAATTCTGCAACCACACGACCCTGAATCAGGGTTTTAAACCTGATTCGAGCCCTTTTTCTCATTTTCTCTTTTGTCTTTTACTGTTCACAACTCAACTCGCCTCCACTGAGATGCTACAGTCCAACCACTTACTTTGAGTGAAATTTTCTTGATCAACCACTAGATTCTCCATCTCCATGGTAAGTTCTACATTCTCATTGTTCTCTTTGTCGGTTCATTCTAGGTTTTCATCGTCTATTTCAATCTTTTCCCAATTAAATTTTATTTAACCATAAAAATTTAATTTTTATTGGTGGACCTTGCTTTTCGTCACCCATCGGACAAATGCCCTCTAAAAAATTTAGGTTTCATCAGTCGATTTGGTCAATCACTGGAAAATTTATCTTTTGACCTAGAAATTGGGGATTTTTCCCATTCCTCAAAATTTCTTCAATTTTGTTTCAATTAATGGCAAATTCTCATTTGATTGATCATTGTGTGATGGTTTGTGACGTATGTAAGTCCTCTTGTCCAAACATTTGAGAAAAAAAAGGCTTTGGCTAAATCACGCCATTATAATGCCAAATTTTAAAATTTTCTATATTTCTAACAAGTTGCCTGTCGGTTTATGCTCCTTGCAAGTAACATGGTTCGTACCAAAGTCCCTAAAGTTCATTGTCACACTACATTTCTGCACCATTCAGAACGGTGTGATGAACCACTATAAACCAACGGTTCAACCAGGATCTCTAATAGGCGGTATCCATTAAAAATAAAATCATGCGCATCCACAACCATAATCAAAATAAATACACAATAGCGAAAGTTTTATAGTAAAATGAACTGAGCATTCTAAATGTAATAATCATAACTAAAAATATCAAATTATTGTTGTATCAACTAAGACATAAATAAATAAAATATCAATTACATCCTTTTATAAATTCAAACAAAATCCTAATAGAACACGCATGAGTTGCACTCGCATGAGGGGTCATGCGTATCCTCTTAAGTCTTCAGCCTCCATTGCAGCAACACGCGCATACACCAAATCATTTATATAATCTGCAATGTGGTACCTGCATCATCAACTAAAAATATTTGACGTCGAGAGGGTGAGCACACATCATGGATCAGTGAGCAAACAAAACAATGCAACAAACATATGCATGCATTCAATTCATATCTTTGGTCTGGTAAATAAGTTTGCAATGTGCTATAGAAAGGATAGGTGACCAAAGATCACGTTTATTGACGCCGCACCTCTATACACAAGTGTGTGAAGCCGCCCAAAGGTAACGTTTATTGCCGACTCACATGCACCCAACCATGGACAATGTACACACAAAGGTCACGTTTATTGTTGTACCCATTGTCCATACCAACACGTAAGTCCCTGCTGGCGAGGGCTCGCAACTAACCAATCCTAATGTCAATCAGTGTATCCAAGGCCTCACCCCAGTATCCCTCAATACGTCCATAGAGATAGGGCTAAGGCCCCCCGGCAGAGTCAGAGACTACACGGTCCGAGACCACCTCCCCTCATACCCTATGACGTAATAGTTCTGCTAAGGTAATGGCGATACGACGATGTCAGTGGACAAGACTTGAGTTAGAGATAGAGCTAGAGTATTGAGGCCCCGCCTATGACACCTCCCCCTGATACTCGCTCGCATCAAACACACCAATCACACACATACATCCACATGCCTATTCCTATCATCATCATCATCATCATTATCATAAACAATAAATAAATATGCATGAACAATAATAATAGAAATATTTGATGACATGTTGTATGCACATAACAATCATACACGCATAAATCATTCATGGCATTGGACTCAAGAATAAAAACAGTTTATTATTAACCAATTAGTTTAGGTCTTGTTCCCTCACCTTTACTTGATCGTAGATCCTCTTTCAAGCTTTAAGAATCAACTATATCGATATTATATCACTAGAAGACCTAACCAAGTCGATAGAATTTAATTAGATTAATTTTGATTTTAAAAAACATGCTGTTAATTGGGGGTCGATGCTAGGGTCGGAGGTTTCATCGACCCTGGGTGCGACCACCCCTATTCTGGACTTCCCGAACACTGGGGGTCGATGATCAGGGTCTGGTAGGGTCGATTGGCCATCGACCCCCGTGCGACCCCCTGTGGGTTTAGTCGATTTTTCATCCTACAGTCCATTCTTCGTGTTTGGGGTCCTATGGCTTGCTTCTACAATCCATTCCACACATGTTCTATGGCCTAGAACCGTGGTTCATTCACCTAGATGGCTTTCATGATTTTTCCCATGGTTTTGCATGAAAACCTAACCATGGGTGGATGATTTGGGTTTCTCCTAGATCATCCCCTCTTCTCTATCTATCCTAAGGTCTGTAGATTTTCATGGGGATAGTATCCATACCTGAGAATTAGGCTTGTTTCTCTAAAGCCTTCTCCTTAATCTTCTTCTCCACTTTCCTTCTCTTCTCTTTCTCTTATCCTTTTCTTCTCTTTCTCTCAATCCAATTAGGTTTCTAAAAGAAGTGAAAGAGGCTTAGGGACGTCCTATTTATAGAGTAGAAACTCCCAAAATAAGTTTCATTGAGATTAGGAAAGTTTCTTAATTTTTGGTTCGTGCTGTTTTTACCGATTACCGGGGGTCGATGGGGGAGTCGGAGATCCCGTCGACCCCTGGTTCTTAAAATGTCCGACCCCTAGTATAAAACTGGGGGTCTGACTTTTATACTGGGGGGTTTCGACCCTCCCTTGCTGGGTATGCGAGCCTCCCCCTATTTTTGGTGTTTTTGGGTCAGTTTAATACCTGGGATCGTGATCTCCTTCAAGCACTTGATCTGTCTGGTTCGACCATGATGGGTAGACCTGGTTCAAGGTGGTAAGACCGGGTTAGTTTGATACGGGTCATACATTCATGACCATTGTCGTTTCAGGTCTATCGAAGCGGAGGTACAATATCCTTGGTACCATTGCAAGAAGGTAGAAGGGGGTCGACATGTCAACTTAGCCAGTCTAGCCCTATTCGATGTGGAGAGGGTGTTCGGTGATATGGGTTGGCTTCCCTTGATTTTATACGAGGGTTGCACTCGTCCAATGTTGGTGAAGCAATTTTACTACAATTTACAAATGGAGGGTGATCCAAAGGACATAGATAGGGGAAGAGAGCTTCGGATCACCAATTTAGTAAAAAGTGTACCGATCTCATTCAACTGTTAGGAGTTGGCTAATCTCCTGGGCATTTCAAATGACGGTCCCTTAGTCTACTACGTATCAAAGGAGCCTCAGTTCTTATCAGTGGTGATGCATGCAGAGGTGTCTAATCAGCTTCTTAGGGATGACCGCTGGCAGATGAAGGCAGTCAATCTCCGTCCAGAGCCTTGAGTGTACTGTAAGATTATTCAGCACAACCTGATTTCCCAAAGTGGTCACTATGAGAAGGTTTCGCAGGTGACCCAGTATCTCCTTTACTGTATCTGTACTAAGTAGCCCATCTGTCTTTCGTACATCATTATCAGAACTATGCACCATGCCATGACACCTAGTCTGAGGGGTAACCTATCCTATGGGTGCTTGATCACTACACTACTCACTGCCTACAGGTGGACTTCGTTCATGAGAGGATTTGTGAGGACATTTTTTCAGCTGACCGCTACTGGGAGGCCATCTGCAGGATAGGGATGCGAGATGTGCAGGTCAGTGACGAGGAGGGGAACGCCATAAGACGTCCCCTCACTAGGGTGGCGGCAGTAGATGCAGAGGAGGTAGTAGCGGCAGAAGCAGAGGCATCAGAGAGTGATGATGATGAGGATGATGACCGTATATACATGGATGTAGATGACATCCCTCTTTTATCGCCGCATCACTCTATAGAAGCTAACCCTTCTCAGACTTGTCATTCGGCTGGCCCTTCGTGTCCACCACCATTTGATATGATGGCGTTACTACATGAGATTCGTGACGCTCAGCGTGCTACTGATGGGAGAGTGACGAGTCTCACCAAGAGTCTATAAGCGACCCAGGCACAGGTAGCATGGCTCACAAGGGTGTATGCCGAAGACCGTGATCGAGATCAGGAGGCACCTCCTCCTCTCGCGCCCTGACATGTATATTTATCCTTTTTATTTGTATTGCAGAGTAACTGTCCGGACTGTGGACTGTACTTTGGCCCTTAATGTACATTTCAATTTTTTTTTTCGTATTCGAGTCTATATATAAATATATCCATGTTGTTTCTCAGAAAGTTTCCAAAACTCGGAGTCGGTCATGACATCGTGTGGTCGCAGAATCTGCCGACCACACGTCCCAAATATGAAACCACACGTCCCAGAATAGAGTGGACTCATTTTTCTGAGGTGTGGTCAACCATACCTGCTTAAGTATGCGACCATACACTCCTAATTAGTTAATTTTGGTTATAATTACGTACCTAGCCTTGTGGTTCATTTACGCACTTGATCTGCTTGGTCCGACCATGATAGGAAGACTTGATACGACATAGTAAGACCGGATTAGTAGAGTGCGGGTCTTACACAACCAATGTGTTTTTTTATTAGTTTAGCTATTTTGATTATTGAAACCGGTAATTGATTAATTTATGTTATGTCATGAGTTACTTGGAGATAATTGGATTTACTTATTTATTTATCATTGTTAAACCTCATTTCATTATTAATAAAGACTTTCGCTATTTATTTATTTACTCTAATTATTATTATGGAATGTGTTTGGTTTAACCGGGTGGGCACGACCTATACGAGATCCTGATTTGAACCGTTGGTTATCATGACGGTTCATCATACCACTGGTTAGTCCAGAATTGGGGTGTGACACACACAGCCAGAGAGAGAGAGATAATATAACAGTAAAAAAGCCATAGGACTTTCCAATTGCAACATAAAAATAGAGAATTAAAACTATTTCCCAGCCATTTTAATGGTTTTAAATTTTAATGGATTGTGTTACATTGTTACAGTTCACTTATTGATCTGAAAGATTATGTGAATCGATAGTTGAAAAGATTATGTTAATTGTTACAGTTTACTGAATTACTTACATATGGAAGGAATGATGCTAATTTTATGGATAAAATTAATAAAATAGGCTATATAGCTTACATGTAAAACGGCCCAAATAAGCAAGATAAGCCATGTCCAAACCGAACCAGCCTGAAATCACCTCGATAAGTTTAGCCCGAAAACAAATCGACATCGGACTAGCCCATTAGTTATTGTTCCTAGTGCAGCCCACCACAACCCGAACCCTTAATGGACATGTTTTGGGTTGGGCTTATAAAGCCTGACACTGGTTTAGCCTATACCGAAACTGGCATGTTGACACCCTTAGTAAACTCTATGATTTTTTGCCACGGGAATCTAAATCCCATCGGCTAAAATGATTTTTGGCCACAGGAATTTGGATCCTATCGTCGATTTTCGTCGCCAAAAATGGTTATTGCTGTAGTGTAAACCACGTAAATTTTGGTGTGATGTTATTGTTTCTTTCTATTCTTTTTACATTTCAATATCATCATATTAATTAGGATTCATGCACTTTCTACATATCGAGTTCCCCACCCGCACACTTGGATCTTGGTGGTGTCCTCGAGTTCGGATCACCTGCATGTACTTGTACTCTCCATGGGTTCCCATCACTGTCGATATGGTATGGGACCCACCTCTAGCGTGTGTGACCCATTGGATATGGACGGTGATGGGATTCCAAGGAGGACACAAGCACATGCAGGTGAATTATTCTCGGTGTCCTCCTTTATTCCTTTCTCCGCTTCCCCTCCTCCCCATTGGACCCATCAGGTGTCCAAGTGTCCAAGATCTTTGCACCCAAAAAATACATAAAAATTAAAGAGGAGTTTCAAAGAGTGTAAATTTAACAAAGAATTTTCAATTTTTTTTTTGTTGGGATAAGTAGATATTTTATTGATCGACAAAAAAAAGAACACAACAAGATGGACCCTCACAAGAGATCCAGACAAAACAACACAACAAAACAATAACAACAACACTAAAATCCATCAAAGAGAAGAAAACGAGTCACTAAACAGATTCATTCTTTAACCGTCTCAGAGACGATTAGAAGGAGTACAAAGGAGGGTACTCCTTAGGGAAACTAGAGAAATAGAAGTAAAAACTCTCATAAGATAGAAGGAGCATAAATGAGGATACTCCTTTTAAGGAAAGAATTTTCATCTTTTCTCATGCAATACTTGACCAACTCTGAATGGTTAAAGGATGATTCAAACCCAAAAATGAGCAAAGGAATAATTTCAATTCAAAGAAAACCCAACAGTACTTCTCAAGTCATCTATGTTTTCATGCATATAAATTAAGCCCAATGCAAGGACTTTCATTCTCATTGCTTCATCAAGGATTTCAAGTTCTTAGTGCAAGAGAAGGCAAAAAAAAAAAACAAAAAAAAAAAGAGAGAAAGAAAAATAGGGATGGCAACAACCCCCAAGGATCGTTTGTACCAAAACTTCGATCCCTCATTGGAATGGAAAGAGGAGGAGGAATTTAACATTCTCGCCATCGATCTTCCGGGTATGTCCATTTTCGTACATTTACATATGAATTTAGTCACATATGCATGCAACCTAAGGACTAATTCCCTCTCAAAAGTTTGAACTAGTAAATGGAGGGACTCTCAAGTATATAAGGGACCAAAGGTTTTAATCTTAATTATTCCTAACACTCTCCATCACGTGTTGCCCCTCTTTGGAATGGCAGTACACATAACATATGTGGTCCCTCTTTTAGCTAAACATAAGGAAGGAACCTGTTAAGTTTCTTTATCAAAAATTTGAATTAGTAAGTGGTGGGAATGTCAAGTAAATAAGGCACCCAAAGTTCCAGACTTAAACAATGAGAAATTATTTATAAGAGAGTTATGTCCACATGTCAGGTTGGGTCATGGATGTATTCATCAACCAAGCAAATGCTATGACTTACCGAATGAATTCAGATCACTTGCATGTATATGTATTTTTATGGGATTCCATCACAGTCAATGTGGTGTGGGACCCACCTTCAGAATGTGCGACCCATTGGATTGGACAGTGATGGGATCCCAGGGACGATACAAGTACATGCAGATGAACTATTCTCTAACTTATGAGTCTCTCCATGTGCTTGCTCAATGTTTATGCAGGGTTTAAGAAAGAAAACATAAAAATTCAGCTTACTACCTCGGGGAACATGATGTTCACTGGAGAACGAGAGATCGGTGACAACAAATGGATCCGTTTTGAAAAGAATCATCAGATTCCAGATGACTGCGACATCAACGGACTTCATGCAAACTTTGATAGTGGATTTCTTTACATCATAGCACCCAAGATGATTCCAGAAACAATAGAGATCAGCCTAATACCCGAGACAATACCCGAGACAATACCCGAGACACAAGTCGTCATCACATCTAATACAAATGTAGAAACAAAAACGAGTGAAAAGTTCGATCCTCCTTTGGAAAGGATGATAAAGGAAGGATTCGACATTCTAACTATCAGTATTCCTGCGGGTACGTATGTAGTGTCTGTTTGCATACGTTTTTGTATGATTTTAGTCACATATGCATGCAACCTCGTAGAACCAAAACAGCATGTTATTAACTTATGAACCTCTCCATGTATTTGTTCAATGTTTATGCAGGGTTTAAGAAAAAAGACATAAAAGTTCAGGTTAGTAATTCCGACAGGAACTTGAAGGTCACCGGAGAACGAAATCTCGGTGACAACAAATGGATTCATTTTGAAACAAATGATCATATTCCAGCTGACAGTGACATCAACGAAATTAGGGGAGAATTCAATGGCGAATTTCTTTGCATCATAATGCCCAAGATGACAACTCCAGAAACGACAGAGACAAGTAAAAATCCTAAGACCCAAGTCCCATCTAAAACGACTGAGGAAACAACAGCGAGTGACCAGTTCGATCCTCCTTTGAAATGGATGATAAAGGAAGGATTCGACATTCTAACCATCAATATTCCGGGTACGTATGTAGTGTTTGTCTTCATACATTTTTGTATGACTTTAGTTACATATGCATGCAACCTCGTAGAATCAAACTGGCATATATAGGTCGGATCATGCATGGATTTGATTGTATCTCTCGACCAAGCAAATGTTATAACTTATGTGTCTCTCCATGTATTTGTTCAATGTTTATATGCAGGGTTTCAGAAAGAAGGCATAAAAGTTCTGATTAATAACAGGAACTTGAAGGTCATCGGACAACGAAATCTCGGTGACAACAAATGGATCCGTTTTGAAAAGAATGATCAGATTCCAGCCGACTGCGACGTCAACGGAATTAGAGCAACAGTCGATGGCGGATTTCTTCATATCTCAATTCCCAAGATGACAACTCCAGAAACAACAGAGACAAGTAAAACTCCTAAGACCCAAGTCCCATCTAAAACGACTGAGGAAACAACAGCAAGTGAACAGTTCGATCCTCCTTTGACATGGATGATAAAGGAAGGATTCGACATTCTAACGATCAATATTCCGGGTATGTATGTAGTGTTTGTCTTCATACAATTTTGTATGATTTTAGTCACATATGCATGCAACCTCGTAGAATCAAACTGGCATAGGTCGGATCATGCATGGATTCTATCCCTCGTCCAAGCAAATGTTATAACTTATGTGTCTCTCCATGTATTTGTTCAATGTTTATATGCAGGGTTTGAGAAAAAAGACATAAAAGTTCAGGTTAGTAATTTCGACAGGAATTTGAAGGTCACTGGAGAACGAAATCTCGGTGACAACAAATGGATCCGTTTTGAAAAGAATGATCAGATTCCAGCCGACTGCGACGTCAACGGAATTAGTGGAGAACTCAATGGCGGATTTCTTCGCATCACAATGCCCAAGATGACAACTCCAGAAACAACAGAGACAAGTAAAAAACTAGAGACCCAAGTCCCATCTAAAACAACTGTAGAAACAACAGCGAGTGAAAAGTTCTATCCACCTTTCACATGGATGAAAAAGGAAGAATTGGACATTCTAACCATCAATATTCCAGGTACGTATGTAGTGTCTTTCTTCATACCTTTTTTTTTTTTTTTATGATTTTAGTCACATATGCATGCAACCACGTAGAACCAAACTGGCATATAGGTCGGATCATGCATTGATCGTATCCCTCGACCAAGCAAATATATGTTATAACTTATGAGCCTCTCCATGTATTTGTTCAATGTTTATGCAGGGTTTAAGAAAGAAGACATAAATGTTGGGGCCAGTTATGCCGACGGGATCTTGAAGGTCACCGGAGAACGAAATCTCGGTGACAACAAATGGATACGTTTTGAAAAATATGATCAGATTCCAGCCGACTGCGACATCAAAGGAATTAGCGCAAAACTCGAGGGCGAATTTCTTTGCATCACAATGCCCAAGATGACAACTCCAGAAACAACAAAGACAAGTAAAAATCCTTATAAGATCCAAGTCCCATCTAAAACAATTGTAGAAACAATAGTGAGGGAACAGTTTGATCCTCCTTTGACTTGGATGATAAAGGAAGGATTCGACATTCTAACCATCAATATTCCGGGTACGTATGTAGAGTTTGTCTTCATACAATTTTGTATGATTTTAGTCACATATGCATGCAACCTCGTAGAACCAAACTGGCATAGGTCGGATCATGCATTCATCGTATCCCTCGATCAAGCAAATGTTATAACTTATGAGCCTCTCCATGTGTTTTTTCAATATTTATGCAGGGTTTAAGAAAGTAGACATAAAAATCCAGGTTAGAACTTCCGACAGGAACTTAAAGGTCACCGGAGAACAAAATCTCGGGAAAAACAAATGGATCCGTTTTGAAAAGAATGATCAGATTCCAGCCGACTGCGACATCAACGGAATTAGTGGAGAACTCCATGGCAAATTTCTTCGCATCAAAATGCCCAAGATGACAACTCCAGAAACAATAGAGACAAGTAAAAAACCTGAGACCCAAGTCCCATATAAAACAATTGTAGAAACACCATCAAGTCAAAAGTTCGATCCCACATCCAAATGGGTGAGAGAGGAAGGATCCGACCAGCTACTCATCGAACTTCCAGGTATGTAGTTAAAAAAAATTCGATCCCTCCTAGAAATGTCAGTCTCACACATTTATGTATGATTTTAGTCACACACACCCCCTTCTTAGAGCCGGCATAGGCAACAAGACCATATTTCCTGGTCGGATCATGATCATAGATCGTATCCCTCGACCAAACAAATTGATGATATAACTTATGAGCCTCTCAATGTGCTTGTTCAATGTTTATGCAGGGTTTAACAAAAAAGACTTAAAAGTTCAACTTTTTAGTTCCGACAGGAACTTGAAGGTCACCGGAGAACGACATCTCGATGACAACAAATTGGTCTCTTTTGAAAAGAAATTTCAGATTCCAACCAACTTCAACATCAACGAAATGAGTGCAAATTTCGAACATGAAATTCTTTGCGTCACAGTGCCCAAGATGACAACTCCAAAAACAACACAGAAGAGGAAAAAACCCAAGACCAACACAACTCCACAAGCGGCACCAAGTAAAAAACCCGAGACCCAAGTCCCACCCAAAACAACCCCACAAACACCACCAAGTCAAAAGTCCGAGACCCAATTCCCATCTAATACACCTCCACAAGAACCATCAAGCCAAAAGCCTGTGACCCGAGACCCATCTACAACAACTGTAGAAGCACCATCATCAAGTCAAAAACCCGAGACCCAACTCCCATCCGAAACAACTCCAGAAGCACCACCAAGTCAAAAGTCGAAGACTCAAGTCCCATCAAAAACACCTCCACAGGTATCAAGTCTAAAACGCATCACCAAAATTCTATCCAATAAACCTATAAAAGCACCATCAAGTCAAAAACCCAATATCCAATTGCCACCCCAAGCAACTCCAGAAGTACCGCCGAGTCAAAATCCTCAGACCCAAGTTCCTCCTCTGACAACTTCGGAAACACTACCGATCCAAAAACAAGAGATCGAAGTAGTCCCACCTATAACACCTCTAGAAGTATCACAGAGTCAAAAACCTGAGACCCAAGTACCTCCTGTGACAACTCCTGAAGCACAACCTATCCAAAATCCAGAGACCGAAGTCGTCCCAACTAAAACACCTTTAGAAGTACCACTGAGTCAGAAAACCGAGACCCAAGTCCCTCCTGTGAAAACTCCTGAAGCACTACTGAGTCCAAATCCCGAGATCCAAGCCTCACATAACACAAACTCAGAAGCAACCGCCATACTCGAGACCCAAGTCCCGCTTAAAACAACTCCAGAAGAACCATCAAGTCAAAAACCAATCACCCAAGTCCCACCCAAAACAACTCCAAAAGCACCGTCGTGTCAACAACCTGAGACCCAAGTTCTTCCCAAAACAACTCCAGAAGCATCACCGAGTCAAACACCCAGAACCCAAGTCCTACCTTCAACACCTCCGGAAGCACCACAGAAACCCAAAACTCGAGTCCTACCTGAAACAATTTCCAGCCGATTCCAATCCTCATTTGGTCGTTTTCGGTGGCGGAAGAAAGGGGGCGACTAGTCGCTTCTGGCGAAGAAGCAAGTTCATGAGTCGTCCCACATAGAAAGAAAGAAGCTCTGGAGAAGGATGTCTCAACCAGAGGTTTGGCTGCTGCTATTCTTAGTGATTTCTTCATGGCGTTGTATGAGCCTAAAAATCATCTTCTAGAAGTGCTATAGACCCTGCTAAATGCATTTGTAAATGCAGTGTGGAAACTCTGAATAACAGATGATCTTATCAAAGAAGGAAATGAGTATTTACTTGCATGACGGAAAAACTCAGTACAAAAATATCCTTCATCCCAATTGACTCACCAATTAAAAATGAAATGAAAATTATCACTATCAATGGCATGCTGGATGGAATTTTCTATCCTTTAATCGAAAGCAAAACATTGCAGATAAAATAAGGCAAGTCTAATCACAGAGAGGAGAGGGAAGGATGTGTAATATCAAATTATTGCAGATAAAATAAGGCAAGTCTAATCACAGAAAGGAAAGGATGTGTAATACCAAATTTGCCCTTTACTGGACAACCAGATGTATGACCGTGGATATACAAGGTCCTTGTAAAAACATAAAAACCAAGGATCATAAAATATAAAAGGAACCCGGTTCTGGTTTCAGATGTCAAAGTATTTTTGTTGTTTTGTAAAACTTAGGGGTGTCAAGGGGTTGGTTCGGGCTGGTTTTGATCCAAGCCAAATTGATTTGGGGCTTTTTAAGAGCAGCCCTAGACATGTTGTTGTAAAATATGAAATAAGAACACTTTAAATGAGAATCATTTATTTGTTTAGCATTTTCAACTATCTATTAAAGAAGACAGTACAAAGAGAGTCACTCAAGATGATGATGATACATGCTGAGTCTTATTACAATCGACATTATTCTAAAGTCAGAATTTAAACAATTTATACGAGACGATTCTAGAAATTTTTGATGTTTTTGAATATTCTTGTTTTGGATTATTATACAAGATAAGTACAATATGTATAGATCATGTTCGCGTTTATGATTTTATTTTCTCAAATATTGGAAACTGATTACCTGTTCAATCATTAGTGGTTGTTTATGCCATGATGGTTGTGATCTTGAATGATTACAGGAGTCGTTGTGGTAAAAATGTTGTTTGCTTTTCATAGTGAAACATGTTGTACTATTCTCACTCCCTGTGGATTTGGTTTTGATTTGCATCATCTGTTTTGTCGATTAGTCGGATAAATAGAAAGGAATTCTTAAGGTGTAATTATGACTATGTTTTTTTGCTGGTTATTTGTCTTAACACTGTTCAAATGTAACTTTTGATCAAGGATCATAATTTTGGTTTCGTGCCTGGTTTCGATCAGGCCTAAAATCGAAATTTCGATAGTTTCGGCCAAAATTTCGGAGAAACATGGTATAACAAAAATTATAGTTTCGGATGTGGTTTCGGTGGCTATAAAATATGTTTTTTGAGTTCAATTTTATTATGTAATGCAATTTTTACCTCTATAACATATCTATTGAATCATTTGCACAAAAACAACATTATAAATGGTAATTCTATATCGACACTATAACATGATAACATACGCAAATATTGAAAATGATAGTAAATTAAAAACTAAAGAAGAAACAAAATTTAATGTTCAAAAGCATTCCAAAACACTAACTTTAATATTAAGATTACAAAATAAAGAAGTCTACTAAAATGAATCAAATCCAAGACGAGTGTCTAGGCACATCTAATCCCTGACCCTGATATCATTGTTGTTGCCGATAACGGTTGCATCACATAAATATCCCACATCATAATGTGGGACCAGCTATCATCTACCAATGCGTGCACCATGGTCTTCATCCTGTGTGGAACTAGGATACAGACTCTCTCCTGTGAATCTGATGGGATCTGGCTGTGGCTCGGGCTGCGTCTCCATGTCATGTTCTATCTCCCTTAATGTTGCACTTCTACTACCACCTGTACCACCATCACCACCTGCACCACCATCACCACCTGCACCACCATCACCACCATCACTACTCCCACCAATATCACTGTCATCATCATCACTGGTTTGTGTACGTGTCTGTGGCTGTGTCTGTGTGGGAGTAGGTGAACGAGTGGTATCATCACTAATATCATCTTCAAATGGTCTGCGTGTTTGTGAATGAATGTTACCCTCCGATGCCATAAAGTCATCAACATCCACTCGAAATTGGAAAGCAATTTGACTATTAGGCCGACCTTCAGGCTCATCTAAAACAGGCTCACCTCGATCCCTCACCCACTCATACAAGGGATCCTCCACCTCTTCGTCCTCCTCGAAGATCTCACTCAATTCGACCGGGGTTATATCTTTTTCCAAGCCGAGATGAATGTTTTCTTCCCTTAATCTCATATTGTAGTGGACGTAAACGAGGCTCTCTAGCCTTTTAACACCCAAACGGTTCCGCCTCTTTGTGTGTATGAGGGAGAATGTGCTCCAATTGCGCTCGCAAACCGAGAGACGGAACACGTCCGTGATAGCACTTTAATTGCTATCTTGCACAGGTTTGGGGAGTCTCTTCCATATAAGACCCACCATTCAGCTGCATGATAGAATAAAATGGTTGCATTAGAATTATAACCTAAAATACTAATATATAATTCATAAATAAATAAATAAAATTAGAACCATTGGACTCACCAGGGGCAGTTGTTGAACGTGCAGCAATTGCAGCCTCCCTCCCAAAACATCCAGTTGCATCTTTGAAAGATTTGATCTAAATCCATTACATTAAGTATTAGTATTATTTTGCAACTTGTAACTTTTCATAATAAATATTACATATTACCATAAGATAGATTAAACACTCACCTCTTGATTTGCATCGGATTGGATACGTGGATCAGGGTTAAGCTTTGCCACCACATCTTGAACTGCTTCTATCAAATTCTGTCTCATCCCAAGCTTGTCTTTGTATTGATACTTGGGATTGAGATAATATGCTAAAGAGAATAAAAATTAGTATTTTCAAAATTCAATAAATCCTCTACAACTTACAAAAAGTTAAATTTATGTAAAATAAATAAAGAACTATTTCCTTACCAGCCTTATGTAGTGGATGTGAGAGTTGCTTCTCCCAACGCTTCTCAATGATTTTGATAAACCCTACAGTACCCCTTCTGTAGGCATCTACAACTTGGGCTTTCATCAGTTCCATTGCTTCCCATAAATGCGGTAGTGTGGGTTTTTTTTGTGAATCAACCATTCTTAGGACTTTGACAACTGGCTTTAATATCATTACAACCTTCTTCAAATCATCCCAGAATAAGTCATCTGAAATTGTTGACTGCGCTAACCGACCACGAGGAGTAGAAGACCCAGGCCAATTAAACCATTTTTCTGAAGCAAACATGGATCTTAGACCAAACTTTTTTGTCTCAAAGCTTTTTAGAGCAATGTAATTAGTGGCAAACCTAGTCAGACCTGGTCTTACTAAATCCCCCCCACATTTTGTCCTCAATAATTGAAGAGCATGACCATGGTTGTAAACAAAAGTACTCACCTGTCTTGCCTTTTCTACAACATCATTGACAATACTAATACTCCCCATATCTTTCAACATAAGGTCTATGCAATGAGCAGCACATGGAGTCCAAAATAATTTATACTTGTGATTGTTCATCAATCTTTCCCCAGCTTTCTTGAAGTTGCTGCCATTATCTGTGACAATTTAGACCATATTGTCTATCCCCACTTCTGCAACCACCTCCTTCAACAAATTGTAAATATATGTTGAATCTTTTCTATGCTTTGAAGCATCCACAGACTTTATGAAAATTATTTTTCCATCACACGACACCATAAAGTTGATGAGAGATTGTCTAGTGGGTCCTGTCCAACCATCACACATGATTGTAACTCCATAATTCTCCCAAAATGGCTTCAAATGATTTACATACTCTTCTGCATTCCTTCTTGTGTTGTGGTAAATATGTGTTGTAGAGCTCATGAGCTGTGGGCCCCTTCACTCCTAGGCCAGCCATGCTTACCACATCTATCATGTTCTGGTAATATGGACCAGTAGTAGCATGTGCGGGAATATTATTATAAAAAAAACCACTTAGCCATAGCATACCCAATCGCCTCATTTGAGTTTGTCCAATAATGCTTGAGATTTTTTGTTTCTTTTTTTCTTGCCCGGGAAATAGTGCGGGATCACTAGAGAGGATTTCTACTTCGTTGGGCCATGGCGTGGTAGTGGGGGCCGTGATGATGACCAAGCCTGAGCCTCTCTGAGATCTCCTAAATGGTGGTGGGATTTGTGGCTGGGGATTTAGATCTACTGTCTCTCTCCTCCTCCTCTGTGTCCGACCCTGGAGCTCTGCAGCATATCCACTAGAACTAGCTCCCCTGAACATCTGCCTCCTCCTATCCTCATCTATCTCTAATGTCTGTTTATTGGCACTCATGGCTCGTCTCACATTCTCTTCCTCTAGATCCTGGTACTCAGGGTCATCTAAGTTAGGTTCCTCTAGATCATAGTTCTCCTCGCCGAGTACAGGTAAACTCCTCTCTAAGCATGCATCTTCAAATTCCTGCCTCGCTACCATCTTATGTGTCTTCCTCTGTATCCCACCCTTCAGCACCACAGCCATGGCCTTTTTAATCTCTATAGAGACACTGGGACATCCAGTTACATTACCATCCCCACCAGCTAGATGCCACTTCAAACGAGTGGCCCCACCTCCTCTAATTTTTTTCTTACAGTAGTTGCATTGGGAGGTCCTCTTGTTAGCATCAAGGGGAGTATCATGCCTCCATGCAAGGTCTCCGGATTCTTGTGAGACAGACATTATGCTGCTAATAGCCTAACACAAGTAAACAATAAAGAAATCCTAAATCAGCAATTTAGCACCCAAACTACAATTGAAAAGCAAAACTGGTTGTGGACTTCTAATTAACCAGGCCTAACAATTATTGCCATAATGTGGTATTTACACAAAGAGAAGTCAAATATTCTACAGTTGTTGGACTTCTAATTAAGAAAATGATCGATCATGTGATGTATAACATCTGCACCTTCTGAGTGCAAAAAGTGATCCTTGAGCTGTAAGAAAATAAATTATCAAAAAAGAAGGGGAATATATTGCTTCATATAGATCAGTGACACAATGATCTTTTAGATTATTATTAATTATTTTAGCTAGTAATACACTGATCCCAGAATAAAGGCATGGAAGTGGATGTAGACAAGGCATGAAGCCTGTTGCAGAGGTCTCTCTTAAATTCAACTAGCACAAACATGATGGTATTACATAATATGATACTATCAAAACACCAGTAACAAAACAAACCCATTTTGTGGACCATCCAGAATTTAGATCAAAGGAAGAATGGGGCATGGTAAGGTACTCTTGGCAGTCTAAAATAAACTCTCTTAATCAATTATAGTTAGAATCATGACTTGACCGTGGCAAGTTGAAATACAGAGGGTACCAAGAGTTTGTGTATTGCATATGGGAGCAAGCACTGATGCATGTACACAAGTTGGTAGGCAGCAACAATATTGTAGAATATGTGAACACAACCATATGTGGAAAATAAGAGTTGGAGGGTATGGAGGAGAAGAAAAATAAAGGTGAGTCAAACATTTGCACAAAGTAACTTAGGCCATTTTATCATATTATGCTCACACAGATGAATATAATTTCTTAATACAATAGTATAACACAATAGCTTTCCACCAGTACTAAAGTTGGCATCTCTTAAATGGCAAGACCTACCAAAGTGCATATGTATGCTGTCCAGTTACAACTTACAACGCACACACAACCCCTAACCCACCCACCCACCCACCCACACACACACACACACACACACACACAAATCCATGACACTACGTTCCCCTGAAAAAATTATCACAGTTCAATGTTGTATAATAACTGAAAATTGAATGGTCAAAGAAAGAAAGAGCTAAAACTGACCTGGTCACTGAGCTTTAGATGAGAGAATTGCGGGAGCTGAAGTTATAGGAAAATAATTGAAGTACAGCAATGTTATTCTTTTAGATTTTTCACTTATTTTTTCTTATTTTCTTCTTCTAGACTTATACGATTCTTAATATTTTCCCTTTTACAATTTTCTGTCCAGTGTTCTATGTGTTCTTGTTTTTTTTTCCCCCTTTCTTCTATTACTTATTAATGTTTTCATAAGTGTGGATCTATCATCAGAACTTATCATCCAAATGATGATTCTTCCTTGAAACGCAAGGATAGAGTTAATAGAGGAAAGATAAAATGGGCTCTTTCCATTTATAGCTGTCATGTTTTTGAAAGAAATAGAATCAAGCACTAAGTACAAAGATGGAAAGAACTTCATCCTATCGGGCTTCAATTATCAAGCATTTTAAATGTGACCACCCAAATTATACAGGATCACCTTTCTGCCTTTTTATACAGTGAGTAGTCTACAAGACCATGAAATTTTTACCATGGGGTTCAGCCATTCTCTGCAATTAGTACAAATAATAGTTCATTAAAAGAAAAATGGGTGATGAAACTCTCAAACAAAAACCCAGCTACAAGAAAAACATCACCACTGATTTTTTTCCTTTTTCGTAATCAAGTCCTACACAAATGATTATAGGTTTTCACAGGTACCCAAAAGAGGAGAACTACCCCCCCCCCTCTCCCTCCCTGCATTCTCAATCATCTCAGTTAATCCACTATTCCACTTCATAGAAGTAGTTGCTTTAGACAATGTGTATGTTGAAAGTCTTTTTACTTCCAGTATTAACAAGACTGTCAATTCAATATTTGCTTCCCCTCCTCTGGTAGACAGAGTCATATGTATATGTAAATCATGACCATATGAATACACAAGAACAATAATAATGGCTCACTCCAGGGCATATGCATATATTGAAAGGCATATTAGTCATATGGAAGAACAAAACCTAATTTTGATGGGTGCAGAACTAAAGTTTATAGGAATCAATTTCCAGCCGTACAGCCTCAACATGATTTCTCAAAACTCCTGTATTTTCTCTTGATTGAAACTTAACTGCTATCCATACATCTATCCAAAGAACCCTAATTCCTCTCCCTCCTCTGCATGGCAAAGAGAAAATAACAAAAGTAAAACAAAGGAAAGATAAAAGATTTCCATGTGGAGAATTCCTTGTACTGTTTGTGCCATGTTTTAAAGGATCAGATAAAACTAACAACAATCACATGATTTTTACAGGAATTGCCTAGAACTACCCAATCTTACTACCGGATCCAACATTTACATATTGAGTTTTGATGCAGAATACACCATCTTTGCGTTGAGATACACCATCTTTGATGAAGAAAAATACCATCTTCTTGTTCAATCATGCTTATAGGATCAGCTGATCCATCATGGACAAACATCAGCATTGCCCGTAACAATCCACAATCTGATACAGACCTTAAGTTCTTGGGGTACTACTGCAGTTTCACTTAGACAAGACAAACAATAACTGAGCTCACAATAAGATCCTAGACAATAGAAATCAGTCATTACCAGACAGAAAATAATCGCCGGTCCTATCCCCACTGAAATGAGAAAAATGAAGGCAGAAACACAAAATGGGTATACATAAAACAACTCAAAATATTCAAACAGAGATAATAGTAGCAGATAAGGATGAAGGAACTAAAAGGCACTGGGAAGACTTACCGGAGAAGAGACGAGAGAGAATATCAGGTGCTCAACGACAGGTGAAGTATCAAACTCTACCATTCTTATGGTATTTAAAAGAAGTAAAATTTCGAAGGGGTTTCAACTTTCAACATAGAGTCCAAATATAACTCAAACTGTAGAACTAAAAACCAACTATGTTACGCAACTTACAATTCCAAGGTTGCAGGCCCGAAAGAAGCTTTCCAATTCCTTTGAAAGAAGATCCGACCCTGGCGAAAGCTTCTCTAATTTCTTTCTCAGATCCAAAACAGAATTCCACAGTGCTTCTTCTTCAACAGGTCCATTGCCATCGTTACCAATCATGGTTGACAACCTCTAAACAAAGAAGAAGAAAGAAGGTAGAAGGGGAGATATTGAAGGATTTCTAAGCTATTTCAGCGTCTGCAACTCCTTCTTGACGGAAATCGCAAAAATGAGAGCTGAAATCCCTAAACTATATCAGCGTCTGCAACTCAAACTAGTTTTGTTAAATTCTCAGTTGAAACATGGACTTATGAACCGAAACTTTCGACGAAACAAAAATTTCGAACCGAATTTATGTATAAAACGAACCGGCAACCATGTTAGTACCGTTTTAGGTCAAAATCGAGATGTTTCGGCCAAAATCCAAAATTTCGGCCGAAACTCTGAACCGTGCTTTTGATTAGGGGTAAAAATTTTACTTCGACGATTTGAGTTTGCTTAGAACCACTTTGAACCCGGACAGGGCTTAACTCGGTCCAAACCCTGACAATGCCTAATTAGGATACAGGGTA
Organism: Protea cynaroides; assembly: GCA_028583415.1. Taxonomy (NCBI): domain Eukaryota; kingdom Viridiplantae; phylum Streptophyta; class Magnoliopsida; order Proteales; family Proteaceae; genus Protea; species Protea cynaroides. The sequence goes on along the minus strand of CM053269.1, from coordinate 46,924,418 downwards.
TTTTTTACCCTATCAGGGTAAGGGCGGGTTAGGATTGAGGCCTTGAGTAGAGCCCAGCCCAACCCTATGTTATATATATATATATATATATATATATATATATATATATATATATATATATATATATATATATAAAATAAACCCTAATCTTTTCATCTCCGAACTCCCATTTGTTTCTCTTAGGCTCAGCCGCACCTCTCTCTCAAACTCAAGTCTAGCATTCCTACTCCCAAGTGCACTTCCAGAAGTACTCTCATATAGATCCATGGATCCATACATCTCGATCGGAAAAGAATCAATAGAAAAAAAAAGAATCGGAATTAATCGATATCTTTTTCAAAACAAACGAAATGAAACAGAAATCATGGATTAACTAAACCCTCTCGGGGCTTGCTTATGAATAAGAAAGAGGAATCTCATGTAAATACCATGGAAAGAAAAGCGCCTAACACTTCTCTATTGCTCCCTTCTGAACCCCTGAGGCGTTCTTCTAGGTACTCTCATCTTCCACTGTTTCTGTATCTGTCGATTTCCTCCTCCTCTCTGTAAAAGTGCTTTCTGCGATGTCGATACTCTGTTTGCTGAAGTTAATGTAAGTTTCTTTTTGGGTTCTCTTTGCTTTCTACTGGTATATTTGGTGCGAGATTACATTTTTTCTGAGTTACTACTGTGGTAGTTGTTATATTGGGTTGCTTTTTGGCAATATTTTTTTTTCAATTCTCTCTCTCCCCTCTTGTTATATATGCTGATTCTTGACTAAAACCACCATGTTTCCTCTGGTGTTGGGTTCTTCTTTGCTTCTCTTATTATCTTTTCCTTTGTTGCATCTTTACTAACGATTCATAGCATGTCATTTAGATGAGGAGGGGTAAGATTTTAATCCCTTTTTTTCCTGTTAATATTCTATTATTAATTCCTTGAAAATTGACCATTTTAGCTTCTAAAATAGTAGGATATCTCTGTGGAAATTTGGGAGAGATTACTATTAATTTTTTCTTCTGAAATTATGGTTAGATTTGATGTTACTTTGTGAAAACTAGTGTTTGCTGTGTTTGGAAGCTTAACTGCGCAGTAATTTTTATAGGCTTTCTAGTATCTGGATTGGGCCCGGCCCGGCTCAATCAAGGTAAATCAGGGTAAGGTAGGGTTTGATAGTACCCTGCCAGGGAAGGGTTGTCACACCCTATTTCTAAATTAACTAGTGGTGTGATGAATCATCATGGAAACCCACGGTTCAAACTAGGATCTCGTTTAAGCCGTGCCCATCCGGTTAAACCAAATACATTCCACAAGCATAATCAGAGTAAATAAATAATAACAAAAGTCTTATTACTAATGAACTGAGTATCTAACAGTGATAATAAATAATTAATTCTAATTATTTTCAAGTAACTCAAGACATAAAATAAAATAATCAATTACATGTTCCAGTAATCAAGAATAACTAAACTAATAAAAAATACATAGATTGCACTCGCATGACAGATCATGCACTTCCTCTAGTAGTTTTCCGTCCATAGCCGTTACGTGTCCATATGTCGATGAGTTTACATAATCTTCAACAGTGGGACCTGCATCAACAATTAAAAATATTCGACGTCAAAAGGGTGAACACACATCATGGCTCAGTGAGCAAACAAAACAATGCGCAAACATATGGATGCATTCAATTCATATCTTTGGTCTAGTTTTAAGTTTGTAATGTACTATAGAAAGGTTTGATGGCCACCGCACCTCTATACACGAGTGTGTGAATCCGTCCAATGGATCAAACACCATTGCCATCCCACAAGTACCCACCATGGAATAGAGATAGAGCTAAAGTGTTCGAATCACACACCACCAACACTTCCCCTGATGCCCTACCCATACCAACACATAAGCCTCTACTGGCGAGGACTTGCAAACTGGGCTCATAACTAATCAATCATAATGTCATCCAATGTATCCAAGGTCTCACCCCAACATCCCTCAATACGTCAATAGAGATAGAACTAAGGCCTCCCGACAGAGTCAAAGACCACAAGGTCCGAGACCACCTCCCCTGATGCCCTACGACGTAATAGTTCTGCTAAGGTAATGGCGATACGATGATGTCAGTGGCAAGACTTCAGTAGAGATAGAGCTAGAGTCTGGTGACCAGGCTGAACCACAATGCCACATCCTCCCCCTAATGCTCCACTTGCATCTAATACACAACCACACACACACAATCACATGTCTATTCCTAGTATCATCATCATCATATTGTAAATAGATAGAAAATAAATATGCATGAGCAGAATATAGCAGTAATATTGGATGACATGTTGTAATGACGAAATTTTTGTAATGGTTGATATGGTGAAAAAAAATAGAAATGGAGTCGCCGCCTAGATAAGGTCTAGGACCTATGTATATAATTTCTCAAATGAGAAATACTAACGACTCACGTAATGGATTAAGGTTTATGGTCAAATTAGAGAACAACGGGTAAGCGCCATGTTATAATTTGGGAAGGTGTTAGACACCCAAATTGCTTAATCCGAAGATTAGTCTCCATATACTATCCTTTCCTATTCTAGTTTAAATTACAAGCAATGACTAAACAAATTTTGACAGGTACTAGACCTCGGTTCTAGATATTTCTCAATCTAGGAGCAAGCCATACAATTGTGAATATAATAGAAAGAAGAATTAAAGGGTGATATAGATAAAAAATAAAATGATTGGATGACGGACCAATCAGTCAATCTCGAACAATAAGTGCACAACTCTCAACACTATAGAATCATTTCCAGCTATTGAAGCGTAATCCAAAGTTTGAATGCAATGACATTGAAATCAATTCTAAAATGACATTCAAAGTGACATGAAAAATGGAGAATAAATTTAAAGTAAATTAGTTTAAGACTGAACTTGAAAGATAAGCACTCAAACTACCTACGTATCTTAGGATAAGCCCAAGAATCAAGCCCAACGTAATTCAACTGCTTGGGTTGGTAAGATGGTAGATCCCTATAGCCACTAGTCAAGCTAAGAGGTCATCTAGGTTTAGGATATTGAATACATTCCTACAGTCACTAGTCAAACTGGTAGGTCATCTATGTAAAGCAATCGAATAGACTTCTACAACCACTAGTCAAACTGGTAGACCGTCTATGTAAAGCAATCGAATAAACTTCTACAACCATTAGTCAAGCTGGTAGACCGTCTATGTAAAACAATTGAATAGACTCTTATAACCACTAGTCAAGCTGGTAGACTGTCTATGTACAAATAGGGTTTGAAAGGGACTTCCATGCAATGATGGAATACTTGTCCAAGGTTGAGAGAGACTTCCATGCGATGATAGAATGCTTGCCCAAGGTTGAAAGGGACTTCCATGCGATGACGAAAAATTGAAATTAGATTTGAAATTTGAAATTGAATTTGAAATTGAATTGAATTTGAAATTGAAATTGAATTTAGAATTGAAATTGAAATTGAAATTGAATTTGGAGTTGAAATTGAAATTGAAATTGAAATTGAAATTGACTTTGAAATTGAATTTGAAAATATGATTGAATTAGTAAAGTTTGAAACACAATTAGAAGCAAATGTGTACAAAATGCAAGACACATCATGACACAAATTGGGTATTATTGCAACCCTCATTGCGATTGAACTGAGCTTGGATAATGGATACCCAGATAGCCTACGTATCTCGGGACTAGGTCCGAGAATCAAGCCCATACGTAGTTCGGAATGAACTACGCATAAAGAAATATGAAAATGATCTCTACTTGTCAACATGTGAGAGTATGCTCTCGACATTGGAAGATAGGCATTTGAGCCTCGCTTTATTCTTACATACATCAGCATATCTACATTTATTTGCGCATCACAAGCGCGTAAGTCCGCATTGCGCGAAAATAACTACAAAAACTGTATAAATTTTTATGGGATACATGAGTCAGGATTGGGAATCAAAATTATCTTTCGCATTTTACGGGATACATTGAGAGGGTAGGGAACGTCCTAGTCTAACCTGCCCGTCACTACACTAGGGATGACAAGTGCCGCATGAATATCGTATTACCCACCCGCATCCGATAATTATGGGTGCACGATGGCCGAACCCATATACCACATAAAGTAAAAACATAGAGTTAAGGACGTCACCTGCCTGTGAGTAGGGGTGGACGTCAAGGGAGAAGAAGTGATCCTATGCTTTTAACGCTGCATGAAAGGTTGAAGATGCTCACGTCTCGACTATAACAATTTATGTAATAAGAAAGTAATGGATATTGACGTCCCATCAGGTAAATTTATAATAAATTCATCCTATGGGATACTAGATGGAAAATTCACATGAGATGAGATTGAATTAAAGAAACCAACCACACATGATTGGGAATCAGCCCTTGAGTAAAATAAGATTAATTATATTAAAATTCAATTACAATCCGAATTAATGGGATTGATTTAATCTTGCTATGTAAACCGAATTAGGGTGGAGAATCCGATTTATATGCATAAAAATTAGAAAGACCATTCTAAAGAATATATATTATTATTTTATCAACAATGCATTAAAGTGGCGTTATTTGATAAATTTGAACCCGATGTGATTTAATGATGGAAATTAATCCAATTAATATCATGAGGACGTGAAACTAAATTATTGAAATTAAAATTTGAGAACTAGATTTCTGAAATATAGTTATAAATTCAAGAATTGAGTTATCGGATAAAATTTCACAAACAATTGAATTTCATGAGTTAAAGTCTAAATCAATGAATTGTAGGAGTCCCAACAAAATTGATCACTGGATTTCTAAATGAAGTTACCCATTTAAACAGAAAAATAATTATAAGCCTCGCTTAAACAGAAAATCACCGTAACTTGTACATAAATTGAGTTCATTCCCCACTTAGAATGAACAGAAAAAATCAAATGCTACCACCTATAAACCATTTCTAAATTTATTACGGCAAAAGGAACCGCTAAAAAAAATTATCAGAACTTACAAGCAAACCAGATTATTTGAGCAAAAAATTAGATAACAGTAACTCTAATATTCAAAATCTGAGTATTTACTGGGCAACCGAAAACTATAGTCATTGGAATTTTCTAAAAAATCAAAATCAATGAACAAAGAAACATAAATCTAAAACAGAAACAAATTATTGGAATCACAAGATAGGCAATTCAAAATTCAGATTATTGGAAAAAAAAATGGAACCGAAAATCTAAGAATTGATTATCTAATCAAATAATCATGAAGAAAATAGAAATCTCAGAACTAGGTTATCGAGTTCAACTAGCCTGCTAGAGATTCGAAAACAATGATGATCTAACAAAAGAAAAAAAACGAAAGAAAAAAAAGTCAAGAAATTCAAGAATCTTATTAATTTAGAAATTACATACGAAGTTCCAAAGAATCGAAATTCAATTAAGTCAAAGAAAGATTAACAAATCAAAAAGCTCAAGAACCTACTTAATCAAGGAATCATAGAATTTCAAGAACTAAAACCAGGTTACGGTATCGAAATAAACAAACAAGAATCGAATCCGGATGAAAATTGATGGAATCTATGATTTTAAATGAAGTTTACAAAGCTTACCATCACCTGAAACTATGTTTCTGGAGCAAGAAAGCATCGATTCGCCCTTAGGAAGTCAAATTTCCTCCATTGAAGAAATAAAGAAAAGAAAAAATTCTCCAGAGATGTCAAGAACAGAGCTGTCGATGCTTGGAAATCTAACTGAATCACGCCGGAGAAGAAGCAATCGACATTGGAATAAAGTTGGAATCGCCAGAATAAAACATCAAAAGCTCGATCTAAAGTTATTTTTTTCAAAATACCAAAAGGAATTTCAGATCTCGGTATGACGAATCAAATCCGCAGTTTGGAGTTTCTGCCACTGCAATACCGCCGTCGTTGTGCACCAAATCGCTGCCGTCACCGTCGCACCAGATCGCCGCCGTCACCGTGGCACCAGACCATTGTTTCTCTTTCTTCTTCTTCCCTCTCTCCGTTCTCGACTCTCTCTTCCTCTCAAACCCTCCTCTAAGGGTGTCAACGGGCTGGTCCGGGCAGGTTTCGGTCCGGGTTGAATCGGTATCGGGTTTTATAAGCCCAACCCAAAACATGTCCATTAAGAGTTCGGGCTGGATTGGGCTGCGCTGGACACAATAACTATCGGGCTGGTCCGGTGTCGGTTTGTTATCGGGTTGAGCTTATTGAGGTGATTTCGGGCTGATTCGGTCCGGACCGGGCTTATCAAGCTTATCGGACCTACTTTATATGTAAGATATATAGCCTATTTTATTATTTCTATCTATAAAATTAGCATTATTCCTTCTATATGCATGTAATTCAGTAAATTGTAACAATTAACATACTCTTTTCAACTATAGATTCATATAATCTTTCTGATCAAGAAGTAAACAATAACAGTGTAAAATAATCCATCAAAATTTAAAACCATTAAAATTAAGAAACTGGGCCCGAATGGACCTTACCGGTGTTTGGGTTAGGTATTATTGGTTCGGGCTAGTTCGGGCTTCTTAATGAGCTGGTCCGATTTGGTTTCGGTTTGGGCTGAAACGGTGTCGGGCTTTACAAGCCGAGACGGAAACATGTCCATTAAGGTTCGGTCCGGGTTGGGTTCGGGTTATATCGGGCTGGCTCGGTCCGTGCTACCGGGCCGGGCCCATTTTTGACACCCTTACCCTCCTCCCTCTTTCTCTCTCTGTTTCTCTTCGTTCCAGAACAACCGAATGAAGAAAATGATTTTTTCCCTTTTTTTTCTTTTTTTTTATAACCTCTAATTTTGATCTTCCCAAAATACCCCTTAAAATCAAGTATTTCTACCCTTAGTTGGATTCCAACGTAAGCCTAGAAATTTCCTTTCTCTTTCTTCTTCTTTTTATTTTATTTTATTTTATTTATTATTATTGTTATTTTTATTTATTTATTTGAATGTTTATTTCCTTAATTTCATTGATTAATTCATTAATTAAAATCGGTTTAGATTATTTATTTATTTGTTATTTTTATTATTATTTTTTATCTTTGTTTTATTTTATCTTGTTTTATTTATTATTTTATTTTATTTTATTTTCTTCTTTTTTTATATTATTATATATCTATTTTATTTTATTTTATTTATTTTTTATTTTATTTTATTTCATTATTTTTTTGTTACCTTGAGCTAAGAAAATTCAATTTAATTTGCTTGACAAACTTGAAGCGTCTACACATGTGAGATGCACATTACAAATAAGCAAGCATAGAATTAATCATGGTATTGGACACAATAAAATAAAACAGTTTGTTATTATCCAATTAGTTTAGGTCTTGTTCCCTCACCTTTAACGATGTTCGATCTTCTCCAAGCTTCGTAAATCACTTTTGAACCACTTGAAAACCTAAGAAATTTATGGATTCTAAGTTAGGGTTCAAGTTCATCAAGCTACAGTAGTTAGAGGTCTAGTCTGGAGTCAAACAGACTTCCAGAGACTGAGTGGTCACAAGTGTGGCTGCACCTGTGGTCTCAGTTTCTGCGACCACAGGATGTGTGGTCAATACGTGTGGTCGCATATCATGCCACCACACATGCGACCATACCTTCTCTGGGACCTTTTTGAAAGCGTGTGGTAGAGCATGTGAGCCCCGCATGGTCGACCATAGTTGCGACCACATGAAGTTTTGATCAACTTTCACTCTCAGTCCAACCCCTTCATGATTCGATTCCTTGGTTTATCATTAGGATCCTTCCTATGATTGATCTTTAGCCTTGAGTTCATAATTTTTGCAAAGTTCTTGGTCTTAGCCTATTCCCCATGGTTTTCGTCTAAGATTTGCTCATGGGGTTTTATGGTTGAGATCTTACTTTGATTCAACATCTCAATTACAATGGAAGATCTTATTCTAGGTGTTCTACTGCTAGAGAGAAAGGTTTCATACCTTAAGTTGTAGAGAACTAGAGCCTACTATGTAATTCTTCTTCTTAGCCTTCTTCCTCAAATCTCCGTCTCTTTCTCCTTCTCTCTCTCTCTCTCTCTCTCTCTCTCTCTCTCTCTCTCTCTCTCTCTCTCTCTCTTTCTTTCAATTTGGTTTCTAAAAGAGTAGGAGAGGCTATGGGTCGTCCTTAATATAGAGAAAAACTCTTCATATAGGGTCCCAGTCTAACTAGGAAAGAGATCCCTTAGTTTTGAAAAGTTTCTAAAACTCGGAGTCAGTCATACCATCGTGTGGTAGCAAAATCTGTCGACCACACATCCCAAATATGCGACCACACGTAGTTTTTTTTGAGTGGTCTCATTTTTCCCTAGGTGTGGTCGACCATACCTACTCAAGTATGCGACCACACACTCTAAATTGGCTGATTTTGGATCGATTTATTTACCTAGCCTTGTCGTTCCTTCACGCACTTGGTCCGCTTGGTTCGACTATGATAGGAAGACCTGATACGACATGGTAAGATCGAGTTAATAGAGTGCGGTCTTACAAGCGTTAGGGTTGAGGTTATGTCCTACCCTGACAGGGTAGGGTAGGGTCTGGGTTAACATGAAAGAATCTAGGGTAGGGTTGGGTTTGGAGATACTTGGCCCAATCTGACCCTGTTTCACCCCTACTTTTGATATGAGTGCTGTTTTTAGAAAGGGTGTATCAGTCTGTATGAGTTGTGACTCAATAAACAGTCACACCGGTTGATTGCTGTGTCATTTTAAATTTGTGTTTCACTACGTAAATGTCGTCTTATTCACATATTTTCTTTTGAGATTTTTTGCATGTTTTTCTGAAACATTGAGACAAATCAAACTATAATGATCTTGTTTGAGTAGAAACCAGACTGTGATGATCAGTTGATCATGTTTATTTCATTTATTGGAGGTTAGGACAGAGGGTGGTTGAAAGGGGTAGAAGAAAAGTTATAATTGTGATTCGTTTCTCAGGACTAAGGGTATCTGTTGTGTGTACCCCTGATAGCCCCATTCTGGCCATCTCCTAAAAGCTAGGAATTAGGTAGTTTATAAATTTTGTTGTGGGTTCGATGCAAGCTCCAACCTTGCAACTGTGCTAATTGTTTGGTGTTATGGAAATTCAACACTTGTCAATAACAGGTTACCTCGTTTGGTTGTTTTTCCTTTTGTTCCAAAGATAGGAATGGGTTTATGTTAATTAAATTTATTGTTTTCAAATATATAATCCGTTAGGTAAATGTAAAGGATTTTTTTGGTAAACAGTTATAAAGACAATTTGTTTTGTGGTAAGATATGTTTTTACACTATCGTAAAAGCTACCTATTCTTCAAGGTTGCCTTTTTTAAATCTTAAAAAACTATGTTATGGCACATGATGCCTGTTGCATTTATCTCTTAACGAAATTGGTAATTTCTGATTCTGGATTATATAATAGATATATAAGTGAAAGGGTACTTTGGACTGAAAATCATTTGTTTATTGAGTTGGAAAGATGTCTTGGTCACATACCATTTGGAAACTACATCCCAAAAGACGTAGTTGTCACACTTCAATTATGGACTAACCAGTGATGTGATGAACCGTCATGAGAACCAATGATTCAAATCAAGATTTCGTATAGGCTGTGCCAACCATGTTAAACCAAAACACATTCCACATTAATCAGAGATAATAAAGTAAATAGCGAAAATCTTATTAATAATGAACTGAGGTCTAACATGATAAATAATTAAATAATCCAGTTATCTCCAAATAATCAAAACATAATTAATACCTATTACAAGTATCAAAATACGGAAATAAAACACTAAGTGTAACCACAGTGGAAACACTCGCTTGACTAGTCTTGCACGTCCTCCACAGTTTGCACATCCATAGCTGCCACATGCTTATACGTTGGCATATCCATGTAGTCTTCAACAGTAACACCTGCAACATCAGAAGCTAACAAAAATTACGCACGCGAGGGTCAGCTCTCCAACTTGAGTTCAGTGAGTGAACAAAACAATGCAATAAACATATGCATGCATTCAATTCATATCTTTGGTCTGATTTTTAAGTTTGCAATGTGCTATGGAAAGAATTGACGGCCACCGTACCTCTATACACAGGTGTGTAAGCCCACCCAATGAATCAAACACTATTGTCGTCCACATCCACCCCACTATGGAATAGAGATAGAGCTAAAGTGTCTGGATCACACACCACCAACACTTCCCCTGATGCCCTACCCATACTAACACGTAAGCCCCTATTGACGAGGGCTTGCAAACTGGGCTCGCTCTAACCAATCCTAATGTCATCCAGTGTATCCAAGGCCTCACCCCAGCATCCTTAATACGTCCATCGAGATAAAGCTAAGGCCCCCTGGTAGAGTCAAAGACCACACGGTCTGAGACCACCTCCCTTGATGTTCTATGACGTAATAGTTCTGCTAAGATAATGGCGATACGACGATGTCAATAGGCAAGACTTGAGTAGAGATAGAGCTAGAGTCTGGTGATCAGGCTGAACTATAATGCCACGTCCTCCCTCTGATGCTCCACTCGCATCAAGTACACTAACCACACACACAATCACATGCTTATTCCTAGCATCATCATCATCATGTTATAAATAGACAGGAATAAATATGCATGAGCAGTAATAACAAAAATATTGGATAACATGTGAGATGCATATTACAAGCATACAAAAAAAGAAACATTCATTGCATTAGACAAATAAAGTAAAACAGTTTGTTATTATCCAATTAGTTTAGGTCTTGTTCCCTCATCTTTGATTGATGTTTATTCCTATTCCAAGCTTTGGAAGTCACTTTGAATCTTTTGAGAACCTAAACAATTAATGTATTTAAGTTAGGGTTCGATTGTAACAAGTTATAGTAGTTGAAAATCTTATTTCGTCTCAAAATATACTTGTTGTTATCATATGGTCGATACCCTATGGTCAATCCTATGGTCGCAATATATGCCACCGTACGATGTACGATCTACACCCAATGGTCGCACTATATGCGACCGTACCTGTTACCATACGTTTTCTGAATTCTTTTCGAATGGCTATGGTCAATACTCTGGTCATCCTATGGTTGACCATAGCTGCGACCATACGTAGTCAGGTTAATTTTTACTTCTCATACGAGTTTCTCCTCTTAGCTCATCAATGAGATTCATCCTAAAATCATCCTATGGCCTTTAATCACAGTTTATTCTTATCAATTATCACTACCCTACTCTCTATGGTTTCCCATATAAAACTTATAACCGAATCATTGTATTAGGTTCCACATATCAACTTGAACATAACCTATTCAATCTAATCTACCCAGGTTATGTTCAAGTTGAACCTCAAGAGCTGACCCCCTGGAGACCTGGACGTCGGCTTTGGAGGTCAGCCATGGAGGTGATCTGGAGGTCGGCCATGGATCGAGGTCAAAGCCTGAGGTCAACGACTGAGGTCAGCAATTGATGTGTTCATAGGTCAGAGGGACACATCTGTTCTTAAGGTTGCATCTTTATGAAAGGGTGTGAATCTAGACCTTTATATCTAAATGTTCAGATCTAAGCCGTTGATTTGAAGGGACACAACTCTATAATGGAGTACCTTCAAGAGACGTCTCCAACTCTATAAATAAAGGAGGAGAAATCCTTCTAGAACAATGATTACATACAATTGAGACTATTCTCTCTCTCTTTCCCTCTCCCTCTTTATAGCATATGTTTTTGGGTCAATTTTTTTAATCTAAAGCACAACTCTGAAGTTCTCTAAGGGGCGCATCGAACTAGTGCAAGTTTGTTGCAGAAAGCCAAAGCCATTTTATCTTGGAGTCAGGTTTACATCATCAATCCAGTTGCACCTGTAGGGGCAAATACTGACTTTAGGACTGTGCCAACCCTAGTACAACTTAGCATGTGTTCTAATCATCTTGGTACAACTCTTTTGTTCTCTCCACTGCCGCCGCCATCAAACAAGTTGATTTTCATCTAAAGCAACATATTATACAACAATTCTAAAGTCAGTAGGATTACTTTATTTGAGACTCGAGGATGACTTCAATAATTCTTGATATCCAAAATCTTAAACTAATGACAGATTGTGACAAAGTAGAATCTTTTGATGGAACAAACTATAAAATGTGAAAACTAAAAATTATGTTTGTACTTAATTAATATGCTATTTTCTTTGCATTGTCCACTCTCATACCTGATAAGAGTGATGATTCTGTTAAGAAGAAAGAGTGAGAAGAATTGGTTAATGCAGATAACTAATGTAAAGACCGCATTCTGAACTCCCTCTCTAATGAACTTTATGGGGTCTATGCTTTCTATGATTATGCATCATTAATATGAAAAGTATTAAATAATAAATATTCATTAGAAGATACTGGAAACACGAAGTATATTATTGTAAACTTTCTTGATTTTGCAATAACAGAGGACAAGAGCATTTCGACTCAAATTGATCAATTTTAGATTCTTGTGGGAGACTTGACTAAAGAGGGAATGCTATTACCGGATGATTTTGTGGCTGGTTCTCTTATTGAGAAGTTACCTACCTCTTGGATTGACTTTAAATTAAGTTTGAAATAAAAAAATTGGACCAAGTTATAGTTCGAATTAAGGTCTATGAGAAGAACTAGGAGAAAGACAAAACTGAAAAGGCCAAAGAATTTAAATCAAAGGCCAATTTAGTTGAGTCTAACAAAGGGAAATCTTACAAGAAGAATTTGAAAGTTAAGAAAGGAACAGACTTCAAGAAACAAAAAATGGTCTGTTTTGTATGTGGTAAACCAAGACATCACAAGAAAGACTACCAGAATAAAAAAAAGAAAGATTGCAGCAAGGCTAATGTCAATCTGATAGAACTGAATTTTTTTGCTACAATAGTGACAGAAGTGAATTTGGATAACAAACCCAAAGATTGGATCCTAGAAACGGGCACTACCAAGCATGTAATTGGGGATCAAAGTTATTTTGCCAACTATTCAACGGTTGATTCTGATGAACATGTCTTCATGGAGAATTTCCAAACTTCTAAGGTCATTGGGAAAGGGTTAGTCAAACTGAAGTTAATTTCAGAAAAATATCTCTTCCTCAAGGATGTTCTGCATGTGCCTGAAATTAGGCGTAATCTCATTTTTAGGGCTCTTCTCAACAAAGCTGGTTTTTGTTTGTTATTTAAAGCCAATAAGGCTATTGTAACCAAGAATAATGTTTTTGTTGGAAAAGACTATAATTCTGACGGTTTATTTGTACTTAATGTTGATTCTGTTATGATTAATAATAATGATAATATTTCTATTTACATGATTGACTCATATGATATTTGGCATGGTAGATTAGAACATTGCGATGCTCTCTATGTTAAAAGACTTTGTGATGATGATTTAATTAAAAGTAATTTAGAATTTAATCATGAAAAATGACCAATATATTTGGAAGCTAAGTTTATTAAAAAAATCATATTTTTCTAGAACTCAAAGAGTTAATAATTTATTAGAATTAATTCATAGTGTCATAGGTGACTTTAAGTCATATGAATCAAGAGGAGGAAAAAGGTATTATGTTACTTTTATTGATGATTTTTCAAGGTATACTAAACTTTATCTTCTTCGAACCAAGGAAGAAACAAGTAATGTTTTTAGATCATACAAATCTGAGGCTGAAAATCAATTAAGAAAGAAAATTAAGTGACTTAGAATTTGTAAGGACACATGGTTAAAAATGAAAATGGAATCGTCACCTAGATAAAGTCTAGGACCTACATATATAATTTTTCAAATGAAAAATACTAATGACTCAAGCAATGGATTAAGGCTTATGGTCAAAACTAGAAAAACAATGGATAAGTGTCATGTTACAATTTGTGAAGGTGTTAGGCACCCAAATTGTCTAATTCAAAAATTAGTCTCCATATACTATCTTTTTCTATCCTAATTTAAATTACAGACAATGGCTAAACAAATTTTAAGAGGTACCAGACCTAAGTTTTAGATATATTTCAATCTAGGAGCAATCCATACAATTATGAATATAACAAAAAAAAAATTAAGGTGTGATATAGATTAGAAATAAAAATAATTGGATGGCATACCAATTAACCAATCTCGAGTAACGAGTGCGCAACCCTCAACACATTGACAAATAAAAATCACTTTCAATTATTAAAGCATAGTTCAAAGTTTGAATGCAATGATTCGAAATTAATTTTGAAAATGGCATTCAAAATGACATGAAGAATGGAAAATAAATTAAAGTAAATTAGTTTAGGACTGAACTCGAATGATAAGTACTCAAGCTACCTACGCATCTCACAATAAGCCCAAAAATCAAGTCCAACGTAGTTCAACTACTTGGGTTGGTAATATGATAAATTCCTATAGCTACTAGTCAAACTAATAGGTCATCTAAGTTTAGGTATTGAATAGATTCTTACAGTCACTAGTCAAACTGATAGGCCATCTATGTAAAGCAATCGAATAGACTTCTACAACCACTAGTCAAGCTGGTAGACTGTCTATGTGCAGATAAGGGTTGAAAAGGATTTTCATGCGATGATGGAATGCTTGCCCAGGGTTGAAAGGGACTTCCATGAATACTTGCCCAGGGTTAAAAGGAACTTTTATGCGATGATGGAATGCTTGCCCAAGGTTACATGCGATGATGGATTGAAAGGGGACTTCCATGCGATGATGAAATGATTGCCTAAAGGTTCATGCGATGATGAATTGAAAGGGGAGTTCCATGTGATGATGGAATGCTTGCCCAAAGGTTCATGTGATGAAGGATTGGAATTGAATTTGAAATTAAAATTGAATTTGATATTGAAATTGAATTTGAAATTGAAATTGAAATTGAATTTGAGATTGAATTTGAGACTGAAATTGAAATTGAAATTGAAATTGAAATTGAAATTGAAATTGAAATTGAAATTAAATTTGAGATTGAATTTGAGATTGAATTTGAAATTGAATTTGAAATTAAATTTGAGATTGAAATTGAAATTGAACTTGAAATTGAATTTGAAAATATGCTTGATGATTGAAATAGTAAAATTTGAAAAATATAATTAGAAACAAGTGTGCAAAGTGCAGAGCACATTATGATGCAAATTGGGTGTTATTGCAACCCTCATTGCAATTGGATTGAGCTTGGGTGATGAATACCCAAGCAGCCTACGTATCTCGGGGTGAGGTCCGAGAATCAAGCCTATATATAGTTCAGAATGAACTACGCATAAAGAAATATGAAAATGATCTCTACTTGTCAAGTGTGAAAGTGTGCTCTCGATATTGGAAGATAGACATTTGAGCTTCGCTTTATTTTACATACATCCACACATCCACATTCATTTGCACATTACAAGCGCGTGAGTCCGCATTGCGAGAAAAAATTACAAAAATTGTACAAATTCTTATGGGATACATAAGTAGGAATTTAGAATCAAAACTTTTAATAAATTTTCTCTTGCATGTACGGGATACATTGAAGGGGGTAGGGAGCGTCCTAGTCTATCCCGCCCGTCACTACACTATGGATGGCAAGTGCCGCATGCATATTGTATTATCCACCTTCATCGAATAATCATGGACGCACGATGGCCGATCCCATATACTACATAAAGTAAATAAATAGAGTTTTAAAAATAGTTACCTGCCTGTGAATAGAGGTGGACGTCAAGGGAGAAGAAGTGATCCTGTGTGCTTTTAAAGCCGCATGAAATATTGAGAATGCTCACGTCTCGACTATAACAATTTATATAATAAGAAAGTAATGGGGACATTCACATCCCATCAGATACTTTATGAACAAATTCAACCTATGGCATATTAGATGAAGAATTCTCATGAAATAAAGTCGAATCGAAGAAGAAAAGACAAACCCAATATGACTGGAAATCAGTTTGTACAGACTCCTTCCCTAGGATTCTCCTATTGAGGTATCAACAGGAGACTCGGTTGAGTGATCCGGATGTGTGACACATGGTGCAGAATCCATCCGACGTTACATGTAAACCCGCTATAGGACACTAAATGGTAAACGAATATCAGGTTAAAATTTTAACCTTTTTGAATCTTCTCGCCTAGGAAACCATTCCCATTTTTTCTTCCGGATTTTTCTTCTTGCATGAGAAGCTCTGTTATACCTAGGATTTGTGAATCGTTTTCCCCGAAGTTGCTCTGCAACTCAACTCCATCGTCAACGGTGGCTGAAACGGAATCATAGTTAGGTTTACACCAATTGGAACCGAGACACAACTTCAAATCTCCGTGTCAGCTGCTGCTCTCTCTCCTCAGTCTCGAATTCTCGATCACAATGGGACAGGTTCTAGGAGCCATTCAAGAAAAAGTCCAAGATATTCGATATTTTTCCCCTTTTCACTGCGTTGGGCTTCAAGTTCTGCAAAAATTTTCATAAACTGGACAGTAGATTTTTTTCCTGTTCAGTGTTTATCTCTGTTTTAGGGTTTGCAGATTGTTCTGAATTTTGGGATTTGATATTAGCTATTAAGGAAAGATACTTCAACGCCTAATACGTGCTTAATATTTCAGTATCTGTCAGTTTCCGTATTCTGGATTTGAGGCCCAAATTGTTGGTGTAGCTTTCTAATTACAACTATCAACAGATTGTTTTCTGGATGTTGTTGAGGATGTATATATTTTTGGGGTTGTTGTTGGGTAGGTCATGTTATTGAAGATTTAACTCGTTAGAAATTGTTTCTTTTCTTAGTTCTCAGTGCCAGTCTACTACTTATCTTGTTCACCCTTTCTTTTCTAACTAGTGAACATATGGAAATTATTTATTGCCTATGACCTTTAGAAGAGTAATTTGTTAATTGGGACATGTCAGGAGTTATGTACTAGAATGAGTGTTCATCCATGTTGTATTAGGTATCACCTAAACCATCTCCTTGGCTAGTACTCTATTTTAATAGATGACATAACTCTCCATCTCTTTGTTGAATGATCAAGAATTTCAAAATGCTTTATGTGGATTTGATAAGCATGTTTGTTCAATTAATCAAGTTAGCTTTTGACCTTTTAGATCTTCTCAATTCTGTTAGTGAATGGACATACTTGGAATACCTAGGTGATGACATAAATGTTATGGAATTTTTTTTTTTTTGGGGGGGGGAGTCCACTAATCTCTGTAGAAAAGGGTGGGGGTGGGGGTGGGGGGTGGGGTGGGGAAATTGCAATCGTTGCCAGGTAAAGAGTTTTATTTTAAGCAAGAGGTAATCTATGAAGAACCTTCAATTAAGTGTTCTATATGTTCTATTTTTGGTCATACATCTGAGAACTGTAGATACAAAAAGAATTCTAGTGATAATGTTGAAATCTTGGATGATCCGATTGAAGGTGGTAAAAACTCTAATGAGGCTGATAAGGTAATTGATTCTTCTTGTGCTGGTATTATGTCTACACCATCCACTAATGTGTTGGCAGCATCATGTAATGCTGACCAGGTGGGTGTGCAACGTGGAAGTCAAGTTATTCCTCCTATGCCATGCAACACAAGTAATGTAGAAAAGGTAGGAACCATGGATCATATATGGTTACAAATGTACAAGCACCTGTTGACACGTTGCAGCCAGGGGTTACTATGGATACTTTGGATAAAGAAGGAACTACTGAAGAAACTTTCCAGCCAAACGCCTCTATTGTGATAAACCAGATTACAGACACATGCAGATCGCAACAGGTAGGTAATGAACAGAGGAGGCTATCCTAGGCTGATTGGGCTGAGGATGATGAAGCTATCAACAATAGTAACAGTGAAGATGAGGAAACAGATGTTATAATCATTTCTAGAATGGAGTGGAGTATCTGAAATATCTCTCTTTTTCTGTTTAGGATAATTATGTTTGTATTGTTGGATGCTTGATATCAGTGATATGTATTATAGTTGGGCAATAAAAAAAAATTTGTTTGATCCTTGGTCATGTTTGGCTGCTGTAGGGTTTCTTATATATATCAATATTCAATATATAATTGGGTCCTCTCAAACAAGTAGAGCTCTTGACAATTATAGTAACATATATCTCAAGAGGTGATGATTCAAATCCATCAGGACTCCTATTGCAACCTATTCTAACTTTTCTATGTAATATTAAAAACAACATTGATCAATAATAAAGCTAAAAGCAACAACAGTAGGGTGGAATTGGTTTCAGTCTTGGACAGTATGCCTGAATTAAGGGTCATCTAGTGTTTGCTCCTCTCTTTTGGTAATTAAATTTTTAGACAATAACTCGCAGCAATGCTTCAAATATCCAAATGGCATGCAACATGGCCAAAGAGCAGCCAATGTTTAAAACATCCATTTCCAACTGTTCAAACTAGTTGCAATGATGGAAGACTGATTTCATACAGAGAAGTTCAACATCAAAAGTAGAGTGCAGTATCAGTCAATACTATAACCTCTTTGACACTTGGCTTGCCAAAAAAATTGACTCCATCAACTTCACTGGGTCAAGTAAGAGTAGCATTGCTAAAAAACTGTAGGAATCCAGAATTGTGAAGACATTACAAAGTTCTTTAAAACTAAATTGTCATTGACACTAGAATTGTGAAGACACATTACAAAGTTCTTTAAAACTGAATTGTCATTGACACCAGAATTGTGAAGACATATTACAAATTTCTTTAAAACTAAGTCTTGTTTTGCAAACCACACCATGCTACTTTCTAGTAACATCACACTTCTTTGACAACAGAATCCTGAAAATACTAAAACCCAATTAAAAACATCCTTGAGAACTGGTAGCAGTTGACTTTGACTTTCAAGGATGTTGGCCAACTCAATTCCCTCATTCATAGCTGACTTCCCAATCAGTAATTCTAGCAGGACAACCCTCATTGGATAAACATACTCTGGAAATCACAATAAACAAGAGTAAACTCAATTATAAATAATAATGAAAGATGATTCTAATAATTGTTGCCATATTTAAACCACCAACACCTTTTGAACAATGTAAATATTTCTAGTTTTAATGCATTTCATGATGACACCGTTTTACCTGTCAATGTTTGCTTCAACTTGTGATTGTGAGTTTGAGGCCTGAGAAGAGAACAACGTTGATTGGGAATAATCAAATGATGATTGCACACAAAAAAAAAAAATAATAAAATAAAATATTATAAGGATCATCCAACATTAAGTAAATGAAAAATGGTTCATAAGAACTAAATTATTTAATATTCCACATCAAATCATTACCATTAATAAAGATGTCAAGGATTGATTGGTCTGCAATGGCTGAGATCCTTGCAATGGTGTCCATTGAATGGGATTAGAAGGAACAAAAGGAATATCTTGATGTGAAGACTGAGATTCACTAACCCGAATATTTTTCTTCTTCTTCTTGGATTGTTTCTCAATCCAACTTTTATTCCGTTTACCACCTTTACGGCCTTCTTTCTTCTTCAGACCCTTTGCCTGAATAATGGTAACATTCTTAGTTGGAACAACTGCAACTAAGTCATGTTTCTTAAAAGTCTGAAACTTTGTCCTCAACTCATTAGCAGTCTGCATAAGCAGTGAATATCCCTCTGCTGTTAGTGAAGCTTCAGCTGCTAATTGCACCACGTTAGGACAAAGCAAGTTGTAACATTGTATGCTATCCAAAACATGTCCATCAATTTGGGTTACATGACTTTCTTCCAGTATGTTTTCCCTGCAACTCCCCATCCATCTCTTTAAAATATAGGACTCAGGTATGAATTTGGCATCTTCCACAATATCATACCCTCATTGGCTTGGAAAATACGTTGAACTCTCCTTCTTCGTCATGAAATGCAACTATGTACTCATGAAAGTCATTGTCTTCATTCTTATCTTTTATGTAGCATGCACCAACCAATTCATAGTGTTTATGGAATGCATCAAATATCGTTGGAGTATAAATTTCTCTAGCTTGTTTCATAAGGGGGATTCTGGGATACATATTTCTAGGGAGTTTATCTCTTGCATCAAATTCGGCCTTCAATTCATTTTCACGCTTATCATGAACCACCTTTTCAAAATGCTTGAAAAACTGAACCACGTCCAACTTAGAGCTCAAGTAGTCCTTCATATCCTTATTAAGACTTTCATTGAGTTGTGTACTCCTCATACCTATGGTGAGAGGCTTCTTCATGAAACAGTTGACCCATTTCTCTTTCAATCTATAAGTACGATCTAACCATGAATCTATAGTAATCGGATACGAAGTTATCAAATTTTGTCATGCCATTTCAAAATTTGACTCCTCATCATAATCATACATGCAAGCATTGAATTTTGTCGAAAAACTAGAATTGTCTTTCATCAAGTTTCCTAGGTGCTTAATCCCATTTTGCATTAGGTGCCAACAACACAAACCATGCCTTATGGATGGAAACACCTGGGCTATTGCTTTCTCCATTGCAGCATCTTGATCAGTAAACATGGTTATTGGCATTTCTGATCATGAGCTTCAATGAATGCCTTAAACAACCATTTGGAAGATTCATCTGTCTCATTATACAATAATGTAGCCCCAAAAATTACTGTGGTTTTATGATGATTGAAACCTGCAAATACACCAAAGGGTCTTTGCTCTTTGTTGGTGGAAAAAGTAGTATCAAAAGTGATTACATCACCAAAGAGTGTGTAATCCATTATCATCTTATGATCAGCCCAAAAAATATTGGTCATCTGCTCTTCAGAGTTAAATTGTATTGCAAATTTAAATAAACCATTTGAAGAACTTTGCTACTGGAAGTATCTGGACACACTTTTAGCTTTACCATAAGCTAAGTGACGCTGTCTCTTGGTACGGAGATAATTCTGAACATCTATCCGAGTATACCCAAGATTTTCTGCCCCACCTATTTGCCTTCCCATGAACTCATATGCGGCTTGAGTCTTTATCCCAGAATCATCTGCTAAATCAATCCCCATGGCATGTACATCTGCTGTCTTTATCCCAGAATCATCTGCCAAATCTGCCAAATCAATCTCCATGGCATATACATCTGCTATCTTGCATTGTGAACACATATTTTAAAGTAGCCGGTAGGTGGAGGAGATGATTATGCTCTTCCTCAAAATCAAAGCATTGGTATTTTTCCACTCCATCAATATATCGAATTCCCATTCTTGCATTGCAGCCAGTTCTTGTCACTGCTCGAGGCTTAATTGTCTCTCTATCCCATTTGTCGTGTTTCCTGAACCCATATTTATTACATACAAATCGTCTCTAAGTTAAGATTGTCTTGGTGTTATCTTCTGCCTTTCTCCAACGACAATATTTTTTCCTGATACTGAAAGCCATGCTTCTCCCATACTCATTGTAGAAATCGTATGTTTTTTCCTCTGTTTCAAACGTCATTCCAATCCTAGGTGTACCATCAACATCTTCTCCAATCTCATGATCTCCCATTGTATTCTAAAAAATAAGAACAAAATACCATCAATAACCAAAGTAATAAAGGACAAATAAGATACCAAACACTCAAACCAACTGATCATAGAATTAAGATTAAGTCTATGACTATGTATCAAAAACTAATAACTGAACAAACTTGTTAACAGAACACAATACAGATAAAACAAATGAAACAAAGAATCCTTATATAGACATGTTGGAAGCCTGATCTAAGCACTAAAGAATCTTGGAGAAGGAGAACAAGTAAGGCTAGAGGCAGCAGATGGGTGTGGAGAGTAAACAGAGAACTACACCATTGTGTACTAATCAGTAACTTTCTCTCGTAAGTCATGGGATAGGGATTATGAATTTGAGCACCATATCAGAATACATAAATTGTTAAAAGAGTAAAATGAATATTCAAATCAGTGCCCAATCCCTTGGACTTAATAAATTTAAGAAGTAAAGCTCAACAACAAATGACACCAAGAGTTCAACACGATACCCTAACACCTTACCCAATCCCCATGAACCAAATTGTACTTCCAGACGGCAAAGTCCAATAAATCTCGGCCACAGACCAGTAATTCACTACCCACAATTAACGACTCCTTGTCTGCATGATTGAAGCATTCATCAAAAGGGATCTTAGGCAGTTTCATCCATTTCTTTCTAATGGGGACATACATTTACCTATTCTATTTTTTTTAGAGGAATAGGTAGAACAAAGAGGATATACAGTAGTTGCAGAACATATCTAGAAGAGGCAAATTTATACTGTAGCATTCTTATCAATATACCTCTATCGGAGATGACGATGACTTGCAAAGCCAAGGGAGACAACGGGATGACCAGGATCAGAACAATAGGGGAAGAGGAGTTGCAGTGATTCCGTTCCAGCTGGTGTAAACCTAACTATGATTCTGTTTCAGCCGCCGTTGACGATGGAGTTGAGTTGAAAGCAACTTCATGGAAGACGATTCACAAATCCTAGGTATAACAGAGCTTCTCGCGCAAGAAGAAAAATCCAGGAAAAAAAATGGGAACGGTTTCGTGGGCGGGGCAGATTCAAAAAGGTTAAAATGTTAACCTGATATTCGTTTACCATTTAGTGTCCTGCAGCGGGTTACATATAACGTCGGATAGATTCTGCACCACGTGTCGCACATCCGGATCACTCAGCCGAGTCTCTTGTTGATACCTCAACAGGAGATCGAAGTTGTCAGAGAATCAGCTTTATAGGGTCAATCCGGGGATTCCGGACTGTCAACCGGAATTCTCTTTCACTTTTTCAAATTCTTAGCTTCATTTTGCCGGTTCCAACTGGCAACTGCCAATTGCTTAAAAGAATAAATAGTTTGGGTTGTTTTTAAATTTACATTTCTATTTAACAATGAGGGATGGTGAATACATTTTATATTTAAACATAATTCCGTCGAATGGTTAGCCCATTGTTTGTTGAAGCAGGGCTACCCCATCCTAGTAGGGTAACTTAGAATATGACCCATCAAAAAAAAGAAAGAAAAAAGATCCGGATGAAAGTTTTGGTTTCTATTTTTCCATCAAAATTTAAAACCATTAAAATTAAAAAACTAGGCCCAAATGGACCTTACCGGTGTTCGGGTTAGGTATTATTGGTTCGGACTAATTCGGGCTTCTTAATGGCCGGTTCGGTCTGATTTCGATTTGGGCTAAAACGGTATCGGGCTTTACAAGCCGATACCGAAACCTGTCCATTAAGGTTCGGTCTAGACTGGGTTCGGGCTATATCGGGCTGGCTCGGTCCGTGCTACCGGGCCGGGCCCATTTTTGACACCGTTAGATGGAATTAAGGAATAAAATCCCCAAAAAATTGCATCAATTTCTTTTTCAAACAACCACCCCCACCCTCCCCCCTAAAAAAAAAAAAACCTTCTTTCTCACTCAACCTAAAAGAAGTTCAGTGGCTTTTTATCAAGTGTGTTGTCCTACACATTTGTGGGTCCTACTCTTTATGTTCTCATTGTCTCTCTTTATATAGTTAGGGATGGAGATTATTAGGGTTGATGAAAATTCTTCATAAAACACGAAGAGGTACAATGAAGAGAGCATGTAACTATTTGTCTATTGTTAGTGAAAACTCTTCTCCTCCGTCTCGTGGACGTAGATATCTTGCCGAACAACGTATATCCTTTGTGTTATCTGATTGTTTTCTTTCTTTTAATTTCAATTTGTTTTCCTACATCATGATTAAAATTTGATTTCTATAGGTCCCTTCCATGCATGATTCAAGTAGTCGATATCGGATTGACCAATTCGTATCAATTTTGGACCTGATCAATCCCCGACCCAATCCCTTTCTTTTATTATTATTATATGCGATATTGATCACGTGTCCAATCCCTTTTTATTATTATTATATATACTATTGATCACGTGTCAGCTTTTTGTTAAATCCGTATACCAATCTAATCCAAATTAAATTGATTTTAGACAAAGCCATATCAAATTCGATACCTTGATTTAGAACTTTGGTAAGGAAAAACCCAAATCATCTTCTATATCACTCACTCGACCTAAGAAACTTTAAATTCTCATTCACTTTTTGGGGGTTCATTGGGTCTACCATTTCAAGACCTTGCTTCTCTTTTCTCTCTGTCAGGCACCAAGACAGACACATACAATAAGAGACCAGTCCTAGTAACCATGTGGGCCACAAACAAACAATCAGAAATCAAGCTTGTAACAAACCTATCTTTTTACTAAAAGAAAAAACCCACTATGATGACCCAGGTCCAGTGGGAAGGTCTTGATCAAAGTGGGAAGTAGTGGCCTAATAAATGGTTGATAAATCAATTTTATTTTGGGAGAAGAGATGAAAAGCGGAGAAAAATAAATTCATTTTCAGTCTCACTCAGTGTCTATCATGATTCATGAGTCCACCAAGTCATTTCATAAACAAAACTAAATAAAGTCACTCTTTTATGATAAAATAACTTCTTTTTTTTTACAGATGATGCAACACTGAGTAGTTATGAGAATATCCTCCTTATTCCAACCATTAATCCACCCACCATCACCCTACCAGATTCCTTCTCAAGTGGATTGATTAAATTCAAAACGACTAAAAATGAAGGAATTGAAAATTGAAATACACAATTTACACTCTCACTCTCTGGTCAGGGGATTACGAAATAACGAAAAAATAAAAGTGACCGAGATGCGAGGGAAAAACTTTTGTTTAATATTTTCGAAAAGACCACCTATTTGTTCGTTTACCGGGTTCGACACAAAATCATGAATAAGCTCTACCAAGGATTGCCTTTAAGTTACGTTGACCGAGAGATGTTGAAGCTACATAAATTATTTACATTGTACCTACTATCATTAACTAGGGAGAAAATATAGAATGAGCATGGGAAAATAATTCCATATTGATCCGAATCAAACAGAACCACCCCTTTTTGGCCTTTGCTTGTTTATTTTCGTCCACCTTGTTAGTCCTCGGTCGGTGCCACTGGATGTAAAAGATCATAACATGAGTGATTCGGCAGATTTGGCATGTGAGTTCTTTTTATACAAATTGTATGAGGCACCTCTTTGTAAACGTTTATTGGCTTAATTTAGAAAGTATCAATATATGTGAACGACATGTATATCCCTCCCTCACAAGTAATATATCTCTTCATTTCCCTCCAAGGTACATCTCCATGGGGGGAGAACCCATAGGCTAGACCTGTCGAAGAGGCTCGATGGGAATGGACTTGTGATCATGTGGAATGCCTTGTCACACAATTGAAAGGATACATCCGCATAAATATCCGTACTAGGAAAAGGGAATGGAGGCACTTTTGTGGAACCTTTTTTTTTTGCGGTAGTTTATTAACACTATTAAAGGTTCACTAATTAACAGCTGTTTTAATTTACCGCCTCTAATGGCCCCATTTGGCGGCTGTGATATTTACTGCTCTAAATGTAATGCTAAAGCTATGCCATTACAGGTGCTAAGGTATTTCCTGCATCTAAAATATACCATTTAGAGGTGGTTTTGTTACTGTCGCTAAGTTGTTAATGTTTTGGGTGTAGTGTTTAATGAAATCTTCTTCCATGCAAATTAGTCCTTTTCCACGTCTCGCACGTCTGTTTTGAGTTCCAGCAAAATCTCCCTCTACTCTCTCTACTCTATCATCTCTCCCCTATGGAAGCACACATCAACACTCCTCACTCCTCTTTCCTCTCTCTCCAACTGCTCTCAACTCTACAAACACTCATCATCCTCACTTGAGCTTAATTAATTATCAGGCCTATTGTTTAGTGGGAGTTCACAATACTAGTTTGACCGGTTTTTGTTTAATTCATCATGGGTTAGAGAAGCCAACCCTATCAATTGTGCGGTGAACTAAGGTTTTGGGACAGTATTATAAATACTAGATCTAAAGCCCCTGTAGTCTAAGTTGCTTTATTCCTCACTCTGTTCCCATACACTGGGAGAACAAAAGAGGATCTCTTGAGGACTAGAGAAGACTTTGGATTAAAACTTGGATTCACATCAGCAATGAGTGTTCTTCAATACAGGTACGCATTAATTCATTTAATTGTTTACTTTCCATTGTGTTCTAGGGATCCTGTGTGGCATATTAGGGTTAGTACGAAACCTGGATTGAGATTTATTCTAACACTTACTACTCTATGGTTCCATTCTAATACTAGGCAGTGGGCACAAACTGATGCAAGCCCGAGCATGATCATTAGGGTTTTGATGGACTGATCTTGGGCTTGATTTGGCTGGGCCTTGCACTTTAAACCCATGACACCATAAAGTACAGAAATTCAGGGGAAACTAACAAATACTACTACTTGCATTGTACATTGTTTCAACAATCGTTAAGACAACATAATATTATAGGATAGGGTAAATGATACTTTCCCATATACTATGGGTTTTGTGAATTTTGTGTCACAATTTGCCACGTGACAAACAAGAGTGGGCCATATGTTAGAATAACATTCATTCCAAATAAACTGGTCTAGTTCAACCCCAAACTTAGGATCCACATCCTCTCCTCCCAGAGGTTCGGGAGGAGAGGGGGCGGCCCTGTTAGAAGACCAACACCTGAGGTTCGGGTGAATCCTAGCCGACACTTTTGGATACCCAAACTTAAGGGTGTTAAATGATGTGGTTTCAATTTAACAACATGGTTCATTTCTGGTGCAGTGCGTAATGGGGTAAAGTCAAAATCAATCTTTCCATTAATCGATTATGGTTTCAAAACAGTTTACTACTGGAAGGGGAGGAAGAAAGAGAGTCAGGAAAAAGGGAGAGAGAAGAGAAGAAACAGAAGAAAGCATTAAAACAATTTTAATCATAAATGAAGGTGGGATTACAATTAGATGAAGTAAGCTATGTGAAAAGCATTAAAATAATTTAAATCTATTTCTACGAATAGATCTTCAACACTAAGAGATTAAAGTAAGATTTAATCGGTTTTAACGGTTCCAAACTATCAGCTTTGAACAGTTTCATTTTTAAAATCCGAATCATACTGTTTAACTAAATAGTTTTTTATTTTTGAAACCATAATCAAACCATTTAATAATCGAATTTACAGCTTCAGCTCATTTTTAACACCCTCACCCAAACTGATGGAGGTATTTTAAAAGTGAGTCCAAAATTACAAGGGTTTACAAAAATGCCACGGATTTCATATTTCATCACAATATGACAGGTATTGTTGAAAATTTGTGAAACTATAAATTCTTAACCGTTCTGTGCTTGTGGGCTCTTTACCACAATGATCTTCGCGTAGAAGATCCATGCTCCAAATCTATTTTTAGGATCCGTAAACAAATTCTCAGTATAGCATTTTACAGACATTATAAACATGCATTAAGTGAACCAAGACCGATAAGAGCACTTGGACCTTGTTATGGTAAGGAGTGCTAAATGGATGAATCAAAGGGGGGTTTTCAAGAAAAAAGTATGGCATAGAGCTGTTACAGGACCTTCCTTGCAGCCTTAGCAACTAGATGAGTTCTTGGCATTATTATAGGCTTGAAATCAGATCATACTGTACCAAGTTCAAATCAGTTTTGTACTTACCGATTCATGGAGGAACCCCGCATGAGGCAACAAGCATCGAAATCCCAGAATCAATGAATGTAGTCCACTTCCACTTCCACTGCTCAAACAGTAAATGAATACCTGAAAACCAAGTGGAAAAGACTATCGATTACAGAATCAGAATACTCGCTCATTGAGATCTATCAACTTCTTTCATTCTTGCTGCACAACTTAAAATCAGGGGACTACCATATATACACCATGCTATTGGTTTGGGCATCCCCCCCCCCCCCCCCCCCCCCCTCCCCCTCCCCCTCCCCTAAAAAAAAACACTGAGACTTACCAGCAACTGCCTTCTTGGAACATCACCAATCATATGAGTACGCCGCTGAGGGTAACCAAAGGGTGGTAAGACATCTGTGGACGTCAACTTGAATGCAATAAAAAAATTTCCATAGATAAACACTCCTGCTGGCATCTGAAAACAAAACCTGGCCATGAGAATGCACATGGATCAGCAACAAAGTGCAATGGGTACAGTACAACCTAACAGATACTTCATAAGTATAGCACATTAATAAAGTTTGTAGAAAAATAAAAATCTCTTACACTTACCACAATAGTTCACAATAAGAACAACAGCCCCCTCTGTTTCTCCAGATTGCTCGACAAAAATGGTCCCACCTCTTGGCAAATGAGCTCTTTACCTGCAGCTCTATCACACTAACCATGGTGCAACTATTAGCATTTTCATATATTGTAGTTACCTCTTCAACTCTTTTCCCAACAGATGGCTAGTGAAGCGGTTCTCAAGTTGTCTCCTAAATGCAAAAGCAAAGGGCTCCAAGTATAGTGACTATTTTTATTGCCAATGATATTTCCCCCACCGTCTAGGATATGTAAAAGATCAGGTTCCAAAAGCAAAAGGACTTATTCCCTTCCCAATGGCATTGGAATAGTAATCATTATAATTGAGACACCCCCAGAACGACAAAGACCAAACTCTCCATGTTTTGGGGACTTCAGATAACAGATATATAGTTCTTCAAGATTTTTCTCAAAGGCTTCCTTGATGGTGAACACCTGGAATATTAGAGAGAATTAGTTCTCTGCCAAAAAATTAATTTTGATATGAAAAATAACAAGGAGAAAAACAAAAAGTATTGTATCATAAAATTATAACAAAGTATCGTTTTCCTATTCAGCTATGCAGTGCACTATGCTAACGCCTTCCACTAACATCTTTGTAGGTGCTCCAACTTACCAGGGAAAGACTCGTGATCTGCTTCAACACACGAGTGCCTCCCACTGGATCCGTCCGGGGATTACCTGTAATGCCCCTAGATCTCGGACCTAGGGTTAAGAGGCGTTTGAGCCTAAGCTCAGCCAATACTGTTAGGATCGTAGTTCAAGGCAGGTGAACAACATTCTTTTACCTTTCAAAGCAGCGGAAGTCTAATCTGAAATCATAATTTGAATTCACAACGGGGACCCATTGGATGGATCCTGACCTCTAGTGGCAATATAAATATCGGATACATTAACTACTTCAAAGTACATTCTGAAATTTAGTTGCCTCAGTACATTCATCCACAGCAAATGGACAAATAAAAGTGACAACTTTCTGTTTTGCATCCTTAGGCCGGTTCACACTCGTCATCTGAAAAACATGTATCCACAAGGAACGAGCTCAAGAGCCCAGTCTCACAATAAATCTTTATGTCTAGATTTATTGTACTACTTGTATTGTACATTTGTACTACCTGTACTACCCTCATTGTACTACTTGTATTGTAATACTGTACTACTTTTTTCTTTCTTTGTATTCATTCTCACATTATAAATAAGAAAACCTTTGTCTATTGTGAGCCAAGTCATTACATTCATTGTTTCTATATGGTATCAGAGCCAAGTTAGGCTCCACCGGCTCATCATCTTCCATCTCCAGTGCCACCACCTCTTGACTATCACCGCCATCTACCTAGATCACCGCCGGCATCAAGGTTACCGGAAATCTTCTTTTTTTATCCTTCCATGATCTAGAAGGTTTTTTCCATTTTTTTTCTTTTTTGCTGTGTATCCCTGTTGGTGGTTTATTTGAGATCAGTCCTTGCGTATATACCGATCTTCTATTCCTAATTGAAGATCGTGTTCTTTGCGGAACTTAATTCTCTTATTCCATAAACAATAAGATTGGTACACAGCCCATTGTGGTATCCCTGTTGGTGGACTAAGTTCTTCCATAAACAATAGGATTGGTACACACCCATTGCTGGTTATCTAGATTTTTTATCAGGTCTGAAGCATCTGAAATTACTTCTACTGGGGCTGAGTCCTTTAAATTGGAAAATTTTATAATTCCTGTTAATACCACAAAATTAGATGGTGAAAACTATTTAATGTGGTCTATATCCTCCATTCTTTCAATTACTGCACGAGGACTAGCTGACTATATTACCGGTACAAAAAGTGTACCAACTGTCGGCGCCGCCCTAAAAAAATGGAATGCCGAAAACTTTTTGGTTATGCAGTACCTCCTTAATTTTATGCAACCAGCCATAGCTGAGGGGTACCTTCTGTTAGATACGACAGTCCAGATCTGGAAATCTACCAGAGCCACATATTCCCAAGTAGGGAACTATGCTTTGATTTATGCGGTCCAGAAGAAGATCACGGTAACCGTACAGAATGAATTGATTGTATCTGAGTATTATACTAAGCTCTGGAGTCTTTGGCAAACTCTGGATTTTTATGATGGTTTTCATGCCAAATGTGATGCTGATGCAACCCAGTACAAAAAAAAAAAAAAAAAAGATGAACAGTACGGGGTTTACACTTTCTTAGCAGGTTTGAATGTTGAATTGGATCCCATTCGATCCCAAATCCTCAGCAAGGATCCCTTCCCATCTTTGGAACAAGCATATGCAATGGTGCAACTTAAAGACCAACGGCGAACCACAACGCTCTTAGCAGCTGTTCCCACAAGATCAGCTCTTCAGACTTCAGCACCTCACCAGGTAACTTCAACCACTCCTAGCTTGAAGGAACCTGTGACATGTGAGCACTGTGGTAGACCTTGGCACACAAAAGACACTTGTTGGAAGCACCATGGGAAGCCAGCAGATTTTGAAGCCAAGCGAAGAGAAAAAGGCCAACAAAGGAACAGGTTTTCCAAGGGCCCTCAGGCACACCAAACTACCTCCCAGCCGGTCGAAGCCTCTACTACATCTTCCAAAGACACTCAGCAAATACTTCAGGCAATCAGTCGTCTGCTATAGCCATCTACTGCTTCCAGATCATCATTTGCATCTGTTCTTGCCACTTCCCATACTCCAGGTTCAAATTTTGCCCATTCAGGTATGTGTTTTAGTGCATCCACTATCTCTAATCCTTAGATTATTGACTCTGGGGCCACGGAACACATGACTGGCAACTCTGATTCTTTCTCTCATTTTATTTCTGTCCCTGAAACTAATCCTATCCGTATAGCTGATGAGACCCTATCCTCTGTATCCAGAAAGGTTCCATCAAATGCACCCCTAATTTAACTTTGTGGTTTGTTCTCCATGTTCCTAAATTTTCTATCAATCTCTTGTCAATTAGTCAAATTACTACTACTTTAAATTGCAAAGTTCATTTTTTTCCATCTCATTATTTGTTTCAGGATCTGGCAACAGAGAGGACGATTGGATGTGGTAGGCAGCAGGGAGGCTTGTACTTGCTTGAAGATGGTCTCTCTCCATCAGTTTCCGCACCTGTTTCCGCAAATCCTGCTCTTCACCTTGATCCGGCATCCTCCGATCTGCATCGATGGCACCAACGTCTCGACCATCCCTCTTTTACTATTTTGTCAAGTTTATTTCCGTTTTTAGCAAATAAATGTAAACAAGACGAGTTTTTTTGCGAAGCTTATATTTTGGCTAAGCAAACTCGATCTTTGTATCGTCCGTCTCTTACACGGAGTAGTACTCCTTTTCATATGGTCCATTCTAATGTATGGGGACCAGCTCGTACTGTTTCTAGCACTGGTCATAGATGGTTCATCACTTTTATTGATTGCTATTCCCGTACTACTTGGGTATATCTTATGCATCATAAAAGTGACGTTTTCTCATGTTTTCGCCATTTCCATCATAGGGTTCAAACCCAATTTGGAGCTACACTCCAGATCCTCCGGAGTGACAATGGACGGGAATATCTCGAGGGGGCCTTTCAGACTTACCTTGGCGAAAATGGCATCATCTATCAGACAAGTTGCGTCGACACTCCTGCACAAAATGGTGTGGTTGAACGGAAGAATCGACACCTCCTTGAAGTAGCTCGTGCCTTGATATTTGCCAAGAATGTTCCACCGCAGTTTTGGAGTGATGCCGTTCTTACCGCTGCTTATCTCATTAACCGTGTTCCTACCCATGTCCTCAATCACCGCTCTCCTTTAGACCTCTTGCTCAATAACACTACCCATATTATTCCTCTTAAGGTCTTTGGTTGTGTATGTTATGTGTGCAACCATCGATCTCTAGGATAGCTTGAACCCCGTGGTTTTTTGTGTCTTTTTTTGGGTTATTCTCCAACCCAGAAAGGATATCGGTGTTATTACCCTCCTATCCGTCGTCACTTTGTCTCCATGGATGTTCAATTTTATGAACATTTTCCCTATTTTCTTCCATCCCATCTTCAGGGGGAGTCATTATTACAGGAAGATGGTCAGATGATTGAACCTATGGCTTCTCTACTTCAGGGGGAGTTCATAGATTCATCAGAAAATGTTTTTCCTGTAACACCACCCCTTGATAAAACCTTGGCTGAACCTCACACTAAACCTCACACTGAAGATGAACCAGAAACTATGGCTGAAACTGCTGCTGACCCTGCTAATCCTACACTACAGGTTTATACCTGGACCAAACTCAAGAAAGGACAGGTCTCTTCTACTACAGCTGCACCTACACACATCCCTTCATCAACTTTGGAACCAGAGACTGTGACAAAGGATGAGATACTTCAGCCTGGTAAGACTTCCTCTTCTGAGTCTGATTTAGATGTTCCTATTGCTCTTAGGAAAGGTACTAGGTATTGTACTCAACATCCTGTATCTCAGTTTGTCTCATATAACTCCCTTTCTTCTTCATATCGTGCTTTTGTTTCTACAATGTTGTTTGTGTCCATTCCTAAACAATGGCAGGAAGCAGTTAAAGATGTGAAATGGAAAA
This sequence comes from Protea cynaroides, assembly GCA_028583415.1. Lineage (NCBI taxonomy): Eukaryota > Viridiplantae > Streptophyta > Magnoliopsida > Proteales > Proteaceae > Protea > Protea cynaroides. The sequence continues at coordinate 46,891,812 of CM053269.1, read as the reverse complement.
CAGCAATGGTTGAGGAGATGAATGCCTTGAAGAAAAATGAGACGTGGAATCTAGTAGACCTTCCGACAGGGAAGAAACCGGTTGGGTGCAAATGGGTCTTTGCCATCAAGCAGAAAGAAGATTGTTCCATAAACAGATAAAAGGACAGACTCGTCGCTTATGGGTCCACTCAGACATATGGGATTGATTATCAGGAGACATTTGCCCCAGTGGCAAAAATGACCATTATTAGGGTAATTTTAGCATGTGATGTTTATTTTGCTGGGATCTACAACAGTTAAAAGTCAAGAACACCTTCCTCCATGGAGAGCTAGAAGAGGAAGTCTATATGGATATCCCTCCAGGATTTGAATCGTCTGCTACTACAGGAAAAATCTGCAAATTGAAGAAATCTTTGTATGGACTAAGGCTGTGTTTGGTATCATTTTTGTTTTTATTTTTCTGACAAGTTTGTATTTTTGTAGATGTTTGATATCGTTTTTTACTCCTATTTCTTGTCAGAAAAAATAAAAATAGGCTCAAATTCAAAAAGAGGTCTCAACCTCTTTTTGATTTTTGCCAAAAATTATTTTTCAATGTGTTTTTGCACGAGTTGTAAGTTGCACGTGGGTTATATCTCCAACGGAAATAAAAATGAGGGTAAAAACATCAATGTCTATAACAAATAGAAAAAATACCTAATAAAGAGGAACTATTGACGCTTAAAGAAACTCTCATCGTTTTTTGGAAGTTCTCTCTCTCTCTCTCTCTTTCTCTCTGCAAAGCCTGAAGTTTTCATCGTTTTTAGAAGCTATCTCTCTCTTTGCGAAGCCTCTCCCATCAAGCTCAAAGCAGCTTCCATTTCTCTACTGTACTCAAGAGGTAAGTACTTTCTCTCTCTGCGTTTATGGATTTTTTTGTTTTCACGTTTAGTGTTTTATTGGAATGGATTGGAATGATTTAGGGTTTTTTGGTTTAATTGAAGCACTCACATTGTCCTGTTATTGATTTTTTATCTTGGTTATTTATTTATTTTGGGTTTCACTTTCATTGAAGAGTTTAATTTTTCCAGAGTGAAAAGGTTGATTTTTTTATATATTTCTCCTACTCGGCATCTGGGTTCCTTTAGGTGTGGGCAACACCGTGCTGAGTATGAATGGCTTGGTTTCCAGTTGGGTGAAGCCAGTCAACCCATGAAAGAGAGAGGGATCCGCTGGTTCTAATTGACCCTTTACATGAACTGTTGAATTAGGTCACTTTTTGGATGATTAGGATCACTTGATTGGGGTGAAATTTTCTGCCTAATGATTTACACCTATTAGAACTTGGAAAGGAATTATTGGATTCTAGTGGTTCATTGTTTGACTGATTCAGATCAATAAAGCATGAGTGTCATGTTGCAGTATATTTGTTAATGACAGGAGTGCTTCGTTGGGGTTCAACTTTTCTTTTTTGAAAACAATGATCCTATCTGTAACAAGGTTCAATATAACATGAAAATAAAAGTTGTTCTAAATTATATTGGTGCAAAAAATAGATTTTTTTTTATTTCTCATTCACTTCTACAGTTTTCTAATTAATCGAATGTGAAGGAGTTATTGTCCCCTGTTTTGGCATCTTTCCCAAGCCTTGTGATCTAAGCTAATGCTTCTTTTTCTTTTTCTTTTTTTTTTTTTTTTTTTTTTTTTGCCATTGTGTTTAGATCCAAATTCTAGTAATTGTTACTGGGAGTGGGAATTGATCGATGCGTAGAAGAGGAACTGAAGAAGAGAAAGCACAGTTGCTTTGTGTTTGTTCAATGGAATGGCAACTGCAACGATTCCAACTCCGGTGGCACAATTTATAATACCTACTACTTACACCAGAAGAGCAGCAGCAATAATTTTTCTTTTCGGGAAAACTAGAGCAATTGTGGCTGCAAATGGGTGATCCAAATCTGCACTCTCAGGAGGCAGGCTAAGAGAAATTGAGGAAGGAGGCCAGAAAGATTGCAGCAAGACTCCTTTAAAGCTTTGCAACCTGCATTATACAAAATCTTACTCCCTTTAAAATCATCAGAAACCTCACCTGAACCACCAACCACCGCCACCGCCTAAAAGCTTGCTCTAAGGTTTCGGTGTTGCCCAGACCATCCATCATTTTTTTTTATTTTGTAATTTATTTTCTTAAATTATATTATAAATCTTTGAAAAAAGTTTTTTTTTTTTCAATTTGGAAGGTAATAATGTCCTAAAAACATTGGTGATGATGAATCCCATCACCAAATTGATTGAGAGAGAATATTTTCAAAAGTAGGGGACGTGGGAGACATTTTCAATTAAGTTGGGGGGTGATTGTCTTTTAGGATTCCAAGAGGGGAGGTGAGAGAAATTTTCCCCAATTTTTTTGGTAGATTAACAATTGATGTAATTTTTAGTGGGAGACGCGGATCTATGGTAGAATCAGTCGGGGAGGCCTGAGGCAATGGTTTACCCAGTGGGTTCCTTCGTTGTTTGGACCAGTTTCTAGGGATGCTATAGATGGATCTATAAAAGTTATAAATTTTTTTTAGACATAAGCATACCAAATCTATTTTTCATTCTGCAATCTATTTTTTATTGCAGTTACCAAATGACTTTTTATTTTTTATCAAAAATGGTTTTCAAAAATACTTTTTGAAAAAATAGCAAAAATCAAAAACAAAAATGACACCAAACACAACCTAAAACAATCTCCTAGGGCCTGATTTGGACGATTCCACCGAGCTATGATATTTGCCGAGTACAAACAGAGTAATACTGATCATACCCTATTCATCAAAAGTAAGCATGGTAAGATCACTATTCTCATTGTTTACGTTGATAATATTGTCCTTACGAGTTGTGATGATGAGGAAATCAAGCATTTGAAAGACTTCTTGGGCAAGGAGTTCGAAATTAAAGACCTTGGAAAATTGAGATATTTCCTTGGTATTGAAGTAGCATGTTCCACCAAGGGTATTTTTCTGTCTCAAAGGAAGTACATACTTGACCTTCTCACAGAAACAGGTGTCTTAGGGTGTCGACCATGTGATACACCAATTGACCCAAATGAAAAACTGCAAGGAAAAGTAGGTACACCTGTAGATAAAGAACAGTATCAACGATTAGTGAGTAAGTTGATATATCTGTCACATACCCGGCCTGATATAGCATTTGCAGTTAGCTTGGTAAGTCAATTTATGCATGATCCGTACTCGTCGCATATGGATGTTGTGCTTCGGATTTTGCACTATCTCAAATCTGCCCCTGGAAATGGAATATTACTCTCTTCTAGGGGTCACTTCAGAGTAGATGCCTACACCGACGCAGATTGGGCAAGAAATCCAGATCGGAGATCAATCTCAGGATATTGTACCTTCGTGGGAGGAAATTTAGTTACTTGGCGCAGCAAGAAGCAGCATGTGGTTGCCCGTTCAAGTGTTGAGGCAGAGTTTAGAGTCATGGCTCAAGGTATCTGTGAGTTATTATGGTTAAAGGGACTACTCCAGGATTTGGGGTTTCGTTCTACAAGACCGGTTGTTCTGTGATAATAGAGCTGCGATCAGTATTGCTCATAATCCGGTACAACATGACCGGACCAAACATGTAGAAATTGATAGTCACTTTATTAAGGAAAATTTGGAAAGAGGACTGGTCTGTATTCCCTATGTTACCTCTGGTGATCAGTTGGCAGATATCTTCACCAAAGGACTTCCAGGGAAACAGTTTTATCTTGTGTTATCCAAGTTGTGCATGGATGATATACATGTACCAACTTGAAGGAGAGTGTTGAGAGGAATCACGATGGAGAGATCGTATGGTCCACATGAATTAACCACCATGTGGTTTAGATTAATTTATCTATATGTCTAGATTCATTGTACTACCTGTATTGTACCTTTGTACTACCTTTACTACCCTCATTGTACTACTTGTATTGTACTACCTGTACTACTTTTTTCTTTCTTTGTATTCATTCTCACATTATAAATAAGAGGACCTCTGTCTATTGTGAGACAAGTCATTCCATTCATTGTTTCTACACTTCTCTTCACTTCCCACTCTTTCCTTTGGTGTGGGTGGGGGTTGGGGTGTGGGTGTGTCGTGAAAACAAGGCAACAGATTGCCTTGAAGACCTACGGCAGCCTAGATAATTCCTTGACTCCTATTGCTTTGGAACTTGAGGACACACCAGTTAGAGGGAAAAAACTGGTACGAAACCAGATCTCATCCAAATGATGCTTTCTGAAAACATATGACCACTCTGGATTTTATTTTTCTCTTTCACTTATAAATATGCTTTTTAGCTTCCATCCTAAAGCCATTTCAGCAAGTACATAATATCCTGTGTCTCATGGAAGAGGTACAGCAGTTTGCTATTTCAGAAATGGTATTCATTGTGTTGCAGGACTTCCGTTAACTCAATTAACAGCAGAGTATGTGATACTTAAAACATTGGAATGACTTTCCAGATACATCACAATCAGTAACGAAAAAAAGAAAGCACATAGAGAGAAGGGAAACACCACCACTGTGCCGATGGTGAATCCAGTGAGAATAACAGAAATAAAATAAATAAAAGGACAATAATGATTATTCAGTGTACCTCAGCTTCATTAAAACATTGAAATAAGTCAAATTCTGTACACCTATGCCAGGTTTACCATTCTTGCTCACTGAATGCCCCAAATTCTGTCAATTAACAATTCATTGTTTAATAAAGATTTGAGAATAAAGCGTTCATACGAAATCTGAGGTAAATGAGAAACAGAGTTCGGGAAATCTTAACAAGCATGAAGAAAAAATTGAGAATTATAGATGGAAAAGATTCAAGCACAACCAGGCATTTATCTCCAGAAAATTGGGAACAAATGAATAAAAAAAAGAAAATATAAAGATCTTGTAATCAACCAATATTAACAAGATTCAGAATGGGGAGATCGTCTGAGTCTAATCTTTAAGCACCCGCTTTTAGATAGGGAGATTTGGGGAAATGGTTTATTTGTTGAAAGTAGTGGGGGACACTTTTATCAACCAGTGAAATTGAAACTCTAGTTGTCGGAGGGAAACTCAAAATTGAACATTCCTGGCATCCTCATATAAGTCAATGATTAAAAAGATAGTGAAGTTTTCCTGACATGAGAAGTATGAGGTACACTGGTTTCACCAAGAGTGGAGGCTTTAACTCTCTAAAGATGTTAAAGGTGGATCATCTTATGGAGTAGAGGCTTTAGATACCAGATGGTTCACCTCTTTGTCATCCTATATGACTACGAACCTTTTATCCTGTTTGCTTGCTTTTTTTCTTTTTCTTTTTTTTTTTTTCTTTTTTTTTTTTTTGAATTTTTCTGGAATAAAAATATTATATCCTATCCTAGTGAGCCTTGGGGTGTCTTTATGTCTTAGCCACAGGTTCTAAGGACTCTTGGTCACACTTGGAGGTGGAGCAAACTAGAATAAATTTAAAAATGTGTACATTCTACCCCTCGCAGACCATGCAGTAATGGGAGCCTCGGGCACTGAGACGCCTTAGGCTGTTAAAGGGTACAAAAATTAGGTCTAAGGTGTAACAATTATTAAGGATAGCTCAGTTGGCAAAAGACCAACACCTCAAAATGAAGAGGACATGAATTCAATTCCCCATGGGGCTCTACCTACCAAAAAAAAAGAAAAAAAAATTAAGGATAAACTTGTCTTTTTGGGTAATATTTAAGTTGTTGGTTAGGGGGCTACATCTGCAATTTTACCTTGTTTCTCTTATTAACATAAGGCAACCGAGAGGGAGAGAGTCAATTCACTCAATCTCTCTCTCCATATTCCTTGCAGTTCCTATACTTCTTTTCTTTTCTTCTTCTACTCCTCCCTTGTGCATGGTGTAACCACTTGTTCTTTGCTACTGTAACATGGAATCAGAGCAAGTGAATTACTAAATGCCTTCCCGATTGCTGGTTTGAGAGTCTAAAGGTGCTCATGGTAGTGTGCAGCAGCCTCTGCCGCTTTTTCTTCTTATGTAAGGCCTTCTGTTGTTTTCTGGAATTTTAGAAACAAGAACATTGTGTTCCACTTTCAGATCATTTTGATAAGTTGATATTCCTATGGATCTGCACCAAAAGTTTGGGACTGATGATGGTGAAGAGCTTGCAAATAAGCATCAATATAGGAGGCTGGTAGGAAAACTCAACTATATTATTGTGACTCGACCAGATATCCCCTTTGAAGTAGGGGTTATCAGTTAGTTTATTGAGATGCCCGAACGGGCACATTGGGAAGCAATATGTTGAATTTTGCAGTATTTGTAAGGTGCTCCAGGCAAAGGTCTTATATACAGGCCGGATCGGCACGCTAATCTTATTGTGTATTCAGAAGCTGATCGAGCGAGTGCTAAAGGTGATAGGAGGTCCATCATTGGCTATCGTACTTTTGTTGGTGGAAATCTAGTTATGTGACGGAGTAAGAAATAGACCAGTGTGGCAAGGTCATAGAGCTGCAGCTGAATTGATGTAGTTGAAGTTTCTTCTTCAGATGCTTGGGTTTTCTATTACAAAGCTTCTTGATAGGTATTGTGATAATGATGCAGTAGCTGTGTCATGGATGGATCGACACGAGCCAATTTGGCTACCCAAGCCAAACCTGAACCGGCTCAAACCTAAACCAACCTTTTGGTCTGGAAAGGGTTGGTAGATGATTAATTAGATTAGGAAGTTTTAATTTATAGGTTTCCTTATTTACTATTTCTATTTTATGTCATAGGGATTAGATTTGATTTCATAAAGATGTTATTTACTTTCTAAGTTTACTTTAAATTAGTTTAGGAAAGTTCTACCTTTAAATAGAACATGTATTAGGTTTTATTTTGAGTAGTGAAGAATTGAAGAAGAATTTTATGAATGAATTGAAGTTTCAGTTTTGTGATTTGCAGGCCTACTGGCCGAAAGCTTCTTTCCCTTCTCTTTCTCTTTCTCTCCTCTCTCTCTATTTCGTCTCTGTGCTGACAGACCCAACCAGATCTGTCTTCCTTTCTTCCCCTTCTTCTCTTCCTCTCCCTCTCTCTCTGTTTCCCCTTCCTTCTTCCTAACCTCCCCTGTTCTGGGCGGTAAACCCAGCTCCAATAAAACCCATCGATTCCTCTCATCTCTTCTCTTTTCTCCTCCATATTCTGGCTGTAAGAAGTCTACCCTCAAGCGAATCAAACCCTGGAATCTCACATCCAAACTCCCTTCCTGTTGTGAGATACAAACCAAAAACTAACCTGGTTTTTAAGTCTACCGCCAGGTTCTGTTTTGCAGGAAATACTGTCGTCGCAATGTTTGATTTTCCAACCTTTTGTTCATTGCTTAATTGAGGTATGGCTGTAAGGATCTCCTCCCTGAAATTTCAGAACAACGGGACAAGTTGAGTGAGTTCTCTCACCCAGATCTGCCTATGTTCCGCTGGTTCTGGTTTGCTAAAGGTTGAAGATAACCTATAGGTCACGTTTCTTTTTTTATTACTTTATTCTGGTTTTCAAGTTTAACCCCATTTTTTAAGTCTAATTCCAAATCAGTCCTAAGGCCTTGTTTGGTTTCTTCAAGTTATTAGAAACTTCTGATTATTTACAGAATTGCCACTACTGGTTGAGTTTTGAGTTTATTTACAATTCTGCCACTGTTTGTTGAACCAAGCTTCCATGTTATTTGGTTGGGCCCATTAGCGGATTAATTAGGGTTTTCTCAACCCGGGATCCCGCATCAATTGGTATCAGAGCCAGTTGATGCAGTAGCTGTGTCATGGATGGATCGACACGAGCCAATTTGGCTACCCAAGCCAAACCTGAACCGGCTCAAACCTAAACCAACCTTTTGGTCTGGAAAGGGTTGGTAGATGATTAATTAGATTAGGAAGTTTTAATTTATAGGTTTCCTTATTTACTATTTCTATTTTTATGTCATAGGGATTAGATTTGATTTCATAAAGATGTTATTTACTTTCTAAGTTTACTTTAAATTAGTTTAGGAAAGTTCTACCTTTAAATAGAACATGTATTAGGTTTTATTTTGAGTAGTGAAGAATTGAAGAAGAATTTTATGAATGAATTGAAGTTTCAGTTTTGTGATTTGCAGGCCTACTGGCCGAAAGCTTCTTTCCCTTCTCTTTCTCTTTCTCTCCTCTCTCTCTATTTCGTCTCTGTGCTGACAGACCCAACCAGATCTGTCTTCCTTTCTTCCCCTTCTTCTCTTCCTCTCCCTCTCTCTCTGTTTCCCCTTCCTTCTTCCTAACCTCCCCTGTTCTGGGCGGTAAACCCAGCTCCAATAAAACCCATCGATTCCTCTCATCTCTTCTCTTTTCTCCTCCATATTCTGGCTGTAAGAAGTCTACCCTCAAGCGAATCAAACCCTGGAATCTCACATCCAAACTCCCTTCCTGTTGTGAGATACAAACCAAAAACTAACCTGGTTTTTAAGTCTACCGCCAGGTTCTGTTTGCAGGAAATACTGTCGTCGCAATGTTTGATTTTCCAACCTTTTGTTCATTGCTTAATTGAGGTATGGCTGTAAGGATCTCCTCCCTGAAATTTCAGAACGAACGGGACTAAGTTGAGTGAGTTCTCTCACTCCAGATCTGCCTATGTTCCGCTGGTTCTGGTTTGCTAAAGGTTGAAGATAACCTATAGGTCACGTTTCTGTTTTTTTATTACTTTATTCTGGTTTTTCAAGTTTAACCCCATTTTTTAAGTCTAATTCCAAATCAGTCCTAAGGCCTTGTTTGGTTTCTTCAAGTTATTAGAAACTTCTGATTATTTACAGAATTGCCACTACTGGTTGAGTTTTGAGTTTATTTACAATTCTGCCACTGTTTGTTGAACCAAGCTTCCATGTTATTTGGTTGGGCCCATTAGCGGATTAATTAGGGTTTTCTCAACCCGGGATCCCGCATCAGATAATCAAGCGACCATCCATATTGCTAGTAATCCGGAAGTTCATGAGAAGACTAAACACATTGAAATTGATTGTTACCTTGCACGTGATGTTAAGATGCTGAATGTTATCTCCACTCCTCTCAACAGCTCGATGATAGGTGTTCCAAAGCCTTGTTAATGTAGATGGGTACCAACACAAGTATTCACGTTGGAAGTTGGAACAAGCCCAAATCTAAGCCCAAAACCTAATCTATTGGGTTAATATGGGTTATGGGCTCGAACTTTTTATGTTTTCTTTGTATTGGGTGGTTGGGCCTATTTTGAAAGTCCATATATGGGTGATAAGTGGGTCCATACGAATTAAGAAGTCTAAGGGTGGTTAGTGAAGTCTAAGAGTCATTAGTGGAGTTAGTTTCATTGAGAGTGGAGACCTTGAAAATGTAAAGATGATTAATTATCTTGAAAACAGTCCCACTGTAAGCCCTTGGAACTATACAAATCATTAAGTCTAGAAGGAGGTTCCAATGAAGGTCTAGAACCATCTCAGCCCCTCTACATTCTAAAAAAGGAGCTACCTTGTAAGCATTTGAAATCAGAATTTGAATGAAAATCTTGGCTTTGACTACATAACTATGAGATATAGAGGTTGCTTGGTGAGATTCCTTGCCTTGGGTTAGTGAGATTCTAACCAAGGCCTTGGTAAGAAAACCTTGGTCATATCCCTCTTATTTTTTTCCTTTTGTTGTAATATTTTGAGATATTCACATATTTGTTCCAAACGGTGTTTGGTTGCTGATAGGAACAAACAATGCATAAACTGGTCAGTTTTATTGTTCTCATTTCCCTATGATCCAATCTAGAAGGATTTCGATTCTGTCGCCAGGACCAAACCATCTCATCACTTGTTCAAGGTTGTGTTTCTTCATCGTTGTTCCAAGCTGGGCATAGGTGATATTTATGCTCCAGCTTGAGGGGGGTATTAAAACTTGAAGGGTACAAATATTGGGTCTTAGTTGTAACAATTATTAAGGGTACACTTGTCTTTTATGGATAATATTTAAGTTTTCGGTTGAGGGGCTATTTCTGTAATTTATCAAACTCTTTATTAATAAAAGGTAAGCGAGAGAAGAGAATCATTTGATCTCTATCTCCTTTTTCCGTTTAGTTCTTCTCCTTTTCTTTCTTCTTCTTCTCCCTTGCACACGGTGTAACCACCTGTTCTTGCTACTGTTACAGAGCTCACACCAAAGATTTGAACAGCCATTTGCTCTTTCCTTTTGGATCCATCTTGTCCCTTAAAAACCAACCAGCTTTTCAAGGGATGGTGTAAATCAAGTATTCTTATACACTCCTAAAGAACTCTTTGATATCTCCTAGACATTTTCTGTCCTTGGGTGACCAACAAACCCATAACAAACAAAACCAATATTTTAAATCTTAGAGAAAATATAAAGAGCATTTGTCCAAATATTTGCTTCTTTTTGTGTCTGCATCATAGTTGTCAAGACGCTAAGGCGACCCAAGGCGTTGGAGAGGTGTTGGGCATCTAGACGTACCCAAGGCATACCCAAGGCGTATCAAGGCATTGTAAGGTTACATCTTATTAAAAGGATTTATACAAAAAGGAATGGGTTAGCGCATCAATTTTTATTATTTTTAATACACATGCATGATTTCATGTATTATGGTGTATAAATGTACCTTATATACAATAAAAATGCTACAAATGGCATTAATTTAAAAAAAGAAAAAAAAAGAAAAAAAAAAAGAAAAGAAAAAGATAAACAAATAAAACAAGGCATGATACAATAAAACGACTAATCGCCTAGCCCTATCTGACTCGCTCGGTCGCCTAGGCAACGCCTTGACAACTATGGTATGCATGAATGTTGGGTGTTGCCGTGTTGGGGACAAACTATGCAGAAATATATTGGGCATATTGAATACAAATGCTACATTATGGATAAAATGAAATGGAATAGAAAATAAAGAGAGAACTCAGCAATTGATACAAACTCAAACAAATTGAAGAGGTAGCTTGCATGAAATAAGTTGATAACAATACAAGATCAGCAGTTATAGAACTGTACCTTCAATGAACACCATACATCAGATAATGAGAAAAGAGCTAGCTTGATTTGAATCAGGAAACTGAATATCTGAGCATATATTTTGAGTGCATCAGGGGTCAGAACAATATTAACTGGCCAATCCATTCTATAGCCCAACCCTATGAAATCGAAGGAATGGATTCCTGCCATTTGAACCACAGTAAATAGCTCAATATCTTGAAGAATTAGAGGAAAAGAGATTAGCATGCCATACATGAGATTATGGAACCTCTCTTCCACAGTTTCACTGGAAATAAAAGCTGGTATCAGGAGAAAGAAAATGCATACCAATAGAGGAAGTTGAAATGGGCATCATGCCCTGTCCTTTCGCATACACAAATAATCGTTCCTTGTAATGGTCTCTTTCACATGAAAACCTCTGAATTGCCAAATCAAGGAGTCATTGGATTGCTGATATTCCTTGATTTGCCTCTGCATCATTCCATTTCTGGTTTGAAGACCCAAAAGAGGTATCTGAGAGGCCATTACATTGATCGACTTATTAACATCATATAGTTAAAAGATACATGAGATACAATACATTATGCAAAAGAGAAGTAATGAACAGATCCGCCCAGTCTGCCAATTCCATTAAGTGATACCGCCGCAATGCCAAGAAATGTTCTTGCAGGTAAAATCCCTCCTCCAGCAACTTGATAATGAAACTGCTAACATACTTGTATCTGGCAAAGTTCAGGAAAAGCAGTACTTGTATATTCACCCAAAAAATAAAAGGCAATACATGTACTAATTTTTCTCTTGAAAAGGAACCAATTAGAAGAAACCAAGTTTCACAGAGGCATATTATGAACAAAAGGAAAATATTCAGTGGGTAAAAACAATTGGCACCAGGAATCAACTTCAGACTGTCAGAGCAGAATAAGACAACATTATCACAGCCTTGTTTCATGAATTACTAGCTTTACTTAAAGAACAATTAAACAAATGAGACAACCCAACAAAAGGACACCAAAATAGACAAACTCCTAAGACTAAATAAGGAAAAACAAGACAAAAGATGCAGAAGATACAAAGTCAGACAATAGCGCATAAATTAAACTATTCAGGCATCACTAAAAAAAGTACATTCAGCATAAACTGATTAAAACTTTAACTCTTTTAGACTAACGTAACACCCCCCACCCACACTCATTTTCAAATGTCTGCACACCCACATTTAAGTGGAACTAGATGTAAGTCATTTGAATTTTGAACTGATGTGGTGCAATGAGTTTCAAACGTAGATCCTTCATGTACTGTGTAATTTTTTTTTAAATTATCCAAAAAAATAAAGAGTTTCAAACGTAGGTCCATGGTTTTAAAAACACATGCACAGACTCAGGCACCTACAATGTCGATATCCTACTACTTTTGCAAGAATGCAAGGAGACCTGAATACCAGAAGGTAAAACCTTGAACATGGCTCAGTGGCTCTAGAACAGATTCTTGATCCAGTTTAATAAGGTATATTTTGCAATATCATGACCCAGCTCAGCCTGTTGTTGACAAGGCTCATGTCTAACTTCACATAATACCCAGTATTAGGCAAGAGGTCTGTAAATTATAAGAGAGAAGTAAAGTGCAAGAGAAAGAGAAAAAGGAAAGAGAAAGAAACAAAGGGGAAAGAGGAGAAATAGATTGTGTATTATCTCCCCCCAACAGAAATAGATTGTGTATTATCTCCCCCCCCCCCCCCAACAACATTGCTTTATATTAATCAATAATAATATAAATTACATAAACACCCTTAATTTACCAAATAAAGGAAAGCTAGTCAGCTACATTATGTAGCCGACCTCAAATATAACGGAAACTAAAGTAAATAAAACACATATCTACTAAACATCACCATACCTAATATCACAACACTAAATAGCACTAACACATAAAACTGTACACCCCATGGTACATAGGTCCAATCTTCAATACTCTTCAACACTCCCCCTCAAGCTGGAACATACTCCAGCTTACAACATACAAAAATAGATATGAATCGCAACTCCAGTCTTTAATATATGGCTGTCGGAGATGCCAGGGCGCACATAGAGAACTTTTTTGTGGCAATACCAAATCATGAGCTAGAACCACCAATAAACAAGATATGTGGTGGAGAATAACAACCATCACAGGCTCTTCTCAGTTCTCACTGAAGACAGGTACACCAATCACCATAGTAGCTTCGGCAGTTGTGAACCAGATAAACTGCATCACGTGCAGGGTTGCACCTCGTGCAACTAATAAAAGTCTCTCTGCTTTGAGCAGATTTTGAGAACCGTCTGATAAAAGAGCATCTCCCACGAGACCACGAGCAGACATGAACACGAGGCTCCAACACTAACATAAAGCAAAAAGGTAGTAGGCATCAACACGAGCGAACACGAACATGAGGCTCCAACACTAACATAAAGCAAAAAGGTAGTAGGCATCAACACGAGCGAACACAAACATGAGCAAATATGCTCCTTAAAAGGTAGTAGGCTCCAACATGAATGTAGAGCAAATATGCTCCTTCCTCCCCTCATGTGGAGCATTCCACGTGGACAAATAACACAAGGGAACGTCCAACGAGAACAGTCACAAATAATAATCTTCAAATACCCTCTTCCAGAAACAAATAAAATCCACAATAGGCCAGATACTCATTCCATGCAAGAATCAATGCTTCAAAATTGTAAGTACCAATCTGGTGTGATGTAAGGCCCAACAAAGCAATAAAGTGCAGACATACAAGTCCAATGGCAATCTGATGATTAACCATAAGGTTCAAGGGGCCATGGGTAATAAACAAAAGAGGAATGGCAATACTGTAAATAACCAGAACATTATAGGACCCTTGTGATAACAGCATTAAGTCACAAGTAAAGGTGACAAATAGAAGAAATAGATGAGGTGTGGTGACAAAGCTCCTGTCACAAGTCATTGTGACAAGTAGAAGAAACAGTGTTGGAATCACCACAATCTTCTTCTTCACGATAAAACAGGAGCCAGAGACCAACCTCTATTCAGACTAAGAGAACTCTTGCATGAGAAATTTAATTGAAGTGAAATTGTAGCACATTAATTCCAACACACAACTCTCTCAAATTCAACGAAGAACAACATGGAATAGCCAGGAGGAAAACAAGAAGAGACATCTGAAATCAGATCAGGCAGAAAAGTGAAGGCCAGATCTGGTTGGGGACTTGAAAGTCACGACAAAAGAAGATTAAAGGGAAGAGATTCTACTGCTCAGATCGCCTACGAGAGGGCTTCCTTCGACCAAAATCTCAAGCTGATCTGATATGTTGTGAGGACGGAGATCCAACAAACTCTTTCTCAATCCAGCAGTAACGTCAAGTAGCAAGAACCAGTAATAGCAAGAAATTTCAACAATCAAAGAGGGGAATAGGATTGGAGTCAGAAAAACAGTGTCGCCCAATTCTAGCAATTAATCCCAAACCAGAAAGCAGATTTGAAAGAAAGATTTAAGTAGTGTGATGGTCTGGTTGCAGAAAAACTCAGAAACAGAGCATGTTCTTAGTACTATAGTTTCAGATTTGAAAAATTAGAAATAAACCTTAGAATTTCAGAGATACCGGAAATAGAGTCTCAAATATCAAATCTTGAAAGAAATAGAATTAGGATGAAGAAAGTACGAACAAATCAGGAAATTGACACTTAACTAAAAAACAAAGGTGCCGCCTAGTCTCAGAAGCAAGGGAGAAAACTATTCTTCATCAATCCAGAGATCAGAGGCGGAGAAAAACTTGATTTACTAAATCTCAGATCAGCAAACCATTCTTCATCAAACCAGAGATCACAGAAGGCAGCAGTGGCTGCATGCCACAACGAAGATCTTAGACGACTCTCAAAACGACAACCCAGAGTTTAACGCTCTGATACCACGTAAATTATAAGAGAAGTAAATTGCAAGAGAAAGAAACAAAGGGGAAGAGAAGAGATCGATTGTGTTATCTCTCCCTTCGACGACACTGCTTTATATTAATCAATAATACTATAAATTACATAAACATCCCTCCCTTAACTTACCAAATAAAGGAAAGCTAGTCAATTAGCTACATTATGTGGCCGACATTAAATATAAAGGAAACTAAAGTAAATAAAATACCTATCTACTAAACATCACCATACCCAATATCACCACACTAAATAGCACTAATACATAAAACTATGCACCCCCATGGTACATAGGCCCAATCTTCAACACTCTTCAACAAGATCAATGATATTAGATCAAAGGTGATGCTAAGGTGTAAGTTATTCTAACATCCAGCTTTGCCCGGAGCTTCTTTCTTCTCATAGGAGCCCTTTAAAAGTCACCGGCGGTGTTTCAAACATGTTGTTGATTTGGCCTGTGCTTATTCAGGAGCTATTCTTTAGTCCATGATTCTTTTGAATAATCAAATCAAAAGAAGCAGCTGGGCAAGAACAAGAAGCGGTTATCTGAAGGATGGATAAATATGATGAAAAGGCAGATGTAGAATGGCCAAGCCCTAGTTTTCAATTTGAACCTCAGTGTTGAGTTGTTAACCACCAATCAGGGAAACAGGAGGAAAACTACAACAAATATTTGAATGATCATTGCTCCAAAATCTGCAGTAACAAAAGGATACTGAAGCATGATCTCTTGTAGCATGCATTTGTCTATGATGACATTAAGTGGCATCTCACCAGTAACACTTGAACTGTGTCTGTGACCTCCAGCATGACGTATAATTTTACCAGAATAATTCAGAGAACTTTCCCATTCAGCTCCACCAGAAACACGTGCTACAAGATCCACATTATGGGTTCCACTTTGAGCTTGAAGATGAATATGAATAAGTATGAGGTATTTTGCCTTGATCCACTGTAACAGCTTCTCTGCCGTGGCCAAGTTCTCCATGGGATTCATTTGTACCTCCAGCAGCTACATTAGGCTCGCAAAATATGAAAGTGCAGATTGAAATTCATGTTCAGGGCTGGCAAGATATCTTTCCCCATATGCCTTGCAAGGATCTTCAACTGATGAAAAATCAAAGTATGGGAGAGATCCCCTTTTGTCCATGCAGCTTTTATAGCCAGACTTGCTCGATGTATGCAACCAAGAATCTTTTGTCAGAACAGGGCTAAGATTTAGAAGATTGTAGTTGTACTTAAGTTTCCATGGTGGGAAAAATGATTTAGATGACGCATCACTTTTATTTTCACGTTGACTCCTGCCAGTGGCTTGCCCCTGTACAAATTTGCTGGTGGGGAACACCTCACCCAAATATGGACATCCAGCCTTCAACACTTCCATATTTCTATCAGCATCTTTTAGGTTACAGTGGTTGAGATGTGGAGACTCACCTCTGTAATTTTCATCAACATAAAAAGGATTTTTGTAAAGCCCTCCAAGTGGCCAACAGATATTAGAATGGTTATCTGCAAATTGAATCTCTGACATCCTGGCTATTGTTGAGTCTTCTAACTGACAATGCGCTGAATTTATTTTGTTTTGACAAGTATTCAGTAAATCATTAACAGAATCCATTCTTTCATTGGTTTCATGAGAAGAGCATTCCAAAGTATGTAAATTCTCACTTTGAGGAGGTTTTTGCGATAAATTTTCTGTAAGGAAACTTGTTGATAAATCTGAAGCAGAAAAATATCTAGGCTGCATCCCAATCAAATTATCAAGCTGCTCAGGGAGCCTCTCCATCTCACTTTGCTCTTCAAAACTATCCAAAGATGAAGATTCTGAAAATTCCAAGGGATCAACCAGACAAGAGGATCCGGCATGGCTAGAAACATCAGAATCCTTGGTAACAACAGATCTGGAAAATTAGAATACAATTGTCAGCTTTATCCAGAAAATAATAGACAGAAAAGCTAAGTAACAAGGACCTTCGAAGTTCAAACTAGGAGCATCCCTATCGTTGTTGAGGGAAAAATTAGAAAATAATAAATGAATAGAAGGAACTGCTGATGAAGTAACACATAAGACAAAATATTAATGGCACTGGAATACATTTAATGTGTTTCTTTTTTCACAAAAAAGGAAAATTACTTCTTCAGGAAGGTGGGGGAGATTCAGTGTGCATGTGTGCACATGTGCACACATACACATGTGCATGAGAGGAAGAGAGGGAGAGAGAGAGAGAGAGAGAGAGAGAGAGAGAGAGAGAGAGAACTAACAAATTTGAATCTCCATCATCAGCAGTTGAGGAAGGGGACAACAACAAGCTCTCATTTGATGTATATGGAACCCAAAAATTTAGATTTCCCATCCCATTATCAACAAACATAGGGACAACCTGAAAAATAACACAAATTAATCTTCATAAAAGTTCCAAAAAAAAAAAAAACACTTACTAAGATACGACAACATCGAAAGCAGCAGCACAACCTTAGCTTGAAACACAAGTGCAAATTGCAGTTTACTTAAGAAGGACACAAACAAGTGTAAGGAACCTGCCAGCAACGTTAGGAACCCCAATGAGAGAATCAATACAGTTTATTTTCTAAATAACTATATATATATATATATATATATATATATTTCAGGGATAAATTTCTTTTTGTCTGTTACATGGGGAAAAAAAGAGTAGAAAAAAGAAAACTAACCTGTCGTAAGCAAAAAAAAAGGACTAGAGTGACCTCACAAATCACCATGTTTACAACATGTAAATGAAACACAATTTCAGAAATGGCTACTTTTCAGAAAATTGAGTAGAACTGTCATAAAGATCAAGGTTGACACTAACACAGTGATGAGAGAAGGACTAAAATAATATTTAGAGGTGTTCATTTAGTATTTTTTGAGGTCAACATGTCTTAAGCCTCTCTTGCACTGCCTTATCCACAGGTTGACATAACTCAAGTTCTCAACTAGTCTACATTTCAAACAACTGCACAGCCTGAAATGTGTATGACCATGGCAACTTCATCCATATACTAGGGTTCAGAAGATTAGTTCCTATTACACTATGGCAGTAGCTCAACATAGACAGGGTACAAACAAGGACATTACCTACAGAAGTAAACAAAATTTTTCTTTTATTCCTTGATCACACATGCATAAAGTAATCAATTACAGAGGCAATGTTAATGAAATAAATATTTTGTTGCTTTGTAACTCACCTTTTGACATTTGGTATCTATTCCTGTAAAGAGATTTTGCAGTTTTTCCTGCATCGTCTTGTACATATTTTCCCTTGTAAGTATAATCTCTTCTATGCTTCTTTTGTTGAAAGTCAACAAGGAAAAATAGGATATATTTTCGCTTGAAGAACCATTCCAGAAGGGAAGGATATCCTCATAATTACAATCTCCACTACCCATATAATTACATAGATCAAGCAATTTAATTAGCACTTGAAGCTGCTGACCCGCTCGAAGAATGGGAATGCAAAAGTCTTCCAGAAAACAAGGTATTGCAACTCCAGCTTGTTCCTGAGGTTCGAAGTGCAGATTTGGGGAATTGAATTTCGATATTATTAGTAAAAGAGGGTTGCAAAAGAAATTCTTACAGGCATCAATGAATTACATTACCTTCACAAATGCCAATGAGTAATCATAAGAGAAGCCTGCATGACCATGTGAATGAGGGAGGAGTTTTCCACAAATTCTATGAAAAATTCCTTGTAAGGATCAGTAATCCTTGCTTGGTAAATCCATGATTTAATGAACCCACAGTATGGTTCACATCAGCAGAGAAAAAGAAACTTAAGAAGTGCATGGTGAACTGGATCAGCATCCTAAAGAACACAATACAAATCTCAGGACCAAAAATAATCAAGAAACTGAACGACGCTTGGAAATTATCTCATTATGCACAATACAAGTAGTCCACAGAGTCAACATATAAGCCCACAGAAGATATGACCAGGCTGTTTTAGTCAGTAAATAAAAGTCAACAATCATTTCCAAAGGTAGTTTTTGGATACTAAGGATCTTTTCAATGGATCAATAAAGGCAATAATTATGGTTTTCTATTTCCATAATTTTCCCCAAAATATGCGCTTTATTAACTTAAGAATAAGGCGTTGCAATGGCAGTAATAACATAAAATAAACATCATACATAGACATTTAACAAATTTTCTGAACGCACAAATCAGCAAATCAAACAAATAAAAATAAAAAAGGAATAATGTATACCTTATCAGAAAAAAAAAACACTAAAAATCTAACATAAGTGGAAAATATAGAACATAAATTAGTAACAGATGAAGACCATAAACTTGAACTAAACTTACTCGGAGCTGAGTATATAAGTATGTAAGCAAATTGCCAGCCATGGGGAAGTTACAGAATTCTGCGGTGGCTTCTGCAATCAAATCTTCAAGAGAAGATAGGGAGAAAACAGTATCTATATTCTTGAGGAAGCATATATTTCCAAGAGCCTCAACATGAGTCCTCAATTCCTTTGTGTGCAGGGAAACTTCAAGGAGAGTAATTTGAGAATGCACCACTGCTGTGAGACAGCCTTCTACAGAAGAATCAGGTTGAGATGAATCCACATTCTTGGAAGAATGCCTAAGATCTACCGAAGCATATAGCGTATCAAGTGCGCAGATGTAGCCTTCTAAGACTTTTCCAACTGCAACAGTGAATGCCTGATTAACAAAACTGTATCGAGGTTCAATCCCTGCTTCATCTGGATGATGAATTTGACTTCCCGAAGATTTTGAACCCACAATTTTTTCTTCCATGTCATTGTCCTCTCTGCCTTTCCCTTCTAAATTGGAGTTTGTACAAAGAAAATAATCAACAAATCTGCGGATGAGGAGAACTAGATAACCTGACCGTCCTATAGACTTGAGAATATTTCCCAACGCTTTAGTGCTTAAAGACCGATGCCACAGGCTAGGAATTCGATGAGAGGTTCTATCAGCTGGATCCGCACAAAACGCAGCAGAGAGCTTTTCGATACTATCAAGAGCTGACTGGACACCTTGTAATGCATTAATAACCAACCTCACCAAACTGAACTCCTACGGGGAAGAGGAAAAGAAAATCAAATTGTAACAACTGTTTGAATCATGTTACTTTAATGGTGAAAAATTAGCTCATATTTCTGGTGCATTTCACGCTATACAAATTTTTAGGATATGAAGACAACAACAAGTCCTTCAAATGTACGTGAAAGCTAGACTTTTAAGTAACACGAAAAAAAAAATTGAAGGGGTTATGTTTCAAAATCATCAACAAATGCAGAAAAAAATGGGGGGAGGACAAACTAGGGTTGAAGAATAACCACTAAACCTATCTAAATTCGAACTTGAGGCGATAAAATTAGAACTAAAGATCTGAAATATAACATACAGAGACTGTCGACGGATAATAAAGAGGTTCGGGAGATGAAGATGAGATACAGCTTCCGGACAGCAAGACTCCACTTTCGCAAGGTATCGATTCCCATGGTCTGGAAGGCAGCCATTGATCATCTAACTTGAGATTTTGAAACAATGAAGCAAAATTCAAATCAACTGCCATCAGTGAACTCAGAAGAGCATCGACTCTCAGTTTTTCCTTCTTTTATTCAAACATGACGTCTAAAATTGCGGTCCTTGAATTGTAGCCGATTTTGAGCGACTTCCCGCTTTTTATTTTTTATTTTTTTTAAAGCTTCGTTGAGCAGTTGGCAGGTGGTAGGTGCTGGTCCGGATGCAAAAAAATCCGGATCCAGATCCTCTCCGTCGTCGGTTTCGGATGGAGAGGTGGCGGCCCGTTACATGGCCGACACCTAGGGCTCGGGTAAATCTGAGCCGAGAAGGGGGTGTGAGGGCTTGAATTCACCCAAGCCCCAAGTGTTGGCCGTCTAACGGGGCCGCCACCTCTCCATCAGAAAGCATGATGGAGAGGATTTGAATTCAAAAAATCTCCAATGGCTGTCAAGTGATAATGAGAATCTTAATCGCTCAAAGTTCATCCCATGTGTTCTAATGCACTTTGAGAGACTAGGATCCTAATTGCCACTAGCAGTCACTACAGAGTACAGAAGATTCCGTTCTGGCTGGATTGCAGAGTTGAGATCCTCTTTAACGCATGATGCAGAGATATCCTTGTTTCTCCTGTTCACATGGGTAAAATTTTGAAGGTATTAAACGGTTCGGATCAGTTCCGTTTTAGGTTCAGTGTATAATGAGTGAAACCAAAACTGAATTATTTATTAAACAGTTTCCAAATGCTTACTAAAACCGATTAATATAATGGTGTGGTTCGATGTGTAATGAATAAAACCAAAACCAAATCCTTTATTAAACGACTTCAAAATACTTACTAAAGTTGAGAGAGAGAGAGAGAGAGAGAGAGAGAGAGAGAGAGAGAGAGAGGGGGGGAGGAAGAGAGTTAGGACCAAAAGAGAAAGCAAAAAAAAAACAAGGAAAACATTAAAATAATTTTAATTATATATAAAAGTAGGCTTATGATTTAGAAGTATAGTATGTGAAAAGTATTAAAATAAAATATATTTTTTTATAAATATAGACGTTTGGCACTAAGGAATTAAAATAAAGGTTTAGTTGGTTTTAACATTCCAAATAGTCGGTTTTAATGGGTTCATTTTTGAAACCATAATCGACCGTTTAACTAAACTGTGTTGTTTTTTTTAACTAGAATCGAATCATTTAATAATCAGTTTTGCGGTTTCGATTTAATAAATTCGGTCTGATTTCGATGCACAGTTTAATTTCATTTTTTATATAACCTTAGGGAAAATGCAGGAGTGATTAAGTCATTTCTCAATGATTAAAATACCCTTGATGTTTTTCCTCTGTTTCTGAATTTGAGATGCATTTTAGGTCGTGCATTTCATAGGATCTGCACTGTTCTAGTAACTTGGAACATGTCACATAGGAGTATCCTCCATCCCACCATCACTGAAATTACACATATGCCCAGTTTCAATCAATCCTCGACTGCGTTTGCTATGCATTCTTAGATAACATCTTTAGAATAGTGGATGTATTCCTAAATTAGAATGATAATGGGTTAAAGAGCGAGGCATTTCCATTAATTATAGCCTCAAAATCCAGAATGGGTCATATTTTCTAACACATTTTATGATCCAATAACTAGAATATATACAAAAAATTGTTTTTGTCATCTCAAAATGTGTTATAAGAATACATATCAAAGATAGTCTACCCACTTAACAAAGTTTGAAGTCATTAAAATGCCCCCATGATACATTGTCTTCACCTCTGAATATGGCATGGATAGGTATCTGAAAGATATGAACTTGGTAGTGTTGATCACAAGTTGACACTGAGAGGGGGGGTGAATCAGTGTCTTCAAAAAATTTTCCCAGATATTTCCTTTGAGACAGATGTTGCCTTGAGCTGATACTTCACTCACTAACCACAATCACATAGCCACTGAAACTCAATCACACACACAGTCATATGCACAACCACCTCGTTACCACAGAGTGGTCAGGTCTACCATATTGTGCACACCCATCCTGCAGACCATTCTACGCACTTCACAATATATAGAATGAGCACATTTACATAGCATCCACAACACAGAGGTGTACGTGGTTCACCACCACAATATGTGATGGCTAGTCCACGGAGTAATGTCCAATGAGCTCCGTATACTCAACACTCTACTTTTAGCTGTACACACAGCAGGGAGTACATACACCAAGTTTACCCAGCATAAAATCAGGGCACAGATGTATATACCGAAGTACCAGTGCTCAACACTTGCTGCATATACTACGCTGAACCCGCACCCACTGGAAGGAAACAGTTATAGTTTTGGGGTTTATAACAATGCCCTACAATTTTAACACAGACTAGTTAGGTTTTCATCATTCTTCACCTGTAACTAGCATATAATGAGTACAAGAATCAAACAATCAATTCATACAGGATTAAGAGGTTTACAACTCTTGTCTGACATTTTTCTGGTACTTTGGAAGACTCTGGGATATCTCTTTGAAGCCTGGCATAGTCTTGAAGTCCATTGGAATCTTTAATTCATTGCATCTACATAGGCCACACTTTATTTCTCTCTCTTCTTCAAAGTATCAACACACCCTTCAATAATCCATTAAAGTCTTTTGTAAGACTTATTCGAACTTACACAATTTTCATATGTACCCAACATCAACTTTCAAGCTTTCAATACAAACAACGGAGTCTCACTAAGCTTCTTGATGGATGGTGGAAAACCAACATATAATACAGCATTTAACTCTCTTGTAGAACTTACCACAACTCATACAAGCTCACATAACCTCCATTAATTGCTCACAGCAATTTTCAAGCACTCAACACTCATCAATGGATCTTTAACAAACCCATGGTAGCTAGGTTATAAGATTCAAATACTAAAAACACACCAATCAATATTTCAAGTGGCTCACTGCAATCTCCATCAACTCCCAATATTGGGAGAACTTGGTTCTTCATACACACCATTGCTTAGAAGCATTTTCTCTCTTTCTCACAAGCTAACAATCACTAAGAATACTCCATGAAAGCTCTACCAACCTCAAATCACTAAAGCACCAGGGAAAACCAAGATGAGGTTAGTGAGTGATTGAATGCTCACTCATCAAGCAAAAACATCAAAACCCCCTTATCCACTTCTTCTCTCTTCTTAGCTCACGTAAGCTCCATTAATGGCTCACTACCATTATGGCTCCTTCAATATTCTTCATTAGAGTCTCAATAACCTCCTTAAACTTTGATGTAAAGAATCAATACATTAAAACTCACATTAACCTTCCAAGAGAGGTTTTCCGCCCAAAAACCAGAGAGAGTCATACTCCATCATCCCCAAAATGTGCCCAGATGGTAGAGCATTCAAAATCACAAACGTGGGCTTCTGGATCGTCCGATTTGGACATCAGATCATCAAGTTATGATCAATTGAAGTTAGGCCAATGAAAATAAACCAAATAGAATCTTTAAACCGCAATTCATACACCCGCGCCGCACAGAATCACCGCCCACTAACACGTCAAAGGGCGTGTCGAGTTTTCATTCTCTACCTCTAGAATCTTCAATCCTGGCCGCACAATCTTTGAAAAAGGCAGAAGAGAAACTGGGCCGTCAGATCGGCTCCAACACGTCAGTCTCTATCAGGTCACATTGTGACCATTGGATATGGATCATTTCCACCGCCGCCATGTATATGCGTTGCACCGAATAGCCACCCTCGCTGACAAGATAGAGCGTGGTTGTCGATCTCTGATTGGCCGTAGAGAGAATCTCAAATAATCACCGTAGGTTCGAAGAGAAAAGGCGGGATTCAGATCCATCCTTTCGATCGGCTCCATCACTTCTTACGTGATCGTCTTGAATCTCAGCCAATCGATTGGGACTTTTTCTCCCTCGTACCGTATACGCAGCACACTGGATAAGTGCTAGAACTCCAAGCGACGCGGAACACCAAAATAACCTACAATCAACCAATCATGGAGCGTGCGGGAGAATCAAGATGCGACCATCGATATACACCATAGCCCTCACTGATATCTAGCATCCGATCAGGATTTCTGAAATAAAATTCAATCCAAGCCTTTGATTTGGCTTTTTCTCTTTCTGATTTTCCCAAATTACCCCTAAAAAATCTCTCTAATGGCCTCTGTGATCGGTTAATATCACTTCAGCGGGAAAGTTTGGCAAAGAGGTCCCTCTCTCCCCTGGCTTTCCATCGAACAGATGGTGCACGCGGGTGCTTGCTTGCGGGAGGGCCATGGGCCAAGGGCCGTGCACAGTTGTGGTGTGCGGCGGGCATGCAGGTTGCGGCATGGTTTGGCACGGCCTTGCTGCTTGCGGCATGGGCCTTGCTGGCCGTGCAACAGGGACCTTGCTGGCCTGCCCTTCCTTGGCCGAGGCATGCTTGTGGCGATGCCACCTATGGTGCATGGCCGAGGCTGCCTTGGTGGCTTGCCATGTGGCACTTCATGTGCCACCTCATCTTCTCTCTCTTTATTCTCTCTCTTTAGCTTCTCTCTCTTCCTTCTATGATTGCCACATCACCACATCAACTATGATTGCCATGCAGTCAGTGGGACCCATTGTGAGACCCACACTCTCTCTCCTTTTTCTCTCTCATATTTCTGTCACCATTCTCTCTCTAGAGTTTCTCTCTTTTCTTTTTCTCTTTATATTTTATAGCTCATCAAACAAACCGCATCATCAGTGAAACCCACACTCTATAGAACACTGTAGAGCACCCCCAAGGCTTCTTCATCACTGCCACTTGCACAGACACACTCTCTCCTGCACTGACACCCTCTCTCCTTATTTCTCCCATTGTAAGATCAACTATGCTACCACCTCAGTCAAGTTGCCAACAATGACAACACATGGACAACAGGTAGACGCTCATTTGGGTCATTTACAAAGAATGAACTAGTCACCAAAACCATCCTAAACTCAGTTGCTTTTCTTTTATAATTAAGAATTCCATATATTAATAAGTATTGTATTTTAATTATATTTTTCTATATTATTCTTTTTATAGTAAAAAGTAAAGTTTTAAAATAAAGCTATTTTGGTTTTTCCTTCTTATAGTATGTGGTTTGAGAGGGTATTGAGGTGAAGCTAGCGAGGTTGGATCCCAAGACCTCAAGTTGACACAAGCATGGTTGGTCTCTTTTCTTAGTCCCACATGGGAAGTGAAAGAGGTTGTACGGTACCTTATATATAGTTTTGAGAACTATAAGGGATATGGTAATTTGGTCTCCCTCCTCCCTTGTGTTTAGGTTGGTTCCAGGTTGCTTTTTACACACTCGCGCACTAGCCGAGCCGGTCGTGTAGTGGCGCAGTGCAACGCAATGGGTGCGGTGTGGGTTAAAATCAACTCAAGATATATTTTTTAGAGTTGGGTTATCTTTTGGTTTATGTTGGGTCGGTTGGGTCAGATGCGGTTCATTCCGTGACCCAAATCAAACCAGATTCATTACTGAATAGATATGTCTATTCAAAGGGACACACTCTTACCAAAAGGATTTGATCTGAAAGCTTGGATTAGGATCAATCAATCCAAGTCATTAAGATCGTAAGGACACATCCATTCAATGAAACAGATCATTTGGGAAAATGTGTGATCTCAACGGTCAAATTATATTAAAATAATTCAAACCGTTAGATCGTAGAGGTGCATCTGTTCAATAGGATAGATCCTTTGGTAAGGGGTGTGATCTAAACCATCAGATCAGGATCTAACGATCTGAGCCGTTGGAATGAAAGGACACCTACATTTAAGGGTGCTTAGAAAGGGCATGTTATACTCTATAAATAGGGTAGTAGGAGCCCTCCATTGGGTTCAAATTTTTTATGAAACTAATGCTCTCTCTCTCTCTCTCTCTCTCTCTCTCTCTCTCTCTCTCTCTCTCCCCCTCTCTCTCTGATAACCAATACTATATGCTGTCCCCTAGTTGATTTTTATTTTGATAAAAAGTCTATTTTTTCCATCATCGACATCTGCATTTGCCTTAGTACCACTCTGAAGTACTCAAAGGGGCGTATTAGACCAGTGCAGGTTTAATACGGGAAGCCAAGAAGCTGCTTTATGTTGGAGCCAGATTTGCGTCAAAACCCGATTGCACCATTGGGGGCAAATTCTATCTTTATGATAGTATCACTTGTGATACGACTCAGCTTCAAACTCTTTATTTGTTGCAGTGCAGTCTTCATCATTGGAACAAGTTGTTTCTCAAATAAGGTATGACACTAAATTTTACAACAATAAGTTTATATAGATCCAGGCCAGTGAAAGACTGTTGCTAGACTTGCATAAGGACATAATCTTTACTAATCTGTGATGTCTTTATTGCTTCTTTTATTGGTGAACTTGTTGAAACTATTCATCAGAAGAATAAGAGGGACACCAGCATTGATATATGTAGGTGAGGGTTCGGAACTAGACTTTATTCATCTTCAAAGGGAAAAAAAGAGAATACGAGGGTTTGTAAAAGGTCCGGAACAGGATGACTTAAAACCCATTTCCAAGGGCATGAAGACCCCACTTGGCTATCCTAGGAGAACAAGAAACAAAATTATTCCGCAGCTCTAAAATATCAAGAACAATTGAGGCTTCCACCGGTGGAGGTTTCTTTTCGCACGCAGATGATGAACAAGAATTTGAGAGTCAGAGAGGATTGTCATGCACTCTGACACCATTCTAATAGTATATAGTAATCCTAGTCTAATTGCAAAAGCCTCACCTATGATAACCAATGATGGATGCATGTGGTCCGGTGGATTATATAGACAGTTTCATTGAAGGTTAAGTGATTAAATAACCTGATCCCCCTAACAGGTCTCTCTCTCTCTCTCTCTCTCTCTCTCTCTCTCTCTCTCTCTCTCTCTCTCTCTTACTTACCATAAAGGTTAAGGTCTGGTTGAAACCTTTATGGGCATATCTATAGGGATTTTCTTATTGACATCTCACAAGGTGTCAAATGAAAGGTGTTAAATGATTTGATATCTTATCTTTTTGCCCTCTTAGTATTATTGAGTTGTTCTTTTTTTTTTTTCCTCGAGTGAGGATAATTTTTTGTCATTTCACACATGTATAATCGAAAAGACAATAATAACAACCTTTGACAATGACATAATGACAAATCACTTCAAAAATTTTGTAAAAACCCTACTTTTGATCATTTCTTTAAAAACTTTTAGAAATAAAACAATGTTGTATTAAAAAAAAAAGTGGTATACACCAAATGCACCTATATAGAGGTGTTAATCAACACTTCCCTATCTATATTTGCTATCTAGTAGTGAAAATTAATAAAAAGCACAAAAACGACCATATATCAGTAGCTTTACAAATCACTAATAAGGTTCATGTATGGATACAAATAATTAGTCATCGAGACTCTTTTTGTAAAGCTGAAAGGAGAACCACAGAGACCCAAGATTTGAAGCCTTTCTGACACATGCATGCACATTTGTTTGGAAATAATGGCCTACAGACCAACCAAATCCTCTAGCAATTCATCATGGCACAATAGAGTTTGTTCTCTAGACAGCAATAGTTCATTATTCTTGCCATTGCACTCTTCCCCTTCTCCATTTTGGAATTCTAAGATATCAAAGAAGTTAGAATTTATATCAGGTAAGTCAAGGTCACTCTGATTGAGATCAATAGTAAGATCAGAGGGATTTATTTGCCCTGGAATACTAAACATGAAAGATGACTTCCCATCATGAATGGGTTCTGATTGGATGGTATTGTCTGTCACACAGTCTCCAGATATGAAGTGTTCTAATGTTGCCCTAGTGTCTTGGAGTGATTCTAGAGAAAGAATAACCCTGTTGCACTTTGATGCCGTTGGACGTACTACCTGTGGATATTCCATTGTCTGTGTAGATGATGCTTCAATTGATAATGTCTTTGTTATAGGTTGCTGCTTCATCTTCTTGTTAGTGCTATTGCTGTTCTTCTTCTTCTTTTTCTCCCCCTGCAATTCCAATCTTTGCGTCATTAATGGTGCCTCAGTTTGTAGTGTCCCGTTTTCAGGCTTCTTGTTCCTCTTCTTATCATTATTATTTCTGTTGTCGTTGCTGCTTTTGTTCTTCTTCTTCCTCCTCTTCTTCTTGTCTTCAGATCTGTTTGAGTGCTTTTGGACCCAAGTGCCATTCAATTTCTTGGACAAAGTGGTATTCCAGTAGTTCTTGATTTCATTGTCTGTTCGAGCGGGAAGTCTCCCAGCTATTAGCGACCACCTTCAAAGTACAAACAAGAGAAGATTATGCTTACAATCTACAAATCAAATCACTTAGCAAACAAAAAAAACTTCCATTCTGAAAGGGTAGGTGGATGACTCTCATGGGTATAAAGGAGCTGAGGACTATTTGGTAGTCGGTGTATGACTAAAATCTCAATACTCGCCACATGTGTGCCATACATACGTACTACAGACACGTGGAGACTGAAACAGCCAAAGCCCGCTCTAATATCAAGTAAAGATTCCATCCCAAAAATTCAAACTAATAAGTGAAGGAGTCTCGGTGTATATAGGAGTGTATATAGGAGGATGAAGACAATTTGGAAATCAGTGGTTGGACTAGACTTCAACACTGCCCAACATTGTTGAAGGAACAATGCGGATTGATGTAATACCTGTAGTGTCAAAAGTTGAGTAAATCAGTTTAACATTCCATTTACGTGAGAGAGAGAGAAGGACCTGTTACCCAAGAGCTTGTGAAGCCTAACAATGAGATCTTCTTCTTCCTGGGTTATGTTCCCCCTCTTGATGTCTGGTCTCAAATAATTCAACCAGCGAAGCCTACAGCTCTTTCCACATCTCTTGAGACCTGCATGAGCCATAAAAATGTCATCTCTAATGGGAAAAATAGCATGAGAAGTAATTAAAACCCATATAAACCCACACTAACTAGGAATATATAGGACTAATCTAATTATCAAATTCAACAATAATGAGAAGGAGAACAAGGATTAATCCACCTGATTTCTTGGGAAGGTCTCTCCATCTACCTTCACCATGAATTTTAATGTAATCAGTTAGGACTTTGTCTTCAAGGTCAGTCCAAGCTCCTCTATTCAAGCCCTCATCCTTAGAACAGCAAGGACTTCTCCCCATTTGAAGATGATCTCTCTCTTCTCGTCTCATATCTTTAAAAAGGGATGCTTTTATAGTCTACGCTACGTTTCAAAAGAAGGAACCTTTTTTGTTCAACCGAAGTAAATGAGTTCCAGAGCATGAGGGCCAATCATATATCTTTGTCACAACTCATTTATCCACCAACAATTCTTCATTATTTTTATACCCTCTCTCTTTTTATATGACTTTTTGTTGAGTTTCTATCTCAAATGTAATCTCCATAAAAAGAATGGGATCTACCTTTATACGTCCGGAGACCATCAATAGGTTAATTATATCACCTTTCTTGGAGAGTTATCATAGGAAAAAGAGTGCAAAGTTCTGGAACCATTGGTCCTTTCCTATGTAAGATTTATTTATTTATTTTTTTTTTTGGGGGGGTCAGCAATAGATCAGAATTAAAAAAAAAAAAAAAAAAGATAGTGAAAGGTTACAAGTCACCTACTAGTAAAACCCTATCTTTGACATTGCCATCAGCAAGACCTAGTACAGACCACATCAAAACTACCATAACAAAAAATCTATATCCATCTGGATGTACCCTATCTTCAGCATTACTATTAGCAGATTCACCCAAAGGACACAGAAGAAATCTCTCACTGAAATCTATATCAAGGTCTTTGGAAGCATCCGAAACCACCTCTCTAGCCACACACATTGGGCACATATAACATGAAATCAAGCGCATCATCTATTTTTTTTCACGTATAAGGTCAATCTATCTACACATTTTATTCATGTTTCCACATGTATGGTGTCATCTCATTCCACCTAAAGGCGAGGGGTGTTAAAAATAATCCTACATTTTTTAAGTTCAAGATCTTAGGTGTCTTTATATACTAGTCGATCTCTCCACTAAGAGCATAATTTACATTTTTAGTATATTCCATTTTAATACCAGTTAAATATACCAGATGCTAGAACAAATAAATAAATAAACTAAATTCTTAAGAAGCTGTTTAGAGAGGTGTGGTTTTCTTAATAGGCCACCAATTAATTATTTAGGAAAAGATGGTTTGGATTGACCATTAAATTTCATATTCAATACCTCTATGCATGTCTATGCATCCTTGTAACCCTCAACTCTTTTGACTTCCACCCTATTGCAGCCCTTGTTTTTTTTATGGGGAAGGATTCCATAAATTACTGACATATCATGTGCACATTTACATAGAATTAAAAAAAAGAAGTAATTTTTGGATGAAGGAAAAAATATTAATAAAACATCTATGTGTTAAAGAACATGATGATTGATGAACTGCCAGCTTACGAAAACTTTTCTTTTTTTGATACTCATGTTTTTCACCTATCCCTCAAGCTACATCCCCATCTAATATTCCACATGGTAGAACTAAGGTCCATTGAAGAACCGTCGTTAGACTGGCTCACCTAGAAATCCCTCTACCAAAGCTTAAACCACAAATCTAAGAAAGATTTTGGCCTACTGAAAATAATGTAAGGGAGAAGCTGCCAGACAAGCATGTTGGAACATACAATTGTAACGGGCCCCAATTTGAGAAGCGTGCAATACATGTTCAATGTAGTATGCCTCACAAGCTCCATCTGTTTTCATATAAAATGACGAAATGGAAAATTTTTCTGTAAAATATGATTTTTCGTTGTTTGTTTTTATCGAAAGAATACAAAAAAAAATGCATTGTTGGAAAGAAACAAAAAGAAAGAAATAGTGCGATAATGTTTGTTTTTTTGGTTTCTTTTGTCTTGTACTTTCTTTTTTAATTTTCAATAAAATTTTAACTGACTTTTAGCAACAAAAAAAAATTTACATGAAGACTTTTGACGTAAAATTTTACATGAAAATTTTGAATAATTACATTTTATTTTACATGTTAAATTTTTTTTAATGTTTGTTCCTAAAAAATAAAACATAGTGATCTTTAAAGAGGATGATGGAAAAGAAAATTTTCCTTTCTTTTATCTATTATTGAAAACAAATATTGAAAAAATTTTATATAAAATTTTCAGTCAAAACAAACAGAGTCGAAGGAAAATTTTAATGGCCACGGAGAAATTTCCTTCCCTATCTATAAACTCAGTTGAAGAAGGTGATGACATGGGGAAAATATATATTGCCAAATATTTTTCATTATTATTATTTGATTTTTCTGGCAAAGATATAGGTATTTTGTGTATACAAACTCTTTACACATGGGATAGTACATCTGAAGCTCTACCGGTTTATGTCAATTCTATCTACCATTCCTCTCTCTTTCTGTTTCCCCAACATTTTTGTTACTCCCTGATCGACAGTTCAAAGTGTATGCACCAAATTATTATATATTTTTACCAACATTGTGGGTCCATGTTGTTGGTTGGAACGATGGATGCTAGAATTCCTAGAATAGATGCAAAATGAGAGAAGAATATACCATAGCAGGGAAGGTCGATCTAGGAGTGTCAATCTTGGGATTGAATCGATAGTAGCTTTGATATAATCGATCCAAAATAACTCGAAACTAACTTGGATCGAACTGTTATTGAATAAGTTTCAGGTTGAGGTATGACATATCCTATCGATCCTGGTCTGACTAGCCCGAAACTGGCCTGAGAAGTCCAACCAATGAGCCCAAACTTGATAATGACCTGGACCAGACCTATTTAGAACGAAGATTAAATCCTAGCTTCACTATTTTCTGGATGGATTTAATGAGTTTTCTATTGGGCTTTTAACCCGAACAAGACCGATAACAACCCAAAACCAGACTGGTCCGTTAGTTAATAAGTGCAGCCCACCTAACTCGAACCTCTTAATAGACATGTTTTGGTCAAGCCTTATAAAACCTGACACTGATTTGTTTCGGACCGGACCGTTGACACCCCTATGTCGAGTGTTCAAATCCTGACGCATGCAGTTTCACTCCATTGTATGATTCTTTGTTTTTATTTTAATTACTTTTTAATAGTATTAGTCATGTGTCAATGTTAAATTTGAACAGTACCTGATCTAGATTGGTATCGGATCGGTTTCGACTTTGACCGATACTGTCTCGGAACTAAAACTATGTTGGTGACTGAAGCAGCAAAAACCTTAATTGATCATTAGTGTTATTGAAGAACAGATATGAAATAGCAATGGGTTGCCTGGTTGATCTTGTCTTCTGCTATCTAATTTGTCATTTTTCTGGTGTCGAAGAGCTGCCACTGGGCGAATGGCGATAGGAGACGATTTAAGTCCTTTAGAGTTTGGCCACCTCCAAACATGGCTCATTAATGCTACGGTTTGTGATAGATTTATTTCCCTTGAACGATCGTGTGGTCGATGTGAACTGGGACCAGGGCATATACAGTACACATCCCTTCTTCTGAGCCTTGAACATGCTCCCCCATCTTCCTCTACACTCGCGAATATGTCTAAATCAGTTAGGCTTGAGGTTACTTGGTTTTTGGATGGTTCTTTGCTTTGTGTGGTCGAGGATGCATGGAGCTTTTTGATTCTTGAGGTTAGATATCCTTGTACATGAACTCTTCACGGGACCTTATCACTGTACTTTGTCATCTTACGATGAGATCATGTAAAGAGATTCATCGTATGGGGAAAGGATCTGCTTCGTCTCCATCTCAGGGATGGATAGAGGCGTGAAGACAAGTGATTGTAACTCTATAGAGAGAAATTTCTATCGAACCACGTAAATTTTTGTATTTTGATATTGTTATTTTCTATTTCTTTTTACATTTCAGTATCATCATCATATTAATGGATAAAGATCCTCTATAGTGAAGCCACCATATAGTGAGGATTCCACTCACTCAAAGTGGATCGGCACGTATCCCAATCCACTCAAAGTGCATTGAGATACAATTAATAGATCCACTTTGAGTGGATGAGATCCTCACTGCAGGGGTGGTCTTACTACAGAGGATCTCAATCCTTGATCACTAGGATTCATGCATTTTCTACATATCGAGTTTCTTGTCCACACGCTTGGGTCTTGGTGGTGTCCTCGACTTCAGATCACCTGCATGTACATATACTTTCCATGGAATCCCATCATTGTCGATATTGTGCGGGACCCACCTCTAGAGTGTGGGACCCACTGGATATGGATGGTGATGAGATCTCAAGGAGGATACAAGTACATGCAGATGAATTATTCTCGGTGTACTCCTTTATTCCTTTTCCCACTCCCCCTCTTCCCCCTTGGGCCCCATCAGGTGTCCAAGATCCATGCACCCAAAAAATACATAAAAATAGAAGATGAGTTTCAAAGAGTGCAAATTTAACAAAGAATCTTCAAATTTTTTTTTTTCCCTGATAAGTAGATATTTTATTGATCGAAAAAGAAAAACATAATAAACAGAGCCTTTGTAAGAGATCCAGACAAAACAGCACAATAGAACAACAACAACAACAACACTAAAACCCGTCAAAGAGACGAAAACAATCACTACACAATAGATTCATTCTTTAACGTCTCGGAGACCATTATAAAGAGTGCAAATGCGGGTACTCCTTCTTAGGAAAACCAAAGAATTAGAGTACAAACTCTCATAATGTAGAATGAGTACAAATGCAATACTCCTTTTAAGGAAAGAATTTAATTTCATCTTTCCTCATGCAATACTCGACCAACTCTGAATGGTTAAAGGATGCTTCAGACCCAGAAACCAGCAAAGGAATAATTTCAATTCAAAGAAAACCCAAGAGTAACTTCTCAAGTCATCTAACGTTTTCATGCATATAAATTAAGCCCCATGCAAGGACACTTTCGTTCTCATTCCTTCGGCAAGGATTTCAAGTTTTTATTGCAAGAGGAGAAGAAAAAAAAGAGAGAGAAAAATTGGAATGGCAACAACCCCCAAGGATCATTTGGACCCAAACTTCAATCCCTCGTTCAAATGGAAAGAGGAGGAAGAATTTGACATTTTCGCCATTGATCTTCCGGGTATGTCTGTTTTGTACGTTTACATATGATTTTAGTCACATATGCATGCAACGGTAGAGCTAATTCTATCTCAAAAGTTCGAACTAAATGGAGGAACTCTCAAGTATATGAGGCCCCCAAAATTCTAGACTTAATTATTCCCAACACTCTCTCACATATAGGTAACATATGTAGTCCCTCTTTTTAGGTGATCATAAGGAGGAACCTGTTAAGTTTCTTTATCAAAAATTCGAAATAGTAAGTGAAAGGCATCCAAGGTTCAAAACTTAAACAATGAGGATTTATTCTCAAGAGAGTTATCTTCACATGTCAAAGTTGGGTCATGGATATCGTATTCATCAACAAAGCAAATGCCACAACTTATTGAGTTCAGATCATCTACATGTACATTTATTCTCCATAGGATTGCATTACCATCGAGGTGATGTGGGACCCACCTCAAGAGTGTGGGATTCATTGGATATGAACGATGATGGAAAGATACAAATACATGTAAGTGAACTATTCTTTGACTTATGAGCCTCTGTATGTGTTTGTTTAATGTTTATGCAGGGTTTAAGAAAGAAAACATAAAAACTCAGCTTACTGCCCCGGGGAACATGAAGATCACTAGAGAACGAGATCTCGGTGACAACAAATGGATCTGTTTTGAAAATAATCATCAGATTCCAGACGACTGCGACATCAACGGACTTCGTGCAAAATTTGATAGTGGATTTCTGTACATCATAATTAATACCCAAGATGCTTCTAGAAACAATAGAGATCAGTCTAATAACCGAGACACAAGTCGGTTGTCCCATCTAAAGCAACTATAGCAGAAACAACAGTGAGTAAAAATTTGGATCTTCCTTTGTCATCAATGATCATAAAGGGCAACCAAATCCTCTCCTGCAGTCCTGCCGCCTGCCAAGGGCCGGATTTCAGCCGGCCCAGCCCCCAATGTATTGGCAGGCGGCCAGACTGAAACTCGGCCCTTGGATCTGCGGCAGGAACCTCCTGCCGCAGGAGACGATTTGGATCCTCATAAAGGAAGGACTCAACATTCTAACCATCAATATTCCAACGGGTACGTATATAGTGTCTGTCTTCTTAAGTTTCTGTATGATTTTCGACTCTTCTTAATATCTGGGGTCATTCACATGGGATGTTAAGTGTTCTTTCTTTTCTGTCATGAGTATAAGTGAAATGATTCTTATTCAACCTTGAAATGATCCGATTTATACAATTGTGGGGTCAATATGGACCGTGAGATTAGTCAGGCCAAAAGATCTGGATACCCATTGTTGACAAAAAAAAAAAAAGTTTCTGTATGATTTTAATCACATATGCATGCAACCTGGTAGAACCAAACTGGGATAGGTCGGATCATGCATAGATAGTATCCCTCCACCAAGCAAATGTTATAACTTATGAACCTCTCCATGTGTTTGTTCAATGTTTATGCAGGGTTTAAGAAAGAAGACATAAAAATTCAGGTTAGTACTTCCGATAGGAACTTGAAGATCACCGGAGAACAAAATCTTGGTGACAACAAATGGATCCGTTTTGAAAAGAATGAACAGATTCCAATCGACTGTTACATCAATGGAATTAGGGGAGAACTCAGTGGCAAAGTTCTTCGTATCATAATGCCCAAAATGGTAACTCTAGAAACAACAGAGACGAGTAAAAAACCTGAGACCCAAGTCCCATCTAAAACAACTGTAGAAACACCAGTAAGTCAAAAGTTTGATCCCACCTTCAAATGGGAGAGAGAGGACGGATCCGACCAGCTACTCATCGAACTTCCAGGTATGTCGTTCATACGTTTATGTATGATTTTAGTCACAATATGCATGCAACCTCTTAGAACCAAACTGGCATAGGCAACATGAGCATATTTCCTGGTCAGATCATGATCATGGATCGTATCCCTCGATCAAACAAATTAATGTTATAACTTATGAGCCTCTCCATGTGCTTGTTTAATGTTTATGCAGGGTTCAACAAAGAAGACATAAAAGTTCAATTTTTTCAGTTCCGACAGGAACTTGAAGGTCACCGGAGAACATCTCGAAGACAACACATTGATCTCTTTTGAAAAGAAATTTCAGATTCCAACCGACTACAACATTGACAAAATGAGTGCAAATTTCAAGCTTGAATTTCTTTGCATCACATTGCCCAAGATGACTACTCCAGAAACAACACAGAAGAGAAAAAAAACCCAAGACCAAAACAACTCCACAAGCACCACCAAGCCAAAAGTCCGAGCCCCAAGTCCCAACCAAAACAACTTCACAAGCACCACTAAGTCAAAAGTCCGAGCCCCAAGTCCCATCTAATACACCTCCACAAGCACCACCAGGTCAAAAGTCCGAGCCCCAAGTCCCATCTAAAACACCTCCACAAGCACCATCAAGCCAAAAGCCTGAGACCCCAGTCTCATCTACAACAACTCTATCAAGTCAAAAACCAGAGATCCAAGTCCCATCTAAAACACCTCCCCAAGCACCATCAAGCCAAAAGCCTGAGACCCCAGTCTCATCTACAACAATTCTAGAAGCACCCTCAAGTCAAAAACCAGAGACCCAAGTCCCATCTAAAACACCTCCACAAGCACCATCAAGCCAAAAGCCTGAAACCTCAGTCTCATCTACAACAACTCTAGAAGCACCCTCAAGTCGAAAACCAGAGACCCAAGTCCCATCTAAAACACCTCCACAAGTACCAAGTCAAAAAGCCATCCCACGAATTCTATCTAAATTATCCCTAGGAGCACCATCAAGTGAAAAACCCAAGATCCAATTGCCACCCCAAGCAACTCCAGAAGCACCACTGAGTCAAAAACCTGAGACCCAAGTTCCTCCTCTGACAACTGCAGAAACACCATCGATCCAAAAACAAGAGACCGAAGTAGTCCCACCTATAACACCTCTAGAAGTACCACTGAGTCAAAAACCCGAGACCCAAGTCCCTCCTGTAACAACTCCTAAAGCACCACCGATCCAAACTCCACAGACGGAAGTCGTCCCACCTAAAACACCTTTAGAAGAACTACTGAGTCAAAATACTGAGACCCAAGTGCCTCCTGTAACAACTCCTGAAGCACCACCGATCCAAACCCCAGAGGACCGAAGTCGTCCCACCTAAAACACCTTTAGAAGAACCACTGAGTCAAAAAACTGAGACCCAAGTCCCTCCTGTGACATCTCCTGAAGCATCATTGAGTCCCAAACCCGAGACCCAACTCCCTCCCAAAACAACTCCAGAAGCATCACCGAGTCAAACACCCGAGACCCAAGCCCAATCCAAAACAACTCCAGAAGCACCACCGAATCAACAACAGGAGATCCAAGTCCCTCCCAAAACAACTCCAGAAGCATCACCGAGTCCAACCCCCGAAACCCAAGTCCCACCTACAACACCTCCAGAAGCAACACCGAGTCAGAAACCCAAGACTGGAGTCCTACCTGAAACAACTTCTAGCCGTTCCCAATCCCCAGTTCGTCCGCTTCTTGCGACGGAAAAAAGGAGGCGCTTCTGGCCAAGAAGCGAGTTCATGAGTCGTCTCACACAGAAAGAAAGAAGCTCTAGAGAAGGATAGCTCAACCTGAGGTGAGGCTGCTGTTGTTCTTAATGATCTTTCCATGGCGTTGTATGAGCCTAAAAATCATCTTCTAGAAAAGCTACAGACCCTGCTAAATGCATTTGTAAATACAGTGTAGAAAGTCTGAATAAAGATGATCTTATTAAATAAGGAAATGTGACTCAGTCCAAAAATATCCTTCATCCCAATTGACTCACCAATAAAAATGAAATGAAAACTATCCCTATCGATGGCAGGCAAGGTGGAATTTTCAATTTTGTACCCTTTAATTGAAAGCAACACATTGCAGATAAAAAGTGGTAAGTCTAATCACAAAAAGGGGGATGTGTAATATCAAATTTAATCTTTACTAACGAATGGATGCATGACCATGCATAAACAAGGTCCGTGTAAAAAAAATCCAGGGTTTATAAAATATTTTAAAAAAAAGGAACCCGGTTATGGGTTTCGGATGTCAAAGTATTTTCGTTGTTTTGTATCTTTGAAATCTTCAACTTGTAAAATTTAGGGGTGTCAACAGGTTGATTCGGGCCGGTTTGTCCAAGTCAAGTCGGTTTTGGCCTTTTCATAGGTAGTCTGAAGCACGTCCAATAAGAGATTTGGGCTAATGTTGGCTGCACTGTATTTGTTAGATAATGGGTCAGTCTGGTGTCAGCTTATTATCGGGCTGCTATTGGTTTGGTTTTGATTTACTATGTGTATATGTAGTAAAAAAAAATTAGATTAATAAGTATCAAGCCATTATCGGGCTGGTTTGATTTCGGTATTGGTTTCTTACATGTATATTTAATAAAACGTTGGCTTAATGGATTCATATCGGTCTATTAGGTTGGTTCGATTTTGATTTTATTGGTCCGATCCACCTTTTGGTGTTTTATTGGGCTCTAAAACACAATCCAAATCTTGTTCAAAGATTCGGTTTTGATTTGATCTGGATTGAATCAAGTTGATTCGATTTTGATTTTCGCTTTAGACCCAATTTTGACACCCTTAGTAAAATTGCTTTTATGTATTTCACAAAAAGTATTTTAAAGGGAAATTGAGATACCTATTTATTTCATCCATGATCATATAATGAGTCAGGTAAATGAAAAACGATGAAACTAAATATTTGCTCTAAAAAAAACAGAAAAAAAAAAAGAAAAAGAAAAACCCAAATATATACAACCTTTATCTCTTGCTCACTGCAAAACAAGGAGGCAAGGGAAAAGAACAAGGTCAAAGAACATGGACCGGCACGGGCCGATCTCGAGTCAGATCGGTCCATATTAGGATGTGTTAAATTGGTAAAGTGACTAATGAGACTTCTGGAACTTCCAATGTATTTTGTATATCGTTATTAATACAATACCACTCTATATATACAAATTACAGAGAACTCAGATAATTACCAACCTATCTAAAGTAGAGACTAAGAATCAAAATTAGGACGACCAACAAGAAAATAGAATGAAAGTGAGAGGAAAGCAAATTGAAGAGGATGGAGACACAGAGGAAAAAAAAATCAGATATTCAGACCGTTTTGCTCTGATACCATGTTAAATTGGTAAAATGACTAATGAGACTTCTAGAACTTCCAATGTATTTTGTATATCGTTATTGAAACAATACCACTCTATATATATAGATTACAGAGAACTCAAATAAATACTAACCGATCTAAAGTAGAGACACGTGTTTACATATCAGAATATCACACGAGTGTACATACATTCCAAATGGATGAATTGTTATAAAAAAAAAATAAAAAAGTTCTCTCACATCCCTTCTAAGAATCCTAAAAAGCAATCACCCTCAACTTGACTCAAAATGTCTCCCACCCCTCCTGCTTTTGAAAATATTCTCTTTCATTCAATTTGGTAATAAAATTCATCATCACCAATATTTTTTGAACAATAATACCCTTAGATTTACAAAAGAAATTTTATAAAAAATCTATAATCGAATTTAATTTAAAAAATATATTAAAAAACATATTTTTTTTCATCTTTTCACTTTCATCCCTTCCAACATCTCTCAAGAGTTCAAAACTCCGGCACCATCACTACAGGCATTCTCCCACCATATCGCCATCAAGGAAGAACAGTGACATCTTATGCAGTGAAAAACTGAAAGCAAATTCCGACATTCTCCATCTAGGAACCCAAGACAAAGCACAACATTGCTCACCCGCACCAACGAGTTTACTCTGAATATCTTCCAGTACAAAGTTTGAAGATAAGTTTTGGATAAATTTCAACTAAGCTGTCATTATAAATTCCCAAGTTGGGTAAACTTAAAAACAACTAATCTCAGCCAAAGAAGAATAAAACCATTAAAATCTCAAAAATACCAATTAACGAATGCAGAAGACATCAGTCTGTTAAGAACTTGAATAAAGCATCACTTCCAAAAAAAATTCCAGCACTTATTCATAGCAACTCCAATTTTCAGAATTTCAGTCAGAAACTTGCCTCTTTAATGCAAATCCGAGAATATATAACCAAAAGATGTCGTGTCATAGTATTAACTGTAATTAAAACTACAAGGAAAACTCATTAGGGATTGCAACATAGGGAGGAGGTCCCAGGTTGAGAGGAGAAATCTCCCTCCCTTTCTCTCTCTCTCATCCCCTTCTCTTGAGTTTTCTGCGCGCTTCGCTCGGAAGATTCGATTGACAAAAACTAATAAAACATAAAAAAATTTATTTATTATAAGGAATTGAGTGCTGATAACAATCCCAGAACTGAATGGAGTTTGCGGACCAGATTTCTCCAGGGTTTCAAGGGTCTCAGATGATCTAGATTGATAGCAATGGAATGTTTCTGTCATCTACCAATTCTTAATTTGCTTTCTGTTTTATAAGACGTCAGTGTTCTTCCTCGCCCGTGATATCTTTGGAGAATACCGGCAATGATAGTGCAGGAGTTCTGAATTTGTGAGAGGTTGCAAGGGATGAAAGTGAAACGATGAAAAAAAAAATATTTTTTTAATGTTTTTTTAAATTAAATTGGATTATAGATTTTTGATAAAATCTCTTTTGTAAATGTGAGGGTATTATTGTTCAAAAAATAACAGTGATGATGAATCTTAACACCATATTGAATGAAGGGGAATATTTTCAAAAGCAAGGGAGGTAAGAGACATTTGAGTCAAGTTGGGAGGTGATTGTCTTTTAGGATTCCTAGAGGACAGGTGAGAGAAATTTTCCCTAAAAAAAACCTTAAAAAATAAGCTTATACAATGTAAAATCTATGCCAATTATGTGTGCTCACTCAAAGTGTTGCACTTAGAAGATGCCAAGTTGGAGCCCAATCAGGCTATCCGATTGAACCATCATCATCCCGATCCTTAAAACTATGGAAGAAAAAGCTTTTCGGGCAAGTACCATCATTCCATTACAAACTTAATTTATATTTACTCAAACTTTTTGTTCGGAAATTATTTTCTGATTCTCCCATAGAATAATAAAATAATAAGCATTTTTGGCTACGGGAATTGGCGACGGTATCTAAAATTCCGTCACCGAAAATCATTTTAGCCAACAGGATTTTAGCTTCGAAGCAAACTTCCTCATCTCTCTCCCCATAAAATTTCATAATGCCTGAATTACCCCCTGTTGCATCTACCAACGGATCTCTCCATTCCGAATAAACTAAATCAATTATATATAATGGTTTGAATCATAACACAAATTTCGATTGAGCTAAATAATTAAATACTAAAAATAAATAAAAAAGTGGAAATGAAGATACAGTTGGACTTTAGAGATTAAACTCTCTTTCAAGATTTTAGTTTCTTGTCTGCAATCCATTTCCTCCTATCTGCCTTTGGAGAAACCCAAAAAATCCACTTTTTACTTCAAACTTCCCCAACTCTCTTAAATGATCAAAATTTTTCTGTGACATTGAATTGAAAGTGAAAATTTCAGTTTTTTATTATCCTAGGTAGCTTCTTCAAGCCTACTCAGGTCTGTCTCACGCAGCTTCTTTGAAGTTTCACCTAAAGTCTCATTTTCTCCATTGCTCTTTCTGTTTCTCTCTCCCAAGAGTCATGTGTCGGCTGTTCGACGGAGACGTCTCCGTCCTCCTGGAGCATGCTCTTTGCCATCTTCCTTTACACTCACGAATATGTCTAAATCAGTCAGGTTTGAGGTTGCCTGGTTTTTGGATGGTTCTTTGCTTCGTGTGGTTGAGGATGCATAGAGCTTGAGGTCAAATCCTTGGACATGAACTCTTCACGGGACCTTGTCACTGTACATTTGTCATTTTACCATGAGATGACATAAAGAGATTCATCGTATGGGGAGAGGATCTGCTTCTTCGAACTCATGGATGGATAAATGCGTGAGGACAAGTGACTTTAACTCTATAAAATGAGAAATTAATTTCTAATGAACCATGTAAATTTTTGTCTTTTCCTATTTTTTTTTTTTTTTTTTTTTACATTTCAGAACCATCATCAAAATAATTAGGATTCATGCACTTTCTACATATCGAGTGCCCCGCCCGCACACTTGAGTCTTGGTGGTGTCTTCGAATTCGGATCACTTGTATGTATATGTACTTTCTTTGAGATCCCATCACCGTCGATATGGTGTGAGACCTCTAGAGTGTGGGACCCACTAGATATGGATGGTGATGAGACCCCTAGGATACCAGTTCATGTAGGTGAATTATTTTCAGTGTCCTTTATTCCTTTCCCCGCTTCCCCTCCTCCCCCTTGGGCCCCATCAAGGGTCCAAGATCTTTGCACCAAAAAAAATACATAAAAATAAAAGAGGAGTTTCAAAGAGTGCAAATCTAACAAAGAATTTTCAATTTTTTTTTTGGATAAGTAGATATTTTATTGATCGAAAAAGAAGAACATTACAAGTTGACTCTCGTAAGAGATCTAAACAAAACAACATAATAGAACAACAACAACAACAACAACACTTAAACCCATTAAAGAGAAGAAAACAATCACTTCACAACGGATTCGATCTTTAACGTCTCAGAGACGATTAGAAAGAATACAAATGCGGATACTCCTTAGGAACACCAGAGAAATAGAAGTAAAAACTTTTATAAGGTAGAAAGAGTACAAATGCGGATACTCCTTTTAAGGAAAGAATTTTCATCTTTCCTCATGCAATACTCGGTCAACTCTCAATGGTTAAAGGATGATTCAAACCTAGAAACCAGCAAAGGAATAATTTCAATTCAAAGAAAACCCAACAGTAGCTTCTCGAGCCATCTAATGTTTTCATGCATATAAATTATGCCCCATGCAAGGACTATATTCTCATTGCTTCATCAAGGACTTCAAATTCTCACAGCAAGAGAAGAAAGAAAAAAAAAAGAGAAAGAAAAATTGGAATGGCAACAAACCCCAAGGATTATTCGTACCAAAACTTTGATCCCTCTTCGGAATAGAAAGAGGAGGAAGAATTTAACATTCTCGCCATCGATCTTCTGGGTATGTCCATCTTCGTATGTTTATGTATGATTTTAGTCACATATGCATATTCAACTTTAGAACTAATTTCATCTCAAAAGTTCAAACTAGTAAATGGAAGGACTCTCAAATATATAAGGGACCAAAAGTTCTAATCTTAATTATTCCCAACACTCTCCCTCACTTGTTCACCTCTTTTAAGTGGCAGTACACGTAACATATGTGGTCTCTCTTTTAGCGACTGTAAGGAAGGAACCTATTAAGTTTCTTTATCAAAAGTTTGGATTAGTAAATGGTGGGATTGTCAAATAAAAAGGCATCCAAAGTTCCAGACTTAAACAATGTGAAATTATTCTTAAGAGAGCATGTCAGGTCAGGTCATGGATGTATTCATCACTTACTGAGTTCGGATCACCTACATGTACATGTATTTTCCAAGGGTATCCTTCACTGTCGATGTGGTGTGAGACCCACATTTAGAATGTGGGGCCCATTGGATATGGATGATGATGAGATCACAGGAAAGATACAAGTACATGTGGGTGAACTATTTTCTGATTTATGAGCCTCCCCATGTGCTTGTTCAATGTTTATGCAGGGTTTAAGAAAGGAAACATAAAAGCTCGGCTTACCACCTAGGGGAACATGATGTTCACCGGAGAACGTGATCTCGGTGACAACAAATGGATCCATTTTGAAAAGAATCATCAGATTCCAGACGACTGCGACATCAACGGACTTTGTGCAAAATTTGATAGCGGATTCTTTACATCGTAATACCCAAGATGATTCTAGAAACAATAGAGATCAGCCCAATGCCCGAGACACAAGTCGTCGTCCCATCTAAAATAACTATAGAAACAACGAATGAAAAGTTCGATCCTCCGTTTACATCTAAAACAACTGTAGAAACACAAACGAGTGAAAAGTTCGATCCTCCTTTCGCATGGATGACAAAGCAAGGATTCAACATTCTAAATATCAATATTCAAGGTACGTATGTACGTAGTGTATGTTTTCATACATTTTTGTGTGATTTAAGTCGCATATGCATGCAACCTCGTAGAACCAA
This sequence comes from Protea cynaroides, assembly GCA_028583415.1. Lineage (NCBI taxonomy): Eukaryota > Viridiplantae > Streptophyta > Magnoliopsida > Proteales > Proteaceae > Protea > Protea cynaroides. Next base: position 46,847,277 of record CM053269.1, on the reverse strand, counting down.
ACTGGCATAGGCCGGATCATGCATGTATCGTATCCCTCAACCAAGCAAATGTTATAACTTATGAGCCTCTCCATGTATTTGTTCAATGCTTATGCAGGGTTTAAGAGAAATGACATAAAAGTTCAGGTTCGTACTTCCGACATGAACTTGAAGGTCACCGGAGAACGAAATCTCGGTGACAACAAATTGATCTCTTTTGAAAAGAAAGTTCAGATTCCAGCCTACTGCGACATCAAGGAAATTAGTGTAGAACTCCATAGCAAATTTCTTTGCATCACAATGCCCAAGAAGACAACTCCAAAAACAACAGAGGAAAGTAAAAAAAAAAAAAACTTGAGACCCAAGTCCCATTTAAAACAACTGTAAGAAGAACAGGGAATCAAGAGTTCGATCCTCCTTTGACATGGATGATAAAGGAAGGATTCGACATTCTAACCATCTATATTCAATCAGACAGAAGGACTTGACTATGGTGAGACGTTCAGTCCAGTGGTGAAACCCTCCACTATACGCACAGTCGTTACGCTTGCCCTCTCTAGAGGCTGGGAAATTCGTCAACTTGACGTCCACAATGCATTTCTCCATGGCATTTTACAAGAAGAGGTGTACATGACACAACCCCCCGGGTTTGTTGATTCTACCCAACCACAGAATGTCTGCAAACTTCACAGAGCTCTCTATGGTCTTAAACAGGCTCCACGGGCGTGGTTTTCTAGACTTAGCCAATGCTTACTTACCATGGGATTCCACAGTGCACTGTCGGATTCTTCTCTTTTCCTTCGATTTCGTGGTGGTCACACTATTTTTCTCCTAGTATATGTGGACGCCATTATAGTCACTGGAAGTGATTCGGATCAGATCACTAAACTCATCATTGATCTCAATTCTATGTAAGTTACGAGATCTTGGCCCTCTTCATTATTTTTTGGGTGTTGAAGTTACTCCTACTCCTGCAGGCTTATTTCTTTCTCAAGGGAAATATATTCGTGATCTACTTGTACGCACCAAAATGGATGGTGCTAAGGGTGTGTCAACTCCTGCTGCCACTGGAGTCAAACTTACAGCTAAGGGTGGCAATCCCTATGGTGATCCTACATATTATCGTAGTATCGTTGGGGCTCTACAATATGCAACATTAACCAGACCTGAAATTGGATTCGCTGTGAACAAGATCTGCCAGTTCATGCACAACCCTACAGAGGACCATTGGTCTGCTGTGAAGCGCATCTTACGCTATCTTAAAAACACCCTGCGCTTTGGCCTACATCTCCGTCGCACATCTCAATTGACACTACAAGCATACTCTGATGCAGATTGGGCAGGTTGTCCCGATGACCAACGGTCCACAAATGGTTACTGTATTTTTTTGGGACCCAACCTTATCTCTTGGAGTTCTAAGAAGCAGTCCACCGTTGCTCGTTCAAGCACTGAATCTGAATATCGTGGCCTTGCCAATGCCGCTGCTGAGATCATATGGTTGCAACAGCTACTGCGGGAACTTCAGTTCACCTCCACCATTATTCCAATCCTTTGGTGCGATAACCTCAGAGCCACATACTTGTCGGCTAATCCGCGGTTCTATGCTCGCACCAAACATGTTGCACTTGATTTTCATTTTGTTCGTGAAAAGGTCGCTGCCAAGGAATTAGAGGTTCGTCTTCTCTCCACCAAAGATCAAATTGCTGATATCCTCACCAAACCCTTGCCAGCTCAGCGGTTCAGTACCCTCACAGGCAAACTCACCGTTCAGAGCTGCCCGGTTCGTTTGAGGGGGGATGATAAAATCACAAAAGATTTCCATCCACCCAAGCATATCGCAAAGATTGATACAGTGGATATTGACATTGCCCAATATATCTTGAAAAGATTTTCATCCACCCAAGCATATCGCAAAGATTGATACAGTGGATATTGATACTGCCCAATATATCTTGAATCCATTGAATTCAAATAAGAGTCCTACTAGATGACACCTCTTGTAAATCTATAGGTTACCTATTATATCTCCATGACATCTGTACATTACTCATTACCTCTTGTAAATCTATAGTTACCTATTATCTCTTTATGAGATCTGTACGTTATCCATAATCACTCCATGAGATAAGGAGATGAGATTCTTGTATCAAATTCTATAAATTCAATACAAAGACAGAGACAAAACACACAATTGAATACTGAAAATATTTTCAACTATTGTTTTGTTTTACATATGCATGCAACCATGTAGAACTAATTTGGCATATGTCGGGTCATGCATGGATCGTATCCCTCGACCAGGAAAATGTTATAACTTATGAGCCTCTCCATGTATTTGTTCCATGTTTTTGCAGGGTTTAAGAAAAAAGACATAAAAATTCACGTTAATACTTCCGACAGGAAATTGAAGGTAATGGGAATTAGATGTTTCGGTGGCGACAAATGGATCTATTTTGAAAAGAATGATCAGATTCCAGCCGACTGCGACATCAACGGAATTAGTGAAGAACTCGATGGAGAATTTCTTCGCATCACAATGCCCAAGATGACAACTCCAGAAACAATAGAGACAAGTAAAAAACCTGAGACCCATGTTCCATCTAAAACAACTGTAGAAACAACAGAGAGTGAAAAGTTCAATCCTCTTTTGACATGGATGATAAAGGAAGGATTCGACATTCTAACCATCAGTATTCCGGGTACGTATGTAGTGTCTATCTTCATACATTTTTTATGATTTTAGTCACATATGCATGCAACCTCGTAGAACCAAACTGGCATATGTCAGATCATGCAAGGATCGGATCCCTCAACCAAACAAATGTTATAACTTATGAGCCTCTCCATGTGTTTGTTCAACTTTTATGCAGAGTTTAAGAGAAATGACATAAAAATTCAGGTTAGTACTTTCGACAGGAACTTGAAGGTCACCGGAGAACATGATAGCGATGCTCCGAGGCTCTTCACTATTCTCATTGGTGGTTTCAATTCATTCAGCTATTTTTGTCTTATACGTGCAAGTTTAATTATAGGATTATAGGATGGGGACCTTCCCCCAAAGGCTTGGGCCTTAATATACACTTGTCGAAACTTGATTGGGGGAGATTTATTCTCCCGTCACAGATGCCCCTTGCACTTGCCTGCTTCTTGAAGGTGGGGCGATATATCTTTCTATTCTTTGTCTGAGGCCCATGAGGCTACCCCTGCAGAAGCCGTAACGGTTACCTTTGGGGCTGAATTTTCAATTTTTAATCGTGGGTCCCACTATTTACCTTGTTTTTCATCCATCGCTCTGTCACATCATAAATGTGGCCGTAAGAGAATGAGTAGGGTGCGTCCACGTGGACTTTTACTTTTACGACACGACGGTTACAGCCGTTTCACGGGTTACTAGCCCATTATGACCTACGTTCGGATATTTTACCTGAACGTGTGGTCCTTATATACTGTTCATTTTCTTTACCATCTTCCCTCTGCTTTCTTCTTTGATCTTTTTTTATTTTTCTTGCTGCTCTCTCTCTCCATTTTTCTCCGCATATTACTCCGTCGATATTCATCACCCACAAGTAAGTATCGGTAGGTTTAGAAAACCCATCAGTAGGGAAGATACTAATCCTAAAGAGGAAGCTTAGGGCTCAGACGTCGCAAGGAGACGTGGCCAGGGTTCCACTTTGGCTGCCATCCCTCTTGTCATTCTTGAGGAAGGAAGGGGTTGGCATAATGAGGTCCGAAGGGCTAGGGCTGTTTAAGCTGCCCAGATACGGGCAGCAAACCCTGGACCCCAGCAATCTTCTAGAGTCCCTTTCGGTACTAACTATGCCATCGGTAAGATACTAAGCCGGATGACTCAGTGTCGCCTAGATGCCATTAGGGAGCTTTACAAGGTCCCTGAGAACTTCATCTTCAAGCTTCCAGAATCGAAGGTGACGCCATTGTAGTGTTCGAAGAAATATTCCAGTTAGGGTTTCGGCTTCCTCTTCCCTCCTTTTACTTTGAGCTATTGGATAGTTACAGACTGACACCTCTGCAAGTTACCCCTAATGGATGACGAGAGATTACTAGTTTCTTAGCTTGCTCAAGGTTGGGTGGCTTGCCTACCGAGGTTGTCCTCTTAAAGAAATTCATCTGCCTTCTCTCCGGAACACCCACTGTTGGGGAAGGTTGGTACTACTTGCAGCGCTGGGGTGATTCGTCTTACACCTCGGCGAAAGACGTCATCACCTTGCACCACAACTGAGAATTTAATTTCTTCTTTGTCTCCTGGGATCCATTACCCAAGGACACTTGACCTCATAACATTTGGTCCAAGCCTATCCTGTCCTTGGTCAACACTGTCCCCCTAATTAGTTAGGATTTGAATGAGTTTTTTGAGGCAATCTGCGCCGTTCCTCCTTTGACCATAGAGTAGCTGACTGACCTCTCATTTCTCTAGAATGCTAAGCTGGGTAAGCCCTATTTTTATAACTAACTCCATTTTTTGTATTATATGACACTTAACATTCATTTTTCTGATTGACAGTGAACATCGGATTGGAAGATCTTGCTGACATCCTGATGGCCGAGAGCCCTCTGAAGGAAACTGATGTAGTCGAGGCCCAAACTTCCACGGGTCCTCCAGAAGATACTGCTAAGGTCATCGAGCCTGTTAAGCTAGCTGAGCATTCTTCCCCTCTTGTGATTTTTTCTCCATGGTAAGAGGTTAGCGCAGCTGAGGGTGGTGTCGAGGCACTAGAGATTGAACTGGAAGAGGGCATAGAGCTTCGTTCTCATGAAAAGAGGAAGCATCGTCATGAGGAGAGATCTGAGAAGAAGAAGAAGAAGAAATCTTTCTGGAACGAGGGGGAGTCTCGAGGTATACTTGTTCTCGTCCTCTTGTTTTTCTTTGATAACTTGTTTTTGGTTTTACATCTTTTGTTTAGCAGTTGGCCGTGCGAGGGACCATTTTACCGAATTCACTCATCCCGAGAACATAGAGGATATTGTGACACCTTTCGTGCCCGAAGTCAACATATCAACCCGTCAATCGGCCCTCCGAGCTCCCGCTAAGCAGAGGAGCTCATCAAAGCTACGAGGCTTCCTGTGGAGGAGGCAAACTACAACAAGATGACACTCGACGAGGCCTTTCACCACGAGGCTTGTCATCATATCGAGGTAATTACTGTTGGTTTTACTTTCTTTTCTTTGGCATTTTTTGTATGATGACTTTTTTTTTGCTTGCAGACTGGCCATTTCTTACACCGAGCTCGGAAAGCATTTGTCGACATTGAGGCCAGGCTAGACTTGGTTCTCCAACTGTTGTCTGATGCCGAGACTCATCGGGATGAAGCTTATGCTCTCGCCAAAGGGTACCAAGAGGAGAATCTGAAGAGAATCTGAAGTCTCAAGGGCGGACAAAGGACCTCGAGGAAGAAGTCAAGAAGTTGAAGGCGGACTATGTCGAGGCTGAGAAATAGAAGACCACACTTCGGTAGGAGCGGGATGATGCTAAGGACAGAGCGATGGAGGATCGAAATTAGTACGAGGGTCTGAAGGAGACCCGCGTGGGTCTTGAGGAGGAAGTTCGAAATGCCAGGGCCACTGTTGAAGCAACAGAGAAAATTATCCAAGACAAACGCATTGCTCACAGTGCTGCTTTGGCAAAGCTCGAGGCTACTTCTGAGGTCAAAGTTTGGGAGGCAGGGAGGAAAGCCTTGGAAGATTTCAAGGTCGGGTCGGAATACAAGAAGATTGTGGCAGAGTCTTCGCTGAGGCTGGTGATGCCAATTTTGACTGAGACACGGGACGTTGTTTGGGCCACATATCCCCATTTTGACCTCTCACCAGTTAGTGCTTTTAAGAAGCTTTTTGGAGTTGTTGCCTCTCTGAGGGCCTTGCCACTCCGGTTGCTCCCTTCTTCTTCGGATCAACCTGCCTCTCTGCATTTGGAGGTTACAATTGAAAATCAACCTGCCTCCATCCCTCCTAAGTCGACCCCTCAACCTGGCCAAGTTGAAGAGACCTCTCCTGCAGAAGTTTCAATTCTTCCCTTAGAGCAAGTTCCCTCCACGGTCGAGCCATGAAGAAGAAGAATTGAAGTTTGGAAATATATATATATATATATATATATATATATATATATATATATATATATATATATATTGAATGTATAAATTTTTCCTATCTTTTTCTGGATGTACAAATTTCTTCCATCAATGAACAAGATTTTTCTTCACTCTTGTGATTTTTGTTCTCCGAGATTGACATTTGAAGTCGGGATATACTACCCTTACTTAGGATAATTATCCACCCACCGAGCTTCGAGGCCCTTGGGGCAGCCGGGGGTGTCGAAGATAGTCTCTTCCAATTGAGGTTTGCGTCGACAGAGTAGACCCTCCGTGCTTCGACTCCTCGAAATGGTGCTGAAGCCAACACTTATTCCTACTTAGGATAATTATCCACCCTCCGAGCTTCGAGGCCCTTGGGGCAGCCGGAGGTGTCAAAGATAGTCTCTTCAAATTGAGGTTTGCGTCGACAGAGTCAGCCCTTCATGCTTCGGCTCCTCAAAATGGTGCTGAAGCCAATACTTATCCTTACTTAGGGTAATTTTCCACCCTTCGAGCTTCGAGGCCCTTGGGGCAGCCAGGGGTGTCGAAGATTGTCTCTTCCAATTGAGGGTTGCGTCGACAGAGTCGACCCTCTGTGCTTCAGCTCCTCGAAACAGTATTGAAGCCAATACTTATTGTTACCTAGGACAATTATCTACCCTTCGAGCTTTGAGACCCTTAGGACAGCCAGGGGTGTCGAAGATAGTCTCTTCCAATTGAGGTTTGCGTCGACAGAGTCGACCCTCTTTGCTTCGGCTCCTCGAAATGGTGCTGAAGCCAATACTTATCCTTACTTAGGATAATCATCCACCCTCCTAGCTTCGAGACCCTTGGGGCAGCCGAGGGTGTCGAAGATATTTTCTCTATGATAAATACAACATATTTCTTACGTGGTCGACCTATGTAGTCTCAGTATATGTCGACCACAGGTTGTGTAGTTGATTTGTATGGTCGCATATTATGCGACCTGTAAGACCCGTATCGAACTAACCGGTCTTACCACCTTGTACCAGGTCTACCTATCATGGTCGAGCCAAATGGACCAAGTGCGTGAAGGAAATAGCAAAACCAGGTATTAAACTGACCCAAAAACAGTAAAATAGAGGGCAGGGTCGCATACCCATATAGGCAGGGTCGGACCCCCCTCATTAGGAAGTCAGACCGCAGAAAAATTGACCGAGGGTCGGACAAGTTAGACCTAGGGGTCGACGGGATCTCCGACCCCCTCATCGACCCCCTCATTGCCGACAGAAACCGTAAATAGGAAACTTTCCAAATTTCAAGGGGATTCTTTCCTAATCTCAATGGGACTTATTTTGAGAGGTTCTCCTCTATAAATAGGACGTACCTAAGCCTCTTTCACTCCTTTTGAAACCCTAATTGAAAGTGAGAGAAAGAGAGGAGAAGGAGAAGAGAAGGAAAGTTGGAGAAGAAGAATAAAGTGAAGAATTCAGAGAAACCTCTGAATCTCAGCAAACCTAAGGTATGGGTATGCTTCCATTAATGATTTAAGACCTTAGAATAGTTCATGAAGAGGGTATGGTCTAGGAGAAACCTAAATCATCCATCCATGGGAGGATTTTAATGAAATCCATGGAGAAAACCATGGTAGGCAAAGTAAGGAAGAAACCTAGAGTTTAAGCCATAGAACAAACATATAATGGATTATGGAAGTAAGCCATAAGACCCAAACTTGAAAGAATGGACTGTAGGATGAAATTCTGGACTCAAACCATGGGGGGTCGCATGTGGGGTCGATTGGGAATCGACCCTACCTGACCACAGGATCGACCCCCAGCATTCGAGAAGTCCAGGGATGCGGTGGTCGCACCCAGGGTCGATGGAACATCCGACCCTGGCATCGACCCTACCCCTGGGGGTTGCAGTAAACTGCTATCCTACCTGTGACCCACCCTGCGACTCTCGCTTAACAGCAAGCCTAAAATTGTCGGAATGACTTCTAACAAAAATCTATCGACTTGTTAGGTTTTCCTATTGATATAAAAGTGATTCTTAAAGCTTGAAAGATGATCTATACTCAAGCAAAGATGAGGGAACAAGACCTAAACTAATTGGCTAATAATAATTGTTTTTATTTTCTTGAGTCCAATGCCATGACTGATTCTATGCATGTATGCTTGTAATGTGTATTCAACATGTCATCCAATATTCCTGCTATTAATGTTTATGCATATTTAATTCTATTTTATTTATAACATGATGATGATGATGATGTTAGGAATAGACATGTGAATGATTGTATGTGGTTAGTGTACTTGATGCGAGTGGGGCATCAGGGGAGGTGTTATGCGGTGTTTGATCCGGACACTTTAGCTCTATCTCTACTCAAGTCTTGTCGACTGACATCATCGTATCGCCATTACCTTAGCAGAACTATTACGTCGTAGGGCATCAAGGGAGGTGGTCTCGGACCGTGTAGTCTTCGACTCTGCCGGAGGGCCTTAGCTCTATCTCTATGGACGTATTGAGGGATGCTGGGGTGAGGCCTTGGATACACTGTTTAACATTAGGATTGGTTAGTTGCAAGCCTAGTTTGCAAGCCCTCAGCAGCAGGGGCTTACGTGTTGGTATGGGTAGGGCATCAGGGGAAGTGTTATGCGGTGTTTGATCCATACACTTTAGCTCTATCTCTATTCTATGTTGGGGTGGCTGTGGACGACAATGGTGTTTGATCCGTTGGGTGGGCTTACACACCCTATGTATAGAGGTGAGGCGGCCACCGAACCTTTCTATAGCACATTGCAAACTTATATACCAGACCACATATATGAATTGTAGGCATGCATATGTTTGTTGCATTGTTTTGTTTGCTCACTAAGCCGTGATGTGTGCTCACCACTTCGACGTTGAATATTTTTAGTTGATGATGCAGGTACCACTGTGGAAGATTATATGAATACTTCTGTGTACGGGCACGTTGCTGCGATGGAGGCTGAAGACATAGTGGAGACGCATGACTCTTCATGCGAGTGTAACTCATGCATTTTCGATTAGATTTTATTTAAACTATTAAAGAAATATAATTTGATATTTTATTTACTTATGTCTCGGTTGATACTGTCACACCCCAATTCTGAACCAACCAGAATGGTGTGAGTGAACCGTCATTGAACCAACGGTTTACATCAGAATCTCGAATAGACCGTGTCCACTCATACAAACCATTGCACAAAACCACAATCAGAATATAAATAGTACAGTACAACGGAAGTTTTTAAATAAATGAACTGAGAATTTATTGATAAATTTAAATAAAATATCCAATTATTCAAATTCAAACATAAAATATAATATCTTTACATCCACTTAATCCGACTGTCCATTAATTATTAGGGTTTAGGTCAGATTCCCTTACCTAACGCTCGTTTGATAGCTTGCTCTACGTCGCAAGATCCAAATAAAATATCACAAAGTCCTACAATATTATTAGGGTTTCATTAGAATAGTCTTCTTAGGGTTTCACGTTGGTCGGAAACCAACGAGGTTACAAAAATACACTCACAGAGCTGACCGGTGGCATGTACCGGTCGCAGCTCTGTGGGGAAGACTGGCGACCGATATGGTCAGCCGGTCCCCACAGACCAGCCCCCCGGAAGGTACCGGTGGCAACATACCGGTCACATAGGGTGCAACCGGTATAGTCGATCGGTATGTCTCCGGAAGACCATACTTTGGGTTTTTCAACTGTCATCGATCATTCTCCATGGATTTTCAGGGTTTCTCCTATCCATTCTAAATCTGAGCTTTGAGTTAGAGTTATCTCCAACTCATTCAAGTCTAGTTTCGATGATAATCATCCTAGAACTCGAATCTAGGGTTTGACGGCAATTTAGGGTTTAATGTCCAATTAGGGTTTTAGATCAATACCTGCTTTGCATGGTATTGATCCAACCATACAACTATCCTAGAGTCATAGAGTAAGAAGAATGATTAAAACACTTACCGTCGACTGGCGTAAAGTGAGCGTCATCGAACGGCAATGGTGGCACCTCTTTCTTCTTCCTAGCTTCTCCTGCTTTCCAACCTCCTTCTCCTCTCTAGGGTTTGTGAGAGATAATGGAAAGGATTTGAGGAGGTTTAGAGATGTTTATATAGGCTAGGATTAGGGTTTAGTAACCCTATTAGGATTAGGAAGGTCCAGGTTTTAGGGTTTAAGAAAGTGGGACCCGCAGAGATCCAATTCTGGATCTTCGTAGTCAATTTCGCAGAGCTGACCGGTCGACCGGTACCAAGACCGGTACCATCGACTGGTCAACATAAAATGACACTTATTTAACCGTCTTTGATCCGATTTCGTACCTGTTTGTCATCCGCTCGTCCCGTTTGGCCCGGTGATGATCGGAAGACCTACCACGACATGAAATCAAGGTTTAGACCGGGTTTATGGAGTGCGGGTCTTACAACTCCCCCACCCTTAAAAGAAATTTCGTCCCCGAAATGTGCATGTAGGTTTCACAGATACAACATAATTTGATATTTTATTTATGATTATCACAGTTAGATTTCTCAGTTCATTTAATATTAAGACTTCTGCTATTGTGTATTTATTCTGATTATGGTTGTGGAGGTGTATGGTTTAGTTTACCAGGACACAACCTATTAGAGATCCTGGTTGAACCGTTGGTTTATTAGCGGTTCATCACACCATTCTGAATAGTGCGGAATTGGGGTGTGACACGATCACAACATGCGACCACACCTTTCCTAGGAACTTCCCGAATAACTATGCTCGACCCTCAGGTCACCCTGTGGTCGACCACAGGCTGCGACTACACGAAGTTTGGTCTGTTTTTATCTCCAATCCAAATTCTTCATAAGCCGATTCCTTGGCTCATCAATAGACTTCCTCCTATGATCAGTCTATGGCCAAAATTTTACAAGGTTATTGATCCTAACCTATCCCCCATGGTCCTCTTTTGAGATTTCTCATGGAGTCTCATGGTTGAGATCCTACCTTGATTCAACATTTCAATTTACAATGGAAAACCTATCCTAGGCATTCTACTGCTACAGGGAAGGGTTTCATACCTTAGGTTTGTAGAGAACTAGAACCTTCTGTCACACCCCAATTCTGAACCAACCATAATGGTGTGAGTGAACCGTCATTGAACCATTGGTTCACACCAGGATCTCGAATAGACCGTGTCCTCTCATACAAACCATTGCACATAACCACAATCAGAATATAAATAATACAACAAAAGTTTTTAAATTAAATGAACTGAGAATCTATTGATAAATATAAATAAAATATCCAATTATTCAAATTCAAACATAAAATATAATATCATTACATTTCTTTAATCCAACCAAAAATAATGAAAATAAATTCAAAATCCGTTCAAAGGTACACGCAGAAAGGGCACTCGCATGAAGCGTCATGCTCGTCCTCTCTTGCTTGTACGTCCAAAGCAGCAACATCACCATACGTCAGAGCGTTCATATAGTCATCCACCGTGTAACCTGCATTAACATCTAAAAACAATGTATATACAAAGGGTGAGCTCACAACTTAGCTCAGTAAGACAATCAGACAGTTTCACAATATTATGCATGAGTAACAATCATTTTATGTTGTGGTCTGGTTTAAGTTTGCAATGTGCTATAGAAAGGTTTAATGGCCCCCGCACCTCTATACACGAGTGTGTAGCACCTCATGGATCACACCACCATTGACCCACATGCACCCATTATGGAATAGAGATAGAGCTAAGATGTCCCCGTACCTCCCCTGATGCTCTATCCATACCAGTACTTAAGCCCCTACTGGCCAGGGCTTGCAAACTGGGCTCGCGACTAACCAATCCTATATGTCATCAATGTAGGCTCTATCCCAGCACAGCCGTCTACGGCATAGAGATAGAGCTAAGGCATCCCCGTACCTCCCCTGATACCCTATCCGCAACTAACCCACTAGGATAGAACAATACGCAGGTAGACCCTATCCCAACATAACTCCCTACGGCATAGAGATAGAGCTAAAGCATCGTGGACAAGCCAGCGTCGACCTCGGAGACCACAATGCCACATCACCATGGTCAGGCCAGCATCAACATCGGAGACCACTGTACCACGACCTTCCCCTGATGCCCCACCCATACCAAGCATGTTGAAATAGAATACTACAAAAATGCCAGTGTGAGGAATGATCCCAGGCTCCATGCCCCACTCCACACACCAACGAAAACAATCACATGCCTAACAATCACATCCTATCAATGCATGAACAATAATAATAACTGAAAGTAAAGGATGGCATGTGAATATGCACAAACACCACATCATATATGTTCAGGTTATTAACAATAATTTACTATCCATTAATTATTAGGGTTTAGGTCAGATTCCCTTACATGACGCTCGTTTGATAGTTTGCTCCACGTCGCAAGATCCAAATGTGCTATCACAAAGTCCTACATAATATTAGGGTTTCATTAGAATAGTTTCTTAGGATTTCACGTTGGTTGGAAACCAACAAGGTTACAAAATACCCTCACAGAGCTGACCGGTGGCATGTACCGATCGCAGCTATGTGGAGAAGACTGGCGACCGGTATGGTCAGCCGGTCCCCACAAAACAGCCCCCCGAAAGGTACCGGTGGTAACCTACCGGCCGCATAGTGTGCAACCGGTATAGTCGACCGGTATGTCTCCGGAAGACCATACTTGGGTTTTTCGACTGTCGTCGATCAACCTCTATGGATTTCTAGGGTTTCTCCTATCCATTCTAAGTCTGAGCTTTGAGTTAGAGTTATCTCCAACTCATTCAAGTCTAGTTTAGATGAATGTCATCTCGAAACTTGAATCTAGGGTTTAACGGCAAATTTAGGGTTTTAAGGTCCAATTAGGGTTTTAGATCAATACCTACTTTGCATGGTATTGATCCACCCTTATAACTATCCTAGAGTCATAGGGTAAGAAGAGTGGTTAAAACACTTACTGTTGACTGGCGTAACGTGAGCGTCGTCGAATGGTAATGGCGGTACCTCCTTCTTCTTCCTAGCTCCTTCTCCTTTCCAACCTCCTTCTCCTCTCTAGGGTTTGTGAGAGATAATGGAAAGGATTTGAGGAGGTCTAAGAGTATTTATATAGGCTAGGATTAGGGTTTAGTAACCCTATTAGGATTAGGAAAGTCCAGGTATTAGGGTTTAGGAAAGTGGGACCCGCAGAGATCAAATTCTGGATCTCCATAGTCAGCTGCGCAGAGCTGACCGATCGACCGGTACCAAGACCGGTATCATCGACCGATCAACATAAAATAATGATTATTTGACCGTCTTTGATCCGATTTCATACCTGTTTGTCATCCGCTCGTCCCGTCTGGCTCGGTGATGATCGAAAGACCTGTCACGACATAAAACCAAGGTTTAGACCGGGTTTACGGAGTGCGGGTCTTACACCTTCTCTGCAACTTTTCCTCCCAGTCTTCTTCTCCAAATATCCTTCTCTTTCTCTCTTAGGTTTAGGGTTTGAGATTGATCCAAATGAATGAGAGAAAGTAGAGGGATGTCCTCTATATAGAGAGAAACTCTCCATATAGAGTCCCACTTCAATAAGGAAAGAGATCATTTAAGATTTGGAAAGTTTCCAAATCATGGAGTCTGATCTGGCAACGTGCGGTCGATACGTGTGGTCGCAAAATCAGTCGACCACACCCCTCAAAAATGCTTCCACACATCCATTTTTGACTGGTCCCACTTTCTTTATGGTGTGTCGACCATACCAGTTCAGGTAGTCGACCACACACTCATAATTCATTGTTGTGGGGTCGATTTTCGTACATAATCTTGTGGTTTCTTCTTGGTCCACTCGATCCGGCTATGATAGGAAGACCTGGCACGATACAGTTAGACCGGATTAGTAGGGTGCGGGTTTTACAGAAACCAACATCACTTCCTACCTTTATAAATAAAGCTCAAAACAAAGGTAACCGGATCCAACTTTGAACTCTCAAGTCCTCTCTCTGTCAATTTTTGCTCAGATCCCCTCTCTACAGGAGCTTGTATCTCTTTACCAAGCTCCATTTTGCTTGCTTTTCGATTCTGACTTAAGCATCAGAGTGGTCACAAGGAATATGAACCCATCCTCTTTTGTCTAATCTGCTTCTGTATTGACAGGTGTCACCACCAAAAGCTCCGAGCGAGAACCGGTGGCAACAATGTGCAAGATCTTGTAGGTCAAAATCAGCACCCATTGCAAGTTTAAAAAAAATGATAATAATTAATAAATAAATGGAATAGGGTTCCTGAACTAGTTGGTGCAAGAAACTCTTGGTCTTGCACTTATATCTACCACATGGCATGTCGGATATGAGGGTAGAATTTTTGGATAAGTAGAGTCTAATAAGGTCCCTATTCACATTTCAAGTTTAGTCCAAACAGAGTAGGTTACCGGATTAAACAACGCATTGAAAATCCTATAGAAAAAAAGAAATTTCTATAAAATATATGAATGGCTAAATATAGGAGGAATTTGAGCATGAAGTTTGACATGTGGACAATCCGGACCATCTCTTCTAGGTATTCAGTTATCAGAATTACCACATCACCTTTGTGCAAGGCCAAGAATTTTTCTCACCCACTATAATTGATACCTTAATTGGGCTACATTTGGTATCCACGATTGTAATTCATTCTTCAAATGTATTCTCAGATTCAATAATGCATTCCTAATATAGAATGAGGACGGGCTTCATTCTAGGCTCAGAATGTATAATGGGTTAAATAGCACGTTCTAAATTGGGGGCTTCATTAGATAATGCATTCTATGATCCAAGAACGAGAATGCATATCAAACACTGTTTTTGTCATCTCAGAATGTATTCTTGACCTAGAATACATTCTAATAATACATACCAAACACAGTCTTAGCCTAAGAAGTAGAAATAAAGTATTGAGACACGACCTGTGAACTTGTTATGAAGGAAATGGCTTGATGCTATGCAACAAATTGCATCAAAACTTTGACACCCCTTGCCCTTCTGCTGATGAACTGCTTTTCTTGCTAGTGAAATTGAGTTCTCTTCATGAAAACTTACCATCTAAGAAAAAAAAAGGTGAGTTAACCCCTTTATGGGATGCTACTTAACCCCACCCCCACCTAGAAAAAAGGTGAGCTAATCCTTCATGGGATGCTACCCTTCCCTTCCCCCCATATATATATATATATATATATATATATATATATATATATATATATATATAAGAAAAAAAAAGTTGAGTTAACCCCTTTATGGGATGATACTTAACCCCACCCCCACCTTGAAAAAAGGTGAGCTAATCCTTCATGGGATGCTACCCTTCCCCTCCCCCCATATATATATATATATATATATATATATATATATATATGCCACCTAAACTTCTGCCACGTGTAAATATAAGACATGAAGAAAGGATTATGCATGAATATCCATGCTCCTTCACGTAAAGAGGACAATACCAGTGGCTTCTAAGGACAACCATCACAACTTCTCGGGAATCATCTGATGAGGCAAAAACCATGTCTGTGACTTTTGTATTAGTTTGCCCATAAAAGAGGTGATCATCTCTACAGGACTAAGGATACTTCAAGATATAAAAGTAATACAGCTCAATAACCCCATCAACACAAGAAGGAATAATTCTCTTTTTCTAAAAAAAGATTTCCTCTGATTCCACTCTATATAGTGTCTTATATATAAAGCCATGGGGAACTTCATCATTTCATTCAAGAATTGCAGTTCAAGAGAAAGAAGAGAGAACAAAAGAGAAAATCAGAGATCATCAGTGATCACTATTCTCCAAATGGAAAAGAAGCAGGCTCAAGCTACTAACAGTTGCTCATATGAAGATTTTCAGCCCTCATCTAATTGGGTTAGGGAGGAATCACATGACAACCTCGTGGTCTCTGTTCCTGGTATATAAGTTTCTTCCTCATTTATTATTTACATGATTGATTTCCATTCTAATTATTTATTTTCATGTTTAATGGTCTGTCTGAATGTAACCGAGTTTTTTTGTCCTTAATTTTTTTTCCGAACTAAACATCCTTTATTACAGTAAGATTCCCAAAACCTGACTGCGGTAAAAGGGGATAGTTCAGGGTTTTTAGATGAATGATCTTTAAGATCCAAGGATTATAAAGTTACAATCAAACAAAGCCAAAAAAAAATTATGAATTACTTAAGGCATTGTCGGAATTACATCCACATTGTCACTAGGTGTTTATGCCGTTAGATCTTAACATCTTATTCCTTTAAATACTAAAACTACCCTTATTAGAGGTAGGGCCGGGATGGATGTGATGTGACTTTGGTTACATTTAGACAGACAGCCCCCGGATCAAGATCGTATGTAGCACTTTAGTGTAGCAGAGTTGATTTTGGCCATTAGGAGTGCATCGGGGCATGTGTCTGATGCACTCTCAATGATCAAGATGCACTTTGCTATGACAGAATGCTACAGACGACCCCCCCCCACACCTTTTTGAGAATAGTTTCCTGCATGTACTTGTATCTTTTATAGAATCCCATCATTATCCATATCTCATAGGTCTTACACTCTAGAGGTGGGTCCCACACCACATCATAGGTGAAGATCCCATGGAAAATACATAGGTGATCCAAACTCCCTTTTTTTTTTTTTTTTTTATTTCAATAATGTTATCATGTGGTGCATAATTGAAGAAAAAAAATAATTCCTTGACTGGTTTCTTCTGTTCTACAATGAAAGGATTCAAAAAAGATCAACTAAGGGTTCAAGTGGATAGTAAAGGCAACATGAAAATCAGTGGAAAGCGTCCCCTTGAGGGAAACAATTATAGTCGTTTCGAGCAGGATTTTCGTATTCCAGATAATCAGAACTTTAAGATGGATGTGGTCCATGCAAAGCTCGTTGATGGACGACTCTATGTTACAATTCCAAAGAAAATAACTGAACCCAAAGATCCAGCTACTCCAACACCACAATCTCTGCCTGCAAAAAAGGACAATGAAAGCAAGATGAAGCCCAAGAACACACTAGAAGCAAATGGCGGCGTGATCAAGGGTGCACCATCCCATCAATTACTCCAACCACCTCAACAACTCCAACCCCAAATGGAGAACCAAAAGAGTGATCTAACAGCAGGAGATGGAACAGTTGCTGGGAGTACCGAGACTAACAGTGGTGGAAGGATGGTTGCAGCAGTTCCACCGGAAAAGGAAAATATTCCGGCAGCCGGCAAGCGCAAACAAGAAGGAGGATTTGAGTTTGGAATGGGTGGTATGGTGTCCAGGCTGAAAAAACGAAGACTGGTGGTTGTGAATGTGGCATTAGCCATTGTGGTGGTGGCCTTGGGGGTTTATGTTACCTATAAACTTAGATCTGGGGAAGAATCTCACCAAAACTAGACCTTTCATCCTGCATGTGTTCACCTCAACTTAGATCGACGGCCGGCCAAGTTTATTTTCTCATTCTATTACTTTTTAAATGTTGATGCGAGTAATTATCTAGTATCACTGAATCATCACGACTGATAACAAAATAAATTTGAAGAAACCGACCTTACAAGTTTCTGGTTGCCTTGTAATGCGTGCGCGCTCTCTCTCTAATATTCATCATCTTTAAATTCATTCCCATGGGTAATTGTCTTGTTCGGAAGACCTGCATGTATATGTACTCTCCGTGAGATCCCTCATCGTCGATATGGTGTGGGACCCACCTCTAGAATGTGGGACCCACTGGATATGAACGGTGATCATGAGATCCCGTGAACATTACAAGTTCATGTAGGTGAACTATTGTTTGCACGTAATGGTACTTGTAATTTGCTTTCCCAAGTTCAACAAGAATTTTATGGCTGGCCCTGAGTTTTTAGGATCATGATCAAGAATATCAACAAATATCCAATCAAATGGGATCAAATTGTATTAATATCTGATCGTTGAGATCTTAGACCAACCAAGCTAATCATATGATGTTGGGAATTAGATGCATGTCTTGTATTCTGTTGCATGGGTTTATGGGGATGAAATAGTTTCCTTAATAGAACCCACATGGAATGTTAGTGGAGAGAAAAAATGTCAAAATGTGAGAGGAAGGGATCCCTATACTAGGAGATCTTTTCCCTATAATTCCCCCAAGGAACCTTCTCTCCTTTTCATTCAAGCATTTCAGAACTTTATCAACCAAAGGAAAACAGGCTAAGGCCCCGTTTGATAACACTCCAGCTCCGATGGAGTTATTTCTGGTCCGGAGTCGTTTTCTACTTCTTCTCCAGAGTCAGGATTTTTGGAGTAGAATACTGTTTGATAACGCTGCTCCAAAATCAAAAGACTATGCTTCCAGAATACTGTTTGGTGGTGGTGGTGGTGGTGTTGATGGCGGTGAGGTGGTGGTGGTAGTGGTGCTGGTGCTGGTGGGTGGTGGTTGTGGCAGTGCTGGTGGATAGTGGTGGCGGCGTGGTGGTGGGTGGTGGCGGTGGCGGCAGTGGTGGCAGTGGTGGCAGTGGTGGTAGGTGGTGGGTGGGTGGTGGTGGTGGCGGCGATGGTGGAAGGTGGTGGGTGGTGATGGCGGCGATGGTGGAAGGTGGTGGGTGGTGGTGGTGGCATCGGTGGTAAGTGGTGGGTGGTGGTGGTGGCGGTGGCGGTGGTGGTGGTGGTGGTGGCAGCAGTGGTGGTGGTGGGTGGTGGTGGGGATGGTGGCGGTGGAGGGGTGGTGGTGGGGATGGTGGCGGTGGAGGGGTGGTGGTGATGATGGCAGTGCTAGTGGTGATGGTGATGGCAGTCAGTAGTGGTAATAGCTCCGGAGCAAGAGAAGTAAGTTTTTTTAGCTCCAGTTTTTTAACTCCTAGAGACATTTTTGGAGCGGTTCACTCCATGGGAGTCAAAACTTGAACCGTGTTTATCAATCGTCATTCTACTCCGGATTAGCTCCGGAGCTAAGAAGTAAGGAGCTGGAGTGTTATCAAATGGGGCCTAAGCTTATCTGATCCCTTTCTCGTTCATCTTTCACAACTTCGTCAACAAAAAGTAAGAGGATTCAAGTGATCTCCAAAGGCTCAAGCAAGTTCCACACCCACATCCAAGATTTCCTACCCTCTTCCTACTGGGTGAGAAAGGAATGTGGTGATACTTTTTTGGTCCATCTTCATTCCTAGAGCAACGGCCATGGTAATAGTTCATTATTTGCTAAATTCATGGTTTCTTTAGGGTTCATAGCTGCAATTCATTATTTGCTAAATTCATGGTTTCGTTGGAGTTATATATGGCTGCAATTCATGGCTTAATTCGTTTACATGCGAAGATTGATCGGAACTTATTGGACTAACTACTCTAGTGGTAGTGGTGACTGCTACTACTCACAAGTAGTTTTATCATATTAATTTTGGGAGTTTAGTTCCATATATACTTAGGAGTCCCTCCACCTATTAGCTCGATGTTTTTGAAATGAAAACTTTATATGGTATCAGAGTGAATTTTCACCCTCAACTTTACAATTAATAGGTTTCAAAAGGGATCAATAGAGAGTTATTATCAATAGTCATGGTAAATATTGACTGGTTATACCCGAGAATGTTCCTTGAAGATTACAAGTGGAGCTCTTTGATTTGCAAAAAATGGGGGTTTTTTTTCTTTTATACACAAACAACTATAACGATAATGAGATTAAAGCTAAATTTTCCGATGGTGTTCTTCTCATTAAAATGTTGAAGGACTCAAGTTGCCACACCAGATAAAGCTATGCCGAATCACCAAGCACCAAGCATCAAGCATCAAGTACCCAAAAAAAAAAACCCCCCAGAAATTGGAAGAAGTCTGATAAGGTAAATGGTGGTATCAAAGGTCAAGAACAAGGAACAATCAAGATCGGAAAACAGAAGAAGATGCTAAGAAGGAGATGAATGGCACCATAGATGGAAAACATGCAAGTGCAGGAGCAGGCAATGTAGGAAAGATGATTGGATCCAAGGAAAAATCGAGTAACTGGTCCTTAAAGGGAGAAATGTTATAGGTTTGGGATGTGATAGCTGAATAATGAACCCTCTAATCGGAAGAGGATACGTGTCTAATATGAGTCCTCAATTAGGAAAAGACATGCGTAAGCTTGTTACAGATGTCACATGGCAAGTCGGTTATATGGAAGGGTCATCCCCACGATCTCAAAGGATTACTGTGGATCTACCTCAATCATAAACGTTCCCCCTAATCTCGGCCACTTGTCAGCTCTCAAGATTACACGCGAGCTGGAAGCTCAAAACTACTCAAGGAAGGTTGATCGGAGGATCAACATCCGACGGCTATCGGGTCTACCCATCCAAGTCTGACCCCTATCAATAAGGGATCAAATCGTGGGTCCACTCCCTCTCTTTATCCAACTGCCATGACAGCTCATACTAGGATACGAAATGTGATCATCGGCCATCGCAGAGATCATGCCTAAATTCATGCCACTCCATGCCCTTCTATATATAGAGCCTATTCGAAGGTAACCGGATAGAACTCTTGATACTCTCGCGCTCTCTCTATCTCTCCATGTCATATTGCTAAACCCCATATCTATAGGACCTCATATTTCTTTGATACTGAGCTCCAACTTCTTGTTACTTATCACACCCCAATTTCGGTTGAACCAGAAGTGTGAGTGAATCGTCACTGAACCAACGGTTTACACCAGGATCTCAATAAGATCGTGTCTACTCATACAAACCATTGCACATAACCATAATCAGAATATAATAAAATACAACGAAAGTCTTAAATTAAATGAACTGAGTTCTCCATTGATAAATTTAAATAAAATATCA
Organism: Protea cynaroides; assembly: GCA_028583415.1. Classification (NCBI taxonomy): domain Eukaryota; kingdom Viridiplantae; phylum Streptophyta; class Magnoliopsida; order Proteales; family Proteaceae; genus Protea; species Protea cynaroides. The sequence goes on along the minus strand of CM053269.1, from coordinate 46,826,429 downwards.
AATTATTCAAATATCGAAACATAAATAATTATCCTTACATCAATTGTATCTCCAACTGAAAACAAATAAAATAAATTAAACAAATCCTAGAGGTACACGCAAAAGGGCACTCACATGAAGTGTTATGCTCGTCCTCTCCTGCTTGCACTTCCAAAGCAGCAACACCTCCATATGTCGGAGCATTCATGTAGTCCTCCACAGTATAACCTGCATCAACAACTAAAAACATGTATATATATACAGGGTGAGCTCACAACTTAGCTCAGTAAGATAATCAAACAATGAAACAAACATATGCATGAGTAACATTCACATTATGGTCTGGTTTAAGTTTGCAATGTGCTATAGAAAGGATTGGCAGCCACTGCACCTCTATACACGAGTGTGTGAAGCCTCCCAATGGATCAAATACCACTGTCGTCTCACATGCACCCACCATGGAATAGAGATAGAGTTAAAACGTCCGGATCAAACACCGCCAACACTTCCCCTGATACCCTACCCATACCAACACTTAAGCTCCTATTGGCGAGGACTTGCAAGCTGGGCTCACATCTAACCAATCCTATATGTCATCACAATAGGCCCTATCCCAGCACAACTCCCTATGACATAGAGATAGAGCTAGAGTCTAGTGGCCAGGCCAGAGACCACAGTGCCACTTCCTCCCCCTGATACCCTACCCGCACCAAGCATGCTAAGACAGAACGATGCGAAAAAGTGCTAGTGTGAGGAATGATCCCAGACCCCAGGCCCTTCCCATTCCACACACCAACGAAAATAATCACATGCCTAACAGTCACATCCTAGCATAACGAGTATGCATGAACAATAATAATAACTGAAAGTAAGGGATGGCATGCGAATATGCACAAACATCAGTCCATAGAATCGTAATTATTAACAATATTTTACTGTTATTAAATTATTAGGGTTTAGGTCCGATCCCCTTACCTAACGCTTGTTTGATAGCTTGTTTCGCGTCACAGAATCCAAACTTGCTATCACAAGGTCCTACATGACGTTAGGGTTATGTTAGAATAGTTTTTCTTAGGGTTTACGTTGGTAGGAGAACCAACTGGATCAAAAACACTCCTCACAAAGCAAACCGGTTGTGGGTACTGATCGCAGGTACCGACCGCGGCACTGTGGGGAAAGGTGCGACTGGTATGGTCGACCGGTATGTCTCCAGAAGACCATACATCCGGTTCTTGCCTTCCGTCGGTCACTCCCTATTGATTCTAAGGTTTCTCCTACACATTCTAGGTCCAAGCACTGAGTTAAAGTTGTTTCCAACTCCATTCAAGTCCTAGTTTCGATGATCTTCAACGTAGAACTTGAATCTAGGATTTACCGATAGATTAGGGTTTGACGGCAAAAATATGGTTTAGATCAATACCTCTCTTTGCATGGCATTGATCCAATCATGACTAACCATTCTAGAATGCTTAACATAGAGGAAGGTTTAAGCATTTACCGTTGGTTCACGGTAGAGAGTTCTTCGTCCAACGACAATGGAGCTCTTCCCTCTCCTTCCTAGCTTCTTCTCCTTCTTCAATCTCTTTCTCCTCTCTAGGGTTTGTGAGGATCAATGAAAGAGATTTAAGGAGGTTTAGGAGTCCTTATATAGGCTAGGGTTGAGTTTAGGAAGCCTCCTAACATTAGGAAAGTCTTTCGGTTGGGAATTTAGAAAGTAAGACCGGTAGAGATCAGTTTTCGGATCTAAGTGGTCTGCTGTGCAGGCCATATCGGTCAACCAGTATGAAAAATATCACTTAGTTTGGTCCGTTTTCATACCTGGTTGTCATCCGTTCGTCCCGTCTGGCCCGGTGATGATTGAAAGACCTGTTACGATATGAATGAAGGGTTTAGATCGGGTTCATGGAGTGCGGGTCTTACATTACCGATTCTGACTTAGGCATTGGAATGTCCATAAGGTTTTCGAACCCGCCCTCACTTCCTAATCTGATTCCTTTTACAGGTGTCATCATCTCGAGTAGTTTCGTGCTAGAACCAACAGCGACTGGATGGTTATGAGCTTCAGGTTTAAGCCATGAAGACAAAGGATTGTAAATGTCACAATGGCTATTACAGTGCAAGAGGATTGTGAATGTCATAGTAACTGTCTGGTATAATTTGAAGGCTAATCTTGTACTGTAATTTCAATTGGGTTTCTAAAATAAATTTGAAACAATTTAGCCATAGGTTTCGTTTGTTTTGATGTAAAATTTTACAGTAAATTTTTATAACATTTTATATGTAATTTTTTTAATATTTGTTTCCAAAAGATAATATAGAGTGATCTCAAAAGGGAAGGGAAAATGAAATTCATCTTTTTTTTATCTAGAAAAAATTTCATCTAACCCCCAAAAACGATGTCAAATTTGATCTAACCCCTAATAATTTCAAAAGTTTCATCTACCACCCAAATGGTTTGCGTAAACGTCAATCGGCCCCAATTAGCTAATGGACTTGACTGAAAATGTGATAAGACATTTCTACCCTTTGTATTTGAAACTAAAAGACATTAAAATGAGATAAAATTACTAATTTGACCCTTTAAAGATAATAATCTAAATTAGGTAAAATTACTAGTTTGACCTTCTATTAAAAAAAAAGCATTTACCCTTTCCCACCGTCTTCTTCCCCTAATCTCCGACGATCACCCCATTGTTCGACGGAAAACGAAGGAGACATACGGTCTAGGTTTTCCATTGCAGCGAATGAAAGAGAACAAGAAGGAGAAACAACTCAGCAACAGTCTGGTCAAAAGTTTGAGTGGGAGATACAAGAGGATGTTCTAAATTTCTTCAAGTCGTTGTTTGGTTACAATCAACACATCAGCACCATGAGACGAAACCACCAAGAGATGGGTTTCTGGTAATGTCCGGAGGATGCGAATAAAGGTTGTGGCTTTCTTTCTTTGTCGTAATGGAGATATTTTGAGCCCTTATCCCCAAGATCCCCAAAATGGTACCGACCGTCCGACCACCTGGTTTTCTCATTTTAAGGAGTTTCTGGAAAACATAATCTGGTTCCCCCTCAAAGAAATCAGTCGAATCGTGTGCTCTGAAATCCCATTTGTAATCCTTTTTAAGGAACTTTTATATTGGATTATCGTTTAATGTCTTACCTGTTGATGAATCACGATCTGAAAGAACGATTTCGGATTTTAGATATGGCCAAGGGAATTTGAAGAAGTTCTGTACGAAATACAGTAAAGAAAAGAAGAAGAGCAGAAGAGGAAAGAAGAAGAAGGGTAAAATGATCTTTCACCATTACAATAAGGGTAGTATTGTCCCAGAAAATTTCAATTAGTGATGACGTCATCAACTAACGGGTGGGGTCTCTATGATTAACGGTGGAAAAATTTTGGGTGATAGATGAGACATTTGAAAAACTTTTGGATGATAGATGAGACTTTTAAAATTATTGGGGATTAGATCGAATTTGACATAGTTTTTGGGGGTTAGATGAAATTTTTTCTTTTATCTATTGAAAACAAACATTGGGAAAAAAAAAATACTTACAACATCTAAAATATTACATCAAAATAAACGAACCCATGATTAAATAGGATTTTCTTATTGCACCCCTTAAGGTGTCAACAATTTTGTAAACTAATTTTTTTGCCCTTTATGTATATTTTTTTCCCTTCCAGTGTGAGTAAAATCTATCATTTCACATATGTACTCATAAAGTATGCAAGAAAAGTCATTTTTAAATTATTTTGACATTAATTTTTATCGTTGACTCAAGTTTTTTATTTTTATTTTTATTTTTTTTATGAACAATAGGCAGTTAAAGGAAGATGCACCTTGTTGTCACAAAAAAGTGAACTACAAGAGCCTAACTCTTGATTTCTTTCCCATATGGACTCTCCTTTAATGGCTGACACCATGGCACTGGCTCAGGGTTCAAATAAAGGTCATATCAGAAACTGAGGTTCAGCTTATAGCCTCGAATAAATCTGATGCAGCTCCTCATCATGAAGGTTTATTCCCCTAATTGTGGATTAAAGATCTCTATCTGGCTATAGTGTAGTTTCCACGCAGCTGTCATTAAAGACGGTGGGATTGAATGGAATCATCCCAGCACCAGCCTTGCATTATGGTTCCCCTATTGCAGCCTACAATGGATCCCCACTGCACCCTCTGTTCCCAATCCCCACCCCTGCTCCTTGCTCCCTGTTGCAACAAAAGAGTTTGCGTCATCTCTCCCTCCGGTGAGATATCTAACGTAAGCCCATCTGAAAAACTATATGTATGAAGCCTTTGTTTCGGTTCCATACTCTCTTCCCATTCATTGGTGATAGCAATTGGTGATCCTTCATCGTCTACAGCCTCTGCAGTAGATTTTTAGAGGTTGGAACTCCCAGCCTCATTCCTTGGCAAGAAGCTTACAACCCGTCTCTCCATTAAACTATTGAGAGTGCTTCTTCTCGCTTTCTTTTGCTGAAGGAGCTTTCATGGATTCATATGATTACTTGATTTTTTTTCAACACTCGAATTCTTACATAGAAATCTTTTTCTTTCAACATGTGGAATAGCATTGGCTACTGTAACGAAACCCTCCCTCCATCGTTGCAACCCTTTCGGCAAGAATTCAAATCGTTTCCTCCCGGTGGTTAGGGAGGAGACTGGGCTACCACCAGCCGATGCCGGACATGTGGGTGTCGGCTAGATCAGAGTCGATGCCGACACCCTTTGTCAACTCACCTTACCAGCTCGGATGGAGGGCTCTGATCCAGTCGACCATCACGCGTCAAGCATCTGCTGGTGGCAGCCGTGTCTCCTCCCGAACCCCTGGGAGGAGATGTTAGTCTTATATGTGGGTTTAATTAATTACCTAAACCAGTTATTCAGTGGGAGTCTGATTGACACGGTAAAATCGATTTACTTTGGTTTATTACACAGTATGAGATAGATTTGGTAACCCTAATTCTACTGTGGAAAATATTTTAGGGTTGCAGCAATATTTTATAAATACTGGGTTAGAGTCTCCACAACGAAAATGAAGTTCTCTCTGCACCCATTAGCAAGAGATATAAGGATATTCTCCGGAGGCTGTGGAAGACTGTAGTTAAGAGATTTCGATCAAAGCTTGGAGCATAGAGAAAATCAACCTTTACAGATAGGTATGTCATCATGATTCATAGTTTATGGCTTCTCTATTGTATTCTAGTGTTATTGTATAGATTGGGATGAGTTTGGTTGAAACTCTAATCACAAATATGTCTAACAGTTGGTATCAGATCAAATCATACTGACATATGATTAATGGAGATTGATTGTAAAGACTTGTAATGAATGACTGAATGGAAAGAGAAATTTTTCTCGCTTTTTGAATAGAATCTGTTGGATTTTTCCATCGACGGATTTTTTCGACCGGTAAAAAGTGTCAAATTATATATCATTGAAAAGCTCTCGAAGAGACGATTCTGGCGATATAAAAATTGCCGGGGCCGGTAGCTGGACACGTCGCCACTCGCTGGCGGTAGCCACGAGTGGATCTCATTTGCGAGAAGGAATTTCAAAAAAAAAACATTTTTAGTCTGATGGCGTTGACCCGGTCATCGCGGGTCAACTCAGGAACCTTAAGACTAGGTCAGAGTTGACCGAGTTGACCCAAGGTAGGCCTTCCTTGCGCACGTGCGTTAAACATGTATGGCTCGCCGACCCGCTAAATGACCCGGTTACCTAGTTGTTAGTCTCATTGATTGATCTGACTGGTCGGTCAATTGACTCGAAAACCCGAACCCAAGATCTGTCTTTATTGACCCACTTGGTTGACCCGAAAACCTGCAAAGTTGACCTGGATACCCAAATTATTGACCCGAGGACCCACCTTTTGAACCGGATTGGGCCTTTTTCTGGGCCGGCAGTTGATCCAGTGAACCAGCTCCGGTTAGTTATAATGAACCAAATCAAGTGGTTTGATCTGAAGGAAACTTAAAAAAAAAAAATTTGAAACATTCGGTTCAGTTTAAACGGAGCCGAGCTAAACCTGACCAAGCCGGCACAGACCGACCTAGACCGAACTGAATCGACTCTGACAGGTTTCTTAAGGGTCTGTTTGGTTGCTATTTTTTTTTAATAAAATAACATTAAATCACAATTGTGGGAGCTAGGAAGGTTAAATTAACTTTCAATTTGTTCCATTGGACTTTATTTTCTATGCTCTTCAACCTGGTATATAGTTTGGTACATTTTGATACATTGGGAAACATGCTATTATAAAAAAAATGTTCTATAGGAATCCGATTTGTAGTTTGTATGCTGATTTTTATTAAAATTATTGTACCAAATTGATTGTTGAGCTAATGTGCATGTTTATATGAATGTTTAGACCTATTTGGTTGTGTTAATAAAACATTTATGATATCCCACAAGTATTGCAGGTTAGGATTTGTTCATATCATGGTGGAACTTGGTGTGTCCACCAAAGTGACAACCTTGTTCCATTATGATGTGTTCAAATTCAAGTGTATGTGCTCTGTAGATGCTTCAGTTTGACAGTGTTCACTGAAAGGTGATATTGTTCAAATTTGTTTAAACTAGGGTTTGTTGCTATTGTGTAAGGATTCTGGTGTGACCACCAAAGTAGCAACCTTGATTTTATTATAATATACTAAAATCCAATATTTGTGCATTTACAAGCTACAGCAAAAAAAATACAGTGCTCACCCAAAGGTGATACAGACATAAACTCTCACATTTATGGATACAGTGAAGAACAACATTGTCCACCCAAATGTGGTGTTGTCAAAGAATATAATAAACTCATGCACATGGTTGAAGGATTTTGGTTTTAGGGATTTCATCCACCCAAAAGTGATGAGATTTTCGAGAGTCATTATCTCTTCGCAGTTATTGCATAATTATCGAGGGGACCAGTACACATATTATCCCAAAGGATGTGTGTGTAATTCGATTGACTCTCACAGAGATGATTTACCTGCATACGTTCAAATTATAAGTGTTTTACTTGATGTGAACTAATCATGTGTGTCTCATTGTTTGAGTTGTATTATTTTAAGCTGTTATCATGATTGTTAATTCACAAAGAAATGATATGAAAAGATTAGAAACTAATCAAAGATTACTTGACTTAAATGTATTCTTTTGAGGAATGTTCTCTACCTATGTGGTGTTATTTCCTTGATGTCTTGTGTAGTAGCATTTTGATAGAATTTTATTGTAAAGAGATTATTTGAGAGATATCCAAAGAAAAATTTTAATATTTCTAGAAAGGGGTAAAAATATAATTTAATGGCTTAGCTCTCTAAATATCAATTTTGATAGGTAATGGTAATGTGAGAGAGAAATGGAACTTGAATGAATTTAACTCTATTTACTTAAAAGAAAAACATTAGTATTATTGAATAATCCTATGACTTGGTAAATAGTGAATTGTTGTCTATGGGTAATAAAGTGTGAAGACTGGTAGATTTTCTAAAGGGCTTGAGCAGTCCCATAGGTTCAAACCAGTGATACAAGATGTAATGTGACCCATATGGCAGAGTGTGAACAATTAAATAAAGTTACACATGTAGCAAATAATTAACTAAATAGATGATTTATGATGAATTAACCTATAATTGTAAAACCAAACAGTGTTGGAAAAGAAAAAATTCTAAGACTAAATAAAACATTGTTCATGGTTGAAAATAAAATTTTCAGAGGCTTGAGTAGTCAAAGATTTGGGAATCAGTGGGAGTCTCTAGATATGTTCAATCAGTAGGAGACTCTTTATGTTTATATTCTGACATGGTTTGTCTGTGTTTGATTGTATTGCTCATGGTGTGATGAGCACAGTTTTGTAATCATGGTTTTTAATGATATATCATTTGTGTTATTGCCATGTTGTTTACATAGCTATGTGTTTGACATGTCAAATAATTTAAACGATATTCAGCCGATGTAACAATACAGTTTTCAGCCGGGATTACTAAAGCAATATTTAGCCAAATAGTACTAGGTGATATTTAGTCAGAAAGTACAAAAAAATATTTAACCAAATAAGGCAGTATTTAGCCAAATAAGACATTATTTAGCCAAAGGAATGAATGCGATGTCTAGCCAAAGTATGGTATTATATTTTTGGATTATTTAAATATCATATTTTATTGTCCATAAAGGTTTTGAGACATTTTGATTAATGTTCTTTAATTAAGTTTGGACTTGCATGAGGGTTTATTTTCATGCATTATCTCAGGTGATTCATGTATTGAATAGACCTCTGTTGTGGCTGACAGAAAATTGTACACCGTATATTGAGGTATATTATCCGCTGTTGCTCGCATTGGTAGACTTTATGGATGTTTCAAAGTTAGTGACGATTTAGTAAGTTGGATTCCATAGCCACACTGATTAATAGTGGTTTTGTAATTAATGTAGTCCAAGTGAAAGATTGTTAAACTTATATGCGGGCTTAATTAATTACCTAAATCAGTTATTCAGTGGGAGTCTAATTGACATGATAAAACAGGTTTGGTTTGGTTCGTTATACGGTATGAGATAGGTTTGATAACTCTAATTATATTGTGGGAAGAGTTTTATGGTTATAGTAGTACTTTATAAATACTGGGTTATTGTCCCCACAATCACAGAAAAATGGAGTTCTCTCTGCACCCATTAGCAAGAGACATAAGGATATCCTCTGGAGACTGTGGAAAACTATAGCCGAGGGATTTCAATCAAAGGCTGGAGCGTAGAGGAAATCAACCTTTACAGACAGGTATGTCGTTATGATTTACAGTTTATGACTTCTTCGTTGTATTTTAGTATTACTGTATTGATTGGGATGTGTTTGGTTGAAACCTTAATTACATATATGTCTAACAGGAGACGATTTGGATACTTTCGGCAAAGAGCTTTCAAATCTTGCCAATTTTGTCGGATTCTTGATTACCCACTGCCTGCCCATACTCTTCCATGGCAGATGTCTGCGCCTCTTCTATCTTCTCCCCTCTGTTTAGTTGAACCTGTTATTTTTCTATCTTCTCTCCAATAGTGTAAAAGAGAATAAAAATCCTATAATTTAGATTCACATAATTTAAAATGAGGTACTAATGTGAAGAAATGCCACCTGCCAATCCATGACCTACATGCACCACCCCAATCTTATCACCTTATTAAGCTACTTGACCTACGAAGACACTGGTAGAGGTGGACCCTACCTCTACCGTCTATAAAGGCCCACTTCATTTCTCTTTTTCTATGGTCCGATCTTATTATCTGTTGTTAATTGCTCGGATTTGACTTAAGCATTATAGTATACCTCGATCATGAGTCTAGTCACTCTTGTGCTCATTTCTCTTATCGTCTGCAGACTAAGTCCAGCACTGAGGTCTCACGACATAAGAAGAACAAGTATTTTTGGGGTGGGGTTGGATTGATTTGAATGAGGCCATCCTTTTTCTTTCCCTATCAGATAGAGAGTTTAGGGAGTGGTGGGATTCTTGACTTGAAGCTTGATTCCCTATGGGTATTGGAAGCAGGCCCAATAGGTTGATAAAAAACAACAAAGATCGAGTGTGAGTGAATTATTTATGGTTTTGTATTACAGAGTGAGGTTTGCAACGACAGAGCCGTCTCAAAAGCTTGAGCAGCTTGAGATGAGACGACTGCAATGGCAAAAATCTTTGCAAAAATGGCAAGCTATAACTTAGTCTTCCTCTCATCAGTCATCATGCACCACATTGCATTTGTCACTAGTCATGCCCATAAGTCTCACACAAAAAATTTGAGAAAAATAAGAAGAAAAAGTTTTTCTTCACTTTTTTTTAATTATCCTATTAAACGAATATCTGAACTAAATGAGATATGATAGTTATTCCTCTCCTACTAAACCAATGTACGAACTATCATTTCCATTATTCCACAAGTCTCATTGACCTACCAAAAGTGGTGGTTGAAGAGATACATTCTTTATTGTGGATGAAAAGAAACTAGGTTCAAAACAATTTTTTTTTTAAAAGAAGATAGAACAAATGAAAAAAAAATAGTAAAACAAAATTGGGAAGAGGATCGGCACGCGAGCACCATATATTGGAATCATACATGCTGCTCGATTGGAAGTAGCGGAAATAGAATCACTGATTTGTAAATAGGAGGCCTGATACCGACAAAAATTTTAAGAAAAATTGCACCCACCTCCTTGGACTTTGCTTTAAGTCACCCAATCCCCAACTTTCCGATTAATTTAACGCATTAATTTCACGCACCCCCCCCATAAGTTAAATATTTATCAGACAGGTATGTTAAGTGATGATGTGTCATGGACTATAATTTTCTAATGACAAAATTATCTTTTCAAATTTGTTAAGTTACTATCATACCTTTTCCCAAACCATAAATAAAAGGCATATTTACTTTTTTAAACACTCATTTTATTTTTCCTTCGATTGGATTCCCAAATTGTTATTTGATTGTTAAGTTATTATGAAGGGTAATTAGGTAAATTTTATTTTATGTAAGTCAACTTAACGGCAGGAGTGCACGTGAAATTAATCATGAAGTTAGGAATTGGATGACTTAAAAGTAAATAACAGAAAAAGTAGGTGAAATTTTCCCTATTTTTTATTGTAACTTTAAGAGGTGGGCTGCACATGGGATTATGTTTGGGTTGGCCCAACCCAATAATAGTTTGTAGCCCACGAGTATTAGGGATGTATTGAGCCTACACCGAAACTTGAAATCAAGTCAGCTTGATTTGATTAAGATCCAAGCAAACCAAAACCTTATTGGATAGTAATTAAGTTGTGTTTCTAGAGACAAGTGAAAAATATAAATTGGACCGGATTGATTGATAGGCCCAAACCAAACAATCCAATGCACCGAAATTGAAATAGCTCGATATCTTGATAAAAGCTCATTAAATCAATTTTTTACTGAACATGCATATTAGAAACCAAATCAGAACCAGCTGCAATAGAGCCATTAAACCAATTTTTTACTAAATATACGTATAAGATATTGAAACCAAACAAATAGTAGACCGATAAGAGCCCATTAAACCAGATCCGATAAACACAAAAACGGATTGGACCAAAAAAATTATATATGGTTTGGTTTTGAACTTTTGGTCTTTCTCGGTCAACATCCCCCGCTAGGATACTAGCAACGCAAAGCAAGCGCCCACATGACTGGCACGGTCCAATAGAAACCTCGACTCTATGCTCCACAGTGGCTAAATAGACATCATTGCTATATCATCTCAATCATTAAATAATAATACATATGCATGAGTTGTTAAAACAAGTATTTGATAACATATTATCAATCAATATTATGCATAATCCACATGTAGCAGTTTCCCTAAGAAGTTGATTACGTGATGGTTATTGGTTAATATTTGAATATTAACCTTAATATGATTGGTTGGATTAAACCTCTTTCCTACAGTCTTCACAGATCTTAGGGTCAGTATAGGTCCAGTGGTTTGGTCCGGAATGGGTTTATAAGACCGAAACTGATTCGACCGGGGCGAGACCGGACCAATCCGACTGATTGATATTCTTGGAATTACATAAGAAGACAAAGGGTTCTTGTGGTACTTGAACACCACCCGTTAGGTCGTTCCCTGATTCCCCTCGGCCCCTCTTGTGTTCCCTGTCAAGTGTCTCGAGCTCCTCTGATCTTTTCGTTCCTTTTTGCTCTCTGAGAAAGTGAGAACAGCAAGCACCCAAACATGGCTCCCAAATCACGTACCAAAAGAACCACCAAAACCGCCCGTAAAACCACCATTAAGGCCTCCCCTAAGACTCCTGCTCCGACCACTGTAGAGACTACCTTCGCCGCCGAGACCGCCATCGAAACCACTCTCCCGGAAACCACCGAAGTCGAAATCACTCCGCCGGAAACCACCTCCATCGAAATCACTCCCCCGGAAACCACCACTATCGAAATCATCCCCCCGGAAACCACTGCCCTCGATACCACTCCCCCGGAAACCACCGCCATCGATACCACTCCCCCGGAAACTACCACCGTCGAATCCACTTCCCCAGAAACTACCACCGTCGAATCCACTTCCCCGGAAACTACCACCGTCGAATCCACTTCCGTAGAAACCCCAGATGAAACCACTCCAGGAACCACCGCGCCTGAAATCGCCGATGGAACTGCTGCGCTTGGTAAACCCTCCGAACAAGAGACGGCTGATAAAGCCGCCGAGAAAACCACCGTCAAACCGACAGTCAAGAGAACCATCAGAGTGGTAAAGAAGGTGATTAAGAAGAAGATCCCCAAACGAGTCCAGAAGCCTTCAAATGAAGTAGCAAAATCGGAGCTTCCGTTGGTCGATGGAGGTGGCGATGGAAATAAGGCTTCTGTTTTGATTCCTATTAAAGTTGAGAACTCTGAGCAATTAGTGGCTCCTGAGGCCGAAGGTTCTAAATCTGATTCGGCTGTAGTTCAGAGTGAAGAGGTCACCGAGACTCAACATCCGCTCGATGCGCTAAATGCTGATTCGGTTGGAACTCAGACTAATGGATGTGAAATCGGAAATGTTTGTGGTGATTCTGGTGTTGAACGTGATGAACAACTATTGGTTCCCAAGGAAGAGGTGGAGAATTGGGAGGATGGTGGTCATGAGGAGAAAGAGGTGGGGAATTCTGAGAATGTCGGTCTAAAGGAGGAAGATGTGGGGAATTGTGAAGATGGTGGTCGTAAGGAGGAAGAGGTGGAGAATTGTGAAGATGGTGGTCACAAGGAGGAAGAGGAGAAGGGGAATGGAGCCACTAGGGACGAAGAAACAGAGGTTTCGGAGCGGCGCAGGAGGAGGAAAACTGAGATTTTTGTTGGGGGACTAGATAAAGATGCCAAGGAGGAAGATATACGGAAGGTTTTCGAGAAGATTGGGGAGGTTGTGGAGGTGCGGTTGATGAAGAACAACCAAACCGGGAAGAACAAGGGGTATGCGTTCTTGAGGTATGCTTCGGCAGCCGATGCAAAAAAGGCTTTGACTGAATACTCCAAAATTGAGGTATTATTTTATTTCCCACTTCCATTCTGCTTCTTTCTGGTTTCAGTGGCGTTGTTGCCTTTGTGGCAGGTATTATCTTTCTACAGGAAGTTTTTTGGTTTCTATTTACCTAGATTGTAGCTTGGTTGCACTGGTATTGTAAATTGGATAGTTTAACGAAAAAAAAAGGGACTTAAATTGGATAATGGTAAGTGAATAACAACTTCTGAAGGAAGGTCCTTGACAAAGAAGATGAAAGCCAAATGATAAGATAATGATATTCTTATATTCTTAGCTGGTTTGGTCATGTTTTCGAAAGGGGGGATGTGGCCCTTTATCCTAATAGTAATTTAAAGATTAGTATTTAGTGCTTTTTGTTAGGATGTCAAAAGAGAGGGAGATAGTAAATGCAATCTCAAATCTTCAGATGGCTTGATTAACTTGTATTACACTGCTGTATTTCGAAGGGAGCTGGTGAATTGATTTCCAATTGAACTTGCTAATGAACTTCAACTTGAATAATAGAGTTACATAACATTAAAATTGTCGTCCCACCATAATTTGGCATGTACATGGGCAAGACACGTGTGCGTGTTCAGTCAAATGGGTATATTCTACATTTTTTTGGGGGGGGGGGGGATAGGTATGGCTCTAAGTTGAAATCATGACCCCTTCATTTTGAGGTGTGGGTCTTTGTCAACTGAGCTATCCCCTTTGGGTATATTCTACAATTGCGATGGATATGTTATATTTGTGACAGGATTCTTTGGTTATCTGCTTAAGCAATATTGTTTTTGGTTTGCATTATGACTGTCAGTGTCTTACGTATGTTGAACACATCTATTTACACTGAGAATATTGATGTATTTCCTACACATTTGGTCATAGTTTCCAAATACAATATATGAAGATGACAAAAAGAAAGTAAAAGATGATTTATATTTGGTCAGATCTTCACATTAATCCATGCATGACTCCCCTCCACCCCCTCTCTTTCTCTCTAAAAATATTTTATTTCTAAAGAAAAATATTTTCCAGAAATCTCTAAACTAAAAAAAGGGCATCCCAGTGCACGAGGCTCCCGCTATTGCAAGGTTTGGGGAGGGTAGAATGTACGCAGTCTTACCCCCACAATGTGGAGAGGCTGTTTCTAAGATTCAAACCCGTGACCACTTACCGTTACACCAAGGCTCACCCTCTCAAAAAATCTCTGAACTGTTATTAATAATTATTTGTGAAAGCATTAAATAAATATGGAGATGTTTGAATCTGTAAGATCAGCATATTTATATCATGTATGATATACAAACTCCAATTATTTATAGACATTTGGTTGGAAGTATGATATAACCACAAGATATGTATTCACAGGTCCTTTGCTTTAGCATGATACTCGTCAGACGCAATTAAACCTGACTGGGCAGTCAGGTTGTTTGGAATGCTGATTGAACCAAACCATGTGGCATTTGGTCTACTTTTGAAAACATTGACGTCAAGAAAAATCTAGAGAGGACAGCTAGTAGAAAGAAGGCATTATAGGTCTGCGAGGACAATATCGTTCTATTAAATTGAAGATCAAAGGCTCCCGCCTTGTGACCTTGTCCATCCACGCTAATAGACAGTGAAAATCTGGAGTCGCTACCTAGATGAGGTCTAGGGCCTATAAGTTGTCTCTCACTTGGAGAGACGCTAATGACTCGTTGTTCAATGGATTGACTTCTGATTTTACAGGAGAAGGGTAAGTGTCAAGTTACTAGTTGGGAAGGTGTTAGGCATCCCACTCATCCGGTCATTGGATTGGTCTCCTTCTGTCCTATCCTTTCATATTTTTAAATTTTATGCATGTTTAGGTCATTCAATCTAATCTAAGTACCTAGGCAAGTGTGGAATCCTAGGACAATTTCCTATATTCTGCTAAACTAGGATGTTGCCACAGGTTTGGAAAGTAAATTGTAAATAGACAAATGAATAAACAAATAATGAATGTGATACAAACATGGAAACAAATAAACAAATAATGAATACGAATATGAACATAAATAAACAAATAATGAATAAAACAAACAAACAAACATAGAAAAACAACAACAGATGAATTACTGAGTTCTAAAACTATCTCATGTTACCTACGTATCCCTATGTGGCGGGAATCAGGCAAAACGTAGTTCGGGCGGAGTTGTGGTTGTGTGTGAGGTGCTCCTTTGACTAAGAAAGCACATGTCCCGCTGCCTACATATCTCCTCAGAGAATCAGCCATCAGGTCAAACATAGTTCCCAACAGTTGACGGGCTGTTGGATCCCAGATGGCATCACTTAAGAGGTACCCCGCACTCGGCAAGGGTTATCTAAGATTTTGAAAAATGATTGGTTCGTAAACCAACTCCCAAACTTGGGAGACGAGTGGCCTAAGGCCGCTAACAAATTGTAATACGGCTGAACCGGAGATCAGATGTGATCCCGACCGTCACTTAAAACATGCAACATGAACACGTAATTTTTTTTTTTTGTATTTTTTCTTTGGAAGATGAATAATAATAAAAAAAACAACCTTGTGGGACCAACCCTAGTGGATAAGCTGGCCCATAATCTAAGCGGGCCCACTCTAGTCTCATGGGATTTGGGATCCCATGAAAGACGGACTTGTTGGAGTCACCTTAAATATTTCACCACGCTGGGGGAGGAGACTCATACATTGCACCAGGTTAAGCATAAGTTGGATCAAGTATCAGGGTTGGTTTAGGCAAGGGTTAAATCATCCTAAGCACTTAAACATGGACAACAAACATGACAATCAGCTTAATAAAATCACATGTGATGGACAGGAAGATGACGAGCAAGGGTACACTTAGATAGCCCCAAGACAAAAATGGATTCACAGCATATAGTTAGATCAGATTCAGAATATAAACAAGAAGATTCCATGGTGTAAATAAATCAGATCAAGTTCTAACATGAAATAGACACAATATGCGGAAACGGGAGTTCTAACATGAAGCTAAATCCAGCACAAGAAAAGATCAAAACTCGTGAAATCAATTGCAGAGAGATGAAGTTGGTGAGTTACAGAAAGATCTATGAAGCAGAAATAAAAGAGTAAACACATAATCGGTCAAAACAAGAAGAAAGTCTAAAAAAAATTATAACAAGAGAAACACAAACAAGAAAAGAAAGCAAAACAACACAAATTACTATCCAACCAAACTGAGACCAGATCCTCTAAGAAAGGAAACAAACAATCAGAGGTCACCCCCTTTGACTGAGATTGGAAGAATGAAATCCCCATTTGATTGCATACCCTACCCCTATAACTGAAACTAATCTGGGAAAAAAAAGAGAAGAACAAAAATAAAAGACAACAGCAACCCACAAACCAATCCTAACCGAATCAGAAACCTGTTAAAAACCTAGTGAAACCACCCAAACAACATCCAACCTACCGAACCCTATCCCTGAGAAAAATAAACCAGAAGACGAGAGGGAAAAAACATTGAAATCACATGTCTACAGGACAAATTACAACCCTGATATGAGAATCTAGAAAAGAAGGAAAAAAAAACCATGAACAGAAGTGTCGCCTAGATATTATATCTGTAGCTAGGAATCGATAAAATGAGTATAGTGAAAGAGAGATGGAACTTACCTGCAAACAATGATTCTTCTTCTTCTACTCCCCTTCCTCTCTCACTTTTCTCTGTTTTCTTTTCCCTTAGCCATAGGCACGATCTCCTTCTTCTTCTCCTTGCTCACTTTTCTCTACGGTTTCAGCTTCTCTTACTATTCTATCTCTTTTTCTCACACTGTTTCGAAGGCCAGGATAGGATCAGGAAGGCTGCTTGCTTTTCTTCCTTCCTCATCTCCTTTCAGCGGCTATATTCCACCCCCTTTCTCTCAATCTCTTTGCGGCAGCAGCCGAAATCCTCTCCTTCCCCTGTTTTCTCTCAATCTCCTTACTGCAACCTTTTTCTTTCTCTTTTCTTCCACTCTCTCTTTCTCTCTCTCTTCATAATGACACACCACCTCTTTCACAGATGAACCCCTCTTATTTCTCCTCTCTTTATGGCAGCCCCTTTCCTTGCAGCCGTAACCCCCTGATTTTCTCCACTCCTTGCCGCAACCTTAGTTCCTCATTTTTCTCACCCTTGCTGCCTCTCACATAATGGAAATCCTCCTCTGTTAGCCTATTTTCTCTCCGCAGCCTTTTTTCTCTCACTGCTCACTCCCTATTTCTTCTCCCCTCTTTCCTCTCACTTTCCCTCTTCTCACTCCCACTCATGGCTCCCTCTAGCAGCAGCCTTCATCCTAATCTTCTCCTTTCCACAAATCTGCCTCCCTCACCCTTTTTAGGGTTATTTTTTTATTGCTTTGTAACCACCCCATTTACTCAAATGTCCCTCTCCCTATTAGTAACCTAAGCCCACTTTAAAATTAAGCCCATTTAATAAACAAATTTATTTAAAACTCAAATCCCCACCTAAAACAAACAAACAAGAAATGGGACCTAGACGGCCCAAATCAATATATGTATTTTTTTTTTTTTTGAACCTAAATACCCTAAAGGCTAAAGAATAAGTGAAGGGTAAAACAAAAAATGAAGGAGGACAAAATGGGGGCTTACAAGGTCCTAGCATGAGAAACTTTGGAAGCTGAAACTAGCATTTCCTACATATTTTAGAAAGCCAAACACCTGATACACCACCACTCCTGATCTTGCAAGATCTTTGAACAATACTGTATCAATTCCCTCTCCACGACTTACTGATCTCCCCCCCTCCCTCTCCATGACACCAGAAATTGCTAAACAAAAGACTGCAGCTCCTCTTCCAATCCCGAATGTCCGATGAGACTGGAAATAAAGTCATACTGTTTTGGACATGTACTGACAGTCTAGTCTAACTAGATTACTTTAAAATAAGATTTTAACTGCTTTAATTAGGCTAAATTCCTGTGTAGCCTATAGAACTTATCCAAGATCCTGGAACTTAACTACCTAATTTGACACTGCCACCACCTACAACCAGACATCTAAAACTTAAAGGAAAATATTAATAATAGCCCCTAAAACTAAGCAAACCCCAAAACCCAAATATTATGTATGCCAGCTTGTTGGTTTTATATGATTTAAAGAATAAAACAAAGATTTACTTATTTTTGTCTCAAGAGTCAAACCCGCGACCTCCTTGATGTTGTTTCTTGCAAAAGTATAGTAGTGGGAGAAGTTTATTCCCACATTGGATATGGAAGAGAAGGAAGAGTAGCTTATAAGTTGGAACGGAAAATACATGGGTAGGGACCCATAGGAGGAAGCCTACTCTACACTACTTTAGCATTCTGGGGTACGTGTTTTTTCACACATGCTTGCATGGTCCAAGCCAGTCCGAGCTATTCATGGGTAACGTGGTGAGGTGGGGAATGTGTCTTTCCTTTTTGTGAGCAGCGTCTCCTATGTTTACAGAGTGGCTAGAGGTGTATAGATGTGCAGACACAACTCTTTGAAGATATGTATCTTTACATAGATATGTTTGTAGAGGTACAGGTGTCTCTTCAAGGCATGGACAGGTATGAGGCATTGCCCTACATATATGGAGAGTTTTTCTCAACCTTCAGCCTGGAATCTTCTCCAGGCATCATGTTTCCTCCACTCACTCTAAATAGGTGTACCCATTAAAACAGGTTTGTTAAGGGTTCTTCCTTCTCTTATCTCTTTTTCTCTCTTTGAGTATTTGAGTGGTGTGTGTTCACTAAATATGTGCATCAGTTCTTTTTCTCGAAGTGTGTTCTAATAACACAAAAATCTGTCCTTGATGGCAAAGAGGATTCAAAGCAACATAATTTAACAATCTTCTTTGCTGCAGGATCGATTAATCAGTCCAAATTAAAAATTGCAGTAAAAAACAATGAAGAAAACCACTTATCTTTAAATCTAACTGTTAGAACCTGATGAAACTTGTCACAGATAGTCTTCATAATAGATGTGAACACCCTTCCAAATTTGAAGAGGATCCGATAAGAATTGAAGGAGCTGTGAGCCCCAAAAACTTGCTGTACCTGGTACCACCCAGTTCTGGTGTGGTGCTCAACTGATGCTTGATGTTTTGTATTAAATTAGCAAAGGAGTTATATGGTTTTGCAGTAAATCAATGTCGCCAGCCAGTATAGGATGATGTAAATCAAAACAGAAATTAGAATCTCAAGGAAAAGAAGAATAAGTGGTTGAGTCTCACAACCTTGGAGACTCAACCAGAAAAAAGAATAGCAAAATTTTTTTTTCTGGAAAAACCTCTCTAGCTGCCGCTAGCCTTGGTCCTTTTATATATAGCTTGCAAAATTACAATTGAAATAGGAAAGAAACTATTCCTAGAGAAAGTAAACCTCCTTTATAAATTAGGAAGTTTCTAAAACATAGAAATAGAAAAGTTTCTAAAAACTGGAATTAGGAAACTAGATTTTAGGCAAGTCTTAGTTTTCAAGAAACTAAGACTTCTAAACTAATTAGCCTATTTTTTTAGGAAACTAAACAATGCAAATAGAGTCACTAACAATAAGGAAACTAACAATAAAATATCCTAACTAATAGTGCTGTCGGCTATAGCTTGCTGGTGGTACTTCTTAATTCTGGCCTAGCTGGGCTGGTTACCAAGATCTGGCCTGGCTGGGCTGGTTGCCTTTAATTGGGCCAGGCCCAATTTGATTGCCTGCTGTACTATCTCCTGAAGCCACTCCTGATCTACGTCAGTCCTCCCTGTGCGTGTTTTACGGCTTTTTTTTGCCGACAACTTTATTTTATTTTTTATTTATTTTTATGTTATCCTTGTAAGTCTGAGTACAACTTTGAGTACTTGAAGGGATTACAATAGGCAAGTACACAACTATTGGCAGATGTCATAGGGCTGTTTTCTGTTGGAGGCCAATTCGCAAATTCCTGGTTGCTTCTCAGGGGGCATTTATGGTCTTAAAGAGAGTGTCAAGTGGCACGACTCAGCCTTCCTACGTCTTTGATGTGTTTACTTCTTGCAGCGTTGTGAACTAGTACATGATAAATGTTCTCCTACTGTGTAGATGAAATACTACTCCAATTATTTGTCAAACATATAAGTTCTTTCTCTCAATATCGAATTACATTGTGAAATTATTTCCTACACAGGTCAACTCTAGAAATATGCTCATATGTGTACTAAAGCATTATAATTATGAAAAATATAGAGATGAGGAGTTCTGTAAATATGGGAGTCACAATTATGTTAATGGACTGTCTAATGCATTCAATATTTATAGACATAGGATATAGCCCGAAGGGTTAAAAACAATAAAAGAGGAAACAACCTAGAAGGAGAGGGGTTGCTGCCTATGTGTAGCAGCCTTCCTTGACTCGAGGAAGGGACTATTGCCCATGTGTACCAGCCTTCCTTGACTTGAGGGGCTGCTACTCCTTCCTTCACTTAAGGTGCTACTGCCAATATGCAACAGTTTTCCTTGACTTGATATTTCTAACCCTCCTCCTTAAGCTGGAGCATACGTAATACTCATGCCTAACTTGTTACACATATAATCAATAATCCCACTCCCCAGAGATTTAACTAAAACATCGACAAATTGGTCTCTTGTACGAATATGGTATGGACAAATAATCCCTTGCTGAAGCTTTTTCACGAATAAAGTGACAATCGACTTCATTGTGTTTCGTTCTCATGAAACACAGGATTAGAAGCAATGTGGATGACAGCTTGGTTATCACATCATAGTTGCATAGAAGACTTGTCTAGAAAACCAAGCTCAATTAACAACTGCTTGATCCACATCAACTCATACGTGACATGTGCCATATAGCACAATATTCAAACTTTGCACTCGACCGATGATGGCAAAGAGGGTTCAAAGCAAGTCAAATTAACAAGCCCTCTTTGCTACAGGATCTTAATTCAGTCCAATACAAAATCTGCAGAGCAAAGTAATGAAGAAAACCACTTATCTTGAAATCTAACCCTTGAAATCACTTGTAACTTAATGGGAAATACTCTTTGGAATGATTATGAACACCTGCCGAAGTCTAGATTCAATCAGAGATAAACTGTAGGAGCCGCAAGTCTCACAAGTTGCTGAAACCTGTACCGCCAGTGGTAGGTAACTGATCTGGTTGCAGAGATTGAAGTTCTCTAATCTTCGAGCTAATAAACTTTTAACTATAGAGCTATGATTCAGTAACACAAGAATAGATCAAAGGAAATAAGAAGGAATTGAGAAAATAGAAGAGAGGGTTTCGGTTGAGTCTCACAACCTTGGAGACTCAACCAGAAAAATAGAATCGGAGCTGTTCTTTTTTTCTGGAAAATCTAAAAACCACCAGCCAGCTTCTACTCCTCTTATTTATAATGAGAATCCTTACAATTAAAATAGGAAAGAGATAAAACTACTAAAACTAAACCTCCTTATAACATAGGAAGGTTTTAATACAATGGAAAGAAAACTTTCTAAATCTGAAAATAGGAAAGTTTCTAAACACTTTTAGGAAACTAAATTTAAGAAAGTTCTTAGTTTCCAAACAATTAAAATTCCAAATAACTAACACTATATTTTAGGAAAGAAATAAAAAAGAGTGAAAAATCTATTGTTGGTACTGTTCACGTGAACAGTACCGTGAACACTGTTCACGTGAACAGTGTGGGTTGGTCTTTGGGTTGGTCCAATGGACCAATACCGACTGGTTCTTTGGACTGACCCATTATCGACTTGAGCTTGGGCCTTGGGCCTTCTTGGACTGCATCAACTCCCCCCCACTTAAAATGAACTCGTCCACGAGTTCGATAATGATGAAGAATGATTTCAGTGGGTTCGGTAGGCAACGTCTTCTGATTCTGAAATTCTGGCTGTGTTTGCAATGTTGGAAGAAAATCCATCACTTTGGGTCCACTTTCTTCAAGATATTTAGACGGTATCACAAAGTCAATATGCTCAACATCTTGAGGAAAGTCAAGTAGAATCGTGGTATTCATGGGGACTATCGTGTTCAACTCTTCATCTTCCGCAATTGTCTCTATAACACCGTGGTCTTCATCAAAACTGTGGTCACCTTTGTCAATCCCTGGAGCTTTAGCAAAGGCATCAAAATTATCCACATCTACTTTTGGGGCAATCAAAACCATACTGCTGATTATATGGATTCCATATGAATCCTCACCATCTTCCATGACATCCGTATTAGGAATAGAAGTGTCATCACTTTGCGGCTCACATACCTGTGTATCTGGATTGACCTCGATTGCAACAACTAAAGAGTTTACCTTTAATTTTTGTGGACAATTTCTAGCAAAGTGACCATATGCATTACAGTGATAGCATTGCACATCCGTAGCTGCTACCATGGGAGTTTTACCTTTATCTGTTGTTGGAGTAGCATGAGATGTAGTCTCTATGGCTTTACTGTTTGGTGTAGGGTGCTTCAATTCATAAGAACTGGAGGTGGGCTTCAGTGTTGACTTCAAAAGGTCCTCGGCTTGGAAAGCTTTATCAACACAGTCGTTAAAACTAACAATATCAACCACACCCATTTTTTCTCTAATCTCAGGTCGCAACCCCAAACGAAACCGTGATATCATTTGATCATCATTGTCTCGTGAACCTGACCGTGCACATAATTGATTAAATAAGTATACATAGTCTTCCATACTCATATTACCTTGACGAAGATTGTTCAGCTGGTCATGCAACCTTCTTTGGAAAGACCGAGGCAAATACTTTTCTTTCAATTCTTCCTTCATCTCCTCCCAAGTAATGGGTTCTCTACGACTCCTCATGAGACTATATTCATAGTTACGCCACCAATCACGAGCACCCCCGACAAGTTTAGAGCGGGCCAATTGCAGCTTTCGAGGTTCAGGAAGGTTAAACCAATCGAAATAGTCATCTAGAGCATTTAGCCAGTCTTGAAAAGCTTCGGGGTCTTGCCTCCCATGAAACTCTTTGAGGTTCATCCGTACCTTATGGGTTTGGTAACGGATAGGTTCATCATAGTCTTCATAGGGTGGGTTGTGGTATTCCTCTCTAGGAACTCTTTGAGGAGCCCTAATAACATGTCTTGGCATTAGATTGGCATTAGGAATTTCTCTTCTAGGGGTTTCTATTCTAGGCGGCCTAGGATTATCTCGTTCTTCCAAATTACTTATTCTCCCATCCACGCTATCTAACTTGGCATCCATTTTGGTCAATCGTTGGAGAACCAAATTAACAAGGTCATTGAGATTATTGGACTGATTAGGAGAGTTAGAACTCTCCTTAGCCATGCTCTGATACCAATTGATGGAAAAGAGGGTTCAAAGCAAGTCAAATTAACAAGCCCTCTTTGCTACAGGATCTTAATTCAGTCCAATACAAAATCTGCAGAGCAAAGTAATGAAGAAAACCACTTATCTTGAAATCTAACCCTTGAAATCACTTGTAACTTGATGGGAAATACTCTTTGGAATGATTATGAACACCTGCCGAAGTCTAGATTCAATCAGAGATAAACTGTAGGAGCCGCAAGTCTCACAAGTTGCTGAAACCTGTACCGCCAGTGGTAGGTAACTGATCTGGTTGCAGAGATTGAAGTTCTTTAATCTTCGAGCTAATAAACTTTTAACTATAGAGCTATGATTCAGTAACACAAGAATAAATCAAAGGAAATAAGAAGGAATTGAGAAAATAGAAGAGAGAGGGTTTCGGTTGAGTCTCACAACCTTGGAGATTCAACCAGAAAAATAGAATCGGAGCTGTTCTTTTTTTCTGGAAAATCTAAAAACCATCAGCCAGCTTCTACTCCTCTTATTTATAATGAGAATCCTTACAATTAAAATAGGAAAGAGATAAAACTACTAAAACTAAACCTCCTTATAACATAGGAAGGTTTTAATACAATGGAAAGAAAACTTTCTAAATCTGAAAATAGGAAAGTTTCTAAACACTTTTAGGAAACTAAATTTAAGAAAGTTCTTAGTTTCTAAACAATTAAAATTTCAAATAACTAACACTATATTTTAGGAAAGAAATAAAAAAGAGTGAAAAATCTGTTGTTGGTACTGTTCACGTGAACAGTACCGTGAACACTGTTCACGTGAACAGTGTGGGTTGGTCTTTGGGTTGGTCCAATGGACCAATACCGACTGGTTCTTTGGACTGACCCATTATCGACTTGAGCTTGGGCCTTGGGCCTTCTTGGACTGCATCAACCGATCAACAACAGTCTGCTTCTTGCTCTTCTAGGATACAAGATTTCCGCCAAGAAAGGTATAGTACCCAGTAGTAGACCACTTATCAATAGGAGTACTGCCCAATTAGTATCCGAAAAACCCTCAACACGTCCATGTCCATGATCAGAGTATAGTAAACCGTGGCCTGGAGCAACATACAAAAAACATATATGAATTGCAGCACCGGGTTTCTTGGTAGCAATACCAGTTCACGAGCTAGAACTACCAACGATCAGACATGAACACGAGGCTCTAATACTAATGTAGAGCAAAAAGGTGGTAGGCTCCAACACGAACGTAGAGCAAAAAGGTGGTAGGCTCCAACACGAACGTAGAGCAAATAAGCTCCTTTAGCAATTATGCTCCTTAAAAGGTAGTAGGTGTCGACACGAACGTAGAGCAAATAAGCTCCTTCTCCTCATCATATGGAGAATTCCATGTGGACAAATAATTGGGGGTTAGCAACAAGGGGTAGCAAGGATTGAGCACACGATTGGTTCCAAAGTACACTCCATTGAGAATTGATTTCAACAATCGATATCCTTCAAACAAACAGACCAGAAAATCGATTCCAACAATCGATTCGACACCAAAAATCGAACCAGATATATAGATTAAAACAATTGATCTCCTCCAAAAAGTCGAACTAGAAACCTGAATAAGACAATTGATTCCAGCAATCGATCTCCTCCAATAAATCGAACCAGAAAAATTGGTTCAAATAATTGATAACATCAAAAAACACGAACCAGAAAAAGTCCTCCACAAATCGATTTAACCAAAAAATTGAATAAGAAAACGGAAAGAAGCAATTAATTTCCTCCACATATGTGCCTCGTCAAAATAAGCTCATTCTCCCCCTCACGTGGAGAATGCCACGTGGACAAATAATTCAGGGAACACCCAATGACAACAGCCACAAATAAGAGCCCAATAAACAAGTATAAAGAGATTAAAATTAGCTACAAGCGGATCTGGTGAATGAACAGCAACCAGATTCAATACCTGATGTATAACTTGCAATTCAGACAGGATTTCTGCCTCAATTTCTACAAGAGGATCGCCCTAGGATACCCATACATCCCTCAAATTTTGATGGAAATCTAATGGTTGGATATGAGTATAAGGGAGTTGTTTCAGAATTAGGTTCCTTGAATTTAGGGACTCCAAGAACCTGATGCAATGGCTATGGCTTACAATCAATTTTAGACCCTTAGCCTTACAATAGGATCTATTATACCAGCCCTAACAATAATCAACTAGTAAACCAGGAAATCAGTAATAAAGAACTTATCTTTCCAGTCAATCCGACCATTGGTTGATCAAGTAATTTGGAGTGGTTGTATGTTGACATGCTCTTGTAACCATGTCTAAGTTTGAAGTCAAACCGATCAACCGTTGAAGAGAAATGAAATTTTAAAGTTGCTGTGGTATTCTGGTTTATACACAGAAACCGATGACTGAAACTGTGTAAGGTTGAGTGATGTTTTGCAAAACAAATTGAGAGATCTCCTTCACCCCAGCAGCAAGTAATGTTGATGAGTTCTTCCCAACCTTGAAGTCTTCAAGGGAGCAATATTGCAGCACAAGGGAGGGGTTCGGTGGCAGCACAGTAAGTAGAAAGTAAAAGGAATACAGGGGAATCGATAGGCTAGGGGGAAGGAGTGGTGGGGAGAAAAAAGAGAGAATGAGAGAGGGGAAGAGGGACTTGCAGCTGAGTTTCACAGCCAAGGAGACTCAGCTGCAAATCGCAGACAAGCCTTTTCCTTTTTTTTTTTTTCAGAACTCCTTCTTTTCATATTTATAGAATTGCTTTGATTACAAATAGGAAAGTAGACGAGTCGATCCGTTCTTGTTGACAACTAGCAAGGAAAGGAAAGTCCAATCTTGTATAAGGATTTTACAGAAGAAAAGAGCCTTATTGCCTAATAGGAACTTTCTAAAACTGAAAATAGAAACTTAAATTTAGGCAAGTATCTAATACTAGCATAATTATTTTAGGAAGCAATTAATTATAGTTAGCAACTAACATGGCAATAACTAATATAGACGATCCAAGCTAGTACAGCTGGCTTGGCTGGCAGCTTGTTGCTGGCTTGGCTGGCGGCTTAGCTGCTGGCTTGGCTGGTGGCTTAGCTGCTGGCTTCTCCTGTGGTACACTGGTACTGCATCAATACGCCAATCAGCAAACCTGATCAAGACTTCAAACCATAGTAATGGACTGAAAAACAGATTCAGAACAGGAATAAGAAACAGGGAATCAAACCAACTCTTTGGACAAATTCAAACATACGTAGAACTAGAATGTCAAAACAGAACAACGATTTTAATAATTGATGCTTCTTTGAAAGACCAAGCCAAAAAATCGATGCTCACAATTGATTCAAAGAATCAAGATCTCTGGAAAAACGAACCAGAAATCTGACCAGCACCATCGATCTCCTTCGTGATTCAAATCAGCAAGCAATTGGCTTCATAAAAATTAACCAGCAACATCGATTTGACAGTAATCGACATCCTTCAAAGAAATAATCTAGAAACTGAGATTTAAAAAGAACAGATTTTGATTCATTCTAATAATCTTTCTCAGTATCAGATGTAATAGTGGTGGGTGCACACCACAACGAAGAACCTTAGATGACTCTCAAAACAGCAACCCGCTTTGATACCATGTGAAAAATATAGAGAGGAAGAGTTCTATAACTATGGGACTATGGGAGGCACAATTATGTTCGTGGGCTACCCAATGCATTCAATATTTGTAGACATAAGATACAACCCAAAGGGGCAATAACAATCAAAGAGGAAACAACCTAGAAGGAAAGGAGTTGCTGTCCATGTGCAGCAGCTTTCCTTGACTTGTGGGGTTGTTACCCCTTCCTTGACTTGAGGAGTAACTGCCTATGTGCAACAGCTTTTCTTGACTTGATATCTCTAAGAATACTATTGTTGTAAATTTGTTTGTTTTTCGTTTCTCTTTGTTGGGAGGCAAAATCTGCCTCGAGGTTTAATTAAGTGTAGCACCTAAAATCTGCATAAATTTTCCATTGCTTGATGTCAAAGCAATGGAAATGTGAATGTACTGTAGCAACCGTTAATGGAACGGCAACATCATTTATCTAATGTTGAATGCCAAAATCAATATGATGAACCTTGGGTTCTTCTTAATTCAGCACAATTTATTCTTGCTTATATTCAATTATTACTTGTTCTGGTTATGAATGGCACTTGTTCATCACCAATTGAAGCATAACTGTCATCTTCAACAGTCTCTGAATCTTCAGCTAGAAATTTCTCAGTAAATTGTCTATATTGGTTTGTGATAATTGTTGTAGAGTTGCACTTGTAGAAGAGTCTTGAACATCTTGAGCAGTGAGTACAACCCTTAATTCTTGAATTTTGTGTCTATAATAGCAAGTATTGTGCCCATTACCATAAAATTCATAGAGAGAAGTGGATCATTTGATTTTTTTAGATTTACTCCATTGTCCTTGCACTTCCCTATATTACTCTTACCTCTTGATTTCCTCATTAAATATTGTTGAATATGTAGCCCGCAAGGGTATTCTAGTCCTTCCCCATGGAACCGAATCTCTATATGTGGGTGTAATTTAGTACTTTTGTAATGTTCTCTTTTATAAATAAAGGCTGGATGGTCTTACAGTCTAAGATCATCCAAGCATTCAGTCCGTATTCAGCCTTTCAATACTGTATCAGAGATCTCGTTCTGATGTCAGAGATTTTGTTCTGATCTCTCCGCTCTCCCGCTACTACTTACAACTTTTTTTCTCCCCTTACAATATGCTGATTTGGGGTGGGTCTCCGGATAGGAAGTCTGTTTCTGGCTTTGGGACTTTTATTGATGGTAATCTTGTCATGTGGCATAGCGAAGCAGAATATTGTGGCAAAGTCAAGTGCTGAAGAAGAATTTTATTTTATGGCTCAAGGGATCTGAGAGTTACTTTGGCTCAGAATTTTACTAGAAAGCCTTGGTGTTCCTGTTCGTCTTCCAATGATTTTGTACTATGGTAATAAAGCTGCAATTAGTATTGCCCATAACCCAATGCAACATGACTGTACTGTGATAATAAAGCTGCATGTGGAGATTGACCGTCACTTCATTAAGCAGAAACTTGAGGCTGGACTGATTTGTATGCCCTTTGTGAAATCAGCAAACCAGTTAACTAATGTCTTCACTAAGGGTTTGGGTGGGAACTTTTTCATCATAATTTTACCAAATTGGGCATGTATGGTATATATATGCCAACTTGAGGGGGAGTGTTGAATATGTAGCCCACAAGGGCATTATGGTCCTTTCCCATGGAACTGACTCTCTGTTAGTTGAGTTAGGTGGGGGGGGGGGTAATTTAGTACATTTTATTGTTTTCTTTTTTCTTATAAAGAAAGGTTGGATGCTCCAAGCATTCAGTCCATATTCAGCCTTTCAACAAATATATATCTTCATTTCATTTTGTTATATTTGTTTGGGTATCTCTGCAACTCACCCAGGAAATCATGTCCTCGTCATTTAATCTGTTATGATGTGGACCCCACTAACTTTTCAATCATATTGCAATCATTTCTAGCTAGTTTTTTTTTTTTTTTTTGCTGTCTTATTCACTGTCTAGCTTATCATAAAAGAAATTATTGTTTACCTTCTATTTCAATGCCTTCTGTGATGAAACCTAAGGTTTGCGGAAAGCTATGTGGAACTGCACCTGTGGAGGTCAATGACACAATATTTCTTGGTAATATTGACAAAAAATGGAAGAAAGAAGATGTAAGTATTTCAATTTTTGTTGAAATTTCCATTCAGAAATCCATTCTTGGAGTTGATTTAATCACTAAGATGGAACTACTTGATTTGACAGATTGTCAAGCTGTTGCATGGTATTGGAATTGAGAAAATTGACACAGTCACAGTAATGACTGATCCTAATAATGCTGAATATAATCGTGGGTTTGCATTTCTTGAACTTGAAACTAACAAAGATGCACAAAGTGCTTACAAGAAGCTTCAAAAGAAGGAAGTTTTTGGCAAGGGACTGAGTATCAATGTTGCTTGGGCTGAACCTCTGAATGAACCTGATGAAGAGGAGATGCTGAAGGTTTGTATTTGTTTTATCAAGTGATTAGGATTTCCCCACTGCAGTGTCATTTAAGATATTATAGGTTAATGCTTTTTGGAATGCTTTTCTAATTTTATAGTTGAATCTGATTTATCTTGCTGATTTTGATCTATTCGATGGTTAAATGAGCTTCTCTTTTTGTAGGTTAAATCAGTTTATACTGAAGGTGTACCCTCCTTTTGGGATGAGAAGAAAATAAAGAAGCATTTTGAAAAATTTGGAGAGATTGATAGAGTTGTTCTTGCACGAAATATGCACTCAGCTAAGAGAAAAGACTTTGCTTTTGTTAATTATACAACCCGTGATGCTGCTCTTGCATGCATAGAGTCAATCAATAAGGAGGGGTTGACTGATGAAGGGACGAAGGTTCTGCTTGGTCATATATAGTGTTATTTCTTTTGTGATTTCCGTGCTTTCCCTCTTATAAATTACTGTGTATTTGTAAATTGTCTAGGTAAATGTGAGGGCATCGCTTGCAAAACCTATACCGAAGGGTAAGCAAACCAAAGGTGGCTCAAGGCCATCTATGAAGGATCATTCCAAAGAGAAGCCAAAGGCTGCCCAACGTGAGTGCATGTTTCATCTTCCAATCATATAGGCTTAAAATCGGTTGAGTTTATTAGCTTCCCAGCACGTGCTGGTGGTTGGGTATGTAATTTGGATTTCAGTTCACAAGACCTGCTGGAATTGGTCTTGTGTATTACTAAGTAACAAGTATTTAATAAGAGCATCAGCATATTCCTTTAGTAATGTGGTATGGTATGATATTCTTTTTATCCTTTGTTTGCTTCAGGTGACACAAACCTAAATGCATCCTCTAACAAAGGAAAGTCTGAAGTATCTTACGGTTATACTAGAGACAGACGATCTTCTACTACTAATGAACATCCACAGGTTTTGAGGGACCAGGCATCTTGGAGGGCAGGGCAGATACATGTAGGGAGAGGTATGTTTTAATTTTAGAACTTTCTTTCTTCCATTCTTGGTGTTATTTTTCTACTCTCCCCTTATGCCATCCAGTCAGTATATCGTGTTATTTGGTGCATTGTTATGCATGCTATTCATATTATTCATTTCATATCAAACGGTATAATTTCATTAGAGCTCAAAAGATAGAAAGGAGCAAATTGGATGGCTTGGTCAAACTAAATAATGGTAGATCCATAGAATGCCTGTCTAGAGAGCTTAGACCAAGATTCAAGTATTGAAATTGATTCTCCTGTTGAACACCATCTTCCCTTGGTGGATGTGCTTTCGAGTTTGACTCATGGGGTTTGTGATGGAAAGTACCTTCGGTAACTATCTTTTTCCTCTGGTTGATGGGGAAACTTATCATTGAGGTAATAATATTCTTCCATCAACCTTTGGTGAAAAATGTCCAACATTTTCTTGTGGAACATATCATCAATGTAAGCTTAACTTTTCATCGACTTCTTATTCAAAAATGGAAAAGAAAAAGAGAAAAAAAAATTCAAAACTTCTAGTCATTGGGCTTTAGTTTCAAAATTTTAGATTATGGGAGACATTTGGCAAACATTTATCTCCCTTGATCAAATTGTAACCTCGGTTAATGTTTCTGAACTCTTGATTTCCTAAGAGAGTGGACCAGGAGGTTATGAAGGAAAATTGATCTTCCCAGCATTAGCATCTTTTGAGTTACATAATTAGGAAACAGTATCCTTTCCATTATGTCCCTTTAGTCTGAAGGCATGCAATCAGGCGTCCACCTTTATTTGTTCAGTTAAACTGTTCGTCATAAAAACCATTTTGTTAGCATTGTTCTGGAGTATTAGAAGGCATTTAACATCCACCTTAATTTGTTTGATTTGGATCTGGTCTCTCTCTCTCTCTCTCTCTCTCTCTCTCTCTCTCTTGTTTGTGTGATAGGAAATGGTTTGAGGGTGCATGTTGTCTTATGTGATAGGATTATCTATATTCTTTTATGCTTCTTTAGGTGTCCATTGGCTGTGGTTCTTATTCAAAACTCAAAAGCAGTTGTATGCCCTGTTGTTTTGGATAGAGGTGAAATGTGGTGTTCCTGTTTGTGCTATAATGCTAGATTTCATTAGGATGCTTGTCCTCAATTATGCCCGATGGATTTGTCCAATGTGGAATGTATGTATAAGTGGCAGCTCCCTCTTTTTTTGGGGACTGAATCTCCAAGTTTGCTCCTCTTAGTTCATTGGTCATTGAAGTAGGTAATCAATACATAGTCCTTTTGAAGTACTTGATTCAGAGACTTTGATTTCTGCTTCCAGGCTACAGAGATCAGGCTTATACATACCCCATGCCTGGAGCGAAACGCCCATTATCTGTGCTGGTAACCCCACATTTTGGTGACTAGATATACTTTTTTGTAGCTATCCTGTCTGCTTGACATTCCTTAACTTCTTGTTGGGTGCTGCAGGGAGCTAATACACCTTTTTCAGACCCACGAGCAAATCCCCGTGCACGTTTGGATGGTTCTTTTTCAGTTGCAAGCTCAAGGTATTGTTTCTTATTTCATGTGTTCTGACATATGTAACTTTCAGAATGCGTATTTGATAGAAAACTGTGTTGCACATGCAATAAATTAATTTTTTTTCTCTTGCTGTATGTTACAGTGCATTATTCCAAGGTATGAGTGGGGCATCCCTCCCATATTATCAGCAACCAATTGCCAATCACAGATCTGGTATGTGAGACCTGTGCTATTATCAGCAATCAATTTTCTTATTCTTGGTTGCACTTGACATATTAATTGATATTTTTTGTGTGTTAGATTCACCTTATGGGACTGCAAATAATTCAGGTTACGCTCAGGTAGGCTCTACACATTCTAATAATGACTTCTGCTCTATGCATTACCCCCCATGCCTCTTTCTCAGGCTCAGAAGTTTCCAATCCTGTGTATTTCACAAGTACAATATGATAATTTAGAATATCCTTATTACAATTGTTAGTTCCTGGAAGCTTGAGGATGAATGCTGAAATAGCATACCAGTCACTAGTTGTGCAGAAACATGAAAACATCAAAACTCTATGAACAGCATGTTTTTTAACAGAAGCAAGAGAAAACGGGGACATGAGTAATCGTTATTGGATTTGCTTTTTTGGTACCGGAAAATGGGCGTGGCGTTGTTCAACTTATTAGTGTTTTGGAGATTTTTTTTTTCACTTCGTATGGCTTTCCTTTCCTGAAATTTTATTTGGCATGTGACTTTCCTGATTTCTTCGGAACCATGACTTATGATGGATTTTAGATATGAACTCTGCAGTTATGGTTGTGTTCTTCTCGGAATGCAAAAGATAGAAGGGCCATTACCCAGTGCTGGTCCCACTTACGCAGGGGCCTAGTAGGGGGTGAGTTTGGAGACAGTCATAACCTTTGGCATTTTGTGCAAAGTGGCTGCTCTCAAGACTCGAATCCGGGGACTTTCCCTGGCAGCCCGATCCTATTACCATTGCTCCAAGTAATGGCCCCTTCTAAAGTATAAGTATAGATAAAATCTTTTTGGAGCATTCTGTTTGGCCCAAAAGAGTTAATGGGTGTCCCATTTTTTCTTTGTTTCATTTTTCTATGCTCTCTTTTCTTGGTGTACTCTTCCATTTAGATGTTTCATTGTTCTCTGGATCTTGTTTTGCAGACAAGACCAGGAGCTGCCCCCTATGGAAGTGGACTTTATCGCAGATGTAAGTTAATAATAAATCTTAAATTAGCTATTAGAAGTAAGCTCTCAAACCACCCCCCCCCCCCCCCCCCCCCCACAAAAAAAAAAAGAGGAAAAAAGAAAAGAGAAATTCTAGAACTCACAGAACCTAAATTGTGCTTTCTGTTTTGTTATTCTTAGAATTTACTGTTTGTTATTTCAGTTTCTAGTTGTTTTCACACCATCACACATGCATGCATTGTAATAGTTTTTGTCAGTAAGTATTGTATTGCATTTTCTTGATTCTTACTCGGCAGGACCCACCCAATGGTCATGGGTACCTATAATTGGAATACATCACATGGATGATTAGATAAAAACCTGGAATTGCTTGGAGCCTTACAAGAAATACCCTGGACCAAAAATCAGTGGCAACGATGATTCACCAACCATTTCTTTTTTTGTTTCATTTGGTTGGTCAAAAAGGGGATTTCATGGGGCTCCTAACTCGGTAGAAATCAGATGATTTGGTATCATTTGATCAAGGGCAGTTAGTCTGTGGCAGTGATCCTGTCAAAGGTCCTGATCTGTGGGATGATGTACGTGGCAAGTTACTGGTGCCTGCTTCGATGATGCTCCCTTTGTTGAGACATTTATACTTGTTCAGTTTATTGTAGACGATGGAACTGTTGTCGAGGGGTAATGCTTGGACCTCAGGACTTTGACAAGGCTTAATTGGACATTCTGTGGGATCTCTTCCTGTAGTGCCTGCTGTCTTTTCACCCTCAATTCTAACATTTTGTTGCTTCTCGCAGACTGACATGTCTATCAATTAAAGCTAGCAGACTAGCAGCACTGGTACTTGCTCGCATTTCAGATGAAGGCTAATTTCTGTTCACATACTCAGAAGAGTCGCTCCGACGCCCAGATTTTTGCGAGAATCAAATCTCAATTCTGTAGTTGGTAGTTTTCCCCCATTTTTGTAAATCTTGAAATCAGGGTGGTCAATCCTGTTTCTCCATATTTAGTTCTTCTTCCATTGTATAATGTTTGTAACATACTGGGTTGAAACTGTAAGATGGAGTTTCTGGTGGTGCCATTCATATACATTGGATGGATGCACTTGATTAAATTCAAGGTAGGATTCTCGGTGGGAAGTCATTGTCATGTGTAAGTGTAAGGGCATTTTTGTTATGAATATTGACTAGTCGGTGTATTCGGCTGCCTGAAATTTTCTAGCCTCATGGTCGACTCAGTATAGTGGGATGGATCCAAACAGCCCACATGGGATGGTCCCAACAGGCAGCATGATAGAACATGGTAGTAACAGAATGTGTTCACAAAAATTTCAAGATTAATATTGGTCATTCATTTTTATCTATTTTTTAATCTCAATCATTCAGAGTTTGGAGAGGGTATGGTAATTCTGAATAAAGAGGCTCAGAGCCCTTCTATTTTAAGTAAGCTTTCCATCTAAATTCTTAAAGCCACAGATCATGGGATCCAAATCGTCTCCTGTGAGTGTATCCGCAGGAGACGTTGCTGCTTTCAACGGATGTACGCAATGTGTATTTGGCACAGAAATCATCTCCTGCCGTTGGAGGCTTGTATTTGTTGGTATCCGATGTCTCAAGACATCCCGCTTCAGGACATGAAACGTGAACCGGTATGTACATTATCAAATCTCTTTCAGAGGTGAGAGAGAGGGCAGAGGAAGAAGAAGGTTGGTGAGAGAGAGGGCAGAGGAAGAAGGTTGGATCAAGGGTTCCCTGAAATGATCACGAACACCGAAAGAAACTTAGTCGATAATGGAATCAAAATCTGAGTTGGAAAGATCTACAGATCTGAAATTAGAAGAAAATCGAACAAAATCAAGATATGAGTTAAAGGAAACCACATATCTGGGGAAAAAAAAAAACAAAGAATCAAAGAAACACAATCTTGCAACGAAATTAGAGGCGAGAATGAAGATGATCCAGATCTTACCAAAGGAAGGAATCAAGAGATGAAACAAGATAATACGGTGGCGAAAAGAGAGAAAGATCGGTGGAAATGTTCACAGATCTGGGTTTCTTGCTTCAGATCTCAAATCTGATCTTTGGTTTGCTTCGTCTACCTCTGATCTGTAGTTTGTTCAGTGTTCTTGTTTTCAATTTATTCCGCTTGTCTCAGATCTCTGCTTGTCTCTAGTTTGCTTCAGAGAGATCCGGTCTTGCTTTCGATTTGCTTTTTGCGAATTATTTTTGGCTTCGATTCTCTGAAATTTCTTGGTCTTCTTTAGTTCTTGAAAAATTTTTGTTTTCAGTCCTCTGAAATATCTAGATCCTTTCTCGTTTTTTTTTTCTGAAAAATTTTGATTCTTGTTTCTTTGTCTTCTTCAGTTCTAGAACTTGGAAGCAATGGATTGTTTGCTATTTGTTCTCTGAGAAAAAGGAAACACAAAATACCAGCAAAAAAAAAAAAATATATTAGAATGATTTCTTACAGACTCTTTGTGGTGGATGATGATGGTGAAGATGAATAGTAGCAGAAGAAGTGGAAGAAAAAAAATTGCAGAAGAAGTAAAAGAAGAAAAGTTGCAGAGAGAAAATCAGAAGTGGAAAAAAGAAAATCAGAAGTAGAAAAAGAGGGATACGGCGGGGTTCATATTTCATAGAATGTATC
The DNA here is from genome assembly GCA_028583415.1 of Protea cynaroides. NCBI lineage: Eukaryota > Viridiplantae > Streptophyta > Magnoliopsida > Proteales > Proteaceae > Protea > Protea cynaroides. Next base: position 46,790,819 of record CM053269.1, on the reverse strand, counting down.
GCAGTTTAACTTCCATTTCCTGCGACAACCTGCTTTTGAGACGTTGGATACGAAGGGCTCCACGTGGTGCGCATCCATCTCATGCAGCAACGTCTCCTGCGAGCGCAGGAGACGATTTGGATCCCAGATCATGCTGTTTCCTTTAACCATGTCTTCCAAGCCTTCTCCCATCAAAATTGTAGAAATCAAAATCTGTAATATTATTAGATATATGGTGCTGATGATGGCATTAACAATCTCAGCATCAGTGTTAATTGGTTACAACTTTGGTTAAGGTTCATAGAATCAGAACTGGTAAAGCAAAAACACTGTACCCATTTACCCTTACAATCCAACCCATAGAATTATAGCAATGTATAGCCTTCCAAACATGATTATGGATTCTGAACTTGACCAAACAAAGCCTTCAGCTCTGCCAGATCAGAAAGTCGGTGGGGTCCACTAGTGAATGGATGTGGGCTCAATTGCAGATCCCATTAATTCTGTGGGCCGGAGAGGAATGAGGATGATAGGTTACGACATCTGCGTTTGACATCCTCTCTAATGTATACGGATATTGGAAGAAGGCCCATGGCCATTGGATGCGTGCCACGTGGCTATTTTCATGCAAGGGAGAAGATCATTTGAGATTGTAGAAATGGAATTAGAAGATGATACAGGTAATCATCTTCCTTATTTTTCATTTTTTGTTTTCAAATCACAAAACAGAGGGAAGATTTACAAAATCAGAAATCGCAAAAAGAGTGTCGACGAACGAAGGGAGAGGTTTTGCAGAAGAACGTCGTGTCGTCTCTCATCTTCTTCTTTGCTGCTCGTAGCCTCTGTCATCTTCTTCTTCACTGCAACAGCTCCAGATTCTGATGTTTCTGCAGATGATAAATTGGAGTATCTGGTGATCCGTCAAGTGGTTCCGAACGTCGATGATCTTCTGTTGGAAGTCGAGCACCACTTTGACAGCTTCAAGAGAAGGTTCCGTAAAACTTACGATACTCAGGAAGAGCACGCTTACAGGTTGGGTGTCTTCAATGCTAACTTGCAAATCGTGCGAGACGTTACCAGAAGCTTGACCCCACCGCCGTTCATGGCGTTACTCAGTTCTCCGACCTGACGCCGCAGGAGTTCCTCTGGAATCACCTCGAAACCTCTCAGGATGCCTTCCGATTCCCATACTCCCCACCAACGATCTTCCCATCGATTTTGATTGGAGAGATAAGGGCGCTGTTACCGCCGTTAAGAACCAGGTACCGTTATTTTTATTCCGTATCAATAATCAATCGGGATGATTGGATGTTGTTTTGTTTATCTCTAGATACGATTTATTTTATACGATTATTGGTATTTGACAGTTGTAACCTTCCACTTATTGAAAAATTAGGGTTCCTGCGGGTCGTGCCGAGCCCCGGAAGGAGCTAATTTTCTCGCTACAGGAAAGCTTGTTAGCCTCAGCGAGCAACAACTTGTGGATTGCGATCACGAGGTTTGTGTCTTCTACTTTGTTGCGTTTAATTATTCTGTCCATATTTATTCATTTGTCTTTTTTATTGATTATAGTATCTTCTGCTCGTTTACTGTGAGTTGATCTGTTCGGTTGCAGTTATTTGATTAAATATTGACATCGCTGAAGGCATGACTTTGTGCTCTAAAATTTGATGAAATTCTGCCTTCTACAAACAGGGCGGGCAGAGGGTTATTCTGCACTTTGCTAAGACACCAGAGTTTTACCATAACTTATTTATGTATTTACAGTGTGCTTGTATATTGATTATTATTGAGAAGTTTCTTATTCTTCTCCTTTCTAGCTCGGTTGTTATTGGGAGTGCATATTAAATTATTATCTTGTAATGAGAGTGAAATGTTCTTTTCCGATGCTCAATCTCATATTTTAGCATTTTGCACTTTACTTGTTTAACTCAGAAATATAATCTACTGCAACATGTAACTTGGGATCTGTGTCAGATAGGGAATTTATTGCTGTGGACTTTTTATGTTGTTTAGAATTTCCCATGCTAAAGATGTACTTTATTCATGTGTAATGACTAATGGATTCGGGGGGGGGAATGGTTGTGGGACTTAAAAAGGATTTTTCAGGAGGATAAGCTTTTGCTGTATCTTTTCATGTTGCGGTAGTGTGTATCTTTGGCAAGTTGAACTCTAGTACTAGTTGTGGTAGTATGTACCTTTTGCTTTTCTTCTGTCTACCTTTGTATCTCAGTGATATTTTGCTTGTGATTCCTAGACCATCAAGGTTTTTGGAGGTTCTTCATCAATTACTTGAGTACTGTGAGCCATGCCTGTTTGATTGAGGTTTTGCTCATTCGTGGTGATGGTTGCCTTATGTCTGGTAGATTTGGTTCTTGGAGTCTATTTCTCCTTTATTATGTTTCTGAAACTGTATTATGATCTTGGAGTCTATTTCCCCTTTTTAAATGTTTCTTTTTGTCCTTTTAGTTTTGGGCTTGCTTCAATTTTCTTGCTTGCTATCAATTGTCAATTGTTAATCCTCTATGCTTCTGATTTTTTTCCATACACCATCCGTGGACTAGTTTGAATAATTGTATTCTTTGTAGTTAGTATTTTTCAGGTTTGACGATGGGTGATCATGATGTTGGGGATACGCCTAGCATTGGAATGAAGTTTGATACAGAAGAAGAAGCATATAATTACTATAATGAATATGGGAGAAGTATGGGTTTTGGTATCAGGAGAGAATACTGTAATTGGAGAAAGGAAGTAGATAACACTAAGAAAGTTTTAACTTCGAGGATGTTTGTATGCAACAAATATGGCTTCAGGAAACCCGATAAACGGGATATTCATACCATTACACGTCGACCAGAGACAAGAACTGGATGTCCTGCAAGAATGGGAATTCATTACATAGATAATGAAGGACGATATGAATGTTATGAATTTAAGGAAGATCATAATCATCTTCTCCACTTACCGGCTACTTTGCATTATATGCGTTCACAACGAAAGGTGTCGAGTGTAAATGTCAGAAATTATCTTCAGACAAAGCATCAACACGATTTAGCATATGGTGAGGCCGGCAGTATATTGAAGTACTTCGAGCATCAAACTCGTACCGATCCCTCTTTTACTTTTTCGATACAACTGGATTCTGAGGAACAGATGACAAACTTTTTTTGGGCTGATCATAGGATGAGGATAGATTACGCACATTTTGGTGATGTAGTGACATTTGATACTACATTTGGCACCAAGAAAGAAAATAGGCCCTTCGGTGTATTTTCAGGATTCAATCATCATAGAGGAGGTGTAATTTTTGGGGCTGCATTACTATATGATGAGACAGTCGAATCATTTAAATGGTTGTTTGAGGCATTTCTTGAAGCTCATGGTCAAAAGATGCCGATAACAATATTTACTGATCAACATGCTGCAATGGTGAAGGCAATACCACAAGTGTTAACGTCCACATGGCATGGGTTGTGTTTATGGCATCTTATGCAAAATGGCATTAAACACTTAGGAAGCCTAATGAAAGATGGATCCAGTTTTCTAAGAGAATTCAATGCCTGTATGTTTCAGTATGAGGTGGAATCAGAATTTGAAATAGCATGGAAGCAGTTGATAACGAAGTATGAGACTAATGAAGATTCATGGTTGCATCGTACATATGAAGTTAAAGAGAAATGGGCCAAGTGTTTTATGAAGAATATTCTTACCTTAGGTATACAGAGTACACAACTCAAAGAAAGTATTAATCAGGATCTGAAGGACTGCTTGAGCTCCAGATTGGATGTGGTACAGTTTCTTAAGCATTTTGAGAGGGTAGTTATGAATAAGCGAGAAAATGAGTTAAGGGCAGAGTTTGATGCCAGAAATAAATTGGTGATGAATTTGTTTCCGAGAAACTCCATCATGAAACAAGCTGCAGAAATTTATACTCCGACACTATTTGCAGCATTCCATGACGTGTATTTAGAAGTTAGTGCATGTTACATAAAACATAGAAGTGAGAGTCATGACTTACGTGAGTATGTAGTTGCTATTCAGGATGAAGAAGTTGAGTTTAAAGTATTATATAAACCATCTGAGTCTTTGATAGATTGTAGTTGCAAGAAGTTTGACACATTTGGCATTCTATGTTGTCATGCATTGAAAATTTTAGAACATGTGGAAGATAAGAGATTTATACCTGATGCTTATATTCTTAGGAGATGGACGAGGAAAGCAAAACACATTATAGTGGAAAACAACCAGGGAAACCAAATTGAAGATGACCTTCATTTGGATTACACAAAACGTTACACAATTCTTTGTTCTAAACTGGTAAAATTAGCATCACAAGCTTGTAATTCAGCAGAGGGGTATTTACTGGTTACCAAGGCAGCTACTGAGTTGTGTATAAAACTTCAAGATCTAGGAATTGAGGATTCATTCCCAACAGTGCCGTGCGAGGAAACTTCTTTCATAAATGCAGAGGGTCGAAAAGGTGGTAGAAGACATAAAAGTTGTTTAGAAAAGGGAAGAGAGGGAAAGAAACCTAATCGGGTTAGTCAAGCTTCTCAATCTCCTTCGCAGGCTCCTCATTTGGCACCTTCGCAGGCTCCTCAACCATTGGAGACCTACCCTTCCTTTACATCGTTCTTAAGGGTAATGATGTGAAATACATTATAGATATATACCCTTTTTTAAGTATTTTTTGTATTTTGATATATGTCCTTTTTCATGTAGACACCGTTGGATCAATCACAATCTACGTCGTTCTCTTCCCAATCCTCAAGAACAATGGTGCATTATTCTCAAACTGATGAAGGAAATAGTTTCAGGTGAAAAATATGGTCTCAACCTAATTGTAGTACATTTTATCTTGTAAGCCAACAGAGATTGCTCCTCCAAGAAGGGATTTTCGTTTTCTTAGCTTTCTCAGATTTGGAACTTGTGTACTGGATTTTCTACAATTATGAGCAGCAGGCTGATTTATACATTTTCATTTTATTTCATTCAATTAAATATATAGTTTGTCCCTTTTTTCTTTTCCCGTGATCATGATGTGTTCATCTTCCTTTGCTTCACGTTGAAGTTGACAAACTGATGTTTGAAAGGGGGTTCTTGTGCCCACTGATTTGTGCCCTGTATTTGACAATTAGCTTGAAAAATAGTAAAAAAAATCATCTGTTAATGCAATGTAAGCTCATTTGCTTCGCTTCACAATAGGCGCTGCTGTTACTTCCTTATCTGTACTGATTTAGTTGGTAGAATTATAGAATTATAGACTGAAGATAAGGAAGCCAGTGTTGAAGGGCACTCTAGGTTACAATGCCATCTTCAATGTGGCAAGCACAACAGTATATTGGTGTTAAATTCCTCAATACTTTGAAAGCTATGTCTGTTTTTTTTCCAAAGAAAATCCTTTACAAACCCGTTTCCGTGTGAGAGATGGTGGCTTCCATTGTCAGTAATGAAATTCATTTCATCAAAGAATGAACCTCCAAAAATGGAGAACTAGAGGTACAGGAGCAGCAAAATATAACAAAACTGAAAGAAAAACAAAGGGGAGAAAACAAAATGCAGGAACACATGGATCATAACTACAGGACTTGTAAGGTACCTTGAGGCCTCAAAATGTAGAAGTTCATCTGCTTAAAAGCTACTTGGCCTTGGATACTACTGGTCAGGATTTATTTTAAATATGTAATCCTAAAATTTTTTTTTGTTTAATATGTGTTGAACTTTGACTTTCCATGTCAGTTGCAATTTTGTTTCTTTTGAGATTTTAAAATTGGAATAATTGACACGGTTCCTCTGTTATGGAGGATGTCAGATCTTGAATGCCATCACAGAATATCATTCAACTGTTAGGTCTGCGAATTCTAAGCTCATTGCTACCCATTTGTCATCACGAATAGGCAAAATAATAATGTCCTTGGTAAATACCATGCATGGTTATATTCTAACCCTGTTGCACAGCAATGATCAAGTCTCCTTTGAAGTTGACCCCTTGATATCTGCCTCCACATCCAATTTACCTGAGTACTCTAAAGCTGTGGAAGGTGATAAGGACCCATCATCAGGTGAAGAAGATACTGATGGAAATGGGTTCTGAAGACAGGTGTATGTTGTGTCAGATGAAGAAGGCTCATTGTTTCTCATCGACATATTAAGGGCTTTGGAGATGGGATGGAGTCGGTGCTAACTTTAGCACTGACTGGAATTGCATTTGCTGAATTCACTTCTTGACTTCCATCTGTGTTCATATACAAGTCACTGAAAATTCAGGATGTTTTTGTATATAAAAAAGCAGTGCCCCTGGAGTGTGACATCATAATGTTTCCCATAAAATGAATTCATTTCCTGAGGGACTAAGAATAGACATACTTGTAACGTTTCCCCAACATATTTCCTAATTCTTTGTTTGTGCCAGTTGAAAAACATCTTAGTTAATACACAAAATAAAATATTCAGCGGAAATGTATACAAATAATGTTTACCAAATAAGAATTCTATTTTGATACCCAAACCTTTTAACTCTTCCTTGTCATATTTTAACACGATTGAGCTCACTTCTTACAACTCTCTCTTTTGATTTAAAAAAAAAAAAATAGAAACATATTATTTTAGTGCACAATCTATTAAGTCATGGTCTATCTCCATTCTCTTGGTCCTTAAATAAATAGAAACATATTCATATTTGGTAAACTTTATTTTTTTTTTCATTTCATACTGAACAATTGTTCTTTTGTATCCTCATTTTGTGTTCATTATTGATATGGTGGTCATAACTTAATAATCCAGAAGTGTATATTTATACTACAATTAGTTCATCAAGTATCAATGAACATTTCTAATGATTACTCAAAAATGCTTGATTATTTACAATATGATGCCAAGACATTTCTAACATATTTATCCATTTCAGCTGCAACATGGAAGATCAGTGTGTGTGTGTGTGTGTGTGTGTGTGTGTGTGTGTGTGTGTGTGTAGACAAGTATAGGATATGTATTATTCATGTAGATGCTGACACACACAGAGGTCGCCTATCCTTGCCATGCTGAGATATTCTGACCATTGGAAGGGGACTCCTTCAGTAGATCATGTCTAATTTTTTGCCTATCTCAGTTGTATGGGTTACCATGCTTGGAGTTTTTCCTTTGTTTTTCCAATGGTCCATGTTCTTATTCCAAAAAAAAGAAAAAAAAAGAAAAAGAGGAAGCTTTTTCAAAGCATTATGCTAAAATGTAGCGATGCAGGATTGAACTACAAACAGTACACAAGGGGGTGATGAGATGAACAAATGTCCACAAAGTTTAAGTGGCAACTCCGCACCTTGAACTCTTTGCCATTTCTTGTGAGCCCACTCGTATTAATCTGATGTATAAATCAGAAAGGCTTTAGCATCATATTGTCATAAGTTCAATGCCCTCCTGTTCATAACTTGAATTTAGCCTGCTGGATAGCTTATTTCATGGGGCATGGACTGAATCACGCTGATCAAATAATTCCAAGCATCCCCAGAATGGCCATATCAAAAAGCTCTCCACTGACATCCAACCACATCAATTCCCTTGATTAGAATGTTATATGAGCTTCCATCAGCATAACTTTTGGCATGCTTCATGCCTGTGATTGGATTGTTATATGAGCCTCCTCGGTGTGCTTCGTGGCATGCCCTATACAGGTGCACTGATTGGAAACTTCTCTTGGTTAAACATATGCATCAACATGTTTGCATTCTGGCATAGATATTTATAGGAGATTGGAGTAAGATATCACCTCTACTCTCTTTTCCATGATCCTCGGATGCAGTGATTGTGGTTGAAACTGTCATTCCCATTGATTTGAGGTTCTGTTGCAGGTTAAAACTGTAGATGTAATTTGAACTGGAAGAAGTGCGTACGATTGCTTCTAGTTCCTGGCTACTTGGGTGAAGACACCATATCATGTCAAAGAAACAATGCAGTCTTTGTTGCAGACCATCAGTCAAGTAAACATACTCAATTCTACCTCCAAATATGTGAATCAGACATAGTTGATAGCCTCCTCCATTGCAGATAATGGAAAACAGAAATATATTCCATATGGAAAATGGATAATAATCGTTATTCATTTCATCCATTTACTCACTTTTAGTTATTTCAGTATCATCCAGATAGGACCATTGATCTCTCTTAGCGTTCTGCCTTGAAACATTTATTTTCGCTGTATTTTGTTATGTCATTTGTCACAAAGACCCAACCACCACAAGATCAAGGAGTCACATGATACAAGTTGAAGGCTCTTAAGTAGAGAAAATAACTGATGGCATATGATTAACAAAGGAATGACTCCAGATAGAACAGAATTGAAGAAGAGTATTTTATATAGCTGATCTCAGAATTTCAGATAAATATTTGTTTGATGCTATGTTGTAGGATTGTCATGTGGTTAATGATCAGTCAGATAAAATGAGACTCCAAGCTTCTTGAGAAATTAACCAGTCAGTTGTGTAATTGTGAAGCCTGGGTGATCAAATTTCAGTTGTATGGTTGAAGATTTTAAAGTTTAGAATGGTTGGCAAATCAAAATAACTTTACTTTTTTCTTTTCCCAAGCTTCGACTCCAATTTGAAGCAGAGTGTTGAATTTTAGATACTCAATCTAGTAGTCTGGGAGTTCTTGTAAGTGCTAAACTTTTAATCCTGTTTTAATTTTTCAAACTGACAAACTTTTATGCATTTACATAGTTCGATCAAGTTCCTTGAGTCATTGACTCTGTATGGAAATAAAGTGGACTATGCCTTCACTTATCAAACTGTTGGACCAATTAATTCACAGGTTTGTCAAATACTCAGTGGAATTTCTCAAGTTTGTCCAAGCAACAACTGATACAAATGCAAGTAACAGAACCTAAGTCAGGTATCAGATTTGATGAATCCTAAACATTAACATTAGTAATCTCCAGTCCAGAGTACAATAAAATGATGTAGAATAAGATAATATTCTACATGCTAATAAAACACTAGGTTGGTAGTTGTTGGTACGTGGGAACTGCACCATGTATAAACTTACCAACATAGTTTGAGGTGCTGGTCGGTACAACTTGGTTTCGAGCTGGGTCGGCACCCCTCCAAGGGTTGAATCCAAAAAATACCAGGTTTCGAAATTTGGTCCAACTCGATTAGATTTTGACTGAAACCTAGTTTTCATTTAGTTTTGGTCCACCTTTTTCTATAAAATTTTAGGTTTTGATTGAAACCTTAAGTCAATCAAGTTTGGACTCCAAAGCAAGAAACAACACATAGGAACAACACTTATTAGTAATATTTATTAATAATTAATATCATTTAAGTAAATATTTATTTAATTTTATATTTTCTTTATTGAGATATTATTCATAAATAAATAAATACCCCATTTGAATCCAATAAATATAGTATGAATTCAAATTCTAAAGCAGAGGTGGAGCCAAAAGAGTTGCAAAGAGAGCCATTCTAGAGTGAGTCATCAAGGGGGGTATGATACATTTTGCCTTAGTGGAAGTCAGGCATGGGATTGAAGGGCCCGTAGAGGAGGTGATGAAGGTATCGAGATTGGGATGATTGTGGAGGAGGTGGAATTTTGTGTAATGTCCTCATCGGTGGAGGCTGTTTCAAGCACGAGAGGGTCAAGAGGTCTGCATCGAAACCAAGTTGTCTCAGGTTTTGACCAAGTTATGGTTGAAACCTGGGATTTTTTCTGGGTGGACTCAAAACTTTGGTTTCGAGGTTCATAAGATGGTTTTTTGCCAAGTAAATGTCTATTAACTATTATATTTCATGTACTTTAGATATTATTCTTAAATATTTAAACACTCCTATTTGAATCCAAAAAAATGTATGAAATTTAAATTTCAAAAAGATAAAAAGTCAACATTCCATTCAAGAATAAAAACTGCATTTTCGATAGCAGGGGGAATTTTTAACTTTCAAATGCTAGTGCTTAATTACAATATAAAATTTTCATAAATCTTATTATTGTAAAACATCACTAAAAACCAAAATAACGCCAAAATAATTATTTGTTTTGATGCCCAAAAATTATTTACATTCAACTTACTTTAAACGGCATTCTCATATTCAGAAAAAAGATTTTTTTTTGGGTAATTATTCCGAACAAAGTTTGACTAGGGAGTAATCCTTTCAATATAACTCGTATTATTATTTACACCATTCAATGCCCATTCCCATAAAATGTACTGCTACAGTGGTAATTGACAAATTCAAATTGATTTGGATAGAAATCTGACGAAGACCAATTTGGGTCTTGATTCCGATCTCTTGAACCATGCTTAGATATGCATCATGCTTAGCCAGGCATGCGACCCGACTATCACTTTGATTAGCCAGCCTCTTAGCTAGGTAGAATTGCTAAATCCTAAATATTTGTATACTGCATTAGACATTCTTTATTCTAAGAGGGGTCAGTCAATGCTAAGAACAGGAGAATAAATAAAATAAAGTTTTGAAAATTTTGAAATTATGAAAAACAATCCAAGCCTAGCCTTTGTATGAAAAAGAATTGTAGGTACATTTATGTACAAGATGTATTATTTTAAGACATTGATATGTCATTAGCCATATTATGATATTAAATGTATCAATTAATGGAGAAATGACATAAATGATCCAATGTTGATCCTTATATCTTCATAGTCACACAAACCACTAGATAATGGATAGAAATCCTCTTCTATTGTGGATAGGCATCAATTGGGCGATCACGATTGGCGAATTTAGTCTGCGCATATATTAATACATCGATATGCACACCAAATGCAGCTGATGCTGGATGAAGAGAACCTGACGATGAGGATGTGGTGGAGAAATGAAGTGATTGTAGGTGATCATGGCGGCTTCGTTTTGAGCTTCTTTAGAGGTTTTGCAGAAACCGTTGGTCTGGAAGGAGAGGCCATAGATAATGACTGAAGCCGTAAAGTGACGGTTGTGATCGGCCCGTCCTTCACAGAAGAGTAGTTAGGGAAGCCTCAACCCTTCTGCTGGCAAAGCTCCTGCAACCATGATTTGTACATTTTTACTGAACTGATTTCGCTTTGATTAACTTTGCTATCTTGAAATCAAGAGGAAATGAGAGAAACAATGCATACAAGGAATAATGAACGAGAAATGGTGAGAGGGATGAAGTTAGTATCTTCTGTGTATATCGTATATTTCTTGCCGATTTCAGTTTCTAGGGACTCATTCTAAGACAGCCAATTTTAAGTTTTCAAACCTTGCAATCCCAGAGAGAGAGAGAGAGAGAGAGAGAGAGAGAGAGAGAGAGAGAGTAAATGGAGGTACACGCCCACATTGGCTTTTGAAGAAAATAGTAAACACAAAATCCTCAAAAAGAGAGATCTAAAATACTTTGAGACTACTTTATAATACAAGCCCAGGAATTATTTGAGCCCAAGGAAGAAGATATATTTCTTCACAAACCGGAATAACATCCGCAAATTTCAGCTTAAAGTATCATCCATCCATCATTTCACTTGGCACTGGCCAACTAGGTGAGGAGGAGCTTGGTAGCAGCAACCATGTTGCTCCGTGCAGGTTTAACCTCACCGTACTTGCGAGTCTTGAGAACACAGTCTGGGTTGATCCAGAGGATGTGGGTCTCAAGCACGGCAAGCATCTTGTTCACTCGGTCAGCAATCTCCTCAACCGATGGAATCCTGGGGGAGTGGATTTCATACACACCAGGTCCAATGTCAGCACCATACTTCACTCCCTCACGGAAGACTGAGAGGAGCTTTTCATCTGATCGGGAGTTCTCAATTGTGATCACATCTGCATCCATGTCATGTCGATGATGGGGTGGATGATGTCGTTGAAGTTGGAGTAGCACATGCGTGTGTGGATCTGTTCAAGACATAGAAAGGTGTTGAAATATTCAATCCAAAAGTTTAAACTATTAGGTCTGAGAGATAAGGCATCTAAGGTTTGGTGGGATTATTCAGTTGGTAGAGATACCACCAATTAGTGAAAGAAAATTACCTGTGTGGTGCAGTTGGTGATTCTGAAGGAGTGAACTGCCTAGTCCAAGTAGAAAGCCTGCTCAGAATTCCTAAGAGGCAAACCCTCTCTCAAAGCAGCCTCATCAATCTGGATGACAGTAATACCAGCCTTCTCAAGATCTTCAACCTCGTCCTTGATAGCCAAAGCAATCTGATAGGTGGTTGGTCTCGAATCTGAAAATAAAAAAGAAACGTGTTAAAACTGACCACTGACACCCAAATCATTCGAAAGAGGGAGGGAGGTAGCCAGGATTTTGCGTTTTTACCTCGGCTGATTGTTTCTTAGAAAGGACCAGTTGAGAATGGAAACAGGACCTGTCAGCATACCCTTCATTGGGTGCTTGGACATCCTCTGAGCCATCGAGGACCAGAACACAGTCATGGCCTTGGGACGGCTAACATCATCATAGATATAGGTGGCTTGACACACCGTGACCCATACGATTGCACCCATCCATTTGTAGTGAAGGCAAAACCAGACAACTGCTCTCCAAAATATTGAACCATGTCGTTCCTCTATATTTGGGAGATATAACAAAACAGTTAGAGAACCACTTATGTGTTCCCAAATATAACTCAAAAACATAATTATTTCCACATAATGTTTCCTTTAACAGAAGCAGCAGATTACAAGGTCACCTCGGGCTCTCCATGGACCAAGACATCAATGTCGAGTTCTTCCTAGAGCTTGACAACCTGGTTGATTTCCTCCTTTATGACCTTAAACGTATTCCTCCTCAGAGATCCTGAAATGGGTGGAACATCAGAGGCAGATGTTAGAACAGATGACAAAGGTTTAAAATGGCAAAACAACATTTCTTATCATTGCAAAACACCCACTTGGTCGGATGGTTTGCCTTTGTTTAGTGAAGCATGGGCTGGGAGATACGTCTCCAGTTTGAGCCTCCTCTCTTGCACTTGTTCCACACCCCAGTGGTATAACCTAGATTAGGACCAATAAAAAAAAGATTTCTTATCATTGGACCACTCACTTCTTAGCCTTGGGTTTTGAATTTTGAGATCCTTGCAAAGCCAGTAAAGCATGAAAATGAATTTTTCTTTTTTTTAGATGGGTAGGAAAAAATTATTCTAATATGACAACTAAATGTCAGGATTATCTTCTTTCTTGCAGAACTGGAAAACAGAAAGCTTATATGATAGTTAAGTTTTTGTTAATGGTAATCTGCATTCATGCTTGTACTCACAGCAACCTTTCTAAGTTCCATGGTCTATGGGAAAGACCCAATGGTTGTGGTCGGAAGGATTGAAAAGTTTAGCTTCTTCTGCTGAGCATCCATTCTAGCACTCACCATTGTAGCACGGCGATGGTCAGAGCCCCTCAATGCAGCAGCCTGAGCAAGGAATTACACCAAGGAGGTTCAATGAGTACCAAAAATGTTTGATGAAACTTCTGTTTTGGATTCTGGATTCCGGCTTAGAATTTAGATTCTACTTGAGCTACTCCAGTATTATTTAGGAATAAAAACATGTTTGATAATGCATTTCTAGAATTTCTAGAATGAATTCCAGAGTATTTTTAGAATAAAAATATGTTTGATAAACAATATCTCCCAAATCAAAGTTTAGAAAATAGTAGTGGTGTCGGATTCTTTTTTTCTCCAAAAAACTTGTTCTAACAAAAAAAAGCAAGTATTATTTACTTCAAAAATTTGGATTCTGGAACCAATTTGAATCCGATTCACTCTTGGGAACTCAAATCCAACTGGTCCTACCAAACACGAATGACTCCCTAGAGTCACAATCTAAAGAATCCAAAATCTGGAATATTATCAAACTGGCCATGGTGAATGGATGTGGAATCTGCCAGGAAAACGGTGGGGTCCACTAGTGAATGGATGTGGGTTCAATTGCAGTTCGGATCCCACTAATTCTGAGGGTGGGAGAGGAAAGAGGATGATAGGTTACGACATCTGCGTTTGAGATCTATGTATACGGATATTGGAGGAAGGCTCATGGCCATTGGATGCGTGCCACGTGGCCATTTTAATCCAGGGGAGAAGATCATTTGAGATTGTAGAAATGGAATTAGAAGATGTTACAGGTAATCAACTTCCTTGGTTTTTCATTTTTGGTTTTGAAATCACAAAACAGAGGGAAGATTTACAAAATCAGCAAAAAGAGGGTCGACGAAGTAAGGGAGAGGTTTTGCAGAAGGACGTCGTATCGTCTGTCATCTTCTTCTTTGCTGCAACAGCTTCAGCTTCTGATGTTTCTGCAGACAATAAATCGGAGTATCTGGTGATCCGTCAAGGGGTTTCGAACGTCGATGATCTTCTGTTGGAAGCCGAGCACCACTTCGACAGCTTCAAGAGGAGGTTCCGTAAGACTTACAATACTCTGGAAGAGCACGCTTACCCGTTGGGTGTCTTCAAGGCTAACTTGCAAATCGTGCGAGACGTCACCGGAAGCTTGAACCTCTGCCGTTCATGGCGTTACTCAGTTCTCCGACCTGACGCCGCAGGAGTTCCGCTGGAATCACCTCGAAACCTCTCATGGTACCTTCCGATTCCCATACTCCCCACCAACGATCTTCCCATCGATTTTGAGATAAGGGCGCCGTTACTGCCGTTAAGAACCAGGTACCGTTATTTTTATTCCGTATCAATACTCAAACGGGATCATTATTCGATGTTGTTTTGTTTATCTCTGGATAACGATTTATTTTATACGATTATTGATTATTTGACAGTTGGTTCCTTCCACTTATTGAAAAATTAGGGTTCGGTTGCAGTTATTTGATTAAATATTGACATCTCTGAAGGCATGAATATGTGCTCTAAAATTTGATGAAATTCTGCCTTCTACTAACAGGTTGGGCAGAGGGTTATTCTGCACTTTGTTAAGGCACCAGAGTTTTACCATAACCTATTTATGTATTTACAGTGTGCTTGTATATTGATTATTATTGAGAAGTTTCTTATTCTTCTCCTTTCTAGCTCCGTTGTTATTGGGAGTGCATATTAAATTATTATCTTGTAATGAGAGTGAAATGTTCTTCTCCGATGCTCAATCTCATATTTTAGTATTTTGCACTTCACTTGTTTAACTCAGGAATATAATCTACTGCAACATGTAACATTTGGATCGGTGTCGATAGGGAATTTATTTCTGTGGATTTTTTATGTTGTTTAGAATTTCCCATCCTAAAAATGTACTTTATTCATGTGTAATGACTAATGGATGGGGTGTAAAACGGGGTGGGACTTAAAAAGGCTTTTTCAGGAGGATAAGTTTTTGCTGTATCTTTTCACGTTGCAGTAGTATGTATCTTTGGCAAGCTGAACTCTAGTACTAATTGTGGTAGTATGTACCTTTCGCTTTTCTTGTGTCTACCTTTGTTTCTCAGTGATATTTTGATTGTGATTCCTAGACCATCAAGGTGTTTGGAGGTTTTCATCAATTACTTGAGTACTGTGAACCTTGCGTATTTGACTGGGGGTTTGCTCATTCGTGGTGATTGGTTGCCTTACCTCTAGATTTGGTTCTTGGAGTCTATTTCTCCTTTATTATGTTTCCGAAAATGTATTATGATCTTGGAGTTTATTTCCCCTTTTTAAATGTTTCTTTTTGTCCTTTTAGTTTTGGGCTTGCTTCAATTTGCTTGCTTGCTATCAATTGCCAATTGTTAATCCTCTATGCTTCTGATTTTTTTTCCATACACCATCCATGGACTAGTTTGAATAATTGCATTCTTTGTAGTTAGTATTTTCAGGTTTGACGATGGGTGATCACGATGTTGGGGATACGCCTAGCATTGGAATGAAGTTTGATACAGAAGAAGAAGCATACAATTACTATAATGAATATGGGAGAAGTATGGGTTTCAATATCAGGAGAGAATACGGTAATTGGAGAAAGGAAGTAGATAACACTAAGAAGGTTTTAACTTCGAGGATGTTTGTATGCAATAAATATGGTTTCAGGAAAGCCGATAAACGGGATATTCATACTGTTATGCGTCGACCAGAGACAAGAACTGGATGTTCTGCAAGAATGGGGATTCATTATATGGATGATGAAGGACGATACGAATGTTATGAATTTAAAGAAGATCATAATCATCTTCTCAACTTGTCGGCTACTTTGCATTATATACGTTCACAACAGAAGGTGTCGAGTGAACATGTCAGAAATTATCTTCAGACAAAGCGTCAGCACGATTTAGCATATGGTGAAGCCGACAGTATATTGAAGTACTTCGAGCATCAAACTCGTACCGATCCTTCTTTTACTTTTTCGATACAACTAGATTCTGAGGAACAGATAACAAACTTTTTTTGGGCTGATCATAGGATGAGGATAGATTATGCACTCTTTGGTGATGTAGTAACATTTGACACTACATTTGGCATCAACAAAGAAAATAGGCCCTTCGGTGTATTTTCAGGATTTAATCATCATAAAGGAAGTATAATTTTTGGGGCTGCATTATTGTATGATGAGACAGTCGAATCATTCCAATGGTTGTTTGAGGCATTCCTTGAAGCACATGGTCAAAATATGCCAATAACAATATTTACTGATCAACATGTTGCAATGGCAAAGGCAATACCACAAGTGTTAACGTCCACATGGCATGGGTTGTGTTTATGGCATCTTATGCAAAATGGTATTAAACACTTAGGAAACTTAATGCAAGATGAATCCAGCTTTTTGAGAGAATTAAATGCCTGTATGTTTGAGTATGAGGAGGAATCAGAATTTGAAATAGCATGGAAGCAGTTGATAACAAAGTATGAGACTAATGAAGATTCATGGTTACATCGTACTTATGAAGTTAAAGAGAAATGGGCCAAGTGTTTTATGAAGAAGATTCTTACCTTAGGTATACGGAGTACACAAATCAATGAAAGTATTAATCAGGATTTGAAGGACTACTTGAGCTCCAGATTGGATGTGGTACAATTTTTTAAGCATTTTGAGGGGGTGGTTATGAATAAGCGAGAAAATGAGTTAAGGGCTGAGTTTGATGCCAAAAATAAATTGGTGATGAATTTGTTTCCGAAAAACTCCATCATGAAGCAAGCTGCAGAAATTTATACTCCGACACTATTTGCAGCATTCCATGACGTGTATTTAGAAGTTAGTGCATGTTACATAAAACATAGAAGTGAGAGTCATGACTTACGTGAGTATGTAGTTGCTATTCAGGATGAAGAAGTTGAGTTTAAAGTATTATATAAACCATCTGAGTCTTTGATAGATTGTAGTTGCAAAAAGTTTGACACATTTGGCATTCTATGTTGTCATGCATTGAAAATTTTAGAACATGTGGAAGATAAGAGATTTATACCTGATGCTTATATTTTTAGAAGATGGACAAGGAAAGCAAGGCACATTACAGTGGAAGACAGTCAAGGAAACCAAATTGAAGATGAACTTCATTTGGATTTCACAAAACGTTACACAATTCTTTGTCCTAAACTGGTGAAATTAGCATCACAAGCTTGTAATTCAGCAGAGGGGTATTCACTGGTTAGCAAGGCAGCTACTGAGTTGTGTATAAAACTTCAAGATTTAGGAATTAAGAATCCAGTCCCAACTGTGCCGTCCGAGCGAACTTCCTTCATAAATGCAGAGGGTCTAAAGGAGAGGCGGAAAGGTGTTAGAAGACATAAAATTTGTTTAGAAAAGGGAAGAGAGGGAAAGAAACCTAGTCGGGTTAGTCAAGCTTCTCAGTTTCCTTTGCAGACTCCTCATTTGGCACCTTCGCAGGCTCCTCATTTGGTACCTTCGCAGGCTCTTCAATGGACACCTTCGCAGGCTCGTCAACCATTGGAGACCTACCCTTCCTTGACATCGTTCTTAGTGGTAGTTATGTGAAATACGTTATTGATATATGCTGTTTTTTAAGCATTTTTTGTTTTTGATATATGCCGTTTTTCATGTAGACAACGTTGGATCAATCACAATCTACGTCGTTCTCTTCCCAATCCTCAAGAACAATGGTGCATTATTCTCAACCTGATGAAGGAAATAGTTTCAGGTGAAAAATATGGTCTCAACTTAATTGTAGTACATTTTATCTTGTAAACCAACAGAGTTTGCTTCTCCATGAAAGGGATTTTCGTTTTTTTAGCTTTCTCATATTTTGAACTTGTGTACTGGATTTTCTACAGTTATGAGCAGCAGGCTGATTTATACGTTTTCATTCAATCAAATATGTAGTTTGCCCCTTTCTTTTTCCCCTGATCATGATGTGTTCATCTTCCTTTGCTTCACGTGGAAGTTGACAAACTGAAGTTTGAAAGTGGTTCTTGTACCCACTGATTTGTGCCCTGTATTTGACAATTTGCTAGGAAAATAGTAAAAAAAAATCATCTGTTAAAGCAATGTAGGCTTATTTGCTTCGCTTCACAGTAGGCGCTGCTGTTACTTCCTTATCTATACTGATTTAGTTGGTAGAATTGTAGAATTATTGAGTGAAGATAAGGATATATGTACTGATTTAGTTGGTAGAATTATAGAATTATTGACTGAAGATAAGGAAGCCATTGTTGAAGGGCACTTTAGGGTGCAATGTCATCGTCAATTTGGCTAACAAAATGGTATATTGGTGCTAAATTCCTCAATAATACTTTGAAAGCTACTTCTGTTTTTTTATCCAAAGAAAATCCTATACAAACCAGTTCCTGTGTTAGAGATGGCTGGCTTCCACACTTTGATCAGTAATGAAATTCAT
The DNA here is from genome assembly GCA_028583415.1 of Protea cynaroides. Classification (NCBI taxonomy): domain Eukaryota; kingdom Viridiplantae; phylum Streptophyta; class Magnoliopsida; order Proteales; family Proteaceae; genus Protea; species Protea cynaroides. Next base: position 46,772,118 of record CM053269.1, on the reverse strand, counting down.
TTCATCAAAGAATGAACCTCCAAAAATGGTGAACGAGAATTACAGGAGCAGCCAAAAACAACAAAACTGAAAAGAAAAACAAAGGGGAAAAGACAAAATGCAGGAACATATGGATCATAACTACAGGACTTATAAGGTACCTTGAGGTCCCCAAAGTAGAAGTTCATCTGTTAAAAAGCTACTTGGCCTTGGATACTACTGGTCAGGATTTGTTTAAATATAAAGGGTGTCCCAGTGCATGAGGCTCTCGCAACTGTAGGGTCTGGGGAGGGCAGAATGTACGTAGCTTTACCCCCAAAATGTGGAGAGGCTGTCTCTAGGATTCGAATCCATAACCATCAGGTTGCAATGTGACAACCACACCGTCACACCATGGCTCGCCCTCAAATATGTAACCATAAAACATATGTAACCATAAAAAAAATGTTTAATATGTGTTGAACTATGACTTTCCATGTCAGTTGCAATTTTGTTTCTTTTGAGATTTTAAAATTGGAATAATTAAGATGGTTCCTCTGTTATTGAGGATGTCAGATCTTGAATGCCATCACAAAATATCATTGAACTGTTAGGTCTGCGATTTCTAAGCTCACAGCTACCCACTTGTCATCACTTATAGGCAAAATAATAATGTCCTTGGGAAATACCATGCATGGTTATATTCTAACCCTGTTGCACAGCAATGATCAAGTCTCCTTTGAAGTTGGCCCCTTGATATCTGCCTCCACATCCAATTTACCTGAGTACTCTAAAGCTGTGGAAGGTGATAAGGACCCATCATCAGGTGAAGAAGATACTGATGGAAATGGGTTCTGAAGACAGGCATATATCATGTCAGATGAAGAAGGCTCATTGTTTTTCATCGTCATATTAGAGTGCTTTGGAGATGGGATGGAGTCGGTGCTAACTTTAGCACTGGCTGGAATTGCATTTGCTGAATTCACTTCTTGACTTCCATCTGTGTTCATATGCAAGTCACTGAAAATTCTGGATGTTTTTGTATATAAAAAAGCAGTGCATCCGGAGTGTGGCATCTTAATGTTTCCTATAAAATGAATTCATTTCCTGAGGTACTAAGAATAGACACACTTGTAACTTTCCCCAACATATTTCCTAATTCTTTGTTTGTGCCAGTTGAACAACATTTTAGTTAATACACAAAATAAAATATTCAGCAGAAATGTATACAAATATTGTTTACCAAATAAGAATACTATTTTGATACCCAAACCTCTTAACTTTTCCTTGTCACATTTTAACACGATTGTGTTCACTTCTTACAACTATCTTTTGATTAAAAAAAAAAAATAGAAACATATTATTTTAGTACACAACCTATTAAGTCACGGTCGATCTCCATTCTCTTGGTCCTTAAATAAATAAACAAATGAAAATAAAAGTAAATACATTCATTAATATAGAAGGCATATTCATATTTGGGAACTTTATTTTTTCAAGTTTCATACTGGACAATTTTTTTTTCTATCCTCATTTTGTGTTCATTATTTAATATGGTGGTCATAACATAATAGTCCAGAAGTGTATATTTATACTACTTCAATTAGTTCATCAATTATCAATGAACATTTCTAATGATTACTCAAAATTGCTTGATTCTTCACAATATGACACCAAGACATTTCTAACTGCCATGGAAGCTGCAACATGTAAGATTTGTGTGTGTGTGTGTGTGTGTGTGTGTGTGTGTGTGTGTGTGTGTAGACAAGTAAAGGATATGTATTATTCATGTAGATGCTAATTCACACACCCAGAGGTCGGCTATACCTGCCATGCTGACATATTCTGACCATTGGAAGGGGACTCCTTGGATAGATCATGCCTAAGTTTTTGCCTACATCAGTTGTATGGGCTACCATGCATGGAGCTTTTCCTTTGTTTTTCCAATGGTCCATGTTCTTATTCCAAAAAAAGAAAAAGAAAAAGAAAAATAGGAAGCCTTTTCAAAGCATTATGCTAAAATGTAGCGATGCAGGATTGAACTACAAACAATACAAAATGGGGTGATGAGATGGACAAATGTCCACAAAGTTTAAGTGGCAACTCCGCACCTTGAAGTCTATGCCATTTCTAGTGAGCCCACTCTTATTGATCTGATGTATAAATCAGAAAGGCTTTAGCATCACATTGTGATAAGTTCAATGCCCTCCTCTGTTCATTACTTGAATTTAGCATGCTGGATAGCCTATTTCATGGGGCATGGACTGAATCATGCACACAGATCAAATTACTCCAAGCATCCCCAGAATGGCCATATCAAAAAGCTCTCCACTAACACCCAATCATATCAATTCCCTTGATTGGAATGTTATATGAACTTCCATCAGCATAACTTTTGGCATGCTTCATGCCTGTGATTGGATTGTTATATGAGCCTCCTCATTGTACTTCGTGGCATGCTCTATCCAATAGTTGGTGCCCTGAATGGAAACTTCTCTTGGCTAAACATATGCATCAACATGTTTGCATTCTGGCATAGATATTTATAGGAGATTGGAGTGAGATATCACCTCTACTCTCTTTTCCATGGTCCTTGGATGCAGTGATTGTGGTTGAAACTGTCATGCCCATTGATTTGAGGTTCTGTTGCAGGTTAAAACTGTAGATGTAATTTGAGCTGGAAGAAGTGTGGTTGCTTCTAGTTCCTGGTTACTTGGGTGAAGATTTTTAGCCATTCTTCTTGATCTACCTGATGATTGAAGATGCCATATAATGTCAAAGAAACATTGCAGTCTTTGTTGCAGACCATCACGGTCAAGTAAACATACTCAATTCTACCACGAAATATGTGAATCAGAAATAGTTGATAGCCTCCTCCATTGCAGTTATAATGGAAAACATAAATACATTCCATATGGAAGATGGTTAATAATCGTTATTCATTTCATCCATTGCCTCATCCTCACTTTAAGTTATTTCAGTATCATCCAGGTATGACCTTTGATCTCTTTCAACGTTCTGTCTTGAAACATTTATTTTTGCTATATTATGTTATGTCATTTGTCACAAAGACCCAATCACCACAACATCAAGGAGTAACATATTACAAGTTGAAGGCTCTTAAGTAGAGAGAAATACCTGATGGCATATGATTAACAAAGGAATGACTCCAGATAGAACAGAATGGAAGAAGAGTATTTTATATAACTGGTCTCAAAATTGAAGATAAATATTTGTTTGATACTATATTGTGTGATTCTCATGTGATTAATTATCAGTCAGATAAAATGAAACTCTCCAAGCTTCTAGAGAAATTAACCAGTCAGTTGTGTAATTGTGAAGCCTGGGTGATCAAATTTCAGTTGTATGGTTGATGAAGATTTTTAATTTTAGAAAGATTGGCAAATCAAAACAACTTTACTTTTTCCTTTTTCCCAAGGATCGACTTCAATTTTGAAGCAGTGTTGAATTTTAGATACTCAATCTAGAGTCTGGGAGTCCTGCTTTCATTTTTCAAACTGACGAACTTTTAAGCATTTATGTAGTTCTTCAGTTATTGACTATGTATGGAAATAAAGTGGATTCACTTATCAAGCTGTTGGACCAATTGATTTCACAGGTTTGTCAAATACGTAATAGGATTTCTCAAGTTTGTCCAAGCAACGACTGAGAACTGCACCATGTCTAAACTTCCTAACATAGTTTGAGGTGCTGATCGGCACAACTTGGTTTCGAGCCGGGTCGGCAAGACTCCAAGGATCGAACCCAAAAAATAACAGGTTTCGATCCAACTGGATTTGGTTTCGGCTTAGTTTTGGTCCACCCCCCTATATAAAAAGCATGGTTTCGAGTGAAACCTATTTTGACAGGTTTCAACTTATAAATGGATCAGGTTTGGACTCCAAAGCCAAGAACAGTATTCTAGAACAACACTTATTATCAATACTTATTTATGACTTATATAATTTAAGTAAATGTTATTTATATTTATTTACTTAAGATATTTTCATAAATAAATTAACATCCGTCTGAATCTAATAAAAATAGTATAAAATTTAAATTCCAAAAGTAGAGGTGGAGCCAAAGAGGAGTTGCAAAGAGAGCCATTCTGGAGTGAGTCATCAAGGAGATATGATGCATTTCGCTTTAGTGGAAGTCAGGCATGGGGTCGAAGGGGGGCACCGAAGAGGATGGTGACGAAGGTATCAAGATTGGGATGGTTGTGGAAGAGGTGGAATTTTGTCTAATGTCCCCGTCAGTGGAGGTTGTTGCAAGCATGAGAGGGTCAAGTGGTCTTCATTGAAACTGAGTTGTCTTGGGTTTTGACCAGGTTTTGGTTGAAACCTGGGATTTTCTGGGTGGAATCAAAACTTTGGTTTCGAGGCACATAAGTTGGTTATTTTCCAAGTAAATATTTATTAATTATTATATTTCATATATTTAAGATATTATTCATAAATATTCAAGCACCTCCATTTGAATCAAATAAAAATAGTCTAAAATTTGAAACAGTAATCAATGAAAAAACATCAATTCAAATCTTGGATCTTTAAATTCCAAAAGGATTAAAAAGTCAACCCTTCATTCAAGAATAAAAATCGCATTTCGATTGCGGAGGTAATTTTCAACTTTCAAATGTAGTGTTTTACTATAATATAAATATTTCATAAATCTTATTATAGTATAATATCACTAAAAATCAGATGAATGTCAAAATAATCATTTGTTGTGATGCCCAAAAATTGTTTACATTCAGACTACTTTAAACAATATTCTCATATTCCGAACAAGGTTTAACTGGAGAGTAACTCTTTCAATATAACTTGGATTCTTATGTTCACCATTCAATGCCCAATCCCATAAAATGGACTGATAGATTGGTAATTGACAAATTCAAATTGATCGGGCCCGAAATCGATGGTGACCAATATAGGTCCCGTTTTCGATGTCTTGAACCATGCTTAGATGTTTTACTTAAAAAAAAAAAAAAAAGCAGCTTAGACGTGCATCTAGGGAACTAGGCATGTGACCCTACGATCACTTTGATTAGCCAATCTTTTAGCTAGGTAGAATTGCTAAATCCTAATTTTTTTCTAGAAGTCAGCAATTTAGATCAATGAAAGTAAAGTAATGTAAAATACAAGTCACCTATTAATAATACCCCACCTTTGGCATTGTCATTAGCAAGACCCAGGGCCAAAAGTGGTTAAATCCTAAATGTTTGTATACTGCATTAGACACTCTTTCTTCCAAGAAGGGTAATATCAATGTTAAGAATATAGAAGGACAAATAAAATAAAGTTTTCAAAAATTTGAAATTATTAAAAACAATCCTAGCCTAGCCTTTGTATGGAAAAGAATAGTAGGCACATTTATCTACAAGATGTACTATTTTCAGACATTGATATGCCACTAGCCCCAGATTATGATATTAAAGGTATCAATTAATGGAAAAATGACTTAGATGATCCAATGTAGATGAATATATCTTTATAGACAAACAAACCACTAGATAAAGGATAGAAATCCTCTTCTATCATTGGAGAGATGTCAGTCGTGCAGTCATGGCTGGAGTAGTTAGATAATGCGTATACTAATACATTGGTATATGCGCTCTGGATACATTCCAGCTGTGCGATGATGACAGCTTCGTCTTGAGCTTCTTTACAGGTTTTGCAGAAACCATTGGTCTAGAATGAGGGGGCATTGATAGTGACAGAAGCCATAAATTGATGGTTAGGGAAGCTCCAACCCTTCTGATGGCAAAGGTCCTGTAACCATGATTTGTACATTTTTTCTGAAACTGATTTCCCTTTGATTAACTCTGCTATCTTGATTTGAAATCAAGAAGAAATGAGAGAAACAATGCATTCAAGGAATAAAGAACGAGAAATGGTGGGAAATGGTGAGAGGGATTGTTAGGGAAAATAATGGTGGATGATTAAATCTAACCGTAGAAAGAGAATTTCGGATGATCTTTCGGCGATGAACACGTGGCGCTCATCCAAGGAACACGGTATGATAATGAAGATATTGCGAAAAATACTATAAGGAACCCGTGTTCGACCCCTATGCTGACTAGGATAAGATGCGACAGATTGACGTGGGTTGTTGGGCCATTAATGGATTATCATTAATGCTCATAAATACTGACAACAACCATAAATGCAAAACATGCTGATTTGATCCGCCAAGTCACTAGATCTTAGTCCAAATCGGTGGATAGTCAGAACCTTACTTGGTAAAAGTGCAAGGACAGAAGCGGACATCTGGGTGTATAAGGAACATGGCCCAGAAGAGGGGTCGAAGAAGGTCGATGGGGATCGAAAAGTGATTGACAAGACAATATCATACGGTTTAGGGGGTCGTAGGCGTGCGGACCTATTGTATCCTAGGTAGCTAATGATCAAAGTAGTGACATGTATGGGAAAGCTTGCCCAAAAATGTTTCCAATTGAATCTATATATGTAACAAGAGAACATGAAATGAAAGGGACTTGAACTCTGGAGAAAATTATCTCTCATTTCCGTTGTTATTGCTTTCAGTTGAGTTCTTTCAGTATCTAAGTTCAGTAGGAAAGGAGATAGTATTGGTAAACAGTGTCTCAGGGAACCCTTGTTTTCTGAAGGAGCTCTATTGTTTTATTGAGAGTTCTATATTGTCTGTCTTGGGGATTCCATTCCGGATTCCAGCGACAACAAGGATGAAGTTAGTATCTTCTGTGTGTATCACATATTTCTTGCCGATTTCAGTTTCTAGGGACTCATTCTATAGCAGCCGATTTTGGGTTTTCAAACCTTGCAATCCCAGAGAGAGAGAGAGAGAGACAGAGAGACAGAGAGTAAAATTCTTTGCATTTCCATTGGTGGAGGTACACGTCCTCATTGGCTTTTGAAGAAAATAGTAAACACAAAATCCTCAAAAAGAGAAATCTAAAATACTTTGATACTACTTTGTAATACAAGCCCATGAATTATTTGAGCACAAGGAAGAAGATATATTTCTTCACCAACCGGAATAACACCCGCAAATTTCAGCTAAAAGTATCATCCCATCCATCATTTCACTTGGCACTGGCCAACTGGGTGCGGAGGAGCTTGGTAGCAGCAACCATGTTGCTCAGTGCTGGTTTAACCTCACCGTACTTGCGGGTCTTCAGCCCACAGTCTGGGTTGATCCAGAGGATGTTGGTCTCAAGCACGGCAAGCATCTTGTTCACTCGGTCAGCAATCTCCTCAACTGATGGAATCCTAGGAGAGTGGATGTCATACACACCAGGTCCAATGCCAGCACCATACTTCACTCCCTCACGGAAGACTGAGAGGAGCTTTTCATCTGATCGGGAGTTCTCAATTGTGATCACATCTGCGTCCATGTCAATGATGGAGTGGATGATGTCGTTGAAGTTGGAGTAGCACATGTGTGTGTGGATCTGTCCAAGACATAGAAAGGTGTTGAAATATTCAATCCAAAAGCTTATGCTATTAGGTCGAGAGATAAACGTTTTCTGACGTGGGATTATTCTCAACAACAAGGTTAGCTCAAACAAATTGAACAAATAAAATCGACATAAATTCAGTTGGTAGAAATACCACCAACTAGTGAAGGGAAATTACCTGTGTGGTGTCCTGAACACCGCAGTTGGTGATTCTGAAGGAGTGAACTGCCCAGTCCAAGTAGAAAGCCTGCTCAGACTTCCTGAGAGGCAAACCCTCTCTCAAAGCAGCCTCATCAATCTGGATGACAGTAATACCAGCCTTCTCAAGATCTTCAACCTCGTCCTTGATAGCCAAAGCAATCTGATAGGTGGTCTCGAATCTGAAAATAAAAAAGAAATGTGTTAAAGCTGGCCACTAACACCCAAATCATTCAAAAGAGGGAGGGAGGTAGCCAGGATTTTGCATTTTTACCTTGGCTGATCGTTTCTTACAAAGGACCAGTTGAGAATGGTGACAGGACCAGTCAGCATACCCTTCATTGGGCGTTTGGACATGCTCTGAGCCATCGAGGACCAGAACACAGTCATGGCCTTGGGACGGCTAACATCACCATAGATGATAGGTGGCTTGACACACCGTGACCCATACGATTGCACCCATCCATTTGAAGTGAAGGCAAAACCAGACAACTGCTCTCCAAAATATTCAACCATGTCGTTCCTCTATATTTGGGAGATATAACAAAACAGTTAGAGAACCACTTATGTGTTCCCAAATATAACTCAAAAACATAATTATTTCAACATAGCAAATTACAAGAAACTCACCTCGGGCTCTCCATGGACCAAGACATCAATGTCGAGCTCCTCCTGGAGCTTGACAACCTGGTTGATTTCCTCCTTTATGACCTTTACGTATTCCTCCTCAGAGATCCTGAAATGGGTGGAACATCAGAGGCAGATGTTAGACCAGATGACAAAGGTTTAAAATGGCAAAACAACATTTCTTGTCATTGCAAACACCCGCTTGGTCAGATGGTTGGCCCTTGCTTAGGGAAGCATGGGCTGGGAGGTAGGTCTCAAGTTTGAGCCTCCTCTCTTGCACCTGTTCCACACCCCAGTAGCATAACGTAGATTAGGACCAATAAAAAAAAAAGATTTCTATCATTGGACCACTCACTTCTTAGCCTTGTACTCACGGCGAACCTTTCTAAGTTCCATGGTCTGTGGGAAAGACCCAATGGTTGTGGTTGGAAGGATTGGAAGGTTCAGCTTCTTCTGCTGAGCATCCAGTCTGGCACTCACATTTGTAGCACGGCGATGGTCAGAGCCCCTCAATGCAGCAGCCTGAGCAAGGAATTACACCAACGAGCTTCAGTGAGTACCAAAAATAAAAAAGTTTATTTCAGAGCACTCTGATAGCAAGGATGGAAGCTAAATTCATCAATGCACTTACGGCTTTTTGAACAGCTTCATTTGTCACCCTCGGTGAGGATCTTCTTGAAGCCAGAGCAGCAGCATTAGCAGAGAAGAATTCCTGGAGATGAGTGTGACAATGCAGTGAGCAACTGAGATAATTCTTGTACGGTTGTTCAGATGTATATTTGTAGATTTAGTAGGTCCACATTATAAGATGCAATTTAAATCTCCTAGAATGTTCAAAACCTCATTTAATGAAACTCACTCAAGTTGAACCAATCAGGCTAAGAAGAAAAACCCATTTTGATCTTTACAAACCAATGACTCTTCAACTATCATGGAAAGAATGAAACCAGACAGCAGTAGCTCCCATTTCAAGATGTTTCTTATAATGGACTCCGATGCACCAATTGCAATGTGTTAATAACTATACGACTATACAATTACAACATCACTAACACTCATAGATTGCAGACTTACAAGATACAGATATAGAAACAGCAAAAACTAGTTACCTTATTCTTCTGTCCAGCCAATGCCTTGGCCAAGGCATTCACTTCAACTACTTTCTGTGCAGCGAATGCTAGCCATGACTTGAGTTCCTGGTCCAGCTTAGGCTCATTTACAAGGTCAACAGCAGTGTGGAGAAGTGAGCATGAAGTGGAGACAACAAGCTTGTCTGCATAGAAAAATATCAGGCAGTATAATACAAATCCTCAAATAGTGAACTTTTGCAATAGATAACGCATGGATACAAGATAGATGAATTACCCTTGCCCACAATGCCTTCAAGGGCCTGCAAGGTACTGAGAGATGCAGCAAGATCATCAGCCCAAATATTCCTTCCATCAACCACTCCAGCAAAGAGGAACTTGTCTGAAGGGAATCCACCCTTGATCAAATCAAGGGTCTTTGTTCCACGAACAAGGTCAAAGCCAAATGCACTAACACCCTTCAAAGAAGTGAGAGTTTTGTATGCTTGAGCTGGAACATCAGCAAAGTAGGTCTCGACGAGAACACACAGACCAGATAGAGATGATTCTAGCTCAGAGTAAGCCTTAGTGAATGCTTCCAATTTGTGAGATTCAAGATCCAACACAAGGGTGGGCTCATCAAACTGAATCTGGCTAGCACCAGCTGCCTTCAATTCGGTCACAACCTCCCTACAGAAGGTTTAATCATTAATACAGCACAATTGGATGAACCGGCATGAAGGGAAGAACAAAACAAGGCAATTTTAAAAAAGTTTCCAATCCTTACTTGTAGACTGGAATAATCTTGTCCAGGAGGGAGAGAAGATTGAAAGTTTTCTCCACACCCTTAGCTGGTTTTGATAGCAGCAAGTAGGAAACAGGACCGATGAGGACAGGAATAGTATTGATTCCAAGCTGCAGGGAGTTCAAAATATTAATAAATAAATCAGTACAATACCAAGAGCTACTATAGTTCAACAGGTCCAACCTCGAAAAAAACTGACAATTTTGTTCCTTGAAAAATTTATTAATGTATATCAAGCAATTCTGGCAAGGGGTGTAACAAGGTGTAAAGGGAAATCTAGAACGTCATCAGATTGGATTGATTTCTTCATCAACCAACATCCCCACCTTTGATGCTCAAGTGTCATACATCTCTCCAACTGACTTCCTCATGCAACAAAAAGAAGGATCTCATAGGGCCAATCCTGGGCAAGAGTAAGTCAGCAGGGAAAGAACCTAACAATTGAAGAAGAATTCATGAACCCTTGTGTGTTTTATTTGTATGCCTCCTAGAACAACATCTAGGCAGTGGGTACTACCATATCTATAGAATATAACTTAAGACCAAAATTGAGTTGCAAACTTGATGACCTACAAATAATAAATACTAGACTGATACAGAAATATCTTGTAAATACTAGACCGATACAGAAAATATCTTTAGTACGTACCGCCTTGGCCTCTTTGTATTCATTAACTGCCTTGTGAGAAGCATAAGTGAACTTTGTATCTGGTCCCAATTCAGGAACAATGAAATGGCTGCACCAGAGGAGAAGACACATTAAAACAGTTCAATCAATCATTCAACATAGGCTACAAACTCTTTTAAAATGTTCATACATTTAATGCGGAGGGAAGTGATCACTTACTAGTTGGTGTCAAACCACTTAGTCATTTCCATAGCAGGAACAGAGGCATTCCCTCTGGCCATGGAGAAGAAGACGTCAAGCCCAATCTCACCACCAGTCCAACCATATCTAGGGGGAACAGCCCCAAGCATTGCGGTGGTGTCAAGCACCTGATCGTAGTACGAGAAGGTGTTGCTAGGGATGTACGTGGTCCCAGCATCAGCCATCTGTTTCCAGATGGATGACCTGAGATCAACAGCCACCTTCTGCAAATCCTCTGCACTGCTCTTCTTATCCCAGAAAGATTCCAAAGCAAATTTGAGCTCTCTCTTGGGCCCCATGCGTGGGTATCCAACAATGTGAGACGCCATTATGCTGGATTATTAGATAAGCCAAAACACGGGCATAAGGATTTCCAATTAACAGTTTAGCATCAACAAATCAAATCTTGTTTTATAAAATCTGGGAGAGATAGAAGAAAGACGTTGCCGACAAATGTCAAACGCACAAAAAAAGTTATTGGCCCACAAAGCAACAAGCGTCAGGGAAAAAGTCACAAGGAAATGTAGGGTAAATGACATCAAAGTAAAAGTTCAGAACTTGAGGCAGTTCCAGTCAAAACAACAGTTAAACACCGCAAGCCTGAGTAACAAAAGATATCTAAATTAATTAAATACAGGGATCAGAACAAGAAACAAATAGAAGAACAAGATCTGCAACGGTACTTCAGTAAATAGCTGCGAATTACATATAGTAACTATCACATAACCCAGATCTAAATTCTGAATTCGGGGAAGTTGAAGATCTGAATATCGAAGATAGATGTGAAAACCCGGTGCCAGAACACTACAACTTTTATTCACTGAAGCCACTAAAACAGACACTTAAAAGTTTACTAACACTAGATCCGGATGATATCACAGATCCAGTATCAAGAAGAGACCGGGAGAGCACATCGGCCAACGGTAGGATATAAAATTAGACAGCAACAAAGTAGAAATTCAACAATCTGGTGTTCTACCATGTATTGTTTTAGCAATTCTGTTTTCTAATACCCAAGAACTAATCACCAAAAAACAAACAGAAGCAACGAGATCTAAAAAACAAAATCACAAACCTCGATCGAACTTAACCAGTAAAACTCCAGTAGATAAGAGAAATGAACGACAAGACAAAGATTGACACCGTAAATCGAGATCACTTTGACCTTACGGTAAGAAGAACTAAAAGAGAAACCTAATAAAAAAGGAAAGACAACGCACGAAATGAGCGTACCTTTGCGGAGGTAGAACCGGGAAACACCAAAGACTGATTCTCAGCAAAGAAGACGAGATGGAGCAGAAGATAAAGGGCGTGAGCGAAGGTTGAGACGTTCGTCTTTCTATTTATAGCCGTTGTGGAAGTAATAGATCTGAATGGTTGTGAGGCTCTGTCATTTTCTTTTTTCCAAATTTCACATCTTCATTCCCGTAATTGCCCACCAGTAATTTTCCCTTTTTCTTTCTGTTTTTTTTTAATTATATATTTTATATTTTTATATCATCAGAGGGGGAAAATGGGAAATAAATTTAGGTATCCGATAGGTATCGATCATGTTCAAAATCAAATTGATCTCGGATCTGACACTGATACCATATGATAATTTTAAAACATGAATGGATCAGGGATCGAGGATCATATACAAAACTGATACGGATTATAATCAATGTCCAATACCCATCTCCTTATAAATGAATTGTCCGAAACACTCTCGCCTGATACACTTTCGATCAGAGTCTTTAGGGTTTTTATTACTTAGCAACTAATTTTAGGGGAGGATTCTTTATTTGTAGACCATATAAATCGAGGGTGGGAGGCAGGAGGGGAGGGCAAGGATGGAATTTTATACACAGAGGGCGAGTCTTTGACGTCGATCTCTGTCGATGGTCAAAAACATAAAAACTTTTCTCTTATTAAATTCTGATGAAAAAAATTTGACAATATTACTTTCACATGTCTATCATTTTTTCCGACATCACATGACACTTATTTGACCAAATATTTCGTCCATTCACATACATTCCATTTATATCCATGCATGTTTATCAGAGATTTAAGTATTAATCCGCACTCTCAATTTTGAGCAAAAACACGCCATTTAGATAAGAAAAATCATGAAAATGGATGATTGAAATGTATCTTATGATTTCCAATTACAAAAAAAAAAATAAATAAATAAATAAAAGATCTAAAGACAAACTTGAGGATCTCAAACTGGAGAGAGTTGGTGGCTGCAGTTGGTGAGGGCAAACAGAGGTGCCGTATTAGGACAATTTGTATGCAATGTAATAACAGAAATGCCATTGACTTTGACAAATTAGATTTTAGTTTACTTAATGGTTGTTGGGTAAGTAGGTAAGGTGGGCCCTATCATATACATAAACAACAAGAAGACCAGAGCTTTCAGAGTATTAAGGGACCATCTTAAGTCTTACCATCCAATGCATTTTAACCCTTGAAGCCTTCCAGAATACCTAACTTACCTACCCTTTAATCCAACGTCTGCATAAGAGCTGTAGAATAAAGTTCTTGTTGAGGGCAGTTTAATTGGAATCAAGTAGTCAAAGCTATATATTAACTAAATTCAAATGAGATTCCATGCCAGTCCTTAAAATTTACTCTCAGCACAACTATCCAAGAGTTCAAGGAGTTGAGGAGTGAAGCCCAACCATGAGGAGAACTTCTTGCTGGACTATACCCTTCATGTAGAGGGCTCTTTAGGTAGGAATGCACTCTCTATATGGTCCTTATGTTATCTTTTTTTTTTATTTTTTTTTATTTTAGTATTTTAGGAAGAGGGTTCTTCACCTACTTCCTATTTAATCTTATATGCTAGCAAAGAAAATAGGAGTATAAGAAAAATCGATAACCGATCACTTGGAGAGAGAGAGAGAGAGGAAAGAGGAAGAGAATCTAGATTTCAAGGAAGAGACTTCCTTTTTCCTTTATTTAATTAAATTGATTTGAAAATAAAATCAACAAGAAAAAATTTCATGCACTTCCCTTGAACTTTGCCTTAAAAGCAGTCACCTCCCAACTTAAACGTTAATTACAACCATATCCCATTATGTTAAGATGTTTAACGAAATTTATAAAATGACTTATTTACCCTCGTATTATTAAAACAAGAAGTGATTTTGGAGGAGAGAGGGGTAAAGGAAGTAATTATCACAGGGGTTATGAGGGTTATGATGAATTTGCACTATGAAACGACGGGAGAGAATTGAAGTGTTCATGAGGGGGTTAAGGGTCTTCTTTTTGATTGATGCGACAACAACTTCGGAAAGGGAGTTGCATGTGGCGACAATCAAGAATATGGCTTATGGGTCTGCTTATTTGGTTGATTGTAAGAGGCTTGAGGACGGTTTCTCTAAGAAGTGATGAGTGATTAAGATGAATAAGGTCTGAGTTTGGTTCTTTTGTGGGGTTTTGAGGGCTTTGGTCAAAGAGAGAGAGAGAGAGATTATCAAAGCTAAACTATAGTCTATATTTTTGTTTTTGTTATTTTTATTTTTATTTTTTGGGTTGCTCTGTAATCTATGTTGTAGGGGCGTCCATATTTCATCATCTAATGTTGCCCGGAGTCAATTTCTTTTGTGTTCAAGCAAATGTTCTAGTCTTGAGGATGGTAATGTTGAAGGTGATGTAAATTCTATTACATAATTAAGTTCAATGGATCAAGGTTCTAAAAAGTGGGGATTAGATCGGGTTGTTCAGCCAATTTGTGTTTGACTGTGTTCCTGCATTTTCGATTGTTAGCAACTGTGTCCTGCAATTAGGTTGTGGTTTTTTCTTGAGGAAAGGTTTGAACGCAAGAACTTTCGAAAAGTGAGACCACTGTGGAACTGTGTCATGCAATTAGGTTTGGTTTTCTCTGATGCATTTTGTTAAAAAGGTTAAATGGTAAGTTTACGCGTGTCTAAGGGTATTTTTTGCATCAATAAATTATAGTGGAGGATATCTCAGCATCTAACAGACCTAACATAATTGACATAATCTGTGTAACACATACTTATCAAATAACGAGAGGCTCAAGACATTAACAACGAAGTTGGGGGGTGGTTGCCTTTAAGGCAAAATTCAGGAGAAATACATAAAATTTTCCAATCAACAATGATGCATCTATATATGTGAATCCAAGTGAAGGAACCATTCATATAGGTCAAGGTTTGGCAGATATGGACTCTAGGGTTCGAGGGGGGGGGAGCTGATCGGTTTCGAATTGGGATGGATTGGGATGGACCAAAATCAGAATGGATGAAGACTGATCTCATTGTCGATCGCTTACTTGAACCATAAATGGTGGAAGCCTAAGATTGATTCAATGGTTACTAACAAAAAAACAGCTATCCATAGGGTTATGAAAGGCATACAATAACCATTTTACTGCCCATTCCCTTGTTCACTTTGGGGTAATGGATGTTGAGGTTGAATCCTTTTGTTGGAGGGGTTCCAACTAATATAAGTACCTAATGAACTTCAGTCATTCAATCACGATGGGAAAAAAGAAAAAAAGGAGAGAAGGAAAGAATATTTTTCCATAAATATTGTCTCTCTTTCTTTGTTCGAAACCCTAGGCAATAGGACGGAGAAACTCACGTAAAAGTGGGATTGGAATCTTCTATAGTGAAATCACCCCCGTAGTGAGGATCCCACCCATTCAAAATGGGTCTGCGTGTATCTCGATGCGCTTTGAGTGGATCGAAATACGTGTCGATCCACTTTAAGTGGGTGAGATCCTCATTACAAGGGTTGCCTCACTACAGAGGATCTTTTTCCGTAAGAATACTTGTCTAGGAATAAAGAAACAAGGTCACACATGCTACACAATCTGAGACTCTGGGTTTTGGGCTATATTAATTAAAGGATTTAAGTGTTTCTCGAAGCACGTATGAGGATCTAGTATTCACTAATTTCTTAAAACTCTTTA
Organism: Protea cynaroides; assembly: GCA_028583415.1. NCBI lineage: Eukaryota > Viridiplantae > Streptophyta > Magnoliopsida > Proteales > Proteaceae > Protea > Protea cynaroides. The sequence continues at coordinate 46,756,230 of CM053269.1, read as the reverse complement.
CCATATTTAGTAAATATATTTTCTAATGTAAATTTATTTTAATTTTAAATTAAAATTTATTTCTATAAATAGACAAGTAATTTATTAATTACAATCAGGATTTTAGTAACCAGTATTGAATGGATCGATACGATTGATTAGTATTACTCTAGTCTTGAATCTTGATCACGTTAGAAAAAGAATTAGCTTCTCGCTAGCATGTGTGCTGGATTAATTTATCCTTAATTTGGTTTATATAAAATATAATCATCCAGGTTTTTTAATAAATTAAAATAGTTTAATTGCAACGTGTAGAGTGAAATTTAAGGGGAAGCAGTCAGTAAGCTGTCGGGCTGTCGGATTAAGAGAATTTCCTAGGCCACACCAATCAGTGGGTAGGAGTTGGTATTTTCAGAAGGAGACTCATCAGGTTATGGAATAGGGAAACTATTAAGAGGAGAGAGAGTGTTATTTATGTAAAAATGCACGAGAAAGAACCTCCTAACTGTCGACTTGAGGGGTTTTTTTTCCAAAATTTAATAACTAAATTTGGTATATATTTTACTTAACCAAAAATTAAGTATATTTTAGAGTTAATTACATTATCATGTGAAGTAATGACTAGAGATTTCCATTTTGGTATTAATTTGATTTCACTTTCGTTTCTTTTACTTTCATAGCAACCAAACAGAACCTACATAGCATGTCAAATTGGCAAATCTAAACAATTGAGTGAAAAATGGGAACATGTATTAGGGTTGTGTAAAATTTTAAGGCCTTAGTTCAATGATATGGTCCCATTTTCTGAAGGATTTGGAACAGCTTCAAATTGTGAAGATTTGTATTTTTTTCTTTTTTATTGGAAAGGGGATCGTGTTACCAGGCTGCATGACTCCTATATCAAAGAAGGGGTCAATGAGAGCGGGTACGGGACATTCAATAGAAGTGGGATTTTTAAATCACAAGGGAACATGGCGTTCATTTCACCTTTCTTGTGTCTGAATGCAAGTTCCATGCAACTTAGCAGCCTTCATTTTCACTTTTCTATTATTTTAGTTAGACATTGGAAGAAATGATTAAGGAACCTTGGGATATAAGGAGAGGGTGGAACTTAAAGATCAGGAGTGGTGGAGGTATAAAGTATTCGGCTCATTGGATGAGTGTGGCTCCCTACTCTGTTTTCTCTCACTAGACTTGTCCAGTGATTTGGAAAGATTTACCGTTGGAACTAAAAACATATTGTTGTTGTTAGAATATACGGTCATGATATTCTCAGGTGGAGTCTACCTGCAGAAGACATGAAGACAAACAAAAGAGGTTGGGCTCTAAACCCTAAGTCCACTCTGATGTCGAAGTCAAGACTCTAAGGGGTTGTTTGATAAAATTTCAATTCTGGGATTCTTACTTCTGATTTAAATTTCTACTTCTGTTTCAAAAGGATTCAGAAGTATATAGGAGTAGAAACATGTTTGCTAACTTAATTTAATCATGGTTTCAAGAGTAATGGTGGTGGGTGATGGATGGTGACACTAGTGGTGAGTGGTGATGGTTGGTGATGGTGGTGGTGGGTGGATGGTGGTGGTGGAGGGTGGTGGCGGTGGTGGGTGGTTGGTGGTGGTGGTGGTGGTGGTGGCGGTGGTGATGGTGGTGGCGGCGGTGGGTGGGGGTTGGGGTGGTGGTGGTGGCGGGGTTGATGGTGGCGACGGTGGGTGGTGGTGGAGGATGGTGGCGGTGGTGGTGATGGCTGGTGGTGGTTGTGGTGGTGGGTGTGGTTGGTAGTAGTAGTGGTGTGGGGTGATTCTTTCTACTCCAAAATTATACTTTGAAGTCGAAAAACATCTATTTGATGTTCTAAAAAAATGAATTCTAGAGTCCATTTGGAGCCGGTTCACTCTAGGATTCTCTAGAATCCAAACCACAAACGGGATTCTGCTCCATTTCTTATCCAGAAATCAGAATCTGGATTTTGGAGTATTATCAAACACCCTTGAACAGCAAGAAGGTTAGTACTTCGGCAAATCTGACCTAAGGTAAGGGAAAGAAGAACTGTAAAATGTAATAAATGCACAACAAATGAACATGGAAAACTTGTACGGTTGAAATCTATTTATAGTAGTTGGTGAAGTGGTTTATGTCGAATTTACCCTTGATTTAAGCAAGAGGTAACTGATACATCATCGACAGAGAAGCCGATTTTGTCCTCACTAGTTTGGGGGGTTTTCCACAAGGTGATGTGGCGTGCTCTTATTAGCCGGTATGATCAATGCTATTGGGTTTTGTAGAAGTCAACGTGTTGTGTTTCATTCGATAGTTATCTACTGAATTATGGTGCTTTTATTGGTTGATACTATTTGTATCAAACTCATATGATGTTACTATAATTTGGAGTCCATCTAACTTTGTCATGTGCCAAATAAAATTGCTTAGTTTATGAGTGAAAAGTGTACATTTTCACCTCCTTCAATTCCGGTGGTTGAAAAAATTCTTTGAATATATATATATATATATATATATATATATATATATATATATAAAGGAATATATTTTCTAGTCCAAAGATCAAAGAAATCAAGTGCACAAATGGGAAGGGAGCGAGGGCGAAAACTCATTAAAAGGGCATCTTTTGATACCGCTCAAGGATATCTGGTCGACAAACCATGGAGTTAGTTACCTGATCTGATAATCTGCCCTATGGGGATTAGAAATTTTTTTTTCCTATAGTTTAAGAAAAGGTTTTTCTGTAATACTATGAGAAAAATCTCTCACGAGAGAAAGTATTAAAATATGAATATATGATAGAGGTGGATTCCATGAGCTGATGACCCACCCTTTTCTTTGTCTCTCACCAACCATGGACCCGTGATGGTTACGTTTTGCTACTCTCTTTCTCATTCGTCATTTTCCATCCATATGTTTCAGTGTTGCAAATTATTGATTCTATTCTGATTTTTTAAACATTTTTTAAAAACTAAAAGCAGCAAGTAACACGTTTGATTTTTGCTGATTGAATGAAACTACTTTCCTAAGTTCATGTGATTTAAAAAAAAATAAAAAAATGTACCCATCCGTAATCACCTACTCCCATAATTCAGGTCAAGTTAGAGAAGGATCACAGTTACTTCTATTTTTGGGAAAAGATTCTCTGAACATTTTTGCCCGATGGATATGCACAACAATGTCACTCTGAGATTTATTTATTTATTTATTAATATTTTGGAAAAAAATTCAAGATGGTAATATAATGTTCGCCCTCTTACATGCTTTTTTTTTCTTCTCTTTTTAAAAAATAAATAAATATTAAACAAAAAACGCATAAATGAGCTTAACAATAGTGTCACTAAAGAAACCTTTCCCCTTTCCCTTTAGTGATTTAATATTTTTATGAAAAATAATTCTAAATCTTTTCATTTTTTTTTTTATTTTTTCTTATAAAATAAAGAAATTATTAAACGGTGAGAAAACATAGTCCACACACCAATAAAATTGATATTTTCTTTTTGAGTTAATTAAGAAGGTTACAAACAGAATTTGTAACCTGACATATTTTGTCCCTACTGGATGATGTGTTAGTTATTTAAGGGACCTAAAATTGTAAATTCACACAGAACCCCCTCATCCCACCCCAATTCAATGTGAGACATTCTTTCTCCCGTTAGCCACCGTGGATTCAGGCAACTCGGAATGAGAACCGTCTAGCGGTGAGGTGGTGGTTGACTCCTCGTCACCATTAACACTTGAATTTACCAAATTTGAAATCTCCACATAGGAGGTGCAATCTTAAGTGAAATGCCAGCTTAAGTGGTTTTTTTTTTTTTTTTTTGGATACTGATATTATCTAGGCTTACTTTATTGATCTCTCATTCCATGTTCAAATATAGTTAATGCAATGAAAAAAAAAAAAAAAAAAAAAAACCAACTTCCCTTGGACAAATTTCATCCAAAATCAATTTCTGCTAAAAAAATTCCAAGACTAATATTTTGTCTCTCCTTTTGATATTTTCTCTCTCCTCTTTGATATTATAATTCCAATGATCATACATATTCCAAGTACCAAATGATGGACCACGAGAAATTCCCTACGACACCGGCGCCTTTGCTTTCAAAAACTGGTGCGAGTTTGGATCTTCTCCCTACATGGGTAGTCTCTCCATGTCTAGGGGATCCCACCCACGTACATTCCAATAAAACAGGAGACACCACACATGCAAGGTTGGTGTGTCAGTCCACCCCTCCACCTTGGGATTTACATCGTCTCCTCCCAATGGTTCTGGGAGGACGCGGCAATCTTGTTTGGATGACCAACGTGTGGCTCTCGGGTGAATCCGAGACCCACGTTCGAATCCGAGACCCATGTTCAAGCCGATAGGGGGTGTTGACTCGAACGTGGGTCTCGGATTCACCGAGAACCATGTGTCGACCATTCAGATTGGATTGCCATTGTCCTCCCAGAACCATTGGGAAGAGAGGATGCGGATCCTCCACGTTAACTTGAGTCACTTGACTCTACCCTGAATGGTGAATATAACGAGTTCAGATCATTTACATGTACTTATATCCTCCTTGAGATCTCATTACCATCAACGTGGCGTGGAACCCATGAATATGACCAGCAATAAAATCCAAGAAAAAATACAAGTACATAAAAATGAACTATTTTCAATACAAAGAACCCTAATGCTTGAAATAGAAATATCTATCCCTCCATGTGACTTGATTCAAGGATCCAACAACCTCCACAAATTGCTTATGTGGATAAGCCATAAAAGCTTATTAATATAACAACAGAATCTAAGGGTGAGGTTCCGCACGCCCATTGCATTATCACTTAGTTTTCTCCCCCACGCCTGCTGTAACTGCCAAGAACTGCTATTTTAGTTCTTGAACTCGTTTTTCAAATCATTTAGTTATTTTAATATTCCAACAAATCTGATTCCCCCCCATAGAATGTTATAGTCAAGGTTTTAGTTTCAAGTATCGACCACTGTAGAAATCGATCAAACATCAATCCGGATTGGGACATGAGGCCAATACTGATAAAAAAATAAATTAAAAATACAAAAGAATCAGGTATTGGATCGAGACAAAACAGATACAAATCAGCCAATCTATTACTAAATCCACGGTTATAGTCAAGGATTTAGTAATCGACATCAAATCCACTGTATCAGCCGATTCTTATTGCTTTCGGCCGATACTTTTTTTTTTTTTTCAATTAGGTTCCTCCCAATTCTCATTTCCATTGATTCTCGCTCTGCGGGATTGATTTGATAGTGGAAATAAGGTTTGTCAAATTCGTTCTCTAGAGAATCAAACCGGTCAAATTGAAGTGTTAGAATCAAGAATTCGGAAGTATTCGAATAGCAATCGGGAGTGAAATTACAATTTTGACACACGGTCTCGCTTCATTTTTATTTCATTTGTTCCAGATAAAAACCATGACCTTCCCCCAAACAGTAGAAGCGAGCACTCACTTGAAGCAAAAGAAACCATGATTCTATTATGATATTGATTCAAATTCAATTTTAAAACAATATGCACCAAAATTTGTTCTTGATCTTATTATATTTCAGAATCCATTCTACAACAGTATTTCCAAATAGTGATTGACACTCAGAAAATGGAAAAATCAGAAGAAAAAAAATGATTCAATCAAGAATCCAAGGATTAGGAGTGAAAGTGTTACCAATCAGGACCTCAATATTTTATAAAAGACTCTGAGAATTATTGAAAGGGGGGGGGGGGGGGGGGGGGGGGGAGGGAGGGGGGTGGGTTGGAAGGAAATTTGGGCTATATGGTTTAGGTTCAGATTGGGCCAAATTGAGAAAAAGATCATCTATAGTGAGGCACCTATCTAGTGAGGATCACATCCACTCAAAGTGGATCGACATTTATTCTGATCCATTCAAAGTGCATCAGGATACACGAAGATCCACTTTGAATGGGTGGGATCCTCACTACAGGGTTAACCTCACTACAGAGGATCCCAATCCCCCAAACTATGCAATCTTCTTTCTATGAATAACATAGGGGCGTTGATTCTATGAACCCAATAAGCCCTGATATTGTTTGAAGGAGTTTCCAAGTAGACTCTATTTGGTAAACAATATTATAGAATTAATTATATAATACATTATAACATATGTATTCGTTTGGTATGATTTAGGTACTTATTTATATTTAAAATAAATTGATATAATCTAGAATCTATAAATAGATTTGAAAGTGTTTATCATTATTGTGATACTCTATTATTACTTCTTTATATCTAGTGATTCTAAAAAAAAAAATTATATGATTCATAATTTATTTTCATAAATATTTTGTAATAAATAGCTTATAAACATAAATATAAACTATACCAAAGAGAGCTTTAGTAAATCCGATTAAGATGATTTAGATTACAAAAACTAATATGCATCTGTTGCCGTTTGAATCTGAGATGATCTTCCGAGGTTTGACTTAGGCTGTAGATGACAAAATAACAGGCACAAGAGTGACCGAACTTGAGATTAGAGGCGATCACTCCAATGCTTAAGTCAGACTCAAGTGATAACAACAGAAGTAAGAAGTGGTGAATCAAAGTCCCTATTGCATCTTCTTCTTTGGCTGCCAGAACCCATTTGGTCGGCTATGGCGTTATGAAGTCTGATGATGGGGTGGTGGGGTGCTCATTAGTGCAGGTATGACTTCCACCACATGGTAACGGTTGATAGGGTGCTTTCTAGAAGGTAGCATGGTCGATCCTACCCCTGGGCGGGGGATGGTTATTTTCATGCCACGTGTCAGCCATCCACGGACCAACATTATTTATACACATCAGCATCTTTCATGTTCCAAGGGACTAGTAACATCCACCTATTAATTTGGTGGTGTCAATTCTTATGATTGAGAGTTTAATGCAAGATTATGTAAACCTCTAGCACAATCTTCAAGGCCTCATTCTCCCTAGTTTCATGACTGTTAGAATTAACAATATACTGTGGGTCCCAACTATCGGTGCTACATATGGTCTTGCTTCTATATTAGTTATTTCCATTTATTGTAGTGGATTTATTTCCACCAGTATTTATTTGTTTCCTTATTGGTTAGGGTTTATTTCCTAAGTTGTCTAGGTTTAGTTTCCTAATTGGTTTATGATTGTAATTAAGTAAGTTTCCTAAACTATTGTTTTTCCTCTTTGATTATAAATAAAGGAACCATAGGAGAAGAGAATACACACACACATTGATTCTCCTTCTTCTCCATTCTCTCCAGTTTTCCTTTCTTTCTTTTCTATTTTGTTACATGGTATCAGAGATGGTGCCGTTTTGAGAGTCGTGTAAGGTTCCCTGTTCGGGTATTTTTCTTGTAAATTGTTATATGGTATCAGGTAATCCCTTATTGATGTTTTGATAGACCTTTAGTTTTTTTTTTTCCCTCACCACTACCACTTCCTCTCCGTGCTACTACTACTACTAGATTGTTATGGTGATAATATACTACTGCTGATCTGAAGAGTCTTTGATCCCTTGCTGCCCATATTAATCTGTTGTTCTCATGACTGATGTACCAATTTTCTAATCTGCTACCATTATTAAAGCCCCTGCTATTGCCATCGATACTACTTCTCTGATCCGGTTCCGCCATTAAGATTTGCAATTCCTTACTTTAATTGGTGCGCCATGGTTACTCTTTGCATCGAAATCGGATCCGAGTTTTGGATCTAAACCTTTACTTGAATTCGGTCCGATCTTAGGTCCGAATCCGTTTATGGTCCGCTATTTTCCGCAATTCTAATATCTCGAATCTAGTTCCGGTTCTTCGCTTTCCTCTATTAATGGCAGCTTCAATTCCAGATATGTTTTTGTTTCTATTCGCTATGTTCATCGAACTGCTATTCCTGGGTTCAGTTTTTTTTTTTTTTTTTTTTTTTTTGTTAATCTGACCATGCTATTGCATTACCATTGATTTTGGCTACTGATTTTCAAGTTCAGAATTTGTTGATGAGGTTTCCCTACTGGTGTCGATTTACTGTTTTGGGCAATACTTCCAGCCCACCGAAAGTCCATTGATCTTTCTCATCTCTTCTCTTTTCACCCTCAAATTCTTGCTGAGGCTTTCCCTTCCATAATCGACCTAAACATTTAAAGTCCATGATAAAAAATCCTTTTAGTTAGGAGAACCGAAACCTGTTCTCTCTCTTGCCTGTTCTAACGAATATCCAAGGTTGAAGAAGGTCCTAGGTTCGAATTTATTGTTATGCCCTTATTACTTAACCCATATTCTTAAGCTGCCTATTTTGTTTTGCCCATATTCTTAAGCTTAATTCCTGCTGCGTCTCATATATTCCCAACCTACTCTTAAAGGCTTGGATGACCTTCCAAATTACAAGTCTACCATTGAACTCATGTGTTTCTTATTAAGGGATTCTGAATTTTAAAATATTTACCATTCTGCCATCCAACATTATTAATTTCTGGTTATTTATGAATCTGCCACTAGATCCATATATTCCATTTCTAAGGGTCTGTTTGCCTTTCCAAGATGTCCCAAACAAAACTGAATACCTCTTAACTTTGGATCTAACCGTCGGCTCGACTTCAAATCTGGATATTAATTGCAACTGCTCTTGTGTATGGGATTTTTTTTTTGTGCTGTACATCGTCCTTTAAGATGCTACCTTTGCTACTACGGGTACGAGGTGCTTGAAGATTATTGGTTTCTTATTTTGTGGGTGTTCTTGTTGAGTGTTCTCCTCCATTATTTGTCCACGTGGAAGCTCCCCGTGAGGGGGAGACTAGGGATTCTTATCTGATCAAGTTATCAGTTAGAGATTTCTTATCTGCTCAAGTCATCAGTTGAAGATTATTATTATTTGTTGGTTCGTGTTTACTCATGGAAGAGACACTTCTCTACCTTGCTCATGTTGGAGCCTACTACTACCTTGCTCATGTTGGAGCCTACTACTATCTTGCTCATGTTGGAGCCTACTACTACCTTGCTCATGTTGGAGTCTACTACTATCTTGCTCGTGTTGGAGCCTACTACTATCTTGCTCGTGTCAGAGCCTACTACTGTATGATGTCTACTATTGCACGTGATGCAATCTACTGCTTATTTGTTGTGACTACTACACTGCTGCTCAAGATTAAGATTTTCTTTTGCTATTGCTTGCCTCTACTACCCGATGCACCTTCTACCACCTATATCCGATGCGATCTTTACTACTTGGTTCACAGGAACCTATCTTTGTCGCTACTACTACTTATTCACTTCTCCGCCGCCACTGCTATTGCTACAACTACTGTTGCTACTACTATATTGTTCCAAGCTGAAGCTCTTACATTTCCCCATGCTCCAGCTTGAGGGGGAGTGTTAGAGTTAACGATATACTGTGGGTCCCAACTATCGGTGCTACATATGGTCTTGCTTCTATATTAGTTATTTCCATTTATTGTAGTGGATTTGTTTTCACCAGTGTTTATTTGTTTCCTTATTGGTTAGGGTTTATTTCCTAAGTTGTTTATGTTTAGTTTCCTAATTGGTTTATGATTATAATTAGGTAAGTATCATAAACTATTGTTTTTCCTTTTTGATTATAAATAAAGGAACCATAGTAGAGGAGAATACACACACACATTGATTCTCCTTCTTCTCCATTCTCTCCAGTTTTCCTTTCTTTCTTTTCTATTTTGTTACAGTGACCTTTGTATGAATGATGCCTCGGTTCGTACCCATTGTTTTTCCAGGAAAAAAAAAGGGAAAAAAACCTCCAAATTCTCATCTCCAATAACAACAATGGCGAAGGGATATCGTTTGCGGCCTTCATCCTGCGGCTTCCGCTGCTTCAGGGCATGCGGCTAGGATTAGACAATCCTTTTGATGCTGAAGACGATTCATGCTCAATGGCAATCGCTCATGCTAATCCAACGCCCCAAGATGTTTTCATTTTTTGGGCTGGGCCCTAGTGAAGCCCACATCAACCTCTTGCAAGTCCGTCTCTCAGCACATACCCTTGGGCCGTCTGATGGGGTTGACCCAAGCTCTTTGCTTGTCTCCCCAGTCCATCCCATTTTTGAATGCATGATTGTTTGGATCTTTGAATGGGCCCTTCATCCATTTGGTTTGCTCCATTTAGTTCTAGTTTTTTGTTGTCATCACTCATCATCATCATTTGTGCCTGCTCTTGTTGTTGCCTCTATTGGTGCTTCGTGGGCTTCTGGTCTGATTGGTTTGGGTTTCGAGTGTACTGCTTTAGCAGTTGCAGGGAAACTGAAAGGGGTTTCTACCTTTGGTATTTAGTGAGGCTTGTGTTTGCAAGCATCGGCTGTTTTCAGCCTCTTTTCTTGGAGTTCTTAGGGTTCTTATACTCTCTGGCTCTTGTTTTCTCCTTCATGGACAACAAAATGCATTGACCACTTGACATCTCGTTTGCTTTCGGACTTCTCTGATGATTTGGGCAGCAGTTCAACTTTGTGTTTTTTCTGTTTTTTCAGTTTTTTCAGTTTGTTGTTTGCCCAGTGCGCATCCTATTTTCTCCTGGTTCCTGTAGGATCTGGTTCTTTTGTATTTCGCTATTCCTTCGAAGATGAATGCATATCACCCATTTGGTTGGTTTGCACCAAAGAAAAAATAAAAATAAATGGAAGACCGGTGTAATGGGATTTAAATGACCTAATTAAGCCTTAGGAATTCAGACATCACTTAGCTACTAGGAACGAGAATCACAGGGTAAATCAAGAACCAAACCCAGATTTCAGACAAATTCAAGATAGACCAAGTGTAAACCAAGGGACTGGTTCAGTATTGAACCAAAACAAACCAAACCGCAGGAAAGCCTTTTCTGCTGAATAATACTGCATCATGGTGTTCATCATGCTTTATCCATGTCATTAAATTCAAATGGGTAAACTATCAAAAAAAGAAAAAAAAAAGTCATCAAATTGGTAGTTAGGATTCCCTAAATGCAAACAGAGCCTGAATAGCATATTTGATTCGTAATTTTGTGTGCCCAGAGGACTGTAAGGCCTTCATGTTCTACAAATTTTAGACTAGGTTTCCCCATCCCTATTGCATGCACTGAATTTCCAAGGACTTGAGTGAAGATGGGGCCCAGCCTATCAAAATTCACGGTTTGTTAGATTGGTGGATGGGATCCCATTTCTATCAACCGCTTCTAAAGGTGTGGGGTGGTTATCATGTAGGAAGAGGACCTCCTTATGACCTTGGAGGGAGAAATCTTAGTTCACCTTGGTGAGAATTCGGAAGTAGGATGGATAAGAGCCTTGTAGTATTGCTGGAAATGGCAGTGAGGGAGTCGAAGCCCTCAATCATGGTCTCACCATTGGTGACATTGATGTTGTCGAGACTGCCTTCTGTCGACCCTTTCTAAATGAACAGTGATAGGTCCGGTTCTTCTCCCTACATGGGTACTCTCTCTACACATTGTCATGGTCCATGTCCAATAGAGCCTACTCTCCATCATAAGGGTGTCAACCCTGAACTAAAATTGATAAATCGAATCAAAACCCGTTGGTAAAAAATTGAATCGAATCGAACCATAGATAATTGGTTTGGTTTGATTTTAAATTCTAATAATCAGTTCGTTTTCAATTTCAATTGAGAAACCGTCAATTGCAAACCGATAAATTAAATAAATGGTTAAATCAATTGAATATTATAATATCTCTTAGGGCTTTCCTTTCTCTCATGTTTTCCCAGCTTTCATAATTGTTTTATTTCTATCAAATTTCTCTCTTAAAAGCTTTGTTTGGTTGCGGGAGAAATACAAATATTTTGAAAAGAAGAGAAAATAAGTTTACGAACAATATATTTTTGTATGTTTGGTTGCTAGGAAAAAATTTTACATTTTATAATAAATTTTACGTTTCAAGTTAAATTTCCCTTTTTATTTCCCGACCAAAAAGCCAAGTAAAACTGGAAGTTTAAGCCTGTCGTCTATCTCTCGAGTCTTTGTCTGTTTACTGGTTTAGGGTTTGATTCATTGCTGTTTAAACCGAGGTCTAATGTTCTATTTTCAATCTATTGATTATCAAATTCTGCGTCTTCTAAACTTGGCTTGCACCTGCTGTTTTTTACTGTTGCCGACATGTCTCTTAACTCCTCATACAAAAGGTTTTCTGGATTGACTTGGACAATGCTGCCATTTATACACATGATCCAAATATTGAATAAATATTTTTTAGACTGAATGCAGAGGCTTCTTCCTCTTTGCTCAGAAAATTCTACAAAACCTTGGGTAATGTATCGGCCATTGATCCGTCACTGACAAGTCTCAAGTTCAAGACAAGCCGGATTCTAAAAGAAAAATCAATTAGGCACTGAATAAGCCAAACTAGTTTGGCAAAATGAAACCGATTAGTAATTGACTCAGGTTTGATTTATGTTTTATACATCTTGAACCAAACCAATAAATCAAAATTGAAATTTTTTTTTTCAAAAAATTGAATTAAATTAACTGGTGGTGGATCAGCCTTGCCTTAAATTAAGTTAAAGTAATGGTGTCAAATTTGAGACCGACTCGATGGCACAGACAGAGCCGACCTGAAATAGCCCATAACCCAATCCGGACGGAAACCTTAATGGGTGTGTTTCGGACATGGGTTTGAAATCTTTATCGGTTTCAGACCGTCTTGGGTTAGCTCGATGGGTGCCACCTTAAGACGAACAATATGGCCCGAACATACGTCTCATTTGGCTTGAAATAACCTAAACCTTATAGGTAAAGACTAATATGTCCGTGTAGAATACCAATCCATATTCTATATTAATTTTTTTATAACATTCCCTACAGTAAAGATGCCAACTTTCAGTGTGATAAGCCCACCTCAGACCGATCCAGCCCAATAAGCCTAGCTCGACAACAAATTGACATTGGACCGGCCTGTTAGTTAATGTGCCCAGCACAGCCCACCCTAATCCGAACCCTTAAGTGGATATATTTCGACTTGAACTTATAAAACCTGACATCATTTCAACCCGATCGAAACCGAATCGGACTGAACCGTTGACATTCATTAGTCTTCGCATTTGTCTCTAGACAACAAATGATAATATTAAGAACTCCTCATCACCTGTCCACGTGGCTAAAACATGCGGTCTAGATTTCCATGGGCCCTGGAAAAACATTTTCCTACTTTCTAAATATATAGAAATGAAGAAAGACTGAAACGTAAATAAGAGATATTGTCAGTGAAAGAGGTGGCTTCTAGGGCTTCGCCGGAGAAAGGGGAGGAGTAGCACTCCAGCACTGTAGCAGTGACTGATTTCTTCTTCTTCTTCTTTTTCGTCACGCCGGACGACTGGGCATCCAAGTCGGCTGACATCGGTGACGCCAGAATAGGTACGCCTTATTTCATCAATACCTTTTCCTCTTTCTTTTTTTTTTTTTTTTGGGTAATTACTATTCCTCTTTCTTCTTCTTGAGCAGCGATGCTGGGGCTGCTGCTGCAGCCTCAATCTTGTACGGCCTGAAAACTATCTGATACGTGCTTTGTTGCGTTCTCCCTGTTTTGTGGATGAATACTGGATCCACCTTAATTAAATTCTTAATTTATTTATTTTTCTTTTTCTTTTTTCCTTCATATTTAATTGTTGAAGTTTGCTGTTTTATTTTCTTTTCATAGTTCATTTGAATTTTTTTTGTTAATTTTTTTTTTCTGTCTAGTTGTTCTTAGTCATCGAGAATGGTTTTTCTTTCTTAAAATCCATGCCATTGGCAGCTGACTACTGTAGGATATTTTTATAAAACCTTTAACTTTCAGGGAACGTTTTGGATCCTTCTATGTTGTTATGTTCTAAATGTCGTTTGGCTTTTGTCTTCACCTAATTGAGATTGTTGGATTTATCTCGCAATTAATCATTTTCTTTCTACCGATTGCTGTTTTAAGCAACTGTACTTATCTCCAGGTTTATATTCTTGTGGCCCATTAAATGCAGTGTTTTATTGTTTGTCAAACATATTGTTGTATCCCATCTTTTCTTTTCCCTTATTTTTTGATTATCTGGTTTGGAAGGCTAACAATCTTTTCATTTATCTTGGTTCCAGAGAAGCATAAATGGAGTGTAGCCAAGAAGTAGAAGAATCTCAAGAAGTCCTAAAAGATGCAGCTCAAAACGAAGACGAAACTCGCGAGGAAATGCTTTCTAGGCACCGGTAACTTCTATTAGTTCTTGACAGTACTTTGATTTTATTGATGGGTTTTTGTTTGGATTTCTGAAGATCAGAAACATTTGTTCAGCACCTAGATGCACGACTAACTTAGTTAGAAAAACATGAAACACTAGAATTTTTATAGTAATCCTGATTGGTAGGCTAGAATCCCGTGTCCATGTACCTGGTTAATAATCAGGTCTAGGCCGGATCATGCTTTGAGAACCATTTTAAGGTTTGGTCCTTTATGGAGTTTAATATGTTAGATATCCGGTGCCCATTTCTTTAAGTGAGGTTTCAATCAGTTATTGTTGAAGTAATTTGTAAATTCAAGAACTTTCTGATTTGTTGATGTTTTTTGGTTTAGATCTCTAGTGATCAGAAACATTCGTAAGAGCATAGATGCATGATTAATGTTATCGGCAAAAACAAGAAGCACTCAAATCTTATTGTGAGTGTCCCTAATTAGTATTGCTGGGCCCCAAGTCAAGTTATGGGGTCAATAATCAGGTTGGGTCCAGAATCATGTTTTGAGATGCAAGCTTCAAAGTTTGTTATATTTGGTTAACAAGTTAGGCATTGGGTGGCAGTTGTGTTCCTAGGAATAGCTTAAGTGTTTTAACTTTAAAATCTATTCATCTATTCCCTAATTAGATTGTTAACAATAAAATTCCAATCCATCACTTTGAGAATTAAAAGGATTGTAAATAGGGACTGAGTTGATACGTTTTTCCAAAAGAAGGGTTAAGGATGCTGTTTAGAAATTAAATGAAACAAGATGAAGAAAGAGTTGTCTTTATGAAAAGAGTAACTTAGGTTTTTATTATAAATTTTTTTTGGGGGTGAGGAGGTTCTGAGAAATAGTAATTTTTTTTTTTGTACTATGGAATCTAATAATTTTTTAGGTGTTTGTTTGGCGAGTGATGGCAGAAGAATTTTGATTTTGGAAGACATGATTTTCTTATCACTTCTGTTTGACTCTTAGGAGTGGTAGTGAGAGAAAGGATAGGATTGAAGGAATTAGGAAATAATAAGAAATAAGGAACTGTTATGGGATTGTGAGCAGTACCTGTGTATGGTAACTTCGAGAATGAAGAAATAAGACTTGATAAGAAAGAGCGAATGAAAGATAGACCTTTTAGTCTCTACTAGATTGTTAGACAAACTGCAAAGCAGATCTAAGAATAACAGCAATAGAAGGAAGAAGACCGAAAAAGAGAAGAATGTTAAAAGGTGTTGATCAGCAAGGAAAGAACTTGATTCAAGAGAAGGAAGAGAGTAGAAACTATTTGAAATAGGTAAAAGATTTAACAATGACTGTAGGACTCTTTTGTAAATAGAAAATTGACTTCCTAAAGCTATTAAAGGTCCCACACAACTAGTCAGTTATGACAATAAAAACTCAAAGGACTAAACTACCCGTACCGCTTAAAGGCAGTTTATAAAATTTGTGTTTCCTTTTTTGACTCCATATATGGGCTTTATAATTCAGCTCAATAAAACAGAAACACCTTAAAACCAAAGCCTAACCTGTACGATCATTGACCCCCCAAAAAAAAAAAAAAAAAAAAAAAAAAAAAAAAAAAAAAAAAAAAAAAAGAAGAAAGAAGAAGAAGAAGAAGAAATTCAAAGAAGCCTTTATTCTTCACATTGGGTTGCATCAAGGGGAGTGGATCTTTTACCCAAAAAAAAGGAGAGTGGATCTAGATACCTCATAAGATTTCACAAACCAGCGGAATCTAATTTCACTGATTCAGAAGTTCAATCAAGTTCACTATTATAAATGTAGATGGTTATGCCTTCATATAGACTTCTCTTGAACTCTTTTATTAATGTACTAATGATACAGATTAAACATCTTGAATGTCAAACCTAAAACTAATCTTTAATAACACTATGAAGCTAAAAGCCTAAAGCTGTATAGAAATGCCCAAGAAAATTAGTTGATCTTCTTGATATTTTTGAACTAGTGAAATCAAGTTCATTATATTTACTTCTAGCAATTCAAAACTAACAGATATATTTGGGAATCATTAATTGTAAGGTTTTCATCATTGGATTTATGCATGATAGCACCTATTAATACGGTTCCAAATGTTTCTGGAAATTCTTGTTCCTATTAAATTTGTATCTATATGCTTCAAGATCCCAATATCTTTTTCATCGGAGGTTAAAACGATCATAAGAAGAAGAATTAGACAAAAAATTAGGATACGTTTTGGGAAAATGAAATTCCCATCTATATCTAACCTTCCTTGCCGCATAGGGAAATGTTATAGTCATTGACTTGATATTTATGTTTCTAATAAATCTTTCATTATTATCTTTTTATAATGTTCACTTAGCTGATTTCCAAAATTTCTGTATGAGGTTAAAATATATGAATATTTAATGGTGGCGTTTCACAAACCTTAACCCTCAACTATATATTCTTTGCACAACTTGAACTTAAAAACTTTCCTATATTCCTAGACTTGAGAACCAAGGTATCTGAAAATAGATTTTTTCTAGAATTTCTAAAACCAGATTCAACAGTTCTCTTATAAATTAGAAAACTCAAAATAGTTAATATGTAAATGGTAAATATGGACTCAATATAGCCTAATCCTTCTAGAAAATCAAAATAGAAACTGAGCTTGATATTTTAGAATTAACATTGATCTTGTCAATTAGCTCCCTCACCTATGGGCTTATAAAGTTGTCCCCTTACAATAGAAAAACCAAAAATTCACAGCCCATGACATATGTTACCATTGGGGACTTAAAATTTAAACCCAATTTATCAGAGTGCAGCTTCTGTCTGAATCAACTCCACCGATGTTGAGGAAAACATACCCTTGAGTTTCAAATAAGGAAGTATCTTGACAACACAACCGGCAACATTTTTCTCAATTAGTCCAACGGAGAAGATGCTCTGCACACTTATAAAGTCAGCAATACACAGATCAACTTCCTTGATGGTTTGTTGGGGGGAAAGTCAGTGATCTCACCTGCGAGGGGGCAACTTTGTTGTGTTCTCAGCTCTTGGGGTCTTCTCTTGAGCTTCTCACTTCTCAGTTGCAACGGATTTCTTCCTATTGCCATCTTCAAGAGGTTCATTGTTCTCTACTTCTTCGCTGTCATCATCAACTTCTTCCTCCTTTTATTAATCTTTGATCTGCTCAGCGTCTTTAGATTCTTCTTGAATATTCTCACTAGCCTTCAACATTGACGGTTTATATTTCCATTGCTATTAGCTACATAATCTTCCTGAAACTTCTCTAACCTGTACTAACTATTTTGAATGGAAAGGATCAAAATTTATTGCCGTATATGGATTGATTGTCTAATACAAACTAGGTGGCGGCCCACAATCCCAGACTTTAAACCTTCTATTCTTAGCACTACTTATAAATTAGAAACTTCCCTAAAATCCTAGGCTTGAGAACCAAGGAATATGAAAATAGAACCTTTCTAGAGCTTATGTTTATAGAACCAGATTCATCAGTTCTCTTATAAAATAAAAAACAACTCAAAATATTAACACAATATAGACTTAATCTAGCCTAAGCCTTCTAAAAAAGCCAAATTATAAATTACATTAAATCTTCTAGAACTAACACTGGATCTCATATAGAATCAGCTTCCTCACCATATGGGTTTATAAAGTTGGCTCTTCACAATAAATAAATAGATAAACCAAAAGTACTTAGCCCATGGCCCATGTAACCCATTGAGGCTTTAAAACTGAGTCTAACTGAACCCAATTGAGCAGTTTTGCACCCTCTGCCTGCATCATTTAATCTAATTTGACTCTATAATTTCCTTTTCTTGTAAAGGAATTCAGTGTTTTGTTTCTTAATATAGCAATTATGTGACGAGAAATTGGTAGATTCAAGGAGAAGAAACAGCTGCATTGGATCATTCCTGACTGATACTGAGCTAGTCCAAGGCGCAAAAAATCAAGATTGCTAGTGGATCAGCGAATCCATTCACATTGGTTCAGTCTCTTCCCCATTTGTGTTGGGAATGGCCAAAACCCAAAATTCATGTTATTATGATTTGATAGTTTGGGTGGCACTTTGTCAAATTTATTCAGGGTGACTTACATAATAGGCTATTTGCAGTCAGTAGTTTCAAAATTATCATTTTTCGATTTTGTTTTGTCTTTACACATTGCTTCTGAAAGTGACTTTTGCGATTCATTTTTTTTTTTCCAGGAAAGAGATTACACAACTGCAGCACAAAGAAATAAGTTTGAAAAAGGCAGCTGCAAAAGGCAGCAAGGCTGAACAGAAGGCCAAGAAGAAGCAGGTGGAGGATGAGATCTCTGGGCTTTCAACTGAACTCAAAGAAAAACATGCACAAGAACTTGCTTCATTAGGTTACAATAACAGCAATGGCAAGGAGAAGAGTAACCTTGACACTTTGGTTAAGGCCATAGCTGGTGTTTCTGTTGCTACACAGGGGGACACTTCAAAGCCAAGCAAGAGTCTGAAGAGGAGAGAGAAAAGAGCACAGCAAGAAGCAGCGAGAGAGCAAAGGATACAGGAAGAGCAGAGTAGCATTGTCAGTGATCGACTGATTGAAAATGAGAAGTTGGAGAAAAAGCTTGGACCCCTAGGATTGTTGGTTAATGAAATAAAGCCAGATGGACACTGTTTATATCGTGCTGTCGAGGATCAACTGGCCTTCTTCTCAGGAGGTACTTCTCCTTACAATTATCAGGAGCTTCGAGAAATGGTGGCTTCTTATATGAGGGAACATTTATCCGATTTCTTGCCTTTTTTCCTATCAGAGAATAAGCTAGAAGTGGAACCTGATATTTCTATTTCAGAGCGGTTTGAGAAGTACTGTAGAGAAGTGGAGTCAACAGCAGCATGGGGGGGACAACTAGAACTTGGTGCTCTAACACATTGCCTGAGAAAACACATCCTGATATTTTCAGGTTCCTTTCCGGATGTGGAGATGGGAAAGGAATACAAGTCAGATGGTAGCAGTGGTTTGTCTCCCAGTATCATGCTATCATATCACAAGCATGCATTTGGGCTTGGTGAGCACTACAATTCTCTCATTCCTAATGTGTCAAAGTAGGTTTTGTAAGTTGTAGCATCTCCTGCAAACGGGTGTCTACTTATGTTTTTGTTATACTATGTTAGTTTTTAGTTTAAATGTCATAAATATTAACAGTTTTGCTTTTCAATCATTCATAACATTCCCAAACTTGTGTCTTGTTTAATGAGTTGTATTTACACATTCATAGGTGCTCTGAGCAAGTATATGAACACTGCTACTAATTTATCATGGCTTCTCCAAAAAAATTAATAAATGGGCATGTGATAGAATTAGGTCTTAGGCTTTTGGGCCTTGTCATTTATTCATTTTTGATATCTGGCTTTATACCATGCTCAATTCTGCCCTTGTTGGAAAGACACTGGAAGCCTGCTGCTGTTATTGGTGGTGGTATGTAGTGTTCCATTGGATTCTATGGAAGTAAAACTTTAAACAGCTTGTATTTCATGCTCTTCAACATCTTCTGCGTTGTACAATAAATACAGTTCTGAATTCTGTGTTGCAAACACGGTTTATTGTGATTTGTGATACACGGGGATATTATAACTGATGGTTTGTGGAGTAATAATGGGACTGGAACTACTGTTTAT
Source organism: Protea cynaroides (assembly GCA_028583415.1). NCBI lineage: Eukaryota > Viridiplantae > Streptophyta > Magnoliopsida > Proteales > Proteaceae > Protea > Protea cynaroides. The sequence continues at coordinate 46,736,457 of CM053269.1, read as the reverse complement.
CGCTTGTGTATCAAAACTACTTTTGTACCAGGTTTCAACTGGTTTTGATATAGAATTCAGGATTTCGATAGGTTTCGACACAAGTTATGACATCAAAACTGGCCTCGAACCCAAGATTTTGAACCTTGTTGCCAAGTACAAACAGTTTTGGTTTTTTGTTTCTTCTTTAATGTTAATATTAACAGGTTTCTTTACTTTCAGGTCCTTCAGTTAGCTAAATGACTGTAGGCTTTCCTTGTCCAGAAATAAATCCTCTCAAGCCCCTCATGTTAGCATGAGGAAATCCAGTGGTTGTAGTTTACTGTGCACATACCGATGTATTGGTATGCGTGCACAGTGGATGACAGCCATTGGATTTTCTCATACCCACATGAGGGGCATGGGAGGATTTGAATCCCCCTTGTCCTGGGTTTTAGTTAGCCTAATTTTCTGAGGACCTTATTCCCATTCTAAGTACATTTTCCCTGGAGGATCAATAAATTTCCCTCTTCACTGGTTTACAAAATTAAAAAAAAAAAAAAAATGTATAGTAGAAAAGAAAAATGCCAATATATATTTCACTTAAAAATTTGAGACATGGTCAACTCAAACAATTCGTCTCCAAATGTCAAATGGTCAAAATTAACACATCATTATTCCATAATTTTCTTTTGGTGAGTCCAATTTTGGGAGAACTGCCAAAGAAAACATTTCCCTGATTTAAATGCTTAATTTCGCGACTGATGGGATACCAGATGTTAAAAAAGATTTCAAAACCAGCAGAAATCGTTGATGAAACGAATAAATAAATAAAGAGTGATGTGATATCATATTCCGTTGTAGTCTAGTTGGTTAGGATACTCGGCTCTCACCCGAGAGACCCGGGTTCAAGTCCCGGCAACGGAAATTTTTTATTTTTTTAGGGATTTCTCTCATAAATTTATTCATTCACAAAAAGTAAAAAAAGTGGAGACAACGGATCCGATTATGGTTTGAAGGATCGTATTTGGATCGTGGATTCCTTATAATTCTGATTGATTAATGGTTTGGAATTTGAACCTCGATCATAAAACTCCAACCCACAGGATTGTGTGATTAAAAGATCAAGAGCAAGTGTTGCCCTTCCATATTCTCATAGCGAATTGAGTAGGGTTTCAAGAATCGGGATTGAATCAATTGGCCGATTTTGAGAGATTCAGGATGGGTTTTTTAGGGTTTTATTTTTGCCAATTTCCCCTACCGGAGCAGGGTTGGAGGGCAACAAAATTTTGTTATAGTTCCATTTGTTTCCACCTAAAGCTTTCATTCAGAAAATTGTACATGCATTTGAAAGAAAACAAAAATACAACTAAAAAAAATAACATTACTAAATATGCTAATAAATTTAAGTAATTTATATTGAGTGATGATTATAAAAATTCCCATTTTAGGTTTGAAAATTTTCATTTACTTTCTCTTTGATTTTCCTGAACCTATATAAATTTAACAAATTTAACACAAGAAATGAAAAATTCAATTTAAGGTCAAAATTTTATTTTCTGGTTATTTTACATGGAAACAAACGGCGCCTATGAAAAATATTTACAAACTTTTGACACAAATCCGGTAGTTTTCCATCGTTCAAATGACTTCTCCTTTAATGGCATCAGCAGCCCTTTGAATTGCTCTAGCAACCCTCCATATCTCATGTTGAATAGCCAATAGACCATCTCTTTTTGGCATTCTTGTAGCTTGAGTGATGGCATTGGCAACTCCAGGAAAGAAAACTAGATTGCTTTCATAATCATTGGGAGGTCCATACACCTGTTCAACATCTTAATTAATGCCATATCAAACATGCCCGAAGTCCTGAATAGTAATCATAAACAAGAGATACCTAAAATGGAGCAAGTGAGCAACCCTATGGAATCAAAAAATTTATAACAGGCATGAATCCCATCAAGTAGAAGATGAAACCGAAGGTGTCAGCCAGCATAGCCGATAAAGACAATGTTTCGTACTAGCATAGCCGGTAAAGACAATGTTTCTGTACTAGCATAGCCGGTAAAGACAATGGTTTCTTGATGCCAGGTCCTGGGATCGAGTCCTGCTTTCAACTTTGGTGGGTTGGTTTTGGGGTGTTTTCTTATCATAAAGAAAAATATTAAAAGATTAACCCAGCTGGCAGGGCTATTAAGAAGTGTTAAAATTACTTACCCCAAAAAAAAAAAAAAAAGAGGTGTTAAAATTCTTTCTAGGAACACTACAGATTTGTCAAGAAAGATGCTTTATGCTTTCACCTAAAAGGCTACTAACCATGTACTGCATTGCAGAGGCTACCTTGTACAGGTAATGAACACCTGAAACCAACCATTCATTTTAATTACTGACAGATACAGAAGTCCAAAATATTTCTCGTATTTCAGTCTTGAAATCGACCAGACTTATAGAGAATTTAAGGAATATTTAAGAAATGGTCAAAACCGAAACTGAAATCACCAAACTATGTCAATTTCATGCCAGTTTAAAGTTAGGTTCAAAATTGAAATTTAGTTCATGATTGTACAAAGGTTTTAGGTGATAAATCAAAAAGGAAATAAGGAATGCAGGTAAGGATAGGGAACTCTTTACCAAATGCTTGAACCATGGACGTCCTTGAAGACCCACTTCATCCAGGAAACCCCTCTCTGCAAGCATTAGACGGTCATTCAACGAACGCCTCTTCAGCTTCGACAGGTCATCTATGGTCTCTTGCTTTTTAAATTTCTGCAGTGTTACGAAATCCACATCCATCACAATATAGAATTAAAATAAGAACTTAGTTTACTTATTTGCTGGGAAAGATTATAGTTTCACCTTGGCTTCCACTTCCATTTGTTTAGCAGCAGCAGCAAGTTGTTGAATTGATGTAGTTATGGGATGTACAGATGTGCCATAACCCAACAAATAGCTCAAAGAATTTGCATGCTCCTGCAGCAACATTCAAGATAATTAGACCACACAATTGTAGGAGTAGTAAATACAGTTAAAAACCCAACATTAAGTTATGCGATCAGGTTGAATCATCTTAGTTTGCTAATACCTGATGCCACTGTCCCCCATGAGAATGTAAACAGGTATTACCCCCACTCTGAGGCAACATAGAGTGAAATGGGGCTAAAGCCTGTTTAGAGACAGAAAATGTGATATTCATGGAGCACCACTGAAACAGCCATAATAAAGTCACACAATTCTCTGGCTAGCTGTTCAGATTCAAGATAGATGTTCGTTACACCATACGAATGTTCCAGAAACCTCCCATACCCAATCCCAACCCAATTCCCACCCCCCTCACGCAGAGACACAAAAAAAGGTGAAATAGATGAAGAATGTGTGATGCAACATTTGGTAACCTTTATTTCTGTTAAGCTCTGTTAAGCAGACAGAATAATACAAGGCAAATTACCCATAAAAGAAAACTTCTCAGCTGATTGAGTCGATTCCAGCTGCCATTGATAAAAAGGAATGGCTAGCCACCACTTTCAACTCGCAACGAGGGGAGGAAGAGAGAAAGAGCGAGAGAGAAGGCAGTAAGTAAGCATGTAAGGAAACACTGCTAGCAGGCAAATTTGAACAGTACATGGAATACATAGAGTGGGACCCATAATTATTTATACCACATCAATAATTGAACCCACCACTAGACTGTAACAGCTTCTTTTGGAAACAGTCAGAAACACAGGGAAACATAGTTGTCAAGGCGACAAGGCGACCCTAAGTGTGCTAGGCGCCTAGGCAAGGCCCCCCCAGACATTGCCTATGCGACCAAGGCATTCCTAGTGTATTTTTTTCCTAAAATATCAATGCTATATTTATGTTTATATATTATATGCAATAATGCAATATGCTACATCACGAATCAATATTTAAGGAATAAATTTTTTGACGACATCGGCATCCCAATCTTGGACTGGTTTTTAGTATAAGGGTAAAAAACTATTTTCATTTTTTAATCTTTTCCGTTAGGGAAATTAATAGCGCATGGCCAATAATAGGGGATGGTTGAATTGCGGGTAAGCGGAAACATTAAGGGAAGTACATGAAAATTTTCATTTAATTAAAGATTTATATACACATATGCAACAAAGCGACCGCCCAAGTCTTCAGGGCATCCAAGGCACCCAAGGTGACGCCCAGAAGACCTAGGCGGTCGCCTTTTGAACATCCACAAGGCCTACCCACCCAGCCCATAATTTACTGCCCGGACGCCTAGTCGACGCATTGACAACTATGCAGGGAAACAAGTTCAACAATTGTATTTCCTAGGAGTATTGTATTTTCTAGGAGTGGCGGGCTACCAAACCATCATGGCAATAACTTGGGTTGCACAAAAGTAGAGACCCTGCAAGAGATACTTGGATAACACATGTCTATTAGAGTTAACATATATGTTTACATATTATTTGTAAGGGTTTTCTTTTAAAAGATGTAACTGATTACAAGTTATTAATTGATTTGGCTTGACAAAAAACATGGCTTCAGACAGTAGAACGGCAAAACAGGATCCATCTAGCCAACCGACATCATTTAGGGAGGAAAAAGCTCATTTTAGTTGTGTTGTTAAAGTTACTGAAATTTAAACATACTTCAAAATAGACATGTAACTATGTAAGTCAGGAAATAACTAAAAACTTGAGAAATGCATCCAATGCCTACCTATTGGAAAGATTATAATTATTCAAGTGAAAGGCACAAACACAAGCCCAACATCCCCTGTTGACTGTCGTACATGTGGTACCTACTTGGATTTTCAACATATTTATTTTCAAGTTTGTTAACATTGCACACTTTAACACCACTTTAACACCACTGGTTATAAACTAATTGACCATGAATTAACTGATCATGATTTGACTAAAAATTATCTGATATACAGCTAGAATTGGCAGGTTTCTATTTAATAGAAACTACCAACATCTCAATTTTGAAAAGATGAATAATATTCAGAACCATAAAATATAGATGCATACCTGCAATTGAGCAGCATAAGAGAGGTAGTCAAAAGGAAGGATTGGATCATCAGCTAGTTGAAGAGCTAAAAGTCCCCAAATCCCAGCAACTAATGTAACATTAAAGAAGAAGAGAGGATAACATCAGCATAAACATACATTTAGCAGGTGACTTCATTGGCTATTAATAAGTCCCAACAAACAGCTTACTAATACGGAAGCAATATAAGGACATAGATAGCTCACCAGCCACATGACGGTGAAAAGATGGATCCAATTGTGTCATCCGGTCATAGGAGTCAAAAGCAGTATGATAGACTGAAAAGTCTGAAAAAATATACATAGTTATTAGCTCGGAAAACCAGTTGGAATTGTTAAGATGCCCAGCATGAGCATATCAAAATTAATTTTTACATATATGGTAATAAGCATGAATAGTTGTCCTTGCCCTATAATATCCTAGAATTATTTGCTTCAATGACCAGTTCAAACCAGTTGGACAGCATCCCAACAGTTTCCAGTTACGATTTTCTAAATTTACCAGCATAAGGGTCTGTACCTTTTCCGTAGTAAAGATCAACAGAAGGAATCCCCGCATGTTGCAAAAATGGGGCAAAATCGGAATCCACTCCACTGAGCCTTTGGATCTAAAGAAAGTAAACAACATTTGATGTTATTCAATATCTTCATTTCAATAGAATTGTAAATAACGTACAACTCCCCACACCAGACTAAGAAAAAAATGTGTGACTCACATTAGATAATAAATACAAACACCAAAGCTTGAGCTTAAGAGAGACTTAGTCCAATAAATTAGTAAAGTAGCATTCAAAAAATTTAGATAACATGCAGATCGAGATGTAAATTGACTAAAAAAAAAATCGGTAAATAATTGATTTGTTTGGTATCTATAACATTTACTACTTTACCTAGATTATGCCATTCAACAAGTTATTGATCCCATGTCACATTCAGTAAAGATTCTTGCGTTATAGTTTCAGCCAGTTTGGTTCCATCTATAAAGTTTCTTAACTCAACTCAGTCTTATCCCAACTAAATGGGTTGGGTACTTGGGTACATGGATCTATTTTCTCCAATCAGCTCTATTCAAATCCATGATTCCAGCCAGGGTTTGAGGTGCCGGTTTCGACCCACATCGAAACCAAGTTCTCTGGGGTTTCAACCAGTTTTCAGTCGAAACCTTGGATTTTTTCCGGGACAAATCGAAACCTTGGTTTCAAGGCCCAAAAGTGTTTTTCTTGATCTAATTTTTTGTGTGTAGCCTAAGCTATACATGTTCATCATGATCTTTAGATTTCCTGGAGTATTTTTGGCCAAACTCCTTGATGTTAAATATTAATTGGATTGCTGCAGTGCAATATTTAGAATCAGAATAAACCACCTCTCAGAACCCAGTAAGGCAAGGAATTAGTTCACTTCAGTTTACGTATGAGCCAATTACAAGTTGGAGTCCAAGCTTCAATTTTTAAAGCAATTAGTTGAATCAGTTCTTTATAAAATCTCCAGGGTGTAAACAACACAATAAAATTGAACTCACGAAACTCAAAAGGCAAAATAGTTATTAAAGTTCAAAATATTGCTGTAAAGAATAACCCACAATTTTAAAATATTTCAATCATCTAAAAAAAAAATAAAGGATTTCAGTGAGCTTACATTAATTCCTCCATCTGTAGCAGCCCAAGTCTCATATACCACCATTCCCTCTGAATCAGGATCCTTGACCTAATAAAAATATACCACAATTCCCCCTGAATCAGGATCCTTGACCTAATAACAATTTCCACTAAATCATAACTAAAACATAAAATATAAATGTTTGTATTCTTTGGCTGGTGTGCCATTGCAGTGTGCATCGTATGTGTTTGTTTGTTGAGAGAGAGAGAGAGAGAGAGAGAGAGAGAGAGAGAGTAGAAAATGCATTTACAAGAATATCACCGAACTGACATGGACTATATTTTCAGGAGCTGAAACGGCTCTTAAGTGGAGAGCCAACTGCCAGCTATAGTTTTATGAAAGAGATTTGTCCATGGAGAAAACCTAGTGTACAATTTCTCATAAGAATGCTGGCATTCCTTTGATACCCAAAATGTTAATTCTCCTTAAAAAGGTCAATTACTAGACAGATGCACCAGTCTTCTGTCCAAAAAAAAGGAAAATCTCTCAATATATCATGAAGTTATTTGGACCTTCTGGCAGAGCTTCAATAACGCCTAGAAAACACACCAGTTAGCTCCTCTTGCAAGTTTTATTTACTTAGGTTACTAGAGTTGCCTTTTGTGTGCTTTGAAGTGTTCCACAATATTGCGAATGAAGAGATAACACTGAAGGGATCCACCTCTTTAACCACTTCAGCCCTCTACAAGCCAAAACATGACCATAGCCCACCAAAAAAGCAGCACCCAAACAAAGAACAACCCCAACCTCTTTTTTTTTTTTTTTTTTTTTTTTTGGGGGGGGGGGGGGGGTTCCAGGGCCTCCTACCCCTAATGGAGCAGACCAAGGCTTAACTTCTTAGAAGGCTCAAATGAAGAAAACACCAGTTGAGGCCTTGCCCCTAATCCTCGACCAGCCCTGTCCTATGTGTTGAACTTCTAGTTGCCTCTCCAAGTAATAGGAACAGAGTCTGAGATTGTTCGAAAATTTGTAACTGTCAAACATTAAAATCTCATCTAGTAATATGCAAACTAGTATGAAAGTCCGAAACAAGAGCTTTCTGAGCTAATTTCATTTCATTTACCTTCTTTGTAACCTCCATGAGTAGATTGTCCAGCTGGGGAGTTGATTGTGCAAAGAATCCTTGTCCTTGCACTGCACAATCAACATTAAGGTAAACTACAGCTTTATAGCCCAGATTCAGAAGGTTCTGTTCAACCCACTCAGTAGATCCAACCTGAAACCAAAAACACAACAATTAAGATATTTGTTTGTCAATCACTAAGGAGTGCCAATATTTGATATTCACCAAAAAAAGAAGAGAAAATGTTCCGGCCCATTCAAGCGCCTTAATTACAGAGTGGTCTTTCCAACATTGTGTTTCAGCGGCAGCTTACCTCTTTGAGATTGTATTTTGTTATTTCCCCTTCCATTACTCTTTCTAAAATTCTTTCGGATCTATTTGGGCATTGGTTGAGGTTTTCTATTCCTAGGCGCAGCCTTTTTGTACTTCTTTCCTTTTCTTTATAACAGTGTGTTTCAGGGGCAGCTTACCCCTTTGAGATTCTATTTTGTCCTTTCCTCTTCCGTTCCACTTTCTAAACCTCTTTTGGGTCTATTAAGGCAATGGTCTAGGTGTTCTATTCCTAGGCCCTGCCTTTTTGTACTTCTTACATTTTCCTCTCTAATAAATCTGTTATTCATCAAAAAAAAAACTAATTATAGAAGCAGCCATTGAATCCTAAATTCAGCACCAAGTTTGGTCCTAATCAAATAAGAATGAAATCCACATGTTTGAAATTTTCTTAAAACTTAATACTGAAAACTTCCATAAAAACAAACTTGGCGTTAAAATTTTTTAATCTGGCTTTCTGGCAGAAAGCTGGAAACAAATCTAAAAATCCAAGAAATTCCCTGAAGCTAGAACCATAGTACAAAATATCTTGAGCAAGCAACAGAACGAGCTGTCACATCTGTCATTTTAAACTGATGAGAACAAGGTACATCGTGATCAAACAATATTAGAGTCCAATAGTCCATGCAAACTGACTCGTTGGCTGGAGTACATCCCATACAATTCAACGTATAGCAAACCGTAGGTCCATAACCACAAATACCATAAGAAATTTTCCTTTTTGTACTTAATCGTACTCATTCTGTAGTAGAAAAATATAAACTCCACGACCCCAAATGTTGTTCCTTTTAACTCCTAAATTTTCCATTAAGAAATTGGATTATCATCCAATGTGCTTGGGTTAAGGATTTCCCACCAATCGGCACATGAACGTAGATACGAGGTTAAAGAAAGAGAAGTGAATATTACCTACCATTCCAAATTCTTCTGCATCCCAGCTGCACAGAACAATGGTCCTCCTAGGAGTCCACCCTGAGCGAATTAGAAGGGCGTATCGCCGGGCAATATCAAGTAGAGCTGCAGTTCCACTATTGGGGTCAACAGCACCATATGTCCATGCATCCCTATGGTTTCCAAGAAGAACATAGCGGTCAGGCTCTTCCCACCCCCTTATGACAGCAAAGATGTTATAGATTGTTACCATCTTTTTCTCCTCCTGGAAAAATGAAAAAGGGAGAATAATATATTAAAGAAAAGAAAAATAAGGAGCAAAGAATTGAAGAGCAGGTTTTGGTATCAAGCTTCTCTGTGGGAAAATTTTATGCACCAGGATCTTTTCTCATAAACAACACTAGGTTGCAAACCAAAATATTACTTCGTAAGACTATCACACTCTTCACCCTGAACCCCAGAGCAATCCCAGTCCTTTAAAGCCCTAAGGTAATATAAATTGTTAAAACCCCACTACAATGCCCAGTACTTTTTTATGAAAACCTATTTACTCCTACTCCAATTAAATATATAGATGATTTAATGAAAATTTTAAGAGTCCAAATGGCAAATCATTGCACACTAGAATAATGCTGCAGTCTGTTGCAAAAGAAAATGAAAAGAAAAAAAAAAGAATGATAACAAAAGAAGAAACACAGAAAGAAAGAAACTTGACAATTTTTTGCTACTTGGTTGTACACTGAGAATCAAATAGAAAGTTGCAGAGGTCGTAGAGGTAGTAGAGAAAGTAGTTTAGGTTGAACACAGAAATAATAAAGTTGCAAAGGTTGTACAGGAAGTAATTGTGCTGTTGTGTGGTTGTGTGGTCATGGGATAAAATATCAAAAATATATTAGCTAAAAGGGGCAAACATAGTATTTACACTTGCCAGTAAGAATTGGACATGATTAACATTTATTCTAGGTATCATAGGGAGTACCAATAGTTTAGGATAAAGTTATTGCTTGATGGTTATGCATTTGGGAGCATTTTCTTAATTTTTTGCCCACTCCGAACTTCATCAACACCTTTGTTTCAAATCCCCACACTCTTTCCAGCCATAAATCAACCAAAAATTACCAAAAACTTTGGTGCATCTTGCTTCAAAAAACTGAACATTTACAGTAATGATTCAAGTATATAGTTAACCTGTAGGCTAATTAAAAATTAACACATGCATACGGATATGTCATGTGTCAACTGTCAAGTTCTTTAGCATATGTGAAATCTCATATCCATTTGACATCAAGTCACCAACTCTAAGTGTCTGTTCCTGTTACTCAGGAAAAGACAATCATGGAAACGATTCGGATAGAAGAACTGAGTGGAAAGAGAAATGCATATTTACTCTTCTGGTCAACTTACTGATCCATAATCTCTCACACATTATTTGTATTTTCTTCTATTTTTTTTGAGGGGGATGGGGGGGGGAAAGAAAATTGAAAGTACACACTTAGTAGTACCAGTTTTAACCAGCATATATGTGCATCTTCTTTCAATATTACTGGATATGGCTTCAGTTTAAAGAAGAATATGGTAATTGATGAGTAATTTCTGGGATAAGGGGCAGTGATAGGAGAAGAAGGAAATAAAATTCAGTACGTGGGATATGGATTGGTAGATCTAAGAAATTTGGGATGGTTGGACAGTAGATCTGTAAAAAATATGAAGCAAGTCCCCCTCTTTTGGCTAAACAATTATTGCAGCTTTGCAGCAAAGCGGTCTCTATTAGGAAGAGGTGGTTACTTACAAGTATGGACTGGTTGATGCTGACTGGAATGCTCAAAGAGTGAACTCCTCACATATTACCATATGGAAAGATATTATGCAACAGCATAACAAGATTACAGTTAATCCAGCATGAAAAATTGGAATAGTTCTAAAAAATCCCAGAGAGACAAATGGTCTAGTGTGCATCAATTCTCAGGCAGACAGGCTAGTGAGCGGGACAGCTATATGGCACCCATATTAGAAAACACCAGCTGGTCAGAGAATTGGGTGAATATTTCATCCTACTTCAAAAGTTTCAGCATCATGCTGGTTCCTCCTTGGAGGAAAATAGTTTGGAAAAGCCAGTAGTTTGGGGTCTCTGACAGTAATCAACTCATGAATAATTATGTGCTGGCATGATAGAATGTAGACCAGATTCAAGGACTGGTTTTAAACTGGCTTTCCAACACAATTGTGTTTGTGTGGGTTCTTCCTTCTAAAAGATGCATTAACACGAACAAGCAAAGACAAAGAGACTTCCAATTTGCAACTGTCATTATCCATGTGAAGGATGAGGAATTGAGGAGACTACATACCACCTCATTCCGAGTTGTCACATGATGTAGTTCAGCAATACTTTCTGGGCATATTTGATTTTGAATGGTAGACATATAGACTTGAATGGTAGCTATGCCATGTTCGAATCTAGCCAAGTCCCACAAGAAAATCCTTTGATCACTAGTCCCTTCTGCTATTACTGGGAGTGTGTAGAAACCAAAGATCATTTCAGAGTAAGGCCAGGATAGGACCTTGTATGAGTATCTTCACTAATATCAGCTCATAGAATGGGCCTGTGCTACAGGGGGAAATTCCATAGATGGATAGGTTTGCATCAGAGATAATTGGCAATCAAGCTTATTAGAATAAATTCAGAGTTTTTTTTTTTCCTGGTATTATCATATTCTTATGATGCTTTTTGTATTTTGTGAAGGTGACTCTATATACATTCTCCTAACTTAGTTCACAGATTTTATGACACAGTACCAGAACTTCTCTTTGCTGTTTGAATATAAAGGAGAAAGGTCAAATTTTATTTTATTTTTTTTATTTTTTTATTTTTTGCAGTTATAGAATGTACAAAATTGGGTTATAGTTACATAGATCATCTAAGGTTACCATACCCATCAATCATAAAATTTAAAAGAATATGAAAAAATTACCATGATCATCCATTCTTTAAAAAAAAAAAAAAAAAAAAAAAAGTAAACTAATATGATCTGCCCACTTTAAAATAGTTAATTGGGTTATTAAAAAGGAAGAAATAACTGGCTACATTTCCCCTTTCTAGTGGTATTAGAAATGAGGGTATGCATATTTTACAAAATTCTTACTTAAATTCCAAAACTTATAACGAGTCACCAGCTAGGGGTCAAAATCACACCCCCCCCCCCAAAAAAAAAAAAAAAGTTCTAATCGATTGCTTCTCTGCCACCCTCTGCAGGCCCTAACACTAAGTAATAATTGTGAGAGGGAAGGACACGAGCAGATCAGGTGAATGGGACTAAAGGTAGGCAGAGATCTGTATCATAGTTAAAAATGGGAAATTAAAAATAGGTAAAGGCCATAGGGGGAATCGTCATAAAGAGCAGGTGTAGGTGACTTTGTTCCTTCATAAGAACCTTAAGAAATTATTTTAGAACGGAAAATATGACAGTTGCATTTTTAAGAACGGAGATCAGTGTATTTTTTTTCCCTTTTTTCACATACAATAAAAATAAAAATTAGAAAAAAAAATTCTTACTTAGATACTTCGCATTTAGAATGTAAAAATTATACACAGCAGGTCAATGGATCGTTACTATCTATAAACCCATGCTACATGTTCAACAAAAATATTACATTTAAACAGTTTTACTTTTCTCATACTCACTGTAAGTTTTTTTTTTCCCAAATAAGAAACATAAAAGATTGTAGTGATGAAAAGTCATGTAGCTATATTATTATTAAACAAAATAATGAATAAATATTTGTTTGTCAATTGATGAATTTTGAAGACTTCACACAAAATTAGATTTGGCATTGATCTGTCAGCGTATTTCGATGCCTGTAATTAGGAAATCACTCACTTGAATTTGTATGTCTTTGACAAATATATGGTTTCTTATGAAGCAATAATGGTGGGATGCCAATCAAGTGCTAAATTTCTTTGCCTTTCATGTATCAAAAAATCATTCATAAAATTCAGTCCTTTCTGGCAAATTTTCTGAAACTCCATTTCAGATTAGGGGCTGAGACAGAAAATAGCAAGAAACATTTCCAAATTCAAAGTTTGGCTGACCCATTGCAGTCAATTTTGGTAATTTTGGCTGAAATCTATTATAAAGTGTACTTGTAATATCTAAGCAGAATTGAAATGATGGTGTGGGTATACAGGGAAAAGATAGAAGGTTAATTCCCCCAAACATGGACATGGGCGTGTGGCCTCTGACATGAAGGATTGAAAGTGAAATTAAGGTGAACCCTTATAGGGTGTGCTGTAGGGATGACAATGGATAAGTTTGAATTGCAAAAGTTGAGTTTCTTCATATGGAAAAGCAAGGTGAAAAAATTTTGATGGCTATGAAAACAAGCAAAAGACAAGGTTTCCAAATAGGAAAACTAGGTATTGATGCAGTTGGAAAGAGGATAAAAGGGTTGCAAAGAGGCTTAAATAGAAAGTGACCACCTAAGCATGACCCAGAACCATGGTTCTAAATTTCGGATGAAACAATTAATAAGTACCAAATTTTGGACCAAAATTAGTTTTGACCGAAAACACTGTTTCAGTCAAAACTGGTCCCAACACCTTATAAAATGTCAAGTTTCACTCGAAACTTGTCTATTTCGACCCTCAAAACTTGGTGTCGACCTTAGAAGTCAGTATAAGATAGGGAACAGTATACAGGAGGGACAATATACAACACATAACACTCATTTATGACTAATATCATTTAAGTAAATGAAATATAACTTTTAATTCATAAATAAGTAGGCCCCCTCATTTAAATCCAATAAAATAATCTAAAATTCAAATTTCAAAAGGATAAAAAGTCAACTTTCCATTTCAAGAACAAAAATTGGATTTTCGATCGCGGGGCCATTTTCAACTTTCAAATTCTAGTCTTTTAATCCAATCTAAAAACTCCATAAATCTTATTAGAGTAAAATCACTAAAAACCAAGAATTTGCCAAAATAATATTTTGTTTTGATGTTTGAAAAATTATTTCCATTCAGGCGACTTTAAACAACATTCGCAACCTCTAGGGTCTGGGGAGGGGCAGAATCAGAATGTATGCAACCTTAACACTGCAATGCGGAGAGCCTATTTCCATGTTTCAAACCCGTGACCACTGGGTTGCAATATGACAACCTTACCATCACACCAAGGCGCTCTACATATATAAATCTGAACAGTATATAAATCTGATTTGGAATCGATATACTGATTTAGTATATAACCTAAATCTGATTCTAGGACTCGTATTAATCTGGACAGTATAATTCTGGACCGCATAATCAGGACTGTATAAGTCTGGACTGCATAATCTGGAGTGTATAAATCTGGTCCAAATATACAGATCTGAATCGGGAGACTGAGATTAAAATCTGAATATGGTAATAAACCCATAAAAATAACTTCTTCTCCCTCTTTCTTTCTTTATCTTTTTCCCTCATTCTCTTTTCTTTTTCTTTTCTCTCAGTTACTGTTCACGAATTGAACTGTAAACCCTTTTAATACAATCTTAACTTCTTTCCCTCTCTCCTAGTGTTAGTAGATCTCCTATTCCTATTATGATTCTTCTTTCTTATCTCTATAACAAAGCCTAGAGACAAAAAAGTGAGGTGTACTCCTAATACCATTAAACTTTTTATTTTCGACTCTAATCTTAATATCTTATTGACCAAGTCAAAGACTCTCTAAGTGAGATGGACTCTTGCTGTCCAGTCCTAGTACTTCTCAAACTTACTAACATTAATCATTTAACATAAAAAGGGTAGCGTAAAAACACGTAGAATGGGCCCCACATACTGGCCAGAGTTTACTAGATACTAACTCCATTATTTATTTAATCTAAATCAATAGAAATTCATCTAATGTGGACCCCACAATGCTGTCCACATTTTTTTCACCCCCATAATATTAATTATGATTTCTTAATATAAATCACATTTATTATTATAATAACAGTCCTTAAAAATTAATGTTACTCATAAGAAATCCCTACAGCAATGAAAAAAAATATTCTCTAGCATCTAGTGGTTCATACGCAAGATGTTTTTTGAGATTAACTATCATACACCGTTGGATCAACACCAAACTTTTCCCCATGGGTCCCATGCTACTCAGATTTGCAATTCACCTGCTAAATATCACCATGCATGCTACATGCTACACAACACTATAAAGTGCTAAACAGCACCTAGTTGTCTAAATGTCACTTGGACTCACCGAACTCCACAAACGCAGAAAATTAACTTAGAAAATCTGGGGCGCTACAATAACATTTGCTGGCCATGCTCAGCATTAAGACGTCTAAATGAAACAAATTAAGTGGGACCAACATTCCTGAAGCCATTGCATACAATATACTGTACAACAGAAGAACGAAGTAAAGCTAGTTTTTCCTTTTTCTTTTTTGTAAAACAGCTTAGTTTTCATACACGCATAATTGGACCTGAAAACAAAAGATACCCCCCCCCCCCCTCCTTCAGGAAAAGGAATCTCACTGCAGGTTAAGCATGAATTATTTGCAGCCACACAGAGCCCCTTGGGAAGCCTTCCACATCTCAGAATTCTTATGTAGATTTAGCCAATCCCATGATGAGTCTTCCAATAATAGAGATCATAGTTAGGCCAATTTCAAATGTTGGCACCAATGATACAACTCCATTTCCTTCCAAACTCCCGAAGAGATGCCAAAAGGAATCAATCTCCATAAGACAATGGCTCTAGGATCCAGATTCAAATCAGGAAGAGAACCGAATCAACTCTGACAATACCCACAAAATACTACCAAATCAGTGTGCAACAAAAATCACAATGCAGTTTAAGGGTCAAAACTATGTGGAGAGAGAGACAGAAATATCACATTTACAGGGAAAAAAAACTGGGAGGAGCTTTAGATGATGGCAAAGAGGGCTTAAAGCAAGTCAAATTAATAAGCCCTCTTTGCTACAGGACCTTAATTCAGTCCAATACAAAAAATCTGCAGAGAAAAGTAATGAAAAAAACCACTTATCTTGAAATCTAACCGTCAGAATTAGATGAAACTTGGTATGGATGACCTTTGTAATGATTGTAAACACCTTCTGAAGTTTGGGGAGGATCTGAAAAGAACTATAGGAGTTATGAGTCTCGAAAGCCTGCTGTACCTGCTGTACCTGGTACCGCCCAGATCTGGTTATAGTTCAGCTAATGTCGATGGAAATTGGTAGCAGATCAGCAAGACTTTAGCATACTCAGCAGAGAACAGTGTCGCCAGCCAATATTGATTGATTGTGAACTAAAACAAAGCTTAGAATCTCAAAGAAAGAAGAAGAAACAATTGGTTGAGTCTCACAACCTTGAGAGACTCAACCAGAAAATAGAAGTTTTAAACTTTACTTTTTTCTGGAAAATCTAACCACCAGCCAGCTTCTACTCCTCTTATTTATAATGAGAATCCTTACAATTAAAATAGGAAAGAGATAAAACTACTAAAACTAAACCTCCTTATAACATAGGAAGGTTTTAATACAATGGAAAGAAAACTTTCTAAATCTGAAAATAGGAAAGTTTCTAAACACTTTTAGGAAACTAAATTTAAGAAAGTTTTTAGTTTCCAAACAATTAAAATTCCAAATAACTAACACTATTTTTAGGAAAGAAATAAAAAAGAGTGAAAATCTGCTGTTGGTACCGTTCACGTGAACAGTACCGTGAACACTGTTCACGTGAACAGTGTGGGTTGGTCAGCAATTGGGCCTGGCCCAATTTTAGACTTCGGCCCCTTCGGGGGAGTAGACTTGGGCTGCATCAGCTCCCCCGGCTTAGAAACATTCGTCCCGACCGAATGGAGGAAAGACATATAGTGATCATAAAAATCGGGGTCGATGCGCTTGAAGTCATCTTCATGTATCCACGTCTTTGTCACTACGTGGGTGCCCTTTCCACTTGATTAAGAACGACCGGTAACCTCCACCATTGCGGAGTCATAGTATACTTGGAGTCCGAACATCTTCAATTTGTTCACGGAAGGAACGGCAAACCGTGGAAGACGTAAAGTATGTTCCGTATCTCCTTCGTCGGAATGATGACCCGTGTAGAGAATCAAATCAGCAACGTTGAAAATGTTACCTGATAGCCATGCCGGTGGGAGCTCAAGGACGTATGCATTAGTTCTATTTTCTTAGCACCTTGTAGGGACCCATCTTCCGTGGATGTAACTTGGTAGCTTCACCGAGGAGTGAATCTCTCGAGAGTTATTCTCACCATCACCATGTCACCGGGCTTAAACTCCACATAACGGCGATGACCGGTCTGCATTAGCTTTGTATGCTTCATTGCTAAGTGCTATTCGCCGTCGAACATCGCATGTATTCGTGATATGACGGATAAATTCATCGCCTTCAATACTCACACGCACTTGAGGTGGGAGTGATACAAGATCGATAGGTCTCTTGGGTTGGATACCAAGCACTATTTCAAATGGTGTACGGCCCGTGGTCCGATTGACGGAGCTATTATAAGCAAACTCGCTATGTCAAGAATGGAAGGCCACGTCTTCTCATAATCACGAACAAGGCATCGGAGAAGATTACCCAAGCTCCGATTCACTACTTCGGTTGCCCATCCGTTTGAGGATGGAAGGCGTTGAGTAAAGCAATTTAGTATTTGTCTTCAACCATAATGTCTTCCAAAAAATAGCTCATAAATTTCACATCCCGATCCGACACAATAGTCTCGGGTAGCCCATGGAGACGTACCACTTCCTTAAAGAATAGACAGCAACATGCCTTTGCGTCAAAAGTCTTCCGACAAGGGAGGAAGTGTGCCATTTTTGAGAATCTGTCCACTACTACAAATATAGAGTCATATCGTTCCCTTGTGGATGGCAAGCCAAGGACAAAATCCATACTAATGTGCAGCCATGGGGAATGAGGCACCGGGCAATGGTGTGTACAAACCAGAATTTTGTTTGGTGCCTTTAGCTAGTTGACATGCACGACACCGTTGGACCACATTTTGCACATCATGGGGTAAGTGAGGCCAATAGTAAAGATTCGGAACTTGTGCTATTGTCTTATCACGACCAAAGTGTCCACCTAAACCACCTCCATGTAACTCCCGAATTAGGTATTGGCGTAGGGACGTCTTTGGGATGCATAACCGTGTTCCCATAAACAAGTAGCCGTCTTGAGTCGAGAACTTTGGATCGGTTTCACCTTGCTGTAATTTTTGGTATATAGTACCAAAATCTTCATCCGCTATGTACTCCCTTTGATATGCTCAATTCCTGTACTTTGGGCTGAAAAGGTACTCATCGTATTCACTTTGCGGCTCAATGCATCCGCTACTTGGTTCTCTTTTCCAGCTTTATAGTTGAGGGCAAAAGTAAACTCTTGCAAATATGAGATCCACTTAGCATGTTTGTGACTAGTGGTCCGTTGGGGAGTTAAGAAACTTAAGTGCTTCATGGTCGGAGTAGAGAACGAACTCTTTTCCAATGAGGTAGTGTCTCCAATGTTTGACCACTGCATTACAAAGATAAAGTTCTAAATCATAGGTGGAATACCTCTTCTTGGCATCATTGAGCTTCTCATCGTAGAACGCCACCGGATGCTTTTCTTGCATAAGTACCCTCCAATTCCCGAGTGTGAGGCATCGGTAGCCACCCGAACACACGGTCAAAATCAGGTAGGTGTAGGACGGGAGCTTTTACAGCTTTCTTTATAAGATGGAATGCTTTTGGTGGCTGCCGGGGTCCATTGGAACGGACCTTTCTTTGTCTTCATGCACTCTGTGATGGGTGCCATGATAGAGCTAAACCCTCGTATGAACCTCCGGATAAAAGGAAGCAAGACCGTGGAAACTACGAACCTCGGTGAGAGTTTTGGGAATGGCCAATTAGTAATGCTTTCAATCTTGGATGGATCAGCTTCTACCCCTTTGGATGTAATAATGAAGCCAAGGAAGACTACCTTGGGGAGCATAAAAGAACACTTCTTCAAGTTCAAGTACAACTTCTCATCTCGAAGGACTCTCATTACTGTCGTATATGATCTAGGTGGTCTTCGTGGCCTTTGCTGTATATTAGTATGTCATCAAAGTAAACAACAAGAAACTTACCGATGAACGGTCGGAGTGTTTGAGTCATTACTCTCATGAAGGTACTAGGGGCATTAGTTAACCCGAAGGGCATAACCTTCCATTCATATAATCCGTCTTTCGTTTTGAAGGCTGTTTTCCATTCATCGCGGGCGAATACGGATTTGATGGTAACCACTCCTGAGAATCATGCAACAAGATCTGCAAAATCAGACAAGATAGATTGTATAGGGTGGGGAAGGTTAATTTTTTTCAGGGGGTACAACTTCCCTAGCCATGAGGGCTATCATTACACCTCTTTCTTTACTTGTTTCTTCAAAGTCTTGTTGATTGAGTATCAATAATGGGTGATCAATTTGCTGTCCAGCCTTTGAGGATGGTCCTTTTCCCTTGTTTTTGCTAGTAGTGGTTGGCTGGTCCTTCTTTAGAGCTTGAAGGATTTGTTTTACGCTTCGGTTGTGCAGCTCGTAACCTGTTTTTTCTCGGCTGGTACATTAATGGGTTTCAATATCATGGGCTTTCCATCAACATCGGTAACATTGGTTCTTGGTACCTCCAACCAACACATCATGATCATATAACCATGGCCTTCCCAATAGTACATCGGTCAATATCATGGGGATAACGTCACACCATACCGTATCATTGTAGACCCCCGCTTGTAACGAATCAAGCACCTTTGACTTACTTCCAATGTATTACCGTTGAGAAGTGAGACCTTGTACGGTTGAGGATGAGTTTCAGCCTCTAGTTTAGCATCTATTACAAAAGCTTGTGACACAACATTAACCGCTACCGCTGTCCACAATAATTTGAGCAAGCTTAGGTCCACTAGACATGCGGGTGGTAAAAATACAATGACGACGCCTAATCTTCCCCTTTTGATTCAGCCACTAATATCCGACTCACAACATGTATTCCAAGGGATGCTTCATCTTCTTCATAGTTATACTCCGGATCATCACTAGGGCAGCATTATCATAGGAATCATCTTCTTGTGGTTCCCACATTTGGGAATCAGCATTGGCTTCCAGGAAGCCACTAAGGAATTGCCTTTCACTTTTCTTGGACAATCCCTTGCATAATGGCCATAGGCATTACAATGATAGCATTGAACACCGTTATGGGGGGTTATTGGTCCCTTTCCCTTTTCGTCCACGTGGGAGTATGACAGGTGCAGCCACAAGTGCTCTTGGGAGTTGGCATGGGTTTCTTGCCTTCATTAAAATTTGGGGTATACCTTCTAGAGGTCTTTAGGAGTTCTTCAACCTTGAAAAGCTTTATCAACACGGGTCATTAAGACTTACAATATCAACCACACCCATTTTTTCTCTTATTTCGGTCGTAGTCCCAAACGGAATCGAGATATCATTTGATCATCATTGTCTCGTGAACCCGACCGTGCACATAATTGATCAAATTGGTATACATAGTCTTCCATACTCATATTACCTTGACGAAGATTGTTCGTTGGTCATGCAACCTTCTTTGGAAGGACCGAGGCAAATACTTTTATTTCAATTCTTCCTTCATCTCCTCCCAAGTAGTGGGTTCTCTACGACTCCTCATGAGACTATATTCATAGTTACACCACCAATCGCGAGCACCCCCCACTAGTTTAGAGCGGGCCAATTGCAGCTTTCTAGGTTCAGGTAGACTAAAACCAATCAAAGTAGTCATCTAGGGCATTCACCCAATCATGAAAAGCTTGGGGGTCTTGTCTTCCATGGAACTCCTTAAGATCCATTCGCACCTTATGGGTTTGATACCGAATAGGTTGATTGCCATCATAGTCTTCATAGGGTGGGTCTTGGTATTCTTCTCTAGGGACTCTTTGGGGAGCCCTAGGAACACGCCTTGGCATTAGGTTGGCTATGGGAATTTCTCTTCTAGGGGCTTTAGTCGGCCGGCCTAGGATTATTCCGTTCCTCCAAATTACTTATTCTTCCATCCATCCCGTCTAATTTGACATCCAATTTGGTCAATCGTTGGAGAACCAAATTAACAAGGTCATTGAGATTATTGAACCCGATTAGGAGAGTTAGAACTCTCCTCAACCCGGCTCGATACCAATTGATGGCAAAGAGGGTTTAAAGCAAGTCAAATTAATAAGCCCTCTTTGCTACGGGACCTTAATTCAGTCCAATACAAAAAATCTGCAGAGAAAAGTAATGAAAAAACCACTTATCTTGAAATCTAACCGTCGAATTAGATGAAACTTGGTATGGATGACCTTTGTAATGATTGTAAACACCTTCTCAAGTTTGGGGAGGATCTGAAAAGAACTATAGGAGTTATGAGTCTCGAAAGCCTGCTGTACCTGCTGTACCTGGTACCGCCCAGATCTGGTTATAGTTCAGCTAATGTCGATGGAAATTGGTAGCGGATCAGCAAGACTTTAGCATACTCAGCGAGAGAACAGTGTCGCCACCAATATTGATTGATTGTGAACTAAAAACAAAGCTTAGAATCTCAAAGAAAGAAGAAGAAACAATTGGTTGAGTCTCACAACCTTGAGAGACTCAACCAGAAAATAGAAGTTTTAAACTTTACTTTTTCTGGAAAATCTAACCACCAGCCAGCTTCTACTCCTCTTATTTATAATGAGAATCCTTACAATTAAAATAGGAAAGAGATAAAACTACTAAAACTAAACCTCCTTATAACATAGGAAGGTTTTAATACAATGGAAAGAAAACTTTCTAAATCTGAAAATAGGAAAGTTTCTAAACACTTTTAGGAAACTAAATTTAAGAAAGTTTTTAGTTTCCAAACAATTAAAATTCCAAATAACTAACACTATTTTTAGGAAAGAA
This sequence comes from Protea cynaroides, assembly GCA_028583415.1. Taxonomy (NCBI): domain Eukaryota; kingdom Viridiplantae; phylum Streptophyta; class Magnoliopsida; order Proteales; family Proteaceae; genus Protea; species Protea cynaroides. Next base: position 46,714,619 of record CM053269.1, on the reverse strand, counting down.
ATAAAAAAGAGTGAAAATCTGCTGTTGGTACCGTTCACGTGAACAGTACCGTGAACACTGTTCACGTGAACAGTGTGGGTTGGTCAGCAATTGGGCCTGGCCCAATTTTAGACTTTCGGCCCCTTCTGGAGTAGACTTGGGCTGCATCATTAGACTTCCAAATAGGCTATATCAATGTGAGCAGGATCTGGAATACATATAGACCCTTAGAGAAAACATCCCTCTGACACAAATTTTTTCAGTTCCTATGATCAAAGCAAGAACATCCATTGAAGAGTTCAAAATGAGCTGTAATAAATCAGCCACATTAATATTCCAATCTTGAGTGTTCCTCCTAGAAAGTAATTTCTAGTTAACTGCAACATTATAGATTTCCATATACTGTTGTACCAAGGTATTCTTGTTCAAGACCAATGTAACAAAGTAAGCTATGGAGAAGAAACATTGGAGAAGAGAGAGGAAGGTGAAAGCCGAGATAATTGAAAGAGAGAGAGATTGCGTATGTCTCCCTTACTCCCCACCAGTGATCTAAATCTCGGCGAGCCTCCTCGAAATCTCAAAATCTTGAAATCTCAGAAATCTCGACCATTATATGTTCAAAAAAGGCAGTGTCTTACTGAGATCTCGAAAATCGCAGAAATCTCGGACCTAACCGAGACGGGGTTGAGATCCGAGATTTAAAACCTCAATCCCCACTACTGCTTTTATTAATAAGAGAAAGTGTAAGACATTAGGATAAACAAAGTAAAATAACATGAGGAAACTAAAACATAATAGCCGACTAACACTGGCTGACATGTATAGCTGACTTAACAATAGAACACTTATCTACTAAACTCCACCATGCTACAACCCTAATAAACAACGCCATGACTAAGAAACCCAACAAACCATATCGTATAAATTTGGGAAAATGCCAAGAAGAGGTAAACCTCCTACCAAAATTAATATCTTCACAAAACCTCACCATCAAGCCACCCCAGCTTAAGCTCGATAAGATAGGAGGATAAATAATTCCATTGTTCATCCAAACAGCAATACCATTTGAACTACATACCCTGCTCAAATTCAGCTCATTATTTTGAGTGCCATTATCACTTGCAACATGACATCTCTCCAGGCCCTTTTTTCGGGCCCAGTTAGTATCCAGCACATCAAGATAATATGTTTCACTTTGAGCTGGCAAAAGCTTAGGCCTCACAACAGAACCAGTAACACAGCCCAGGCCCCCCCGTAGCTCTCATGTCTCATGTTATGATATTCAACACTCTACTGACTAACCAAAACAAATTTCAGTTTGAACTGATACCAATTGAATTTTTTAAAATCGGTCTGTCCAATTCCATTTCAATGTATACATCAAGCCAGATACTCCAAAATGCCATGCCCATTGCTATATATATATATATATATATATATATATATAGCATTTGATTTTCTTTTTTTTTTTTCTTTTTTTTGAGGGAGGATGTGTAAAGCTATTATAGGTTTTCAATGTAGTAATCAGAGAAGAACAACAACAACAAAGCCCTATCCCAATGACAATGTGGTAATCAGACAAGAGGACAAAATAGTAAACTAAATAAAAAATCATTACATCCATTGTCAGATGGACAAAAAATTTGGGACAACCCAAAGTGGGAAGATGACTGTCTTTACAGGACAGAGAGAGTATAAAGTAACTAAAACATTATCTACCCAAAAAAAAGAAAAAAAATCCAATATAATGCCTTGAAATTAGCAAACGCTAAGTTATATTTTTCTCAATAGCTCACTATAACAACGCAAAAATTACTAAAAAAACCATAAGAAGCTATCAGAGTATTTCAAACACTTCAATAGTCATTTTTGTGGGCACTTCTGTTCTTTTACAATTCCAACAACTAAAATGCTTTCAAGAATGAGTTATGAGATCAGTCTTTTATCTTTTGTGTGTTTAGTACATAAAACTGTTGGACTATGGGGTTTCACATATAATTATTTGGAGAAAAAAAATGGTTCGTACACACCCGTGGTAGGAACCTTTGCTACATGCCCACCTTTAAATATTGCCACGGGGACAAAGGATGTAGCTACTCTGACTGTTGGATAGGGAGGTCACCTTATACATTATTCACATGTCAAATTTCAATGCCTAATTCAATCAAATGCCTCCCATGTATTGGTGTGCCCCCATGCATGGATTTTCAAAACTCTGTTTTCCATGTGGCAGACTCAGATAGGGCTGCAACTTGACATTGAGCAGGGGACCTAGGGCTCTACCTGTACAATTTGGGCCCCATCTGATTTGCCACGTAACACTTCTTAGCATTTAAAATGGGCATGTAGGAAAGGTTCCTACCTTGGGCATATAGTAACCAGGACCCCTAAATATGTTATTGATGGGTACGCAAAATAACTTCCTATATATGTTTATGGCTTATAAAACCTAGTAATCAATGACCAAACCAAATTATGCCTAAACAGACAACATATCACCATATTTATCCCATTCCAGTATTCATTAATTATGGGTACAGTGAACTAATCTGTCACATTCAATTGCATGCTAGTATAGAACCAACCTGCCCCCCTCCCCAAAAAATGCAGTCAGTAGATCCATGTATAGTGAATAAGCCATATCAAATCAAAGGTCATGCATAGGAGATCTTAAACAGTCCAAGCATCTTGACGAAAGGTATTGTCAGATACAAGATCATCAAGATTTTGACATGAAAAGCTTCCAAAATATGATCAGGAAACCTGATGAGTTGACCCCATAATCACGAGTCCACCGACAAGGTGTCCAGCTGATCAAGAATTACCGCCACCAAGTCATCCTGATCTCCACAGACATGCATCCTCTAATATGGTAATGCCTTTGTCTACATAAAAAATCTTACTTGCATTTGCTTGACATTTATGTAGTACGGGAACGTTCTAATATTAAGTTTGAAATTGATTCAGAATCATTAATTGTTGAAATCAATTTCAAATTATGAATTATTTAAGCCAATCTACAAGCTTGACAATTACATCCCTTTAAGCTTGCTTACTATTACGAAACTAAAACTTGCTTTACACGTTCAACATGTTATAAATAATTATACGTATGACAAATTTTAATTACCTAGCATGAAAAAAAGAAGAAAGAAAAACTCCAGAAAATATGATGAGTGATGCAAATTCTACTGAAATGGTCAGACAAACGTACATTAAAGCTAAAATTAAAAAATCAGAAATCCACCCAGGGAAATATATTATATGTAGAAATTTCCTCCACTGATCTCAACTAAACCTTTTGTCAACCAAATGGGGCCAGTTACAGAACCTGCTTCGCCATAAGCTAATGAAGAAAATCACCGATAAATGGAAAATACTAGCTCACAAGTTTAGACGAATGGAGTTGGCCTACGACGGTCGCTGACCTTCATGCCCAGCCCAGCCCAGCCTAGCCCATCAGTGGTTCCTCCGCCGCACAGAGGGGGTCTTACTAACGTGCGCTAGGGTGGCCGATAAGGCTCATAGCGTAATTTAGTATTTTTATATAAATATCCACTAACATACGCATCAGAGAGGTAATACCAACCTGGTAAGTGAAATTGAGAAACGTCGAACCAGGACCAACGCTGTCGATCTTCGAACGTAGGGTATCCATTCCCCACTCGTAGGGCAACCTTGGACCCTCCAGCGACCTCAAAATCGTCTCGGCGTTCTCTGCAGAAATGGGCACCGATGGTATCTTTGGAAGCCTCTCCCTCACCTCTCTCTCCTCCAATCCCAGCTTCTCCCCACCATGGACACTCGCCCAACCAGGTGTCAGAGGATCTCCCAACTCACCCATCACTGTCCCTCTCTCCACTCCACCAGACGTAACTCCCTCGGTGTACATTAGTACCGCCACTGCCCCTTTTTCCGCTGCCTTCTCCACCACTTTCCCCCTCGAGAGCTCCTCGCCACGCCTCGCTATCACAATGAATCCGCTAACGTTCACTCCCAGCGCCGCCAGTGCAAGATAGTCCTCATCCCTGCCGTAGTTCACGAATACAGCCTTCGCAAAGGCAGACCCAGAGGGTGAGTACGCATGGTACGGCATCACAACACGACCCTCCTGACCCAACTCCGTCAACCGGAGATCTTCGGACGATCCATCCCTGTAATGCACGGAAAGTGATGCATGCACAGGGTATGAAAGTAGAGGTTCGAATTCTACAGTATGGGTCTCAAGACCTAAGTCCTTGAAATGGGCTTCAACGTACTGCTTGGTTTGCAGAGCAGGCTGGGTACCGGCGAGGTGGGAATGGAGGGTGAGATCACGGAGGTAGGAGGAGAGGGTGTAGTTTGTCCCGGAATCAAGAAATATTTGTTCAAATTGAAGGCCATTTTGAGCACTTCGAATGTGATTTCTAAAGTGTGGATAGCTTAATGTGTAGAACCCCTGAATGCAGATGAAGACAGCGAGAAGTGTGCTCCATGAGTACGGCATACTAGTGAAAATGTAGGTGGGTTGTAACTGTTCAGGGATACTTGATTGAGAGAAAAGCAATTAGGGTTTTTGCTCTGATTAGCAGAAAGGTCACCGGAGTGCAGACTGGCGAGAATTCGCAGCGACAGCTGAGGTTCAGGAGAGCTTATCGCTGTGTGAGAGAGTGGCGACTAGCGTGCGTTGCGTTTATGGGTAAAAAAAAATGTTATTACATGCCACTAGTCCCTTGAGTGTAGGACCCACTCACTAGAAAGTTTCTGAAAGAGGTTGGTGGGGTCTGGCTATGCTGGGGTTTGTAGTAATTGCCGACGGATAGTGAGCTCGCAATCAAATCATCTGTTGTCGATGTATCACCTGTTAAACGCAGGATTTCAGTCTGTCCACTCCCAACCCCTTAGATCAGTCACAAGATCCTCCTGTTGCAGGAGAAGATTTGGATCCTATGAGCTTTTGGTCGCTCATAGTGTTTTGAACATGCGTTGATGTATCATGAGTGATTAAAATTTTCACTATCAGGCGACAGTCACTGCACAAGTTATAATTTTTCCTTAATAAATTCACGTGCTGATGGGGCTGCAGTTTAGGTTTAACTTTGCAGCGGCGACGTCTAACCGGCCGGAATCGATAATAGTAAGATTCTAATCCAACGGTCAATGTGCAGGGATATGCAATCTTGATCATCATATAAGATTTTTCATTCAATTCATGGAGCCCACATATAATCAAAGGAGCAAGGAGCCATGAAATGGATATAGGCCATGTAAGTCTTCCTGAACAGGTTATAGTCTTCCTAGCCAAGAAATGAGCCACTGAATTGGCATTCTTGGATACAAGAGTAAAACCGTAAAAGTAATATTTATTTACATTCATATCAAGAAAGCAGAGAGAAAATATCTTGAAATCCTTCTTAACCCTCTGCAGCAACTCGATTACTTCTAAATTGTCTGATTCTATTGAAAAGTTCACACATTTTCAAAGTTTGAAACTTCAGATGGATAAAAGGATTCATGAATCATGATACGATTTGATACCACATCCATCTTCTTATCAGTGGCAGTGGCAACAGATATACAGGATTTATTACATCTTCCCTGTCCTTCATACATTTATTAGAAACCAGTTATATCTTCAGCTCTTTCCAAGTTTGGAGTATCATTTTTTTTTTTGTATACATGTTTTCTCTTCCTCATATAGATATCTATTAGGATGTATTGGATAAGTACTTTGAAGCCTATTTTGTGCCAATCTCATAGAAAAGGATCCCATGATTTTAAACTGATCTTACTTGAGATTTCGATGAGATTTCGAATCTAAGTTTTGTCTATGAAGAACGGATCTAACTAGGCTCCATTGGTAAATACTCCTTTGGAGTCCTCGTCCCTTGATTCCTCTGTTCTGCAGACCAGAGAACCTCTTCCCCACCAATAAAGCAGTTTCATAGTCGCATGGTACGCCAAGTTAAATGAAATTTTAAGGGCATTTATGTGAATACAAATTAAATATCAAGCATGAGAATTTTGCAGCAAGTTTTCCTCTTTAATTTAATTCAGAAACAAAAGAAGCACTCAAAGTGTTTTAGTTAAATTGAACCAAAATCGGCTATTAAAAAAACGAGCCGAATCGAACCATATATAGATGGTTCGGTTTTAATTATAGATAATGGAAGTCAATTCCCAAACAACCGTTAAACCAACTAAAAATCGGTAAAAATCAGTTCATAAAATAATTTAAATAGTCTTTGAAGACAACTCCAAAACTCCACGATTTCGAGAGTTGATACTGAAAACAAATTGTCCAAACCAATAGTGACTTATTTAATCTCAATAGTGAAGACTCCATGACTATTTTTAGTCTAACATTTACTCCTTTTCCTCGACTTCCAAAGATCCCAATCTTGTCTAAGCCATCCTCCAAGACTATCGCCATCATCTTTGTTGGATAAGCCAAAGGCTTTGAGGAGCACCACAATCATTGTTGAGAAATTAATAACTGAAATCAATAAGAAACCATTGTGTACCGATTAATCGAAACCAATTAATAATTAATTTAATTTTGATTTTACTAATAACATCTTAAACTGAACCGATATATCATTTCCAAACCAATTTACACCCTTACACTCATATTTTAGCCTTGAAGGCATGAAAAAACATATGCAACGGTGAGCTTGTGAATGAATAAGTGGCAGTCCATAAGATTTACACACAATCATGAGTCGTATTCGTCTCCAATCGTTGGAGCCTCCAATCGAGGATCCAGCGGTTGGAGTTAATCCGGTGCGCCTACCAATACATCGGTAGACGCGCCTAGTTAACTCCAACCGTTGGATCATCGATTGGAGGCTCCAGCGATTGGAGACGATAATAACCCCACAATCATACGTCTTGTGTAAGTTGGGCTCAGTCTGGCTGCCCAATGCTTTTATCCCTAACCCTAGCCCATCCCATGCCCAAATGTTTTCTTAATGCCTAGAGTCTTAGATGGGCTCCGGTTTGGGCCTAGCTTGAATTTTCTTGTGGGCTTGGGAGAACATAAATCAGAATTACTGGGGGGGGTCTTGCTCAAGCTGTGGCTGTGGGTTGGTAATAGTCTTCCACAAGTGTAGTAGTATTTTATTTTAGAAAAAATTCCATCCATACCCCATCAAAGATTGTTAACATCATATATCCACAAGAATACAAAAACACCATCTACACCTTAAAACTTTGGCTGTGGTATCAAAGAAGTCCACTTCGTCAATTGATTCCCGTTAGATGCTGACGTCAGGTGGATTGAAATATTTCAGAGACGATAATACCCTTATGGTATGTTGAAAAGAACATTATACCCTTTACCCAAACCCCTCTCTTCCACCTCTCTCTCTCTCTCTCTCTCTCTCTCTCTCTCTCTCTCTCTCTCTCTTACTCAGTTTCTCGAGTTGGATTCTCTTCTCATCACTCTGCTTCTAACCGAATTTCCAACTGCATCTTAGTTCTTAATTTTCTTCCAACATTGCTAATTGAATGAGAGAAGCAAGTGTCTTCGTCAATATGCAAATGCTTTTTTTTTTTCCTTTTTTCCAAAGAAAGCAAATGGGTGTTGCAGGTAGGAATGGAATTGTTTGGCTTAATGGATGATTTTGTAAAGGTTCAAGATGATCGATCAGATACCCATGCACTGATTTGGAAGAGCCTGACCGTGACATGCTTGAACACTTAATGGATTTTGGTATTCAACTTGTCTGTAAAAAAAAATTGTTCTGCTAGAGTAGGAGATCGAAATGGTTGATTTGGAAAGAGTCAGTGGTAGCAACTGTGGTGAAGAGCTTCAGCAATGGTGGTGAAGAGCTTCCGGAGGTTTCGCCACTGGGAGGAAAGAGGGAGCCACGCCATTGATGTCTGGTGGTGATTTAGAGGTTTTTTGGTCCTCTCCTCCTCTCTCTCTCCGATTTCTCGCCTCCATCTCTCTTACCCCCAAATCTCTCTCTCTCTCTCTCTCTCTCTCTCTCTCGATTTCTCTCCCGTGATTCGAGGTTTTTTGGCCTCTCTCGCGGTTTCTCGCCCTCCATCTCTCTCTCTCCGATTTCTCACCGCCTCCACCCCTCTCTCTCTCTCTCTCTCTCTCTCTCTCTCTCTGATTTCTCGTCCTCCATCCTTCTTCCCCCAAATCTCTCTCTCTGATTTCTTGCCTATGATTCAGAGGTTTTTTCGGCCTCTCTCACTCTCTCATTTCTCGCCCTCCTCTCTCTCTCTCTCTCTCATTTCTCGCCCCACCCTCCATCTCTCTCTCTCTCTCTCTGATTTCTCGCCCTCCATCCTTCTTCCCCCAAATCTCTCTCTCTCTGATTTCTCGCCCTCCATCTCTCTCTCTCTCTCTGATTTCTCACCCTCCATCCCTCTCTCCCATTTGATTTCTCTCCCTCTCCTCTTCCCTCAAATCTCTCTTTCTCTCATTTCTTGCCATCCATCCCTCTTTGATTTTGTGGTTCATGTAGGGCAAGCTCCAGAAACAAAGAAGAAGAAGAAACTATAGATTTTCACGAGATTGTTCTCATTTTCCTCTGGTTTTGTGCTTAATGGTTCTGTAGATGATAAGATGAAGGAGAAAAATTGAGAAAACCCACAGAAAAATAATCACAGAAATCATACTGGGCAAGGAAGAACCTGAAATGGATATTCGAAGTTTAAGCAGGTCGGGTTGAAAACCATAGCGAAACCAGGGTTGGTCATGATGATCAGTCGTTGAATGAGAATATCAAATGTAATTTTGATTTGAAGGACAATTAGTAAATCAACATAGTTTTTTAATTTTTCAATTTATAATATGAGGGGTAAAACTGTATTTCATCAATTTTAGTGATTTTCGTCAGTTAAGTGGACCTAGGTGATGTTTTTGCATTCTTGTGGGTGTAGATGATGTTACCAATCTTTGATGGGGTCTAGATGAAATTTTTTCAATTTATTTTGGACAAAAATAAGTATTTAGTATTTCCCTTCCAAAAAATATAACGACAGAATCGTTATCATTTCATATATCCATTCGAAAAACATACGAGACAACGACAACTATAGAAAGTAACATAAATGCTTTGTTTGTTTCTACACAAAATTTTACGTGTAGTATAAGAACTTTTTTTTTCAAAATTTGTTTCCAGTAGGTAAAAGAAAGATGAAGTTCCTTTTCCTTCCCCCACAGAGATCACTATATTTTATTATTTTATCTCTTGGAAATAAACATTGAATTTTTTTTTTGCATATAAAATATTACACGTAAAATTTTATATCAAAACAAACAGAGCAAAATAAGAAATCACTTTCAAAAAGTTCGAGAAAAATTTATTTGACTCCTTGTCTTAAAAACTTTTGGGAATAAAAGGTAATTAAAAGAAGGTGTTATGTTTAAAGATTCAGATAGTCCCTTTTAAGTAAAGAGTTTTTGAGTTGGATTAGAATATTTATTAACAAGTAGAGAATTATGTTTTGAATCAATTAAGTCTAGAAGTCATTGTGTGAGATTTATTGGGAACTCTTTTGTGAATCTAATTAAGAATTTCAAAAGGTTATATATATATATATATATATATATATATATATATATATATATATATATATATATATATATATATATCCAATGTGTAACTCCCTTTCGCAATCTCTCTCTTCTCTCTTCATTAAACATGGATCTCTTAACTTTGAGGTCGAACTTTTTTGTCATAAGCCCATGCTATATATTCTTCTCGGATAACACTAGCCATGGCTAAACGAGAATGAAGTTATCATTCTTTACATGCTAGATCATGAATCATTAACTACATCCAATCTCCAAAAAAATCTTGGAATTGTCTTTCATTCCAAGACATAATTTGTATCCACACGCTTCATATTACAATGCACTGTGATCTTGCCAAACAAACCTTTTTTTTTTTGCTGCTAGCATTGACTTGGTATGTAAGATGTCAATACAAATTGACATCATGTAGAATCCCTTGCCCATATATCTCTACCATCTATTTCAATTCCCGGATTTAAGACAAGATGATGAGTAAGTAGTAATTGGCTGGCATAAAAGATTTTAATTCAAGAGTTTTAAAGCTGTTGATGAGATCTAACAAACATGGTTGAAGGCTCTTCTTTAGTCTAGTGCTTCTTTCTTCTCCTATTTACGATCATCTCTTACAATCTGGTGCAACCCTTGAATCTTTCTATAATCTTTCTTCCTTTTATTACTTCTTAAATCTCTCATATTCTCTTTTCTTTTCAATTCTTCACATTGACCTCATACTATAGGTTATTTCCCAGCCTCCAAGATTCAATCAAATCTAGCATTTTAAACTGTCTTCATCTTTTACTCATAAATTTCTAAAATCTAATCACATCTACTTTATTTTCTCAAGTTCTTGAATATAGCTTGAAAATAATAATCCTAATTGTAATTCATTCTTCTAGATTGAATATTGATCTGCATTATCTTCTCACTGTGGTCTATTTTTATACCAAATTGATTTTTCCAAACATCCCTCCTTTAATTTTAAAAGGGTCACTTTTGCTTTGGTACTTGGTGCAGTTGAAGAATCATGGAAAAAAAATAAGAACAAAAGCCTCATAAATGGTGGGTCATGTTGTTGAGATAGACAATCAAATTCAACATGTAGCCAATTATCATGATTCTCATTCTAGCCCCCCCGCCCAAAAAAAAAGGTAATAGGACGAAACATACCTACAAAAAATGTACAATTTTGAATACAAGTTTACATGGAAAACTGAGTTTAACCATACAGAAAAAGCCCTCAAATATTCCAGTAACAGTTCCTTTAACACACCAGCGCCTAAGCCATCTGTAGCATAGTGGTAACTAAATTGAACTGTAATTACTCAAGAGAAAAATCAATTAAATTTCCATCGGCTTTTCGAGCTTCCTTTAGTGCTTCAGTCTGTTTACTGAGTCCTGGTGGGGGAGCTTGATTATTTGATCAGCAGACTTGACGTTAGCAGTAAGGTATAGAAGCCGAGCATGGTAGAAGCTCCCAGCGCTGATGTCTTCCAATAGAAGATTTATTCCACAAGATGAAGATGCTTGGACATGGGCAACACATTTTGGACGTATATTCCAGATTAGGCAAACAAGGTTGGCATCCAACCCTCCCATGTCATTTAAACCATGTAAAATCTCATGGATGCTGCTCAGCTGGCATGGGATTAAAAGCTTCTATTGCATGGGAGGAAAAAAGGCGAGATAGGGCTTATAGGGGAAGTTGGACAACTGATGTGAAACTTATTCAGCAACCATAACAGTTGATTCAATGAAAGCTAGACGGTTCTTCGTGAGAATTATCTTCTCCTCTGCTTCAGCTGCTTTATCTCTAACACCACGGACAACTTCCTCAGGAGCTTTCTCAACAAACTGCCAAGTATAAATAGGGAGATTGTATCAGGCATGGCACCAATGAAACATGCATTCAATGCTTCAGTACTGACAAATCCTCACTCTTATCACATGAGAAGGTGCATGTGGATGCAAACGAAGACTGGAAAAATATTACAGGTAAAAAAATTTAAGAGAATAGACAATATTTAATGAGTTATTAATCATAAATTCCTCACCATTAGGTTTGATCATGAAAACTGAAAACTGGAAGTCACTCAGGAGTCATTTGCAAAATGCAAACAAGAACCATCAAGATATACCACCACAAACCGGTTCAGGTAGGGGTGGAACAACCATTCATCACGGTGCGTAATTAACAAGGATATGTGTTCCTATTGAGTATTGATTTGAAGAATTGTGATTTAATAGAAAATATGATCCTACAAAAAATGGAATAGAAATGAGGGAGCCGCCTCCAAATAATCAAAACTTGGTCGATAATGAAGAGATCTTATCGGCCTCTAAATGGCCGATAAGAACTACACTTTGGCATATGGCACAGGTAAGGTGCTGAGGTATCCCAAGCTAGCAAGCTTATGAGTTCCTTAATGGTTGTAAAGCCCAGGCAACTAGCCCATGAAATGCAGCCAAGAAAACCATGGGGCTGTCCCTGTTAGAAGGAAATGACTGTTGCTACAATAGGCCAATTGATCTCAAGTTTCCATATTCTTCTATTCCTCTTAGGCAAGCAACCAGACATCACAGGGTCCAAAGTGGTCAGAAGTTTCCTTCCCATTTCTAAGAGTGATGGTCCCCCCACCCAAAAAAAAAAAAAAAATGTTGTGAGTTGGAAGTGCTAATAGGACATGGTAAAGGCCAAAAATAACTTTGGTCGAAATAGAGAGGAAAAGGTAGAAGTGCTTGTGCTGCAACAAAGAAGGCTTGGTGAAGTAGTACAATCAACAAATTAAATAGTCCAAAGAAGAGACAAATTAGAAGGTCAAAATTCCATTTCTGTCAAATTAACTCAAACACTTAAACATTATTCTGGCTCATATGAAATTTTTTTTTAAATGTTTTTCCAGCCTGCCAAGATCTTGGAGGTGATTTGTGTGCAGTTTATGAGGGGAACTTCCTCATCATGAGACTTTTGTGTTGAAGTATGTAGCCCGCAAGGGGCATTTTAGTCCATCCCCATGGAACCGACTTTGTGTTAGTAGAGTCAGTCGGGGGGGGGGGCATATTAGTCTTTATGTAACTCCTTTTTTTTTTACTTATAGTTATAAATAAAGGCTGTATGGTGCATTCAGTCCCATTAGTTGTTAACATGGTATCAGAGCTAGAAACCTGATATAGCTTTTAGCAAAAGAAAAAAAACGGGGAACCTCCTCACGACTTCCTCCCTTTCTAGCCTACCCAGTTCTTCTCTCTCGGCTCTCTCTTTCTCCAAAAGGGCAACATAATGAGGTGATCTCTTATGAATCTAGTTGCTGCCCTACATCTCTACCTCGATTAAAGTACGATATGATTTTTGAAGACTGACAGTTGCTGTTTCCCTCTGTGATTAGTGTTTTGAAGGTTGAGTTCTCCCTTTATATTGAGAATCGAGCCTTTTACAAACGAAGATCCAATTTTGCACTTCTTGAAGAGCACCTATTATCACCTGCTGAGATTGAAAGGTCTTTTTGTTCGTAACCAGATTGCGATAATTTTTTGATCGAGATATATTTTCAGTTGGTTTCGCAAGATTCAATTCTGGTTGGATTTTGCAGTTTGCGACAATGATTTTAAGTATCGATATGAAACGGTTGATACGCACTGATATGTATCCGTATCGTAGGGGTTCGATACGATACCCTTGCAATACATTTCCCAATTTATAAAATATTGTGTGTATCGCTGCGTATCCACTGTATTGCATACACTTCGATATGGGTCGATACGGCTAGAATTAAATTCTTGATAAAAATAAACAAAAAATATTGACCATATCGACCGATCCAGGTTGATACGAGCTTTTTTTCCTACTGTTTTTCGCGAACCAACAGAAAGAGCTAATAAGATGGTTGTATTTCAACCATTATTTGTAGACCAATCTCTCTCCAAACTTTATTGCTTTGATTGTGCATAAAAAAACCACTTACCAATTGTTGTTTGAATTGAAGATTAAAGTTTAATTGATCATTAAAGCAAATCATGCAAGAAAACAGTAAGAACTTGCAACTTCGACATGGTATTAGTATTTTAGTATGAATGTAAGAAACATTTTCTTTCTTAACGTATTTTAGTATGAATGCAAGAAAATTTTTTCTTCTTAATGTTACTTATTATAGTGTTTTCATACTTCAAAAATGTGCTTTGGATGTCCCATAATCATTATTGTGCGTATCTTTCCCCATATCCATCGTATCCACGATACAATATGATACATCTCTTAAACCAACTGATAAGCTACCGATACGTGATACTTTAATCCTTAGGCAGACAACTACAATATCCTCTTTTTGGTTTCAGTTTTTTTACCTGAAAATATCTCTGAATTACTGGTTGATCACGCAACTAGCTACAACAGTTTTTGATTAACCAAGACAGATCAATAATTTTTTCTGGACTGATTTAGATACACAACATCGATATCTCAGCGATATCAGATTCTTCATTCTTGAGATTTGTGATACTTTTCCAGTGCCATCGATCCAACTTTCTCTTGGTTTTTGACAAAACCTTGATCTATCGACCTCTCTATCAACTTGATTTGTTGCGATGTCAGATGTTACTATTGCCTCTTCTAGTTCTAATGGATAGAATTGACACGGGTACCAATTGTTTGCTGCTATCAGTTCAATGGTACTGATAATCTAATTTGGTCTCGATCATCCTACCTGACAATTTCTGGTTGTGCCTTCACAAGTCATCTTATTGGTACTACCGAGAAGCCCTCTACTGCTGGTACTACTCAGGATTGATGGATCTCTAATGATTCCTTGGATATGTCCTTTCTCTTCAATACCATGTTACCAAATATTACCAGAGGTTATCTTCTATTGAACTTTGCTACTTAGATTTCAACAGTTGCCAAGGAAACTTATGGAAAGTTAAGGAATGATGCACAAGTGTATGAATTACAAAAAAAGAAACTTCTTGATACCACTTAGGTTGAGATGTTTGTTTCTCAGTCGTATGCTGAATTTTGAAGTCTATGGCAAGAACTTGATCATTATGCTGATTACTAGCCTACCAGTACCACCGATATTACCAAGAAACAAGTTGATAAGATTCAGGTCTATGATTTTTTGGCTGGATTGAACATTAAATATGATCAAATTCGCGTTCAGGTTCTTAGCAAATCTCCTTTTCCCACTTTGGACCAGTCCTATGCTTTGGTATATTCTGAAGAGTCACCGATCTGCCCTGCTTCAGTCTCTTATTGCTGATCGTTTAGCTTTACAAAGTGTCTCCCGTTCCATTCTTGCTACTGATGGACCTCCCGCGTTCTCATGTTTTCCAGCCATGTTCTGTCTCAGTATTGGAGTGATGCCGTCCTCACCGCCGCCTATCTCATTAGCCGTATGCTCACTCGCACTTTGGCGTCCCGTGCCCCAATTGATGTTCTGATGGGTTCTAGCTCCTTCATCGTTCCTCCCAAGATCATTGGTTGTGTGTGTTACGCTCACAATCATTGATCTCCCACTAAGCTAGACCCATGTTCCCTTCGGTGTATATTTTTAGGATACTCGGCTACTCAGAAGGCTACAATTGCTACCATCCTCCAACACATCGTACCATGGTGACCATGGACATTCTCTTTCGTACTACTCACCGCCACCTCTTCAAGGGGAATCTGTGAATAGTGAAGATGTGTCTGTTCTTGAGATTCTTCCTGTTACGACTCTACCTGAGGATAGCCAACCGATTCCAGCTCAAGGGGAGCAACAACCACCAGTAACACCAGTTCCGGTCTAGGATGAACAGTAGGAGAACCTGGATGAGTCAATTCTTCAGGTCTATCAGAGGACTCGAAAGAAAAAGCAAGTTGAGACCACTACAACCACTGCACTTTCAATCATCCTGTCTCTATCCTTCAAGCCAGAGCCTCCTACCCCATCTGGCAAGATCTCTTTTGTTGACTTACCTATTGCACTAGGATTTGTACTCAGCACTCCATATCTCATGTGGTCTCTTATGACTTTCTTTTTAGTATCTATCGTGCTTTCATATCTTCCCTTTCCTTTGTTAGTATTCCACAGAAGTGCCGGGAGGCTTGTGCAGATCCGAAGTGGAAAGTAGCTATGATGGAAGAGATGAAAGCTCAGAAAAAGAATGATACATGAGAAACAGAAAGTTGATGAGACGGTGGACAGCATTGTTGTCAAGGCGCCACCTAGGCGCCCAGGCGGCCTTGTGACGCCTTGGTCCCCCTCCCCGGATACAGCCGGGAATAGATTTATCTGGTCTTCTTGGGATATGGCTAATCACTGAGTTGGGGATCCCCCTGTATCGTTTTGTTCTGGGTTCTTGCCTTTGTTGTTTGGGCTAATGGCCTTGGTCTATAAAGAGCCTGGCTCTATCCTTTGGATACCCAGGTTTGTTCTTTCTTTTTCAGGATGTTGTTAATACATTCTTTTATTCACCCAAAAAAAGAAGTATACATGGATATTCCTCCAGGTTTTGCCTCTGAAAAAACTCATGGCAAGGTCTGCAAATTGAAGCATGCACTCTATGGGTTGAAACAGTCTCCTCGATCATGGTTTGATAGGTTTCATAAGACTATGATTTCAGCAGGGTACAAGCAGAACAATTCTGACCATACCCTATTCATTAAGTGATTTAGTGACAAAGTCACTCTTCTCATAGTGTATGTGGATAATATAATGGTCACTATAAATGGAAATGACGAGATCTCTTGCCTCACGAGCTTCCTTGGTCGTGAGTTTGAAATAAATGATCTAGAAAAGCTAAGGTATTTTCTTAGAATTGAAGTTGCTCGATCCTCAAAAGTATCTTCCTTTCTCAAAGCAAGTAGGTCAGTGTCTTTTATTTGAAACTGGTTTATTGGGCTGCCATCCTTGTGACACTCCTTTGGAAGCTAATACTCAACCCAAGGATAAAGATGGTGAACTAGTTGATAAGGATCGTTACCAATGGCTTGTGGGAAAGTTGATCTACCTCTCACACACACGGCCAAACATTGCCTTTGTTGTGAGTTTAGTAAGTCAGTTTATGGATAATCACTACTCCTCTCATATGGAGGCTGTCAAGAAAAGGGATTCTTTTATCTCATGATCATTTGCGGATTGAGGCATACACAGATGTTGATTGGGATGGATCTCCTGATAGAAAGTCTGTTTCTGGCTATGGTACTTTTGTTGGTGGTAATCTTGTCGAGTGGCATGCAAGAAGTAGAATATTATGGCAAGGTCCAGTGCTGAAGCAGAATTTTGTTCAATGGCTCAAGGAATTCGTGAATTATTTTGGCTCAGAAATTTACTAGAAGGCTTCTGTGCTCCTGTTTGTTTTCTAACAATGTTGTACTGTGATAACAAAGCTGCAATTAGCATTGCCCATAACCCAATGCAACATGATCATACTAAGCATGTGGAGATTGATTAAAACATCATTAAGGACTAGGAAAAACTCGAGACTGGACTGATTTGTATGCCTTTCGTGAAGTCAGAAAACCAGTTAGTTGATGTATTAGCTAAGGATTTGGGTGGGAAACTTTTTCATCATTGTTAGTGCTAACGATAACACTTTGATATTTTATGATTTATTTCTTAAGTTGTCTATTTCCTAATTAGCTTATGTTATGTATTTAGGAAAGTTTCCTAAAGCATTGTTTTCATCTTTGTTATAAATAAAGGAACCATAGGAGAAGGTTGAACACATTTGACTCTTCTATTTCTAAGAGTCATCCTTCTTCTCTTCTCTCTTTGCCGCCTTCTTATAGTTTCTGGTTTGCAGGTTTCTTCTTTGCTAACTGTTACATGTTATCAGAGCATGTATCAAACTAATTTGGGTTCCTCCATACCTACAGTTTTGATAGGCTCTTTCCTCTTCTTCCTTCTCTGATTGTGCTTGGTCGCAGCAACCATATGCTGCCTACGGAGGAAAACCAATCTTCTTTGAATGCTTCTGGATGTGTACCTGATTCTGCGCTGATTGGAATGTCTGAATATTATTTTTTGATGTCGATCTGCTGTAACAGCTAGATCTGACTGCTACTGGCTCCTTTTTATTGCTGGAACATATTAATCCAGATCAGGATTATCATTCTTGCAACCAGCTGTTGCTCTTCCTTGTGCTGAAGACCAGATTCTTCCATCTGGTCAGCCATTGTTTCCGCCTGACCAGATCAATTGCAGAACTTGTTATTCTCTATTATGCTTGTTGTTGGATCTGCTTTCGGTATCAAAAGGGCTGTGTATTGCGACTCCTCCCTTGAAGTTTCCAACTGATTGGTGCTATATTGTAGGAGATACTTCTCCTATTGTGAAACTGGTTTCCGCCCATAGTTGTCAAGGCGCCAAGGCGAAGCAAGGCGATGGAGGCCTGACTAGGCGCCTAGGCGACCAAGGCGACCAATTTTCCAAGGCGACCCAAGGCAGCCTGGGCTCCTAGGCGACACCTTGACAACTATGTTTCCGCCTCTGATTTCTGCCCATGGTTGAGGACGTCTTCCCTAAATCCCGACTTGCCTTGTTGGTTTTTTATTGTTCTTAATTGGTTATTACCTGAAATACTCTTGAACCTTATATATGATTCTGTTTTGACCTATTTCAACCCTTCTTCCAAGTTTAGCCCTGTCACATTAAATCTAATTCCTATTATATCCTAAGGGTTTGTTTGGCCAACACATGGTCTTGGATCTTGTCTGAAATTACAGAACTGCCATTACATGTTCTTTTACCACTGATTCTCAATTGCTGAAAGTATTTGTGCTATTGATCTCGGCACTGCTGCTTGGGATTTTTTTTAATGGCCGAATATAAAGATTACTCTGTGCAAATCACCTCCATTAAATTGAAAGGGGTGTCTAATTATTTGTTGTGGGCCCAAGCTGTTAAAGCCTATATTCACTCTAAATGAAAGCTTCAATACCTCATTGATGACCCTCCAACTGTCATTTTGTTCGTGACGCTGTTCAGAAGAAGCTGTTGGTTACTCCCTTTATATCTTCATCAAATCAATTAGCAGACATCCTTACCAACCCCTTATTTGGTCCAGGATTTCGGCTGAATTGTTCCAAGCTGGGCATGGGTGACCTATATGCTCCAGCTTGAGAGGGGGGGGGGGGTGTTAGAGCTAATGATAGCATTTTGATATTTTATGATTTATTTCCTAAGTTTTCTATTTCCTAATTAGCTTTTGTTATGTATTTAGGAAAGTTTCCTAAACCATTGTTTTCTTCTTTGTTATAAATAAAGGAACCATAGGAGAAGGTGGATTCGTCTTCCATTTTTAAGAGTCATACCTCCTTCTCTTCTCTCTTTCTTCTCTCTTTGCCTTCTTCTTAGTTTCTGGTTTGCAGGTTTCTTCTCTGCTAACAGTTACAATCATAATTTGGCCAAGTTGGGCACGTGTAACATCTATGAGTCAACTTGAGAAGAGTGTTGAAATACGTAGCCCGCAAGTGGCATTTTAGTCCATCCCCATGGAACCAACACTGTGTTAGTAGAGTTGGTCATTTGGGGGGGATATTAGTCTGTAACTCCTTTTTTTACTTGTAAATAAAGGCTGAACGGTCCCTAGTAGATCACCAAGCATTCAATCCCATTAGTTGTTGTTGACACTTCGTTTTACATAGGATTTCTTATTTGTTTCTTTATGGTTAGTGATAGAGTTTTGTCGTCACTAAGGAGAAGCTGAAGTTAACTTGAATTTTGTGAATAAACACTATTTTATTGAAAATTTTGAGTTACCTATTTTAATTGCTTGAAGTGATTTTTCTGCTGCACAAGAGCTATTCCTGTGCTTCTTCAGAAATTGTGAGAAGGCCTATAGTGTTTCTTTTGGTCATTGCAGTTTATTAGCTACAATCAAGACTTACAAACTAATTTGATGTCGACGGCTTAAGAACAACTGGTGAGATGTATATCTTATCAGTGCTGATCATTAGATTCACGGTTTTGCAATGTCGACTTCATTGTTGAATAATGGCCGTCCAAAAATGAGAACTTTCAGTCCATATTTTGTAAATGAATACTCATTTAAAAATTCTTAGTGAAACATGAAACTTCTGATGATTTTATAATGTTAAACATAATAAATAACCCTGGGCTCAAAAGAATATATCAATCATTTATGTTTCAATGCAACTGTGTGTGTGAGAGTGTCCATACTAATCTGCTTACTAATGTACATTAACTTTTAGTATATTTGTTTCAAAATTTAATTTGTATTTTTAATTATAATATTGTATTAGAAATATCAAGAACATATCAACCGCCATGTATAATACTATGGAAAGGGGATCCACCACGCCCTGTTTGCGGCCACTAGGAGTGATGATTTGACAATATGCCCATTTGAGATATGAAGAATTCCCTGAATAGGCCAACAGTAACTCTGGTTGCCTGTCTCAATCATATGGGCCATGGCCACATTTTATGGGGCATTCCATGGTTTTTCAGGGGTCTCTGTTTCACAGTGGGGTTCGATTGACATCCGGTTAATTAGATAAGCAGCAGTCAGAACAGCTTTAATCCCATACAAAGGAAGGACATGCATCTCAAACATGAGGGATTGGGCCACTTCTAACAAGTGGCGGTTCTTGCACTTAGCAATACCATTCTGAGCTGGTGTATAGACGCAGCTAGTTTGATGGAAAATCCCTTCGGTGGCTCGAAAACCTGAAAGGCACCATCCATATATTCCATACCATCGTCACTGTGGAGAATTTAAATAGAGGCATTGAACTGGTGCACACCATACTATGGAAGAGCTGAAAACAGCAGAAAACTTTACTCTTGTGACGCAGGAGATAGACCCAAGTGACCCAGATGGAACAATCAATAAACGTGACAAACCACCGGTAACCAAAACCTGAAGTACTACGGGCAAGACCCCACACATCAGAACTAATCAACACAAAATGAGCAGCACTTTTTTTTATTTAAATTGGAATAAACAAAACGTGTTTGCGTTGCCAAAACGCAAGCTTTACAAAATAAATCCTGATGTTTACATTGCTGAAACAGATGGGGAAACAATTTAACTAAGGTGTGAACCAGTAGGTGACCCAACTGTTATGCCAAAGTAACAAATCAGCAGTAGCAATTCAAGGAGCAGAAGCAAAATCCATTTGAAGTGCTTGACGAGAGCAGAGATTTCATTGACAAGCAAATAGAGACTACCATGTACCCTACCACTGCCAATCATTTTTCCCATCACTAGATCTTGAAAGAGACAAAGAGAAGTTAAAAAAGGTCACTTTACAGTTAAAATCAGCAGTGAGACGACTAATGGAAAGCAGATGGTAGAAAATTTGGGAACATGGAGAACAGAATTCGAAGGTAAAGAAGAGGAGCACTCAATGGAACCCTTTCCAGAAACAAAAGAAAGAGAGCCGTCGGCTAGTTGAACCTTGTCCTCACTGGAATAAGGGAAAATACTTAAAGAAAAGATTGGCGGAACGAGTCATATGATCGGTAACACCAGAGTCAATTATCCAAGGACAAGAGCTAATGGATGCACAGTGGCCACCAAATGAAATACATGAGGCAACAAGGTTGGAGTCAGAGTGAACCATGAAAGTGGCAGACATAGAATCAATGGATGGAGAGTCCATAGGAGACATCATATGGCGGAGCATAACCAGCTCATCCTAAGAGAAGGAAGTCTCGACATTTGCAGGAACAAGAGATGACCCAGAAGCCTCCGTATAATGTGCATGAGAAGACTGGCCACGTCCACGACCCCAAGAGGAATTGGTAGGACGGCCCTGATGTTTCCAACCAAACTCCTTATGGCGTTCCTTCCCACAACATTAACAGTTGATAGGGGCACAATAAGTGGAAGGACGATCACCAGAATGAACAGAACCACCTCTCGGATGAGAACCAGAGCCAGTGAACAAGGCGGAGTGGTCTTGAGAGACTAGAGGGAGCATAGCAGCACGCCAACTTTCTTCTAACTAAACGAGGAATAGGACTGAGCCAAGGTTGGAAAAGGATCCTAGTTTAGAACCTGAGCACGAATTTGATTATACTCAATAATCAAACCAGCCAAAAGATCATAGATGTGGAACATATCCTCGCATCTCTGAAAGGCGGTAGCATCATCGGTGCAGGTTGCTTGAAAAGTATCATAAAAATCCAACTCCTGCCACAAACTATGCAACTCAAAATAATACTGAGACAGTGCAAAATCCTTTTGCTTGGTCTCATGAAGTTTCTTTCTCAGTTCATAGACCTGTGCATTGTTCCCTTCCTGGGAATAAGTATCCTTGGCGGCTGTCCAAATCTTGGCAGAAGTATCCAAGAGGAGATATCCTCGTGCGATATGGGTTGCATATAATTAAGGAGGAACGAGATCACGAGAGAGTTCGCCGAACTCCGTTTGTCTTGGGTGTCACCATCAGTAGAAGGCTTGGTCTTTGTACTTGTAATGTAACCCACAAAACCACGAGAATCAATTGATAAATAATAGGACTGAGACCACATCAAATAATTGCTACCATCAAGACGGACAAAGCTGACAGGGATCGAAAGAAAATCTGAATGGGTGCCATGCATGGTTTAAAATCTCGGCGAGATCTCGCCGAGATCTTGAGATTCTCGAACTTCTTGAACAGGTCGAGACGAAATCTCACACGAGACTTGGTCTCAACCAGTTCTCAATCAATCTCGACCAGTTCTTGACTGGTCTCGACATAATGTATGAATTATGATTGTATGATCTACTTGACTACTTTGAGTTTTTTAACTATGATAATTACCTAATTAAATGTTTTTATGTTTATTCTCCTTCTAAAATATAATTTTACTAGCTCATTTGGTTTTCTTTGATCTTCAACTAGTGTAACATGTAGAATCGCCAATATCACCCTAAGTTTACATCTGAACTTCAGACTGAAACTGTTGAACATGGGTGCAAACCTAAACAACCACCATGTGTGATTATTTTTTTACAATTTTATGGTTTAAATGTGTTTATATATGTTAAAACGGGGTTTCCCTGGAGTATCAGGCCTTAAAATGACCATTTTAGGGCTGAAACACACTTTTTAAGCCTTCGCGGCTTTTTTATAGTGTCTTTCCGAGATCTCCGTCCGAGATCTCTGTCGAAGATATCTCGGAAATCTCAGTTTCTCAGAGGGACGAAACACCCTCGAGACTCGAGATTTTGAACCTTGCTGCCACGACCCATTCCTTTAACTCCAGTTGATGTGGTGAGGAGGCTAGACATGATTACCAATCAAATAGAAATCATAGACATGCTAGAACAAGTCGTAGGACATGAACGAGAAAACCACAGCAACCTGTAGAGCCACCGAAAACAAGAAGAAGCATTTCGTAACGAGAAGAACAAAAACAGGATTGGAAAATACCAACCGATTTCTCAACCGAGTTCTCAACACATGGAGAACTCATGAAAACAGGGTTAGGGGTGCTCAGTAGTGGTTGGCTAAGCCATAAAGAGTTGTTGGCAAATAACAGAAACAAGAGAGAGAGAGAGAGAGAGAGAGAGAGAGAGAGAGAGAGAGAGAGAGAGAGGTGGTAAAGAGAGACGGAAAATGAGAAAAGAGAGGGGGGAGGGGGCTGCGGTGGTGGCGCCGTGTAAGGAAAAACGAGAGGAGAGAGAGAGGGCTGCAGTGGTGGTTGTGGCCAGCGTTGGAATCCCAAGAGTTTCCGCTCTGATTCCATATTGATTTGAGGAATTAAATAGGTTATCAGTGATCGCCCCACACTTTATTTATAATAAGAGAAAAAGAATGGGGTACAAGTGCGACTACAAGAATACCCTTATACACTTGTACACCCTTATAACCATATTAGAACAGGTTTCAAGTACCAGGTTTCACTGTTTTTCACAGTTTCAAGTTTCTTAGTTCATGGTTTAAGGCATTATTGTGGAAAAAGTATGGACAGTTGAGTTGACGAAAACTTTTGGATGATTTTGTCCTATGGATACTAAATTTTCTAATAAGCTTCAGCTGGCCAGGACCTTCAGTATAGGCCGAAGACCAGCTTCAAAATCCCTTTTTTATGTTGCATGGTATGATTGGTATCACAATGCCTGGGTTGAAGTAAGTAGTCCTTATGCAATTGTAAGCAGACACAAAGACTTGCAAACTGAATACACAAATACATGAACACATACAAACATGCTCATATGCACATCTAAGTATTTTTATGTGCTTGTCCTTACATATGTGCACATATAAGTATTTTTATGTGCTTGTCCTTACATATATAACATACTTAGTGCTTTTATTAGTAGATCCCAATATGCCACATTGCTACTAATACTTTGACATGGTTGTGCTTGTATATGCAGCTGCCTTATGGAGTGCATAACTGCATATATTCATTTATATATGTGAACATGCTAACCTCACTGTGACAGTGACCTGACCGTCAAATCATTTGGCAGATATTTTATTTATGTCATACCCCCTCCTTTTCAGGGGTTTCTAATGCAGGGATCCCATTTGGGATGTTCAGATAGGATGGTCTCAGTCAAGCTATACCTTTAGGCATTGATATATGTCCATACATGTTCAAATGTTTATACCTTGGGAGAACTGAGGCGAGCAACAAGAGCATCGTATTCTGATTGCATCTTTAAGAGGCGTTTGGAGAGTCGTTGGACTTCAGCTGAGATATCTACCATATCAGAAAGAGGAAGATAAGCTTCAAGGCCTTCATCAGCAACAAGATGAACTGATTGCTGCGCATCACCTGAAATATGTCCAGATATAGTCACACCCACTAAATTAACAATTCAACATCTTATATTTCTTGTCATGTAACAAATGGATTAAGATAATAAGTACAGCTGGAGAACATTGCGATACAGAATGCATAAGATGCTCAATCTCTGGCCAAAGAAATATGTAGTTCATAAAGACACATGCCTGGAGGAAAATCAGTGAAATGGACATTTTGTAAATCTAACTTGGAAAGTAGAGCCAGAATTTCCTTCTCCATCTGCATAAAAAATAACACAAAATTTCAATAGCAAAGAAACTCATAGTATAAATGCAATAACTGGATAGACACATGCAAGAGTTCATTTCTGCTGTGGGGACATCTTTACAGAATTGGCTGGAACTTACCAGTGATCTTTCCACATCTCTGATCTCTCCTCTTCGAGGGATGAGAACTAATAGATGGGATACACAACACTTAAATGCATTACTACCTAATCTATTTTTTAAACAAAAACTAAAAAATAAAAATACAAATCTAAGAAGAGGATACCCCTACCTTCTTCACTTATAACCCAACTCAATATTGAACCTCCCCCAATCCCCACCATCCAGTGACTCTCATTGATGATTCTTTGGAGAACAAATTGTACTGTTCCCATTGATCACTTCTAATCATCTGGATCAAATGCTAGGAGAATTACTATCAAAGGGACAAACACCCTCCAAGACTCTAGAGAGAGAGAGAATAAAGTAAAAGGAGTTCAGTTGGCTGATCAATTGATGGGAGGACATTTTGTTCATCTTTGCAGAGGAAGAGGAAAGGTGAAAATAAAATAATGAGTATATGGTTGGTGAAGTAAAAGGAGAAAGGGACTCTGAAAGAGGAGAGAGAGAGAGAGAGAGAGAGAGAGAGAGAGATCACTTGCAGAAGAAGAGGCTCTGACCAATCACATGAACATAAATGCATAGTGGACTGAGCTCTACATCTTAAAACCCATTAGCACATGCTTGTACAGATAGGTTGTCTGAATATGTATTTGCACATGTCCAGAGCATTGGAAAGACAGGGATCCCACATACAGAAAGTAGACACACGTTGCATTTGGAGAGGGAAGATATTTATTGGTCCAAATCAAAGTTCAACTAGGTAAAATCAACCTGAAAAGGCAGTCTTAACTATTAGTCATCCAAAAGAAAGCATAAATGCAAAGGCAATGTTCACTCAGCGTGCATGATTTTTCACCCATGACAAGAGCTCCAAGTTGTGATCCACTGGGCAATAAGTTTCTAACTCCTTCACATTTCCATCAATTTTACTGTAGAAGATGATACCAAAGCTTCTCCCACAGACTTAAGTGGATGTGGAAAAGAAACTCATCAAGTTCTTTGACACAGAAAATTGGCAAATGACCTAAGGACTTTATCAAGAAACTAAAGTCCAAATCAGTCCTAGTTACTATGGCAGATCTCACCATTTATTGCTTCTACAGCCATTATTGAAGAGATGGATACTTACAGAGATGTACTTGAGGACATCAGCGCTTGCAACTATTGATGCAGATATACGTTTCGCAGGTTCAACCGAGTATTCTGCTCGTGCATTCCGAATCGCCCTAATCTGAGTCTCATCACATTATAAATGATGAAAGATTCTTTGTACACCATAAAAGACATAAATGCACATTGAAATTATCACAATTTTTTTTTGTGGGGGAAACAGATCAGTTCAACTCACCAAAGATTGTAAGTTCTCAAATTTCTTTATGGAGCTGGCATGCCTTGGAAGTGACGTTTCAGGCCAAGGGGATACCATGAGAGCTGCTTTTCGTTGGGGTAATGCCTGCATGTCAAAGAGAAGCATCAAAATAATCTACAAGAACATGTATCAGATACTTGTTAAATATGTACAAGAAATCTCCCATGGATATTATAAAGTACATTGTTTTCTATCTGCAAGAGGATTGGAACAAAACCAGGATCCCTAAATGATAAAATCTACAAAGAGGAATACTGGTATCAGAAAGTGGTGGATGGTTCAAAAAAGGGAAACCGACAGCTAGAAAGGGAGTAAATTGTAATTATATTGGAAATAAAGAGAGCTTTGAATTTATTAATGGGAAAGATGGTTTAAGTGGAGGGCAGTACTTTCTAGGGATCTACTTTAACATCCGAGGCAAGCTGCAAGACTAGAAGATCGAACGCAAACTGTAAGCATTTAAGGGTGGAATGGATTAAAGTAGAACTTCTATTCCAGGTTGTGAACTGTGTAAGGATTTTCAAGGCTGCCAGACAGAGGAAACAGATTTCAAGTGTATCCATGTCAATGGTTGCAAAGCAAAGCAAATGCTAGCAGCTGTGTTACAAGATTCATGGACCCACCATTTAATCTTCGTACTTCCAAGGTTCATGGCATATGCATTGCAAGAGGCCAATAAGTGCATCAATAAGGAGTGATATGCTGCAGACTAGAGCTTAAAGACCAAGATGTGGACTCAAAATAACTTGGAAAGAATTGGTGAGAAAGATATGAATAGCTTTGGGTTGATCACAAACATCACTTTAAACAAAGAAAATGACGAATTAGGATCCATCTAGTCAACTCTAGCAATGATTTTTTTTTTTTTTTTTTGGGTGAATCAATATTGTATTCAATAAGCCCAAGAAATACACCAGAAATGAAAAAAGTAAGAAGCTAAACTCTAGATGGGATCCTATCCACAAGAAGTTGGATATATAAATCCCAAGCGCAGAGTCGCAGACAATATGCCTATTACGATGAGAATCAGGGCACGTTCTCCCAAAGGGAGATAGTTCTACATGAATTTCAAAGTAAATGGAGTCTAGAATTTGCATGGTATGTCCTTGATCTTCCTGATGAGATTCCTTTCCATCCAAATATGATATACAGTTGTGTTGAAACCAAGTCTGCCCATCATATCACAAGTCGTTTTTCTTCTAAAGATCTTGATGAGCTTAGAGTTCCTTGGCATGATGCGGATTCGTTTGCCGGTCATATACCTCATCATTTTTTCATTAAATAGGAAGCCCTTACCTCCTCTCTCCCTACTCTCAAACTGCTTCATCAGAGGAATATTACTTTAAGTATGAGCTGCGGTCTATGTTAGACTCCTGATGAGGATGTTCAACATCTTTTCTTTTGATGTTCATTCTCTGCCAATGTATGGGAACGAGTTCTAAGGATGTTCTGGCTGGATATGAGGAATATTTTCTCTTTTGAGAGAGAATGGCAGTGGCTTCTTAAGTCATTTAAGGGAAGAGGCTGCTGTGATCTCGTTGGAAAATTGGCGTACCGTGCCACAGTTTATCACATTTGGATGGAGTGAAATAGATGAAGGTGTGGTACTTCCAAAACTGAATAGGCTGATCTCAACTTTCTTGGAACCTTCCTGTTCATTTTGAATAGGAGGTTCCTAGAGTTTTGTTTTTCGGTGTCTGTTGTATATTTGCTCTTTGAGCTTCTCTTCCGTGCTTCTTGAATATAATATATCATTCATAAAAATATAAAAAAAAAGCCCTGACACTTTTTATGGCACTTATACATAAACAAATTATCACAAACTCCCACTGATGTTGTAACGTACAGGCATTACTACAGATTCTCTTGGACGCATTAACTACTGATTTTATTCCCAAACATGCCAGTAGTCCATTTTAAACTTCCTATCTTTTGGCTAAGCTCATTTCATTTGCATGTTGGAAACAGAAAACCAAAGACAATATACAGGCCAACCTTCTTACAAAGATCAACAATATTACAAAAATCTGGCAAAGTGCAACATAACGACAGGCATAGACAGTAATAGATCAAACCATGCCCACTAATTTAGTTCAAACACTAACTGTGAAAATAGTGGAAAGCTTAATGTACCTGCCACAGTTCCTCAGTGACAAATGGCATAAAGGGATGCAGCATCTTCAATATGTTTTCAAAAACATATAGAAGAACTGCCCTTGCTACAGAAGCAACTGAATGACCCTCAGAGTTGTAAAGGCGAGCTTTACTGGATTCAATATACCTAGGGAACAAGTGGAAGATATCATACAGAAAGACATTCACATTAGTTTAAACAAAAATAAATAATAGACAACCAAATTGGCAAGTCAAGTGAGAAATTCAATGAAGATAGCATCATTAAATAGGAACCTCAAACATTAGAAGAGTACTCTTATTCAATTATACTATACTTTTAGAAAGTGGTAAATCCACCACATAGGTGATATCATTGAAGTGTTCTGATCATTTCATAATACCACAGTAGGAAAGTGGGACAAGTGAGTGGTTAACATGTTCTCTGTGTGTGCGAAATCTCTTTTTGTTCTTTCTTCGTTTATTTTCTCTTTCTCTAAAATCCACATTGTAACAATTTTCGCTTGTAACATTTTATTGATTTAAGTGCTTGTTTCAAGTCCTTGTTATGACTCTTTCCATCTAACTCACTCTCAATTTGCTATGTATGACCTTACATGTTTTTTTCTTTTGAAAAGAACCAATTCATCTACAACAAGTACCCAGAAAGGGAGGCACAAAAAAAAAATCTGCTGTTCACTTAAAACAAGTTACTTATAAAAGGACTAGGTAAGCTCATGATTCATTTGAGCATATGGTAGTTATACAAAAACAGCTTACACAACAAAGGGTTGGTGTAACAAGCGACTATAATTTTGCAAAACTAGGGTTAAGAACTTAGATTAGTGCATGCACTATAAGTGGGTGGTTATTTAGGCTGAGAGGTGTAGATTTCATAAGAAACAATAAGATACTTATCAAAAGATTTAGCAGGCCAAAAACGTAATTGCAAGAGTAGGTATAAGGATAGAAACTAGGTTAGGTTTGAGTTCAGAGAATAAATGTTGCAGGATGACCAGACATGCTAATATTATATATTGAACGGTTCAAGAAATTGGGATTTTGATGGGAAATCCAAATATTTTATTTGACCAAAGAACAAAATTGAAATTTTATTAAAAAATAGAAGGATTACATGGGTAGAGATACACCATCAGAGGAAATGATATCCAGATTAGCTGGAGGGGTCTTATTGATCCATACAGAAGAAATACCAAGGAAAGGAAACACCTTTAGCAAATGTACGTGCAGCCATATTAGCTAATCTAGAGCAAAAGAAAAAACTACATGATCAAAGGAATCAAATAGAAAAACCAAATATTGAAAATATATAATGTAGAATCTTTGGAGTTTATTGAACAAAAATTTTATATTGAATTACATCATGTAGAATCTTTTGAGTTTATCGGACAGTAAGTTACTTGATAGAGGAATCAACCACAAAACATAGTACGTAAGATACCACAGAACTTCTAGCAGATAACCAACTTCTGACTAATTCTCGGACAACGGGCACCTTGTTTTGCCAACTCAGCAGCTAGCTCATTTGCAGTCCTTGGATACTAACAAAAGAGAAGCTCAACTGATTAGAAAACTAACAGATAACTCTAATTATATGAGGGAAATGCTAAGGTTCCTTGGAAAGATCTGTCAAATAACCCATTACACTAGCAGCTTCCCCCTCACTCAAGAGACCATCAAAACCTCTACTGGTCAGATATTCTATCCCCACTTCGAATTTAAAAGTTCAAGCATAGTAGGATCTTCTTCTCCAAAAAGGAGCGAAGCAAGCACCAAACACATCATCATTTCTCAATCTGATAAGCACTCTCCTTCAGGATGAAGAGACCATAAGAAATAATAAAATGAAGAGCCTCCAATCTAAAATAAAGCTGATTCAAAGGAAAAAGCGAAACATCCACAACCTTGCATTTTACTCCAAATGACACCAAAAGAATGGCTATCAGAACCCCTATACAAATGAATTTTCCTCCCTTCCCAAATGAAGCCAAGAGCCAAAACCAAGATAACTACCCAAATCTTCAGGAAAAGCCAGACCAATTAAACAATTCCAGGGAACGGAATCAAAACTTTTTGGTAAAAGTACAATAGAGGGAAAGATTGTTGACAGATTGACCATCTATGCACATAAGACAAATGACCACCCTGGATGTCTCTTTTGACATGCATCACAAGTTAGCACCTTCTTATGGTTAATTCGCCAGACTAGTGCCCTACATTTTAGAGGAACTTTGGCTTTCCAAATGGCAATGCAAGGAAAGGGACCCCTAGGGTTTCCCTCATCATCTTCCTTTGTATAAACTATTTCACACAAAGCAATAAATAAATATTTGGAAGTAAAAGCAAGGTTCAAGGTGCCAGTTTCGAGGCCGGTTTGACCAGCCTCGAAACCGAGATAATATCTTGTTTTCGACTGAGAGTAAAAGCAAGGTTCAAGGTGCCGGTTTTGAGGCCAGTTTTGGCCAGTTTCGAAACCGAGATACCTCGGGTTTCGACCTAGTTTCGGTCGAAACTAGGTATTTTTCCCGAGAAATCTCGAAGCTTGGTTTCAAGACCCAAAAGTGTTTTTCATGATCTGAGTTTTTTTTTCTATAGTCTATTTTAACCATTTTATACATATTCCTACATTAGTTCAAATTAAAACATCCAAAATGATAATATGTGGTGTGGACCCAAGTTTGCTAGTGTACGCTGAAAACTGGGATTGTGTCTAGAGTTAAGTAAGCAACACATATTTATGACTAACATTCACGTACTTCTAACAAATTTGATTGGAGCGTAACTCCTTTAATAGAGTTCAGATTCAAGCAATCTCGAATTTGTTGCAAAGCTAGCGAATCAGCTTTCCAACAAATCCAAGATTGCTTGAATCCGAGTTATAATGAAGGAATTACACTCTGGTCAAACCTTGTTCGAAGCACACAAATGCTGTTTAAAGTCGTCTGAATGTAAATAATTTTTTGGGCATCAAAGCAAGAAATTATTTTGGCGCACTCTTGGTTTTTAATGATGCTTTACTATAATAAGATTTATGAAATTTTTATATTTGGAAAAAAAAACCTAGCATTTGGAAGTTGAAAATCAACCCCGCACCCAAAAATACGATTTTTGTTCTTGAACTGGAGGGTTGACTTTTTATCCTTCTGGAATTTGAATTTTAAGCTATTTTTATTGGATTCAAATGGAGGGTATTTGCTTATTTATGAATAATATCTTAAGTAAATGAAATATAGATATTAGTCATAAATAAGTACTGCCTGATAAATGTTGTTCCTATCTAACCTAATAAATCTTGTGAAGAAACTTAAGAGATCAAGGAAAAATATGAGAAAAACTGATGAGTCTTAGTCGAAACCTAATGAACTCGACGAGACAAAACCTTTTTATACCTTGAGTTAGTTCATTTTTTGAACTGAAAAGTTGAAACTTGTCGAACCCAACCATGGTTCGACCGAAACCATGTATTTTTCAGTTGGAACCCTCCATCTCGTCTTGGTTACTATCGAAACCGAAATACGCCACACCTTGAACCATGAGTAAAAGTACCTATGCAAGGAAAACTAATCATAGTTGTCTAGGCAACCATCCAGGCAGTTTTTTAACCACTAGAAGTTTGCATGCCTTTTTTTTGTATTGATGTCATTTGTAGCATGTTCATCGATATACAATACCTTTTTTTTTTTTTTTTTTGCTAACGATAGGTATCTAGACCTTTGGCCTGACTAATCCTGCGGGCCCATACTCACCCCACAACCGCGTGGACCAGATCATTCCAGGGTTAAATGAAAACCATTCCACTTACACCCATAGCAGAAAAGAAAGAGCACTTAACACCCCCGTGTGAGTGGCCCCAAGGCACTAAGAGGAGTCGAACTCAGTACCTTCCGCTTCCTGAGGCGTAGACTCCTTGTCGACACAGCTACCCCCTCGGGGTTCATCGATATATAGTAGTTATATACACCATCATGCATGTAATCATGCATACATATTAAAAATAAATAAAAAATTTATGCCCTAACGCCTCTCTTTTGTATAAATCCTCTGATGGAAGATGTACCCTTACCACGCCTTGGGGTCGCCTAGTCAACTCACCTTGTCGCCTAAGCACTCAGGCAGCCCTCCAACGTCTTCAGTTGCTGTGACGACTATGAAACCCATTCTTTTTCATCAAGTTCTGGAACAAAAAAAGTCATTAGAGAATGCTGTCAAATTTTTAACAATCTCAAGCTCTTAAGTCCTAAAACTAAAATCCCATCTAAAATGACGATTCCAACTTACCACATTAAAGATAACTTGCACACTTTGGCAAAAAGAAAGTTTTTGGAATTGGAATGAGATAGCCTAAGATAAGCTTCCTCGAACGACAGCACAATTTTCTCTCCTGGAAATAATAGCTTTTCAATTTTTTACCCTATCACCTTACGATCCTCCAATCAGACTAGTCAACTTTATGTTAATGATGATATTTAATCTTGACCATCTAAACATTAACCCAATACTCTTAACATCCTATAGTTGACAAGCATCTGAATCACATTTCTCCTTTTTTTTTTTCTTTTTTTTTTTTTCTTAATTTATTACTTCTATTGTTGCCGATCATGCTAATTACTTCTATTGTTGCTGATCAAGCTAACAAACTTCTTTGTTTTGTTAAAACAGAAAAAGGAGAGGCCAAATTCAATCTCGATCCGTGACATGTTTTTTTTTGGGTGAATAAATGAATGTATTAACAACATCCACTAAAGGGGAAGACAAACCTAGGTATCAAAGTGATAGAGCCAAGCTCCTTACAAGACATTGAAACAAAACAAGAGAAAGCGAAAAACAAAATACCCAAGGTCAGGTAATAGACATATTCCAAGCAGATAGAATGTGTCTATTTCTTTGCAGTATCCGGGGGGCAGGATCTAAGGAAAAGCGGACCTCAAGGCCCAAATCCGGTCAAATGTTCGGGCCTTGTTCGTCCAGCGTCTCATATTTCTCTCAAACCAGATGTGGTACACAAACGTAGTTGATGAAGGCAAGCTTGGCCATAGTGTCACAGGGGTTTTTTTTTTCATGAATTTCTTGATCATCCATTTCCACTCAAGGTCAAAGGATAGGATTCTTCTTTTAGTAGGCCAGCACTTTCCAAGGATCTTCTCCCAGACTCTACTGGAGAATGGACAGTCAAAGAACAGATGCTTAATGTCTTCTTCTGCAGCCCAACATAGATTACAATTTGAATTGGGGATGATACCCCGATCATGAAGCAACGAACTCGTCGGAAGGGATTTAGTCAATGCTCTCCAAAGGGTAAAGCTATGACGAGGAGAGTGCCCTTGAAACCAAACTGCATCAAACCAGGCTACCTTGGGGTTTCTAGATCTAACAGTCTCCCAAGCGGAAGCAGTAGAGAAGAGCCTATTGGAGGATGTAGTCCAGGTGATGATAACCCCGCTTCCAGTGCGCCGATGTTGAATGGCAGTAAGGGCTTCCCAAACCTGAGATAATCTAGTAGAGGACACCCTGCCAATGCACCAAACTCCATCTACTAATATAGTGGAAACAGTAGCCATCCTGTCCTGACCGAAATCAGCTCTAATCCTTTCCCCATATGCTAGCACAAGGACGCCATGAGGATGTCAGTTGTCAAGCCATAGCAGAGTAGATGATCCATCACCAATAAGGGACCTAATGAATGGTCTAGCCATCCGCCTATGGCGGGGAATTGTCCTTCAGATCCAAGAGGAATCCATGTTGAAGGAGGCTGTCAAGACAGAATCTTTTTTCAAGTATCTGGTATAAATCCATTTCACCCAAATACACTCATTTTTCTCTGCTATACATCAAATCATCTTCATGATGCTTGCCAGGTTAACCTCCTTGATTCTTCGAATACCCAAGCCACCCTCCTCCATTGGCATGGAAGGTTTTGCCCAACCAATGGAATGAACAATGGAATGAAAGAATTTATTGCTTTCACCCCTTTTCATAAGAAAGCACTCGTGAGACTTTCAATTTTCTGGATGGTCAAGTTTAGAAGATCAAACACCCCGGTCCAGTAAAGATAAGAAGAGCTTTGCATGACTGACTTCACAAGCTCTAATCTACCTGATAAGAAAGGAACCGAGCTTCCCAAAGTTGAAGCCTTTTCCTTAGTTTGTCAAGAATAGGGAAGCAATGATAGACAGCAAGTCTAGACGCAATGAGAGGGAGCCCAAGATAAGTAATGGGCAGTTTTCCGATGGAGATGTTCACAATTCTTCTAAGGTTCTCGATATTTAGGTCATCAATCCTAGCCAAAAAGAGGAGAGATTTCTGCTTGTTGATGGAAAGGCCCGACATAGCACTGAAAGACCATAGCACATTCACAATGGCTATAAGGGACTTGGCTTCCCTTTCGAAAATATCATGATATCATCCACAAAAGCCAAATGGGTGAGCTTTAGCTCCTTGCACCGGGGGAAGAAATCAATGTCATTCTGATGAGCACTGAGCTGTAGGGCTCGAGATCATAGTTGTGAAGGTGCCAAGGCGAACCAACGCGTTGGAGGCCTGACAAAGTGCCTAGGTGCTCGATTTTCCAAGGCATCATAAGGGGGCTTGGGTGCCTAGGCAACGCCAACGCCTCGACAACTATGCTCAAGATAGACCTGCCAATGCTATCGCAAACAAAATAGGAGACATAGGGCATCCTTGTCTAATCCCCCGTTTAGCCTTGAAGAATCCAACCGGACTTCCATTAATCAAGACTAAGAATTTAGTTGAGGAGAATTGCTAAGAATCCATTGAGAGAATCGCCCCAGGAATTTCATTTTGTACAACACTTCCATGATGTATTCCCATCTCACATTGTCATAAGCTTTTTGGAGATCGATCTTTAACATAGCATCAAGAGCATGGTTCTTCCTATCAAAACCCCGAACCAAGTCCGTACATATAATTATATTATCCACTATGGCGGCTATGAATGAAGGCTAATTGATTTGGACTAACAAGATCCCCCAACACCTCTTTCATCTGAGAGCAAGAATTTTGGCAATGATAATGTACATGGTGTTACAAAGGAATATTGGCCGAAAATCCACAATGGCATCCGCACCCTCCTTCGGAATGAGGCAAAGGAAAGTTTGATTAACTTCGCTTATCTGCCTGGGGTTGTAGAAGAAGCTTGCAACTACTGAGCTAAGGTCCACCTTAACAACGTCCCAAGCTGCAGTGAAAAATCCCATGCTGAATCCATCCGGGCCAGGAGCTTTCTGAGATTTAATGGATTCGATAACTGTAAGAATCTCCTTTTCATCAGGAATGACATCCAACTGAGCAATTTGATCAAGAGACATGAATTTATCAAATAGATCTATGGGAGTACTTTCCAGAGTATGGACTGATTAGTAAAATAGTCTTCTGCTATCATCTTAATTCTAGCAACATCGGAGATAGTGTGGCCATCCGCATCTAGGAGGGAAGAGATATGGTTTCTATTGTGGCTGGCATTGACAGATTTATGGATATAACTGGTGTTTCTATCTCCCTATTTGAGCCACGAGATTTTAGATTTTTGGTTAAAGAAACTCTCCTCTTGAGTAACCAACGAAGCCAGCTTAATGGACAACTCCTTTTTTGCCTCACCCACAGACCTATTAGTCCCCGGGTGTTGTAATCTAAGTTGCTATTGAATGATGGAATGACTTGTCTGTAATAGATAGAGGTCCTCTTATTTATGATGTGAGAATGAATACAAAGAAAGAAAGAGGTAGTATAGGTAATACAATACAGGTAGTACAATGAGGGTAGTACAATTGTACAATACAGGTAGTACAATGAATCTAGACAAAAAATGAAATACATAATATTCTCAACACTCCCCCTCAAGTTGGTGCATATACATGCCCAACTTGGACAATATCATATGGAAGGATTTCCCTGGCAGACCTTTGGTGAAAATGTCTGCTAGTTGGTCCTCTGATCTGACAAACGGAATCTCGATTTGTCCACTTTCCAATTTCTCTTTGATGAAGTGACGGTCTACTTCAACATGTTTTGTCCTATCATGCTGAACCGGATTATTAGCAATGCTAATGGCTGCTTGATTATCACAGAATAATTTCATGGACTGATTACACATAACCTTCAAATCTTTGAGTAGTTGTTGTAACCATAGCAGTTCGCATATTCCATGCGCCATTGCTCTGTATTTTGCTTCTGCACTGGATCGGACAACCACATTTTGCTTTTTGCTGCGCCAGGTTACCAGATTGCCACCCAATAATGTGCAATAACCAGAGTTAGACTTACGATCAAGACTTCCTGTCCAATCTGCATCAGTATAAGCCTCCACTTGGATTTGTTTATTTGGTGAATCTGAAATGGCATATGCTTCCATTTTCAGAGGGTCATTAGGAGATAACATGATTCCTCTTCCAGGGGCTGACTTTAGGTAGTGCAGTATCCGATAGACAGCCTCCATATGTGTAGAGTATGGGTCGTGCATAAACTGGCTTACCAAACTAACTGCAAATGCAATATCTAGCCGTGTGTGGGCAAGATATATGAGTCTACCAATAAATCTCTGATATCTTCCTTTGTCCTCTGGTGTGCCTTCTTTTGCCCTTAGCTTGGTATTGGGATCGAGAGGAGTATCACAAGATCGAGCCCCAAGTAACCCTGTTTCTGAGAGAAGATCAAGAACATACTTTCTTTGAGACAGATAGATGCCTTTTGCAGATCTGGCAACTTCAATCCCAAGAAAGTACCTAAGTTTGCCAAGCTCTTTGATATCAAACTCCTTCCCTAGAAATGCCTTTAGTTTCGTGATTTCATCATTGTTATTGCCAGCAATGATGATATCATCTACATATACAAGTAAGGTAGTAAAACTGTTAGGGGAATGTTTTATAAATAAAGTATAGTCAGCATTGCTTTGAACATAGCCAAATGCTACCATAGCTTTATTAAATCTTCCAAACCATACTCTAGGAGATTGTTTTAGACCATAAAGAAATCGCTTCAACTTGCAGACTTTTCCTTGGCTTCTATCATCTGTGAAACCCGATGGGCAGTCCATATAGACATCTTTAGTAAGTTCTCCATGAAGTAATGCATTTTTTACATCTAACTGTTGCAAGTCCCAGTTGTGATGTACAACACATGACAGTAACACCCTGATGGTAGTCATTTTGGCCACTGGAGCGAAGGTTTCTTGGTAGTCAATCTCATATGTTTGAGTAAATCCCCGTGCAACCAATCTAGCTTTGTACCGATCAATAGTCCCATCTGGTTTCTGTTTCACTGTAAAGATCCACTTGCATCCTACTGACCTTGATCCTGCAGGAAATGGAACAAAATCCCATATACCATTTTTCTTCAGAGCCCTCATTTCTTCCACCATTGCAGCTTTTCACCTTTCATCCATAATTGCATCCTGCCATTTTTGAGGAACAGACACAGAAGAGAGCGAAGGCACAAAAACACGGAAAGAAGGGGAAAGGGAGTCATAGGAAACATAATTGGAAATAGGATGTAGGGTGTAGGCCCCAGTTCCTTTTCGAAGTGCAATTGGAAGATCAAGATCAGAAGGAGTAAGTTCCTTACCAGAAGAAGGCTCAGTAGACTCAGTTTCTGGATCCAGGGCTAGCGAAGGGACATGTGCAGGAGTGGTAGTGGCCTTTCCTTGCTTGTCTTTGGCATGGCCATAAACTTGCAGAGGTGGCTTGGTGGTTGGATGCTTGGATGGTACAGTTGTATCGAGCACTTGTTCTTGGACTATTTCTGATACATCAGGTATATCCGGTATAAGTACATTAGGGATATTAGGTGCATTTTCAACTGTCTGTGTCTCCCCCTGAAGAGGAGCCTGATAATAGGAGAGATGCTCATGAAAAATGACATCTCTACTAACAAAGACCTGACGAGAGGGAGGATGATAACACTTGTATCATTTCTGTGTTGCAGAATACCCTAAAAATATGCACTTTAATCCACGTGGATCAAGCTTGCCAGGAGAACGATGGTTACGAGCATAACAAAGACAACCAAAGATTCTAGAAGGAAAAACAAAATCAGAATTTTCAATTAAGATGTCCAAGGGAGCCTTGTTGTCTAAAACTCGAGAAGGAAGGCGGTTGATCAGGGATGCTGCAGTGAGGACAGCATCACTCCAGTATTGAGCGGGAACATGTTTCTCAAACATTAGTGCTCTAGCTGTTTCGAGTAAGTGGCGGTTCTTTCTTTCAGCGACTCCATTTTGAGCAGGAGTGTCCACACAACTTGTCTGATGAATTATCCCGTTATCAGTCAAGTATTACTAAAAAAATCCTTCAAGATATTCCTTACCATTATCACTACGGAGCATCTTCAACTGAGTTTGAAACTGCGTCTTGATCATATTGTGGAAATGGCGGAAGCATGCAAAGACCTCATTTTTTTGACGCATCAGATAGACCCATGTAGTACAAGTGTGACAATCAGTAAAGGTTACAAACCACCTATGACCAGAAATAGAGGTAGTCCGTGTTGGACCCCAAACATCAGAATGGACTAAATCAAAGATACAAGGACTTCTTGAAACACAAGATAAATAAGAAATACGAGCCTGTTTGGCCAAAACACAAGCTTCACATAATAACTCGTCTTTATTACATTATTTAAATAATTTTGGAAAAAAAGAGATAGAACAGCAGAAGAAGGATGCCCAAGACAACAGTGCCACTGCTGAAGGGTACTGACTGTGGAATGGGAGGAAGGTGCTGAACGACCATTGTCAAGCAAGTACAGGCCACCATGCACACTACCATGTCCAATCGTCTTCCCGTTCTCCAGATCCTGAATCACACAATAGGTAGGAAAAAATGTTACTTTACAATTTAGAAACTTTGTAAGACTACTAATGGAGAGTAAATTTGTGGATAAATTAGGAACATGTAGAACGGAATTCAAATCAAGGGAGGACGAACAGTGGATGGATCCAATTCTATATATAAGAGAGAGGGATCCATCAGCGACCTTCACAGTATTATGTCCAGAAGAAGGAGAGTATAAATAAAAGGACTCAGACGAACCAGTCATGTGGTCAGTGGCTCTAGTATTTATAACCCAAGGGCTAGAGACAGAGAAAGCACAATGACCATCATGGGAAATGCCTAACTGAACAAAAAAAGAACCTGGATTGGTAGATGCAGATGTGGATGATTGATTTGTAGTCGCAGGAGGTAGTCGAAGGAGATGCCGGAGAGTTTGAAGTTCTTGTGCAGAGAGTTGTGGCAGAGGACCAGTAGGACGACTTGCTTCAGTTTGATGTGCTTGAGGTGCGTGGGAGGACTTTGCCTTGTGCATACCTTTTTCCCGGCGTTTTGCTTCAAAATCTGTCGGTTTGCCATGAAGTTTCCAGCATGTGTCTTTGGTGTGCCAAAGCTTGTTACAATACTCACATTTGATAGCATCACGGGAAACAGGAGGACTCTTGTATGTATGAGTATTTGTCTGGAGAGCAGACCTATCCGTAACAGAAGGGGACAACATTGTTATTCGTCGTTGGTCCTCTAACTAAACCATGGAATAAGCCTGTTTGAGGGTGGGGAAAGGGTCCCTGCTGAGAATCTGTGAGCGAATAGGATCAAGCTCCACATTTAGTCCTGCCAGAAAAGTATAAACCTTGTATTTCTCTTCCCTTTTGTGCAATAGGGTAGCATCTTCTTCACATTTAGCACGAATAGAATCATAAAAATCAATTGTTTGCCAATAACTCCTCAACTTAGTATAATATTGGGATACAGTCAATTCTTTTTGGATAGTTTCATGAACACTTTTTTGAATGGCATAAATTAAAGCAACATTCCCAATTTGGGAATAGGTGTCCTTAGCAGACTTCCAAATTTGTGCAGCAGTATCCAATAACAAATAGCCCTCGGCTATAATGGGTTGCATGGAATTGAGGAGATATTGCATTACCAATGAATTTTCAGCATGCCATTTCTCCAAAACAATGTCCTTGGTCAGAGGTTTTTCCTTGGTACCGGTGAGATATCCCGATAATCCCCGAGCTGTAATTGAGAGTTGGGTAGCCTGAGACCACATTAGGTAATTACCACCATCAAGTTTAGTGGTATTAGTGGGAATAGGAAGATTGTCCATTTTAAAACTCTCTATCCCAGAAGTGGTTACTTCAAAGGTCCTTGAGTTGTGTATTCAAAAACAAACACCCAAAAACAATATGAACAGCCTCCCTATTTGGTTATAGCACAATATATGGAGATCAAAGTAGAAATATCACTTGTCAGATATCCTAACTTGTCCCATGTGCAACATAATATATGGAAATCAATTCTGGTTTGCACCCACTTT
Source organism: Protea cynaroides (assembly GCA_028583415.1). NCBI lineage: Eukaryota > Viridiplantae > Streptophyta > Magnoliopsida > Proteales > Proteaceae > Protea > Protea cynaroides. The sequence goes on along the minus strand of CM053269.1, from coordinate 46,674,224 downwards.
TTTGTTTATTGGGGTAAACTCAGAAACTCATAGATATCTGACCAGACTGAACCATATTATTAATATCCAAACTGATAAAAAAAAAAATTGATTTCCAATAAAGAGAATAAAAAAATGATCCGTAATGAGGGATAAAAAGAAAGACAGTACCTATATTATTGTATGATTCCCTCTTTGATTGCTACCCCTAGTGGGGAGAGAAAAAAAAAACAAAAGAAAAAGAAAAGAAAAGAAGGAAAGTCGGTGGTCGGCAGTGGTAGGTTGGCGGCGGGCGGAGGGATTCGCGGTAGAGCTAACTTGGCTCTGATACCATGTTGAATGATGAAATGACTTGTCTGTAATAGACAGAGGTCCTCTTATTATAATGTGAGAATGAATACAAAGAAAGAAAGAGGTAGTACAGGTAGTACAATACAAGTAGTACAATGAGGGTAGTACAAGTTACAATTGTACAATACAGGTAGTACAATGAATCTAGACAAAAAATGAAATACGTAATATTCTCAACAGTTGCATAGCACTTAATTCATTCCTGCACTCCTGCACTGTACTAGAAATGCTTCCAAATCTTCTTCGGTTCCACGACACAAGGGCTCGCTTGACCTCTCTAAGTTTCTGAGCAAATCTAACCAAAAGTTGGTGGTTGTCCGGTGGAAGCCGCACCCAAGCTTCAGTCACAACCGCTAATAACTCCTCATGGGATGCCCACATGTCAAAATATCTAAAAGGCTTGGGGCCAAACGAAATGTACTAAGATATGGTGAGGATGATTGGACAATGGTCGGATATCCAAGATGGCTCAAAACATGCTTCAGAGGAACTGAAAATAAATAACCATCGATCATTCACAAGGGCTCTGTCAAGTTTGCAGGAAACCCTTTGATCTCCCATTCTTCTGTTGTTCCAAGTAAGCTTCATACCCACCCATTTGAGATCCACCATACTAATGGAATTAAGGCACATCACAAAATCACCCACCGAATTCTCATCAATTTCATCAATTTGGCCTCCCATCTTCTCATTAGCATACCTGACAACATTAAAGTTCCCCAATATACCCAAGGCCTGTCTCCCAAAGAAGAATGGATCATACCAAGATCTTCCTATAATTTTCTGCGCTCACTAGATGAATTAGCAGCATATATAGCAGTAAGATAAGCATCATAGTCAGCATTTGAATTTATAAGATTACTCACTTTGAAATGCAAGAATTGATCAGATGAGCCCTTGTGTCATGGAACTGAAGAAGGGTAAAGCCCCGATATGAATGAATGACCAAAGAAGTAGGACTAACATGTCACAGCCCTGGGAAATGGTTCACCTGCAACATTATTGAGAGTAACCAACACTCTTCACAAACATCAAGACAACACTGACACTTGACAACCAGAAAACATTGACCTGTTTTCGGATTTCAATGATTTGCTTGAAAACCACAACAGGCTGGCTCAAGGTGATGGTTGAAGGGTGAACTTGATTTAGTTGGTGAAGGTTGATGACTTGATGAGAACAGCGATGGGTCCTAACGTCTTGTTACTAGATCAGAGACAACACTAATATTGATTCGAAACAGAGAAAATAAGGAGAGAGAAGAAGAAAAGAGGAAGAAATGATAGGGAACAGATTCTTGGTTTTAAGTATCGATACGTATCTGTCTGTATCGACTGATACGTATTTGGTGAGGGTCTATACCACTGCAATATGTATCTCATTTTTTTAAGTTAGTGTCTCAAAGTGTATCGATACAGTCCAAAACTAGTCGATACGTATCAATACATCAAGATACATATCATACGGCCCAATAAATTGCGATAAAAAAAAAAAAACTTAACCTGCATCAGTCCGTATTGATATGTATCAAACCAATAAGGTTCAATACATGTCGATACGAACTGATACGGTTTGATACACTCTTTAAAGCTCGATACAGCCATTTGTTTCACTTATTCTTCTTCTTTTTTGCTGAAACAAAAAGGTCCTGCAGCCCTTCCCTCAAAATATTGTTTAGATCTTGAAAGGAACTCAAAAAAATTTCTCGAGGGGTTTCAAACTACATCCAAAAACAATCACCAAGCAAGCAACAAACTTGAAGAAATCTGTTTGTGGAATCTGAAAGCAGGATTTGAATTTCACTCCTGTGGTAAGCTTTTAAAACCCGCAACTCTTACTTTTTTACTCAAAAATCGCATGCAACTTTTTTTGAGTTTATTGCATGGATTAGTTGGTTATTGAGTTGTAAGTTGATTCCATGCATTGAATACCAATTTTTTTCTCAAATAGAGAGTAGATCTGAGATCTTTGTGAAGAACAAAAAAAATTTTGATTTTTTTTTTCTTTCCAAGTACTTACCTGATTGAATTTCCTTTTTTATACCTGCAACCAAGGAATAAAGTATTTTGTATAGGTAGCGTATCAGTCAGGCGATTTTAAGAGATGTATCGTATCGTATCGTGGATAAGCTAAAATATACTAGATTATGGGGCAAGATACACACAGGAATGATTAGGAAACGTGCAAAACACAATTTTTAAGCATAAAAAAAAACTTTAATAAACAATCTTGAAGTATTTTCAAGGATAAAAAACATAGATGATGACACTCAATGAGCTACAACCTTTGGTTCCCATGAATTGTTGGTTTTTAGCAAGGAAGAAGACCAGAAAAGTTGAAAAAAAATCAGTTGTATCAAGCTGTATAAGTGCGTATCGACCGTATCGAGGTGTATATATCCGTATCGAGGTGTATCGAGCCATATCGGTAAGTGTATATTATTTTTTGCAAGATTTAAAACATAAGTGTATCGATACGTATTGAGTGTATCGACCGTATCGAAGTGTATCGATCCGTATCGGTTCAATACAGTCGATACATGTGGATACACTTTTTGTTTTAAAAAAAGATATACGTATCGAAGAGTATCGTATCGACCACTACCGATATGGATACATATCTGTGGATACGGGGTGTATCGTATCGATACTTAAAACCATGCCTGCAACTTCACGTACTTATATACCATTTGCCAACTTCATTTTAATTTTTGAATATTTAAATTTTTTTTTACTTTTTTCTTAATTTCTGGAAAAAATATCAAAGTTGATTAAAAATTCAAGAAAAAAAGTATGCTTTTTGTATGCAAATATTCTGATTTACTCATTTACAAGAAGAACAAAGTGTTCTACTACTGCATCATGCATATTTTTAGGTGAATGAATGAATGTATTTGCAATACCCTAAAACAAGGAAGTTAGACCTAGGTACCAAAGAGCAGAGCCAGGTTCCTTACAAAAGAATGGTGATTAACCCTACAAAGAACCCAAAACATAGGGGAGAAGACCAAACCACCTCATTCTGAGTCAAGGTTCCAAGAGGATAGAATCTATTCCTAGAGGAATCCGGAGAGGTGGGCGGAGAATGCAAGAAGGTTCCTTGTACATCAAAATTAATGGCATCCCAAATTTGAGCAAGGACTCTAGATCTAGCTGTCCACTTTCGAACCAGATATGGTGCATAGTAGCAACAAATGCGAGCTTGACAATAGTGTCACGAGGGGACTTGTCTTTGAATTTTTTTGCTATCCACTTTCACTCAAGGTCAAAATATCTAATTCTCCTCTGCAAATGCCAACATTTCTGGAGGTTGGACTCCCAAACTTTTTTGGAGAAGGGACAGTCAAAGAAAAGGTGATGAATCTCCTTCGGACCAGCAAAGGATACAATTGGCACTAGATATGAGACCCCAGTCAAGCAGAAGGGATCTAGTCAGAAGCGAACGAGTCATAGCTCTCCAAAGAATGAAACTATGACGAGGGGAGTGTCCTTTAAACCAAACTACATTATGCCATGCCACCTTGTGGTTTCGAGATCTGACAAGTTCCCAAGCAAAAGAGGATGAAAACCTACCATTGGTAGATGCATTCCACCAAGTGATATTACCACTCCAATGGGGTCGCCGGACGACAGAATCCAGGGCCGCCCACGCTTGAGCAAGCCGAACCGACGAAGCCCTGGCAGTACTCCAAATCCCATCAGTCAGGATAGAAGAGACAATGGTTATTCTATGACGACCAGAGTCAAGCCGGATCCTTTCTCCATAAGTCTGAATCAATACACCATGCGGGTGCCAGTTGTCCAATCAAAGAAGAGTCAAGGTGCCATCATCAATGAATGGATTTAATGACTTGTGAGGCAATCGGTCTGAGCTGACGGATGGTTCTCCATACCCATGAGGAGTTGGAAGATGTTGAAGCTGGCTGACCATATTTGAATCTCTCCTTAGGTACCAGTTGTAGATCCACCGAATCCAAATACTCTCTTTTTTCGCAGCCAC